>JAJTUV010001325.1:0-600000 GCA_021653895.1 Mastomys natalensis | reverse complement strand
TGTGCCCTCCATGGTAAGCATGTGTGAATGCACACACACAAAACACACACATACACACAAATAAAGTAACTTTTAAAATGAGATATTGCCTCACTCCAGGTATAATAGCTTTTATCAAAAAGACAAAAATAACAACGTTGGTGAGTCTGTGGAAAAAGAAGAATGCTTATACACTATTGATGGAAATGTAAATTAATATAAACATATGGAAAGCAGTCTGGAGATACCTCTAAGATTTAAAAATATGTTATCATGTGATCCAGCAGTCTTACTACTGCATATATACCCAGTGTGTCAAAGAGATAGCTGCATCCCCTGATCATTGCAGTTCACAGTAGCCACTACACAACAGCAACCTGACTTTACTAGGAAGGAACAGATAAAGAAACATGGCATGCATACTGAGTAGACTACCATCCAGCCTTTAAAAGGAAGGAACTCCTTTCCCTGTAGCATGGAGACATTCTGTCAGTCGTGAATTAAGCCAGGCACAGAGTCAGATACTGAATGATCTCATTTGCATTCATGATGTGAAGACATCATAAAAACAAAACAAAGCAAATGAAAAAGCCACAGAGACTGTTAGGTGATGGTTTAGGGAGACGTCGGTGAAAGATAGACTATGCTTCTGAAGATACAGTCAATAGCTCTTTTGTACATCATGATGACCAGTTAATTCTTTTCACCTGTGTTATTGATCATCATTACTATGTCTTTGAAACTTTCCAAGAGACAAAATGTTGTGTTCTTACCATCTAACAAGGATAAGTAAAGGAGGTGACACAAGACACAAAATGTGTTCTTACCCTCCGACAAGGAGAAGTAAAGGAGGTGCTGCATATGATCAGTGAGAGAGAGTTGACCATTGCACATATAATTTGTTTTTAGATTTTATTGTGTGTTTGAGTATCTGCTGAATGCATGTGCAGCACATGCATGCAATACCTGTAGAAGCCAGAACAGGGCTATGGATCCCCTAGGTCTGCCTTGTGGGTGCTGAACCCAGGTCCCCTGGAAGAGCAGTCAGTGCTTTTTACCTCAGCACTATCCCTCCAGCCCACTGTATAAATTAATTCTTATTAATTAAAATTTGTTGAATGTTCCCATGTGGAGAAACCCCTCCACATGTGATTCAGATCCTAGTATTTGGATCATGTATTTTGCTAGGCATATTAAAGTGGTAATGAAAGAATGCCATTAGATAGGTCAGATTTCCCCCAACCTCATCCTTCCTACTATGGTTACACATATCCTGCACCTATTGCGTTGCACACCTTGTAAAGATATCATAACCTCAGCCTTAAACAGTTCAAGAAAAGGAGGGGCAAAAAGAATGCTTGCAATCAACTTTAGTTTTCTGGTCCCCCTCACCCCCTGCCCTTTGCCTCCCACTTGGCATGTGTTGTGTGCTGTGCTCACAGCCCAAAGCTAAAGGCTAAGACTGGAACTAAATTTGCATAACTCACCTCCCACATGTGTGTCCTTGTCCACTCTCCAGAACCTTCATGCATCAGGAGCAGATTTTATAGCAGTGCAGTCTTACGCCATTGCCATCTAAAGGAAAATCTGCAGGTTTAAAAAAAATTATCCCTGCTCCATAGCTGAATTTTCAGAACCAACTGTGGAAATAGGCTAATGAGACTGGCAAAATTAAGCAGAACATCCACACATTATTCCCAAATCAAATCCGTTGTAAATTGGGCGAATCTTGTATTTGTAGCTGCCTGGTAATGTGGGCTCAGATTTTTAGCATTCTGTCATCATGAAATTACACACATTTTCCATGGCACCTGAGGGAATGACGGTGAGGTTATGGAAGCATAACTGTAGAAAATGGTGACACTCATGGAAATCCTTCTTGGAGTGGGCGTTCTGATAGGCTCAAGTAAATTTCTCATCTAAAGATTTAAGTTTTGCTAAAGATAGCTCATTTGGTAAACTGTTTGCCTAGTATTCCAGGGGCTTTGTGTTTGAGTTCGAGCACTACATAAACCATGTTTAAGGTCACTCTCAATTTGAAGCCACCATAGGACACATGAAACTCTGAGTGTGGGGTCACACTTCTATAATCCTAATGCTTGGAAAACTGAGGCAGGAGGATTGTGAGTTTGAGGCTATCCTAGATTATAAGAGCAAGAGCCTGCAGAAATAATGTAACAGAATTCTCATCCCTTCCTTCTTCCTCCTCCTATCCTTTCCTTTGGTTTGCTGGACTTCTCATCAAAAGTAACACATACACATGTTAAGTCAATTATATTAACTGCCAATGATATGATTCTTCCATTTTATGGTTTTCATCTGTCAACAAAACTGTTTAGGAGCAATACAAGTTTGTTTTTAAAAATTAGATTTATTTCTTTTACTTTACATATATAAGTGTCTTACCTGCATGCATGCATATGCACCATGTGCATGTCTGGTGACCGTGGATGTCAGAAGAGATCATTGAATCCCCTGGAGCTGGAGATAACAGATAATTGTGAGCCACATGTGGGTGCTGAGAATCAAACCTGGTCTTGCACAAAAGCAACTAGTGCTCTTAACTGCTAAAACATGTCTCCAGGGCCCCAAAGTTGAATGTTTTTAAAGATATACTTGGATCTGAATGGCTTATGAAGAGTTAGGTTTTAGAATGATAGTGTTTATAGAAATGGCAGAAAGTAGCAATGCAAGTTCAGTGTGATAGCTTCGTGTCTTTGTTTAGCAACATTGATAGGATAGGGTAAGATCATTTTTCTTTCCTTAAAGCAACTTTAAAAGTCCACTGTGACTTTAATCGTTGTCTTAGTCTTTGTCCATTGCTGTGGAGAGACACCATGACCAAGGCAAGTATTATAAAGGACAACATTGGGGCTGGCTTACCTGTTCAGAGGTTCATTCAGTCCATTATCATCATGGTGGGAAGTATGGCAGTATGCAGGCAGACACAGTGCTGGAGGAGCTGAGAGTTCTACATCTTGTTTCAAACGCAAACAAGAGAAGACTGCTAGGAGGAGAATCTCTAAGTCCACTCCCACAGTGACACACTTCCTCCATCAAGGCCATGCCTCCTAATAGTTTGACACTCTAGGCCAAGCATATTCAGACCTCCACAATTCTCAATAAAAAATCTGAAGGCTTTGTGTTTAGAACCCCACGTTGGCAAAATCTCTGTCAACATTTAGTTTAGTGGCTCAGCAATTAGGAACATTTACTGCTCCTGCAGACAACCTGGTCTCCGTGTCAAGACCCACATGGTGGCTCATGACCATCCATAATTTCAGTTGCAGGGAATCCAGTGCCCTCTTCTGATGTCCTCTGGCACAAGGCATGCACATGAACACATACATACATATAGAAAAATTTATTCACACACATAAAATAAAAATAAATCTTCTTCTTTTTTAAAAGAAAAATTAATATTAAGATAATTGAAATGTAAGATCTGAAGCAAAAGTTTCCAAAGAATTGTGCCTTTTGGATTATTCCAAAAAGCCTGTCTCTGATTGGTTAATGAACATAGAAATATTCCTTCCTCAGCTCCCTGTGTTATGGGCTAATGTGGCCTCTCTCCTTCCTCAGTTTCCCATGTTATGGACTGATAAGAACCCTTTCTATTAAAAAAAAAAAATAGTTCTATTTTTGGCTAACAAATACAGTTAACTAAATTGACTATCTTTGAGAGAAAATTGTCCTTAGAAAAATATTTTGTTGTTATCCATATAGTTAATATTACATATAGAATATGATATGTGGCAGTATATGTATTTGGGTATTAATTGGATTTATTATTCATTGATTCAATAACTATTTGACACCTAGGTGCCAGGATCACTGGTATTGCATAAATGGGATGGAATGTAGAATTGGGGTCTGTTTGTGTGCGTAAGTCAGCACCTAAGAGAAAGCCCAGAGAGAGGGAGGAGCTTGAGAGGTGGAGAACTTGACCCTAGCTGAGCATTACTTCATACTCACCTGGCATTGAAGATCCCAAGCTCACTGCAGACCTGTGAGGACGCTGTTAAATGGACAGGACTATGGAATCCTGGACAACAGGCTGTGAAATGAGACATAAGGTTGCAGACCAGTGCCTGCATCTAGTCACAGAACTGGCACCTTTACTATCATCCCCATTGGGAAAGCAAGAAGCTGTTACATTACACAATAGTGAGTAAGGAACAGGAGTCAAGGTTTTAACCCAGGTCTACCTAACAGTGTCAGAAATTCTCAAAAAAACAACCATTTTCCTCTTCACAATAAAAGAATTCCTTGTGTTACTAGAATACTGGAGCCAGGGACCAGAGACAGGAACTGAGTCATGAAACTATACTTTCTTTGGAGATATGGCAATCTGGGAAGCCAGGGAACTAACATTCCACAGTCTGCCTTCCCCATTCCATCTCCAGCTGGCACACTTTACAGGAAATCTGAAGAAAGGCAGCAGTCATTGCAAAAGTTGTCTTCTGGTCAGGCGGCAGCCTTGCCTCTGAGATTCATGGTGTTGGAGCATCTCCCCATATTGCTTCCCTCACTATTGTCCCTGTGTAGTAAGGATTCACATACTCCAGTGATAGAGTTTATATCCTTCCCAGAGAGCCATCTAGAGATGCCTGTGTTAAAGAGTAGCTCAAAACAAACAAGCTGTGAGCAGCTGGCCCTGTGTATACCTGGACTACTTACTGTGTGGATCTGCAGGTTCTACAACATGGAGTATAAATGGGCTCTTATGGTTTTTTAATTTTATGATTTATGTATATGGATGCTTTGTCTGCATATATTTCTGTATGCCACTTGTGTGTCTTATGTCCTCAGAGGTCAGAAGAAAGTTAGGTCTCCTAGAACTGGAGTTACAGACAGTTGCAAACTACCAAATAGGTGCAGGGAATCAAATCAGGATCCTCTGAAAGAGTGACATGTTCTCTTTAACTACTGAGCCATCTTTCTAGCCTCAAATGTGGGCTTACAAGTTAGAAGAAAAGTGGCTTTTTCCTTACCTTATAGTTTCCATGCCCAGAATAGAGAGTAAAGCAACATTTCATTAGGGCAAAGTGTAGAAGATAAGTTTCACTCACGGCCCTGCATGGCTCAGCTTGGTTATCAGTAATGTTCTATTAATCAACAGCTGGCTTGCTCAGCTTGAGATACCAGTGATATAGAAGAATACAACATACAGGAAGCACCATTTTAATCAACTTTCTGTGATTTCCAGGAAGGAATATTGTCTTAGTTACAGTTTCCATTGCTATGAATAGATACCATGATCAAAGCAACTCTTCTAAGACAACATTTAGTTGGGGCTGACTTACACGTTCAGAGGTTTAGTCCATTATAGTCAAGGAGGGGCCAAGCATATTCAAACCACCACAAATATGAACTTTAAAAATGGTGAATGTGGGCTAGGCTTTGTGAATACACACCTTTAATCCCAGCACTTGGGAGGTAGAGGAAGGAGAATCTCTGTGAATTTGAGGCCAGCCTGGTCTATATAGCCAGGATTATATAGAGAGACTCTATCTCAAGCAAACAAACAAACAAACAAACATAAATGAATATTTTACTTCTTTTGTCCAAAAGGGGAGTTTGTAGTTCTAGTTTCTGTCATTTTTAGGCTTTATTCCTTTCTTTGGATAGAGTGGGAACTGGAGAATATAGTTCTGATTACCTGTCAATGCTGCTTTGTTCAGCAGTGGCTGTACAATGGAGATGAAGTCCCTCATCCACCTACTCGAAATGGGGAGACCATTTCCTGCTCCAGATGTGGCTGCCAGAACCTTTGGGACGCATCATTCTGTGACTGGTGCGGAGCCATGGTAGGTACTTTAAGACTGAGCTCACCAGGTAGTGGTGGGGATACCTTTAATCCCAGTATTCAGGAGGCCAAAGCTGCAGAACTCTGTGAGTGTGAGGCTGGCTTGGTCTACAGGGGAGTTCCAGGACAGTCAGAGCTACACAGAGAAACCCTGTCTTGAAACAGAACAAAACAAGACAAGACAACCACACTAACAACAGAAAAGACTGAGCCTTTTTGTGCTGGGTACCCAGTCCACCAAGGTCTCCCTATGGCCTTGCAGGAAATACTTCCTATGGTTTCTGTATCAAGAATTTGGAGATAATTTGAAAAACTAGTTTGAGAACTACTTTGAAATTACTTCTTTGTTCTTGCCTAAGATTTAGATTCCTGCCTGAAATTATGTCTTTGTTCTAGCCTAATGTCAGATTTCTGCCTGAAGCCCATGTCCTTATCCTTGGCCAATGTCAGATTCCTGTCCAGCAGCCCATTTCCTTGTCCTTGCCCATGTCAGATTCTTGCCAAGAAGCTCCAAAAGCTCTCTACCTTTCCCCCTTTTTTATTTTATAAACAAGACTGAGCCAGTCTTAGGCCATTCTGACAAGAATGCCTTCCTTACCCGTTATGGAAAGTATTATCAAAAGCAATGCACTACTGTCTTAGGTTGGTAAGGTTCTGTGCAGAATCTTATTCGTCCTTGGCTTGCCAGCCTGTTAAATTAATAACTCTGTCTGGGGGCCCATTTTCAGTTTCAAGCCATGTACTTTGGCTGCCAACATGTTGATGTTGTTAAAGGCAAGCTTTAACATGATGGGCAGGAATAGAAGTATTCCTAGGACAAAAAGAGCTAGCATGCTCTAACTATATATGCCTTTCTTGAAGCTTGACCAAAGTAGAAATACTGACCTCAGGCCATGGGTAATTTTATCATCGGTATCTACCGCATCATTCACATTATGTATGTTTATCTGATATAGCATGTGAGTAATAAAAGGATTAGGGTTATGGTTGTCTTCTTCCTGTTGGCCAGCAGCTTCTCTGCTCAGAAGCAATCCTGCCCCCTGAGAAACCATGTGTTCTTTCAGTTCCCCAGCGGGCTGGAGCTTACTGACCCAGCCTATTCACTTGGCAATATACTGTGCTAGTTCCTCTTCATGCTTTTCTATAGTAGCTTTGCATTTCATTGTCTATAATATAGACTTTATGTGCACACATCATGGCTTATTTAGATGATATCCCCCATTGCTGAACACTAAGGTTGTTCCCAGTTGTTTCCTCTAGACTGACACTACCAGGCTGGAAAGATGGCTTCGTGGGTGGGAGCACCTTCCACCAAGCCTGAAGTCCAGAATTCAATGTTTGCCATCCACATGGTAGAAAGAAACAACCAAGTCTCCAAAGTTGTCCCCTGACCACCTCCAAGGCACTGTGATACACATACACACTCACGAACATAAAATAAATTTAAGAAGTAATTTTTAAGAACCTATAATACCCTAAAAGATAGCCTGTGATATGTTTCTTTAAGTGCTCATCCACGTGTAGGAGAAAGTCTAGAGGTAGAGCTGTTAGGTCAGTAGGCGGGAGCCTATGCTATTGTGATGGCTAGAAATTGTATGGTGTGAGAATAGTTCAAATGGACGAATTAAAACTCTAAAGTCATACATCTATTTTCTGTTCTCTAGCTTGGCATTTCTGCTAGCCGCTCTGTCTGCCCAAAATGTGGGGCCAGCAATCACCTGACTGCCCGATTCTGTGGTTCCTGTGGTATTTACGTGAAGTCCATAACACGATTTAGAATGAACAGCAGCTTGGCCATAGTTGCTGGGGGGCCTCGCCCATTTCCTGAGGTAAGAACTGCCGCTCAGGTGTAACTCTGACTTTGTGTGCCCTGTGAATCAGCCCAGGAGAACAGAGCCAAAATATGGAGACCTGCACATGGACTTTGAACTAGGCATGTAAATAAATTCAATTTAGGTTTTAAATGCTTGAATGATTTCTTCAGAAGTTACATATTTGTACAAGTTCAAATCTAGCCTAGAGTAGAAAGTAAAAACTTGTCTCCAAAAAAAAAAAAAAAAAAAATCAAGAAACTAAAATTGCATTGTTCTGACAGAGATTCAGGTCTAACAGCACGAGGCAGTGGATGTAGTGCCCCAGAAAGAAGTAACTTTCTCTGCACGGGGCAGAATGACCTTCTCTTGGATTTTTCCAGTAGCGTTCCAAGAATCTTCCTCCCGGCTCTGCTATATCTTAGAAAACTTACATCAAGTGTGTAAGATTTCTCCCTGTCAATAGCCTCTGGCTTGTCACTGAGCAGCACACACAGGGCCAACCATTTTCATGTTAGCTTTCATGGATTCTCTAAGCGGCACGATGCTTCAGCAGTCACCTCCTCTCTTCACTGATGGAAGCTAAGAGACTGTGCATGTACTTGTGAGGGACACATGCCTCTTAGTTTAGTCACACTTTGTGGGGCCCTCTGGGGCCCATTCACACCATAGTTTAAGTGAAAAAAAAAAAAGGTGTTCTTTCTCATATTGTCTGCCATCTGCTAAGAATTGTTTGTAGTACATTCTTAGACATTTTCTTCTCTCTACCAGGAAATTTATCCTAACAAATACACAAACATACATTGTCTGCCATGTAAACGGTGCCTCTCTAAGACGTGGTGACATCAGACAGCCTACACAGCCTTCCGTGGTGATTTTCTTAGATGCATTAAAGAAATTGGCTCTTAGCAGTTGAATATGTTTGCATAGGAAAGACTATTCAACTGAATTATAGAACTGAGAGGGTAGAAGTCTTACAGGCCCCAGGCAGGATAGAAGCATCATTAATTGACTGAACTAGGGACAATAAGTGGCCAAGGGGAGTGGGCTGCCTTCATGGATCAAGCTAAGTGTTGTTGGGAAAGACACAAGCCAGGACGATGAGGCAATGATGGAGAGAACACCGCCACCATAACTGCCACCACCACCACCACCATTACTACTATTACCACCACCACCGCCACCCAGCAACAAAACTTTTAGTTCAAAGAAAGTTTTTAGGTGTTTTTATTCTGATTTAAATTATATTCTAAGTGTAGATGAATTTAATGAAATTATATTCTAATCTTTAAGTGTATTGTCTCCCTTGCTCATAGCCCCGATCTGCCTGGCAGCCCCTAAACGTCCCTTTGCCCACATCTGCCAATGGGTCCAAGAAGGACATGGGCACACAGACCTCTGGCCTGTTCTACCCATCTGGCAAGCTCCTGGCAAAGAAGGAACTGGAGGCGGCTTCTCACAGGCAGAGGCAGGAGAAGATGAGTGACCACAGGCTGGTCCTCACAGCTGTCAGCCCAGGAAGAGGTGAGGGGAGGCACTTGCTTCTGGTGGGAGAAAACCCTCTCTCTGACAGAACCTCCCATATTTTCTTCCTTTTAGGTTTATTTTCATGGACTGGGAGTATGTTCCTTTTCCTTTGTTCAGGTCATTTTCTCTGTACAAACAGCAGCCTTTCCTTAAACTTTTACTCCTCCAGTACTTTTAACTCTTAGCCTGCTGTCTAGTCCATCAGTCTCATGACACATGTGGGCCTCTGCTGAGTAGATAGGCTGAGACTGTGTCATCACCTGCCATTATGACTTTTTAGTGTTTAAAACTCATATTGTATAAAGTTCACCATTTTAACTATGCTTAAGCATGTAGTTGAATGACATCAAACACGTTAATAATGTTATGTAGCTGTCTTCACAGTCTGCAGGACACAGTCAGCACGCCAGGAGCAAGCCTGTGCTGCTCAGATGGTCACCTTCCACATCCCTCCTCCCCAAGCGCCAGGATGCCTGACAGCCACTAATCTGCCTGTCCATGGGCTTGCCTCCTCTTGACATTTCTCTGGCCCTTGTGACAGGCTCCCTTCACATAGTGTCCCAGAGAGAGCGTGTGTGTGCTGCAGGGGCCATGTGGAACATCTGTAGGATCTGCGGCCTCACCCCCAAGCATGGTTCTAACGGCTCCTAGGAAGTTTGATTAAAGGCTCAATGTGCAGTTGCTGTCACAGGCAGTTTTTCTCACCTTCCTTTGAATCTTACATTTTAGTTGAACTTTCCTGTTTGTTTTCACTCTTTGTTGAAGCTGGAGATTTCTAATAATTGATTATTTCAGGTCAGGGCTAGTTTCCCCTCCAGGCTTTTCACTGCTATTTGCACATTATCTGTCTAGCAGGTAGCTCAATCTTTCTAGTGAAGGTTAGTTCACCCTGCAGTGTGAAAACTCTGATGCAGCTCACTGGGGAGCACACCTTTGGCCTGCATTCTATCATCCTAGGAAGATGATGGTTTTGCGGTTTCAGTAAGTGTCTTAGTCAGGGTTTCTATTCCTGTACAAAACATCATGACCAAGAAGCAAGTTGGGGAGGGAAGGGTTTGTTCAGCTTACACTTCCACACTACTGTTCATCACCAAAGGAAGTCAGGACTGGAACTCAAGCAGGTCAGGAAGCAGGAGGTGATACAGAGGCCACGGAGGGATGTTACTTACTGACTTGCTTCCCCTGACCTGCTCAGCTTGCTTCCTTATAGAACCCAAGACCACCAGCCCAGGGATGGTACCACCCACAAGGGCCCTCCCCACTTGATCACTAATTGAGAAAATGCCTTACAGCCGGATCTCATTTTCTCAAGTGAAGCTCCTTTCTCTGTGATAACTTCAGCTTGTGTCAAGTTGACACAAAACCAGCCAGTACAGCAAGGCTCTCTGAGCACTCTCAGCCATTGAGCTAACATACTGTTTGTTTCCACCATGTTCCAGGCCATCAGTCCTTCCACAGACTGACCCAATTAAATGAGGAATCTTTTACAGCAGCATTTTCTTAGGTCGGTATTTGAATAATTCTCTGACTTCAAAAGAGCTCTTATTACCTGATTATTATCCTGGATTGATGTAAAGTGGCTGACCTATGATTTAGGTGTTATCTGTAGTAAATTTATCAGCATTGTAACTGCCCCTGCTTCCTTTGGTATTGAACTGAGGGCCTTGTGCATACAAGGCAAACACTCTACCACTGAGCTAAATACCCAGTGCCTTCAATTTGCCTCTTATTATCCTGTCTTAGAGTTTCATTGCTGTGAAGAAACACCATGACCAAAGCAACTCTTATAAAGGAAAACATTTAATTGGGACTGGCTTACATTTCAGAAGTTTATTCCATTATCATCATGGTAGCAGGCATGGCGTATGCAGGAAGACATGGTGCTAGAGAAGGAGCTGAGAGCTCTATGTCTTGATCCACAGGCAGAAAGAGACTATGTGTCACACTGGGACAAGCTTGAACACATACCACCTCAAACCTCCCCCCCCCGACAGTGACACACTTCCTCCAACAAGGCCACACCTCCTAATAGTGCCACTCCAGATGAATTCAAAATACACGGGTCTATGGGGCCATACCTATTCAAACAACTACACATCCTCTCCATTGTTCTGAGCTTGAACTTTTCCACACTCTGTTACAATGAAGTCAGCTGCTTTGGGAAGAACTTCCAAACTCTGATTTCTGGCCTTCTTTCCCCCTTGGGCAGAAATCTGTTTTGGCATAGACGATGGTACTTTTCTCTCAAAGTAACCCAAGGAATATAGCAATCATATATAGTTTTCTTTTTTTTTTTTAAGATTTATTTATTTATTTTTGGTTTTTGAGATAGGGTTTCTCTGTATAGCCCTGGCTGTCCTGGAACTCGCTCTGTAGACCAGGCTGACCTCAAATTCAGAAATCCGCCTGCCTCTGCCTCCCAAGTGCTGGGATTAAAGGTGTGCGCCACCACCGCCCGGCCATATATAGTTTTCTATTTCTACCTCTCTCAAAAGGGACCTTTGATAAGTGAGTCAAGAACAGGTGATCTGGGTACCCAGTATCAACAATACATGACATCAGCGTAAAGCCTCCATCCTGTGAGTAATGACTAGACAGGAAGAAGAAGTCTTGCCAAGACTTAGGCTGTGGAATAGCAGTTGTGGCAGGAGGAGAAATATGGAAGTCTTGTTTATTCTGAGGAGATAGTGAGGTGGAACTTAGAAGTAAGATGGACAGGACTGTGTTCTGACTGTACTTACCTGGAAGCAAGGGCAGTTACAATGCTGGAGCAGAGTTCCCATTATATTAGGCAAGAGGCAGGGAGAGAGAGTGGATCATGACTTAGATACTAAGTATTCTGAGTTTCAGTGCATGTTTTTCATTACTTAATTTACTGATGTCTTTAGAAACACTTCCAGAAAATTTAAATCATTACTTTTAGGTTTATGAGAGTCTTGCCTGCATATATGTGTCTGCATTATGTGTATGCTTGGTGTCTGCCCATGGAGGTCAAAGAAGACATCAGATCCCCTGAAACTAAGGTTAGAGATGATTGTGAGCCACCATGTAAGTACTAGGAATCAAACCTGTGTCCCCTGCAAGAGCACAAACTCTAATCACAGAGCAACCTCTCCAGCCTCTCATTTCGTTCTAAACTGGTTTCTCTGGGGAAAGGGAGTCAAGCTCCTCAGGCGCCATGATAGACATACCCAAGCTCTACTCTTGCTCTGTAAGCTGCCATGCTAGGAGTTAAACCTCACCCACAATTTGATTGACTCTTACAGACATGACTGTAGCATTAGTCCTAAGGGAGATTGTTTACAGCTGTTTTTCCAGAATGATTCCTAATATCCCCCCATCCTCAAAAGGAAGAGGCTGTTTCCTCTCTCTTGGAATGTAGCTGACCTGGTCACTTGCTGGCCAATGGAACATGACAGGTCAGATACTCTGACAGTTCTTGCTGTAAGCCATAAGTCTTAAGAAAGATGAAGGTCAGTGTGCTCTCCAGAAAGTTATCATCAAGTAAAGAAATTCATCATGTATTCCTGAATGAAAAAGCCTCTACTTAAGGAGAAAAGGGGTACGATGTCCCAACAAGGACTAAGCCATTTGAGTGAACCCAGATAGCAGGAGGAAAGAAGAGCTAAATCAGCCTGCCGGTGGCTGACTAGTTCTACCTTCTTAGCTCAGATCCCACCTCAGTCCAGTTCACCTTGTTGAGGGCCTCCAACCTGTGCAGAAAGGTGGGAGCCACTGTGTCTTTCTCACACACGTGAGAACCAAACATCTGGGCTCATGAAACTGCTCTGATTTCTAATTCAAATGCATTAAAATCCCCATGTAGGCTAGAAAGGACATAGGAAACTTTTCGGAGTAGTGGGCATATTCTGCATGCTGATTGGGATGAATACAACTATCAAACTCATACATTTAAGACATATGATTTATATGTAAGATAGAATTACATAAGAAGAAAGGGCTTGACATGCAGCAATCCATGAAATTTTGAAATGCTGTAACCTGTGATAATTATGTATAATATCTGGGGTGGTTGTGGAACTTACTTTAGTATGTACTTGAGGTTCTATGTGGAAAATGAACACAGTTGGCCCAAGAAAATAACCCAAGAACATATCTTCCACACTTGCTTCTGTCTTTCTTAAATATGGAAGATTTATCCATGCTTGGGTTTCTCTCCTTTTTTAGGCTACTGGAGAAAACAGTTGGATCACATCTCTGCTCACCTCAGGTCCTATGCTCAGAACAACCCTGAATTCCGGGCCTTGATTGCAGAGCCCAGGATGGGAAAGGTGGGTAAGATGAGGCTCCTGCTCAGAGCATCCCTGGGAACAGGCCTTCCTAAGGCTTTGTTTGTTAAGTGTGCCTTCTCTTCCTTCTCTGCTTTTCACCCTTATCCTGTCTCTCCTGAGGAATACGGACATGAAGAAAGTGGTGGTTTTTAATGGCACAAAAATCGAAGTTGTTTTGTTTTGTGTTTCATTGCTTGGTTTTAACTCTGTAGATATTCATAACAAGTCTTGCTTGATTACCAGTGTAACTGCAGCCCAGAGAAGTTTGGCAAGCTGCTCCAAATTGCACTGCTGCATCTTGGGCATTTAGATTGTAACGAGCATGCAGATTTCAAACCACATGCCTTTTCTTTAGCACAAAGTCATTAATAAGAGACAGTTCAATAGAACATTTCAGTTTGTCACAAACTAGAAGGCACCCTTTCAAATCAGACCATCAGCTCCTCTGTCACAAAACCATCCCACACTGAATGTCTTGTTTTCAAGGACTGCTCAGCTTCTTTGAATGAAATATTTTGATAGCTTATATATACTTTATCCTAATCTGGAGTTTAGCAAACTGTGCCCTCCAGTTATTGAATCAGAGGTATCTTCAACCTTTTACATGTTAACTGTGGCTGCTTTGAGCTACAACAGCAAGGGTAAGCATTTGCATTAGAGAACTTATGCCTCACAAGACATGAAAAAAACTTTACCATCTAATCTTCAAAAACATTAGCTGCCCATGTTTGAAGTTGTTCCACAGCTTACAGAGAAAGATGCTTACCTGTGAGCTCCTTTATTGCGTGCAGAGATGCATCCTCACCCATTCACCAGGATACCTTTTCAAAAGTGATGGCATAGCCATATGGTTGACTGAAGGAAGTCTATTGTAGACAATATAAATTTGGATCTTGTTTCCTTATTCAGTGTGAGAGTCTGTGTCCTTGACTGAAGTATTTTACTCATTTATAATTAGGATTACAGATCAGTTGGTTTGGGGTATGCTATTTTGTTCTTTGTTTTCTATTTGTCTCACTTAGTTTATTCCCTTTCTCTATTTAACCTTCTTCTGTGGTAAATATTTTATTAAATATAGAGTTTGATATCTCAGAATTCCTAGATATCGAGTCCCACACCACAGTTGAGAATGTCCTTAAATTTCTTTTAAAGCTTATCTCTGCCACTGTCCATGAAGATGGCTATGAAGTTAGCATCAGGCTGAACTATATTCAAGTCTCAAACAAGGTATGTAATCCTTTACAAGTTATTCGTGATCTGATTGAACTAGTGAATTCTGGCTTACAGTTATCATAAATGTTTTCATGTAATGACTAGAAATGAAAGTTTCAGATAGTAGGAAATCTGATGTCTTAGAGTTTTATTGCTGTGAAGAGACATCATGACCACAGAAACTGTTATAAAGGAGAACATTTCACTGGGGCTGGTTTACAGTTCAGGGATTTAGTCCATTATCATCATGACGGGAAGCATGGTGACATGCGTGCAGACATAATACTGGAGAAGGAGTTAAGAGTTCTACATCAGGATCCATAGGCAGCAAGAAGTGACTGCCACGCTGGGTGTGGCTTGAGCATCTGAGACCTCAAGACCCGCACCCAGTGACCACTTCCCCCAACAAGACCATATCTATTCCAAAAAGGCCGTACCTCCTAATTGTGCCCCTCCCTATGGTTCTATGTGGGTCATTTTCTTTCAAACCACCACACATGACTTTCACAAGGAATTCCATAGGATTATATAAATACTTGTGCTAGCCATCAAAGAGGCCAGTTGTCTGGCACAGAAGGATCTGGTAGGAACCCACCCTTGCTCTGGTACTCCTCTGTGCCATTTAGAACTCATTGAAGTGATTATGTCTGGGATACATCAAACTTGGAAAAAGACTAGCAAAAATGTTTACTGGTATTCACCTTGACTTATTTGTTTTATACAAAATAAACCAGTTGGAAGGCTGAGGCAGGAGGATATCAAGGTAAAGGCTGGAGTGAGTTCAGAGCCATCTGGGAAAACTTTGTGAGACACTGTCTCAAAACTAAAAGTAGACAATATCCTGGGGATATAACTTAGTAGTAGACTGGCTACCTACTGGGCCCGAGGTTCTAGGCCTCAGGCCTGTGAATAGGCAGGCAAGTGTCCCTTCTGAGAAGCAGGCTAGCAATGATCATTCTTTCTGTTGAGACATGGCAGCACCATCATTAGTAATGCTTGAAATGTTTTCATTGGCCAGAGCCTGTACTTCAACAAGTCGGTGAATCTCAGTGACCACTTTCTGAGCAGTGTCACCGAAGGTGGGAATGGGCTGTATGACAGCAGGTCCAGCTTGGGTGAGTTATACCCTTCTGTGAGCTTTCAGTAATTAGCCAAGGACAACTGGGCAAGGATCGATAAGACATGTATAAAATCTGAAGCCAAGTCACAAAGCTCAACATGTGTCAGGCAGTTTATTTCTCTGGCTTCTCTGGAGTTGGGGTATGACTTTTAAAGCCCTTCATGGGGCTTGGGAAATGTGTTTGCTTTAGCTGGAGAGGATGTACATGTGCTTTTTAACCTAAAAATTAAAATCCCTCTTTTCCCTCCCTCAGTCATTTTCCAGTTCCTAGATGGGGGTGGTCAATGGCCCTTCCTTCCAGGTTTAATAAAAAATTTCTAGGAAACCCATTTTGTCCTTGTGACTTTTGAGGGGCCTCCTTGCATGTGGGAAATAAGGCAGGGTCATTTGGTCTCCAAATCTTTGTCATTTCAGTGAGTGCCTACAGCCAGAGCATCTCAGACAACCCCGAAAATGTCAAGAAGATGAAGAATCTCAAGGCCAAAAGCTTCCTCGTAAACGCAGAGCCACTCACAGTAGGTGACCTTCTTGGTCTCCGTAGCCTTTTACTTTGATGTCTATGTGGACATTTTGTAATAGAATACTTTCTCATTGTCTCCTCCACTTAAATAACTGTATCATTTATGTTGTGGACGCATAATCCTTTAAAAATTCTCAGAATGGTAAACTAGAACTGTTTTAAACTAGTCTCATCAATTTCCTGGATCATCTGTTTTTTCTGGGGTCAGTTCTGAGTGCTCATCTATCTCTGTTTTGTATTTGGTTTGGGTAAATACATGAAGATCCTTCATTGTCTAATCACTGAATAAATGAAGGGCTAGTTGGGTCAATACTTGTGGCTGGCCTGGGCTGTCCAGTGTAAATGCTAAGCATGAACAGCTGTATGAGTTAAAGTCCCTGTGTAGGTGGGTGGTTATAGATACTTTTATTTGTTCCTGTTCTACTGCTGTGCAGATATACCATGAGCAAGGCAATTTATAAAAGAAAGAGTTTAATTAGGGGCTTGCTTAAAGTTTCAGAGGGTTAATCCATTATCATCCTGGCAGGAAGCATGGTGGCATGCAGACAGACACTGGACTATTAGCTGAGAACTACATCCTGACCCACAGGCAGAGAGGGAGAACTGGACCCGGCATAGGCTTTTAAAACCTAAAAGCACACTCCCAGTGACACACTCACTTCAACAAAGCCAACCTCCTAACCCTTGCCAAACAGTTCCACTGACTGGGGACCAAGCATTTAAACATAGGAGCCTATGGGGACCATTCATTCAAACCACCACAATGGGATTCCACAGAATTACTAGGCAAGAGGTAGGAGAAACATTAGGGTCTCCTAGGCTGCCAATGTAGAAGGTCTTTCCTCTGGTGGGAAGGGTGTTAATGGTGTTATGCGCTCCTGTATGTTTGCTTGCTTGTTGCTTTACTTTCATCTACTTTATTTGTCTTGGGAATCCCTCAAAATCACTAGTTCATTGACAGTGGGCATTACTTCAGGATTTTCTAAAACTTTAAGGTTTTTTCTTTAAATATATACCATGAATAATCCCAAAGGGGGCTTTGGAGAAAGTATGGAGAAGGTGCCCCCACTGCCTTCCTCAGCTTGCCTTTCACTGGCCCTCGTTGGCTGCAGCACTGAGAACCATGAGGAGCAGCGAGCCAGATATGGAAATAGGCATATGTAGCGCATCCTTCCTCCCTTGGGCCAGCCAGGCTCTTGAGCTTCCACAATGAGCATGCACCAGCCTCCTTGCTTGCACCTCAACTGCTCTGAAGGCAGGGACAGGGTTTTTGTTGTTGTTGTTTTTTTGGGTGTTTTTGTTTGTTTTGTTTGGCATTGTGTTTTCTTTTACATGCTGCTCCTATAACACGGGCTTCACAGGCACTCGTAAATTTGGGAAATGTGATTTTTTATGATTTTTTGTGCTCTCCACCTTCTCTGAGTTTGAAATGGTAAGTATAAGTATAGAGTTCCTTAAAGTAGCAGCTTTCACTTTAGAGACACATCTCCTTAGTCTGTGTGTGACCCAGATCTACTGCTGTGTGCCTTCACTTCTCATCTCTACTTACCCACTCCAGCTAGGTAGTGATTGTTCTGAGTATCCTTAGATGTGGCCCTAGAGCTCATGAAGCTGACATTCTAATACACTGTCCCATACGGTACAGAATTCATTGTGACTGGTACCATACCCAGGACCCATGCTGGGGTTTCTCTGACTTGGATACAGTACCTTGTTCTAAGAAAGTCATCAGCAAAGTGGCATGGCAAATGAGGGTAATGTAGCCTGAACCCCATATCTTCTGAAAGGCCGAGCAACCCAGAAAGGCAGGGGATTAAGTTTTGTCAACACTTTTACAAAGAGCAGGATCCAGTGACAGAAGCGTACTAAAAGCAAAATGTTCGTTTGGGCTGACTTCCTTCAGGCTTTCAGTATTTGAAATCCTTGTATATGTGTTAAAGACATACAACAGTACATTTCATAGCATTTGAAAACATAAAAGAAATTCTTCATATGTCTATGGACAAATGTAAGTATTTTTTCTAAGAGGTAGGCTCTGTTGGTTCCATTTCTGAGGTGTGTTTATGATCTGTCATAGTGGCCTGGCCTTGAGCACTTTAGTAAGCCTGCAGAGTACATTCTAGGTTTCACCTAGCTGCTCTTCCTAGAAATATTCATTACAAACCCAGCAAAGTTTCTGAGGTTTTGTGAGGTTTCTCATGAGCCTCCTTGCCCTTGATTGTATAAAACAATGTCAATGCAGTGTCCTTACCCAAGCCAAGCTTGGGGGCCGAGCACAGGTTACACGTTACAGTTACACAGAGATGTCAGTACTGCTGCATATGGAAGACTATGGACACCCCAAAACACTCAAGAGAAACACACACACGCACACACACTCCCTCTCTTAACACTCACCCATCCATGTGGTTCAATAGAGAATGTGGCTGCTACGCTGGGAGAGGGAAGGGAATGGGGGATTGTGCCTTGACTGTTGGGGCTGGGACTCTACAACACAGATGCACGTAGAAGATGAAGATGACCACATTCTGTCATCCCGCAGCCTGAAAACAAACTCCTGCTGGAGGAAGTTGGCTCCACAGGGAAAGGAAGACTGTCTGTGCTGGAACAGCTGCTGGATGAAGTGAGTGCCATCAGAACGGGCCTCTCTGCAGAGATCAGCCTGGTTTGTGCCTGCTGCCTGTTAACTAAACTCTGTATGCAAATGGGGTAAATGAGGAGTGGAGAGCTTTACACTGACTGTTACTCTGCCAATTTTTATAGCAAAGAATCATGTAGACAAGCACATGTGAATCCAAGTAATGTCCATGAGGCTAGACAGAATCCCTGCTCTTTGGCCAAATTTACCTTCAACCTGCTTTCCTACCATGAAAAGGTGGCTCCTCCTGATGTGGGGAGAAGTCTTAAACATCTGGGGGCTTGTTCATTATAGCCATGTTCATGAGATTCCTCATTCTCCTTTCCTGTGACTTACGCTCAACTCAACGCCATCATCCCATTCTAGGACATTTGTTGTTCATGGTGGGATGGCAGATGGGCAATGTTGAATTCAGGGTTTTATGGCAAGTTTGTCCTTTTCCATGACCCACAGGGAGCAGACCCCAACTGCTGTGATAGTCAAGGTCGACCTGCTGTTATTGTGGCTGTTGTGAATAAACACTATGAAGCCATTCCAGTTCTCGCTCAGAGAGGAGCAGACATCGACCAGCAGTGGGGACCGTAAGTGAAACATTGAAAGGACAGTTGAGTACCCTGTTGTGACTAGGTATAGGGCACAGGGTTCTGTTGCAGTAGAATCAGTCCATACAAGTGCCCTGTTCAGCAGGAACCACTTAGAACTGCTTTAATCTGTTTCAGCCTCAGTAAGAGACTGAGTAGGGTGTTTTCCAAAGCTAGTGTTTTAATTACATTGTTATTCTGTGGTTAAAAAGCCCAGATAGAAACAACTTACAGGAAAAAGGGCATAATTGGGCTTACAGTTCTGGAAGGATGTAGTCCAAGCTGGTAGCAGGCAGGGAAGGTATGATGGCAGGAGCAGGGGGCTCTCTGGTCATGTTGGATCCACACTCAAGAACAGGAAGTGGGGCAGAGCTATAAAATATCAAGATCCACCCCAGTGACCTTCCCTAATGACTCTCTACCTCCTAAAGGTTCTACGGCCTTCTAGAACAGTGCCTCGGGAACATTCCTTTAAATCATGACACTGAGTTTTAAAACAATTAAATACTCAGTTGGGTTGCCTAGCTTATTAGGTTTTATAAAAGACAATGCATTTGTTAATCTATTAATTTTTACCTTTTTGGATATTTTTATGTAGAAATGGCCAACCTAAAACTTGCTAATGTTGGCTAATCTGGCCTTGAATTTGCAATCCTTCTGCCTCTGCTTCCTGGGTGCTGGGATTATAGGTGTGTGCCACCACATCCAACATGAACTTGTCTGAGTCTAGCAAATCTTTAACTCTTGGAATGGTGGACAAAGTTTTTGTCATGATCCAAACTGTTAAGAACTTTACCAAGTAAAGCAAGACTTCATGAAAATATATCCATGGATTTAATGCAGAAAGAAGGCATTACATAGTTGCCTGCAGGTGCCCATACCACCGGTGAGTAGCTGGCATGTGGGTTTACCACACGATCTCTTGGCTCCTTAGATTTCCTTATCTGAGGATGAAGACGCCCTATGTAAAGTCATTCACTGTCCAACGTCAGAACCACCTTGACTCACAACCCAGTTCTTGTCTGTGATTCTTTGTTTGCTTCCAAATTACTTTGGAGGATCCTGAAGTATATATCATTTATGACAAGCTGTCACAGTAGAAATGTCTGACGATGCTATGGGCATTCAGCCCTCTTGCTTCCTGGATTCTTAAACAGACAAGTTCAAGGCCTGGCTTGGTGAGATGTGTTGTTGGGTATTTCCGGCTACCATGGAGAGGGGGAGCAAAATTCCCATAGCTTTGCTTCTGTTATCTGTTTCAGTTTCTCTTGTGTTATTATTCAAAACATATTCCTTATGACTACTATTCATTTTGGTTTTCTTTCAAATTAACTATATGCACTTATAAAATATGTCACTATATCTGTTGGTACATATCTGTAGTCTCAGCACTTAGGAGGCCAAAAGAGGAGGACCATGAGTTTGAGGCTAGACAGGTCTATAATAACAAGAGCCTGTCTCAAAACATAAGAACTATATGGTTTTTTTCTGAGAGAATTTTTAAATTTCCCATAAGACACATATATGAGAACATACTGCTCCCTTTCAGTTTTATCTTATAGCAGAATATTTGATATATATTATAAAACTTTGTTGATTTTCTTGAGTTTTCTGAAGGTTTCTATTCACCATGCTACCACCCTCTTCATTTTCCACACCTTTGCCTCATTTTCTTGATCATGAAATGATGCTGTTTGGGATGGGGGGGGCGTTGTAAATAAGTTCTCACTGTATAGCTCTGACTGGCCTTGAATTCACAAAGATTCATTTGCCTCTGCATCCTGAGTCCTGGGATCCAAGGTGGGCACTACTGTGCCCAGAGATGCTATTTGCCTTATAATATACTTTATATAATCCAAACAAACTTTTCATAGCACTTAAGCATTCGTGCCTGATATACAAATCACTTTTGAATGGTTCTTCAGTAAAAATGAGTTCTGGATCCAAGAACAGTCCAACTAAGAGTTTGAAACTAAACTGTACATAGAACAAGTTGCCATTTTAATGTACTCTTCCTTAGGTTCCTTATATACTTCGTCAGCACATCAGTGACACAAATGTGCATGTGATCCCATCTGACTGGTGAAACAGTGCCATTTCGGGTCTGCTGAGACCCAGGACACCAGGACTGAGACTGTGCCTGTCCGTTTGACTACACAGTGCAATAGTCCCACTCCCACTGCATTCTCAAGGTTGCCCTGAGCAGGGTTTATTTACATGAGTGTAAGACTTTTAGGGAAGAAGGCCAGACTAGATGCTACTCCCTCAAATCAAACATAGATTTCTTCTTCCTTTTTAATAGTTGCCAGTAAAGGAAAGTAGACTTGACTCCAGAGAGTAAAATGGTGTTAAATCTAGCTCAAATATATTCATCTAAAAAGTTTAGACCTGAGCTGGGCATAGTTGAACACACCTTTGATCCCAGCACTTGGGAGGCAGAGGCAGGTGGATCTCTGTGAGTTCAAGGCCAGCCTGGTCTACAGAGTGAGTTCCAGGACAGCCAGAATACATAGCAAATTCTATCTAGAAAAGGCAAACACAACAAAGAGTTTAAACCTTTCAGCATGGCTCAGTAGACCCAAAGAACTATGTCCCGTTCCCTCCATCCTTCCACTCTCGGGCATCAGCCAGAGATCTGGCTTTTCTGTAGCAGAGAGGCTTGGCAAGTTATTCCTTAGCAAACCAAAATTAGGGCCAGTAAGATGATTCAGAAGATAAAGGTACCTATCACCAAACCTGAGGACCCATGTTTAATCCTTTCCCGTTGTCCTGATAACACTAAAGACTTACCCAGAAAATTTTTCCCACAAATAGGTTCAGAAATACAGCTCTTCACGAAGCAACTCTACTTGGCCTGGAAGGAAGGGAGAGCATCGCCACTTTACTGGGGTATGTTCAGAAAAACTGAGGGTACCAGTGACATCTCTACTGACATTTAGCGGTGTTAGAACGGCCCTACCTTCTGAACTGTTACCCTGCCAATGAAGGCCACTATCACACAGTAAATGTTACCCTCACTGAACATGGTTATAGGACTTATAGCAGTTGGGACAAATGACTAGGGCAGGCAATTGAATATTTGAAATCACACAGCCCCTTGAAAGGTCTCAAGGTTGTGTAAAAAGTATGATTATTATGTTCATATGTATATATTAATTAATGCTGGAAATTAATACACTGGAATTATTCCTTAACCAATTTTTCCCCATATAACCACATAGAGACCTCTTAATGTTTCAAACCCTTAGTTAGGCCTTAGCTGGGCAGACTCTCAACCAGCTCATCTAAGTTAACCTGACCACCTAGCCCCATCCAGCCATGTGGCTAGCTATACCTTCCAGGCCTGTGATCATGTCTGTCTCCTCCCATGCCTCCTGGTGACATGAAAGGACTTTTTTCTTTTCTTCTTCCTAGAGTTCCTTTCTCCCTCCCAGGAAGTCCCACCTTCCACTTCCTGCCCAGCTAATTGGCCATCAGATTTCTATTAAAGCCAATCAGAGAATGTCTTAGGTAGGTGAGGAAAGACAGAGACACATTTTCACATAGTGTACCCCAACAAGGTGGAGTCACTCTGAGAGTTAAAGCCATAGTGTCCTCTTAGGGACTTTTATGGGGTGCATTGGCTTCTAAGTGAGGAATAGTCAAGCTCTGAGGGTCATAAGCCTGAGTGATTGTTTCTCCACTTCCTTTGCAGGTGCAATGCAAACACCCAAAAGAAGAACACAAGAGGCCAGACAGCATATGATATCGCTCTGGAGATGGGGGATGACCTCACCTCTTCGCTCTTTGCCACCAAGTTCACCCAAGGTCTAGAGGACCAACTTTCTCCACCTGGGAACCACATTGTAGGAGACAATTAGATCTGAGGGATTCAGGAGGCTGCAAAGATACTACCCAGCTATAGATGTTCTTATTTTTGGAATGTGTATTTAAGGATAAGAATTAGAGTTGAAAAGAACTCATAAAACTCTGTGTGTGTGTGTGTGTGTGTGAGAGAGAGAGAGAGAGAGGAGAGAGAGAGAGAGAGAGAGAGAGAGAGGAGAGACTGTGTGTTTGTGTGTCTGAGAGAGGAGATTGTGTGTGTAAGAGAGAGAAAGAGAAGAGAGATTGTGTGTGTGAGAGGAGAGAGAGGGAGAGAGAGGAGAGAGATTGTGTATGTGTGTGTGTGTGTGTGTGTGTGTGTGTGAGAGAGAGAGAGAGAGAGAGAGAGAGAGAGAGAGAGAGAGAGAGAAGAGATTGAACCTAGGGCCTTGCAGATGCTAAGGCAAGTGTTGTACCACTGAGCTATATTCCTAGCTCTCTTTATTTTTGAATTAAGATCTCATAAAGTTGCTCAGGCTGGCCTTGCACTAACCCTGTAGCATAGACAGACCTTGAACAACGTGGGATCTTCCTGCTGCAGCCTCCTAAGTAGCTGAGATTACAGGTTGTGACAAACAAACCCAATTTTTTTGTTGTTGTTGGTATAACTACTCAATACCACATATAACTTAGAGTATGGTAAAATTAACGATTTGTGTTTTATTTTCTGTTTTGTTGGTTTGCTTTCCTTTTTTTTTTTCTGAGACTGTATAGACATGGCTGGACTAGAATTTGCTATGTAGACCATGCTGGCCTTAAACTCACAGAGATCTGTCTCTGCCTTCCAAATGCTGGCATTAAAGGCATGTGCCACCATGTCCAGATTTTTTTTTTTAATATTTTATTGACAATTTTGAAATTTGGTTTTTAATTTTTGTTTTTCTTTATTATTGTTTTTGAGACAGGGTCTCATGTGTCTTGTCCTTGAACTTGTTATGTACCCGAGGGTGACCTTGAACTTGTGATCCTACTTCCTCCATCGTCTAAGTGCTGGGATTACAGACTTGTACCACCACATTAGAGTTTCTGTGGTACAGAAGATTAAACCCAGGGCTTCATGCATGCTAACCAAATACTCTACCAACTGAACTACATTCCCAGCCTGGTTATTAACTTATCTTTCCATAGATAATAATTACTTGTGGTCAAAAGCCAAAAATATACAGTACTATATAGTAAAGTTCTCATCCAGGTTCTTCAACCATTGCTTCATCCTCAATCAGCCATGTCTCTGTAGAGGTGGAACATCATTATATAATCACATATTTATGTGTCTACAAGGATATAACTTAAAAATATATAGCACGTATATATCCTACCCTATAATATAGCTTAACTAAATAATTTGTAAGAATTCATAGCAGAATAGCTATATCCTTTCCTTAGCAGAGAGCAGACAGTGTATCTGAAAAGTCTCTTCCCGGGGTTCAGAACTGAACGACCCTGTCTTGTGCTCCCTCAAACTGGACTCAGTCCATCTCTGGGCTCTTCTCCCTCCTCCCAGTAGTTCTTCCTGCCTGGTGGTGACCCCTCACTCACAGCAGACAGATGGCTGAAAACAATTCTACTTGGATGAGAGCTTTCCTGGCTCTTTCTTTCCTACAAAGGATCACAGAAGTATGCTTCTAGGAACGGGTTTAATATTGATGTAACTTAGATTCTGCTAAATCTGCTGAAAGCAAGTCCCTATTTACTTAGCATGACATTGTGTTTCTTAATGGCTGTTCCTCTTCCCCCAACTCATGTCCTCACCCTTGATGTGATGTTCGGAACATCCATCAGGAAAGAGAGCCACTGTCTGTAAGAGACCTGGGAGGTCTCTACCTACAGATTTGTGGACATCTGGTTAGTGCTATCAGATGCTTCTGTGACTACAGTTTTACAGGTGTTTTGTTTTCTACCTTCTAGCAAAAAGTCTCTCAGGCCCCTCCTTTGGAGAACATTCCACGTTCTCATGGGTCATGGGCCTCCAGCAGCTATCTCTCTCGCTTTTATTTACAGAACAGTACATGTGAGTCTACTTGAAAAGAGAGGGTAACTGCCATCTTGCCTGCCTCTCTGTGTAATAGGTGACACAGTTTGTCACAATCAGTGGCCTAATAGTAATTATGATCCCACATTCCTCAGAGCTGCTTTTGCCAGAAGTCACTCTATAAATCCTGTTGAGCAATTTGAACCCCAAATCCTCTGCCTGGTTATCTGTTCTGTGTACATCCCTTGAAAACCATGGAACTATTCCCACACAGGAACGATTCCCACACATATTGGCACACTCATGGAGTTGGCATAAAACAATCTTAGATACAGCACTGGGGAAACACAGACAGAAAGTGGCAAGAGAAGACAGAGAAATCAGACCAGCTAAAGATGTTGGAATGTTATGGTAATGGCACCAATATGGTTCTTAGAACATACAAAAGAGGGTAGGTAGGCCAAAAAAATGATAAGTGCAGTTGAGCAGAGAGAGGCTTGGTGACCATGCATTAGTGGAGGCATTGATGTGATGGAGAGGTCATCTGAAGGATGGATTTGCATGGTCCAAGGAAGGAGCATCTGATTAGCAGAATACTTCTCCAGACTTGTCTGTATAGGGCATTAGTAGATTAAGAGGACTATTGAATTCTTAACTGATTGGTGGTGACAGTCCAACCAAAGGGACATTCTATTTGATGTTAGGTAAATTCATAATGCAGTCCTCTGGCTTATGCTGAAGACAATATGTACCCTATTCCCCACATAATGTACCTGAAGGCTTCAGTAAACTTCACAGGCTGATCCCCTTATAATCCCCTGGGGTTCCTCTGTCTTTAGGAATTTGTAAGGTTGAGACAAAAATGGTATTCTCAAGCAGGTACACTGTCTCCTGTGACCGCTAAAGCAAAGCTCTCCATTGTTTTTAATCTGTTACCATTTTGGCCCAGTCTGGATCTTTCTATCTCCATGACTCTGTATCTATTGTAGGAACCCAGGAAGAGCTGTAGATTTTCTTGGTTGGCATTTTTGGCGGGATGCAATCTATAACTTTGAATTAAGTTCAGGTTACCCAAAGTGTTGAGCCAAAAATAGTATCTACAAAAAAATGGATCAAGTCTGAGAGTCTAAAAGTTGCCTAGACAATTCAGCTTTGAACACAGGCCTTCCACGTATTGTAGATTCATTGAATGCAAATCTTTTTAAAGTGTAGGCAACACTTAGGCCAGCTCATGCATTGTGTCCCACTAGGACCCTGTTGGGAACGAGTCTGTACCTTCTTGCCTACCAGAGACATCCACGTGGCCGACAGCAAAGAGCTGGTGAGCACTTGCAGAGTCTCAAGGTTAACATGTTGAAATAGGATTTTTGGTTGTGTCTAATACTGTGAAATAGCAGTATAAGTAGTCTGTTTCCCTTCAGTAAGCTTCTTCAGTGATGTGACCATACGGGTTGTTTCTGTGTTATATTCCTGACAGCCAAAGTCCTGAAGGTGCCTTTTCACTTTAAAGTGGTTTGATCACTGAGTTGAGTTATGAGAAATAGGTGCGAATAGAGGAGTCCCAAGAATAACCCTTTAAGAAATGTGGGCTGGTGAGATGTCTTTTAGTGGTTGAAGGTGTGTCTTTGAAGGGGCTTGTGGGATCTCCTCATTCTCTTTTGCTTCCTGGTGATGAAGTGAATGATTTTGTTCTGGTTTGATGTAGTGCCTTGCCACAGGCTCAAAGGCATGGAACCAAATGATCATGGACTAGAAACTTCAAACTGTGAGCCAACACCAAACTTTTTGTTTGTAGTTGATTATCTCTAGTATTGTTCTAGTGATGAGAATCTGACTAGCACAGTGTCGTGCCTGCATGCTTACACACCCAACCTCCGTGCCTGAGGCTTTAAGTCTTATGTTTAATTATAGCTTCTGGCCCAAGGTGGGTTCTTAGGAAATACTTGTGAAAAATCACTTCACGGTTTTTTGAATGGTCAATGTGCCTAAAGGATAGCTTTGCAAAATAGATATCTCAGCTATTAAGTGTGGAAAACATTTATTTTTCTGATACAAGGCTATACTCAAAGTGAACATGCATATGCCAACAGATTTCTAAAATGAATGAAAATCTTGGTTGTACTGGCTTATGCACTGTGAGAAGAGTAATGTTGGTGCAGGGTTTGCCTCCTGGACATGTGTATAGTTGAGATGGACATTCAGATCTCAGCAGAGTTATCAACTGTGCGTAATCCTGTGTTTATCCTGTGCAGGCAAGTGGTTGTCTCATAAAATATTTCATTCTCTTAGAGCACTATAAGAATCTAAAACAGCAGAAAATTTAAATAAAGTAAAAACTGCTGAACTACACATTCTTAGAGTGTCTGTTTTCTCAAAGTTTCTGTGCATGTCAGATCTCAGCAGAGTGATTAACTGTTTATCCTGTGCAGACAAGTGATTGTCTCATAAAACATTTCACGTGTGTTGTAAGAATCTAAAGCAGCAGAAAATTTAAATAAAGTAAAAACTGCTGAACTACACATTCTTAGTGTGTCTGTTTTCTTAAAGTTTCTGTGCATGGACTATTTCAAATAACTAGCTAGTTTTGTTAAATAGTATCTATTTCCTTATAAGATTATGATTTAAAGAAAAGTGTGTGAGATTGTGTGTGTGTCTGTGTGTGGACATGTGTGTGGGTGGTTCACACTCCTGTAGTGTATGTGTGTGGACATGTGTGTGGGTGGTTCACACTCCTGTGGTGCTCACAGAGACCATAAGAGGGCATCAGGTCACCGGGCGGTGGTGGCGCACGCCTTTAATCCCAGCACTTGGGAGGCAGAGGCAGGCGGATCTTTGAGTTCGAGGCCAGCCTGGTCTACAGAGTGAGTTCCAGGACAGCCAGGGCTATACAGAGAAGCCCTGTCTCGAAAAACCAAAAAAAAAAAAAAAAAAAAAAAGGGCATCAGGTATCTTTTGATCTGTACGTGCCTTAGTTTCTTTTCTGGTTGCTGTGATAAAAATATCCTGACAAAGCCAGCTTAGTTTCTATGTGGAAGGAGCTTGAGGGAGTGGGCCATGTCACATCTATAATCAGGAACACAGAGCAGTGAATGCCTGCAAGCTAGTGTTCAACTCCACGTTGTCCACTCTTCTATAGTCCAGGATCCCCTGCTTAGGGAATGGTGCCACCCAAAATGATTTGGTATTCCCACCTCAAATTAGCATAATCTAGTGAATCCCCCACCAATGCATGCCCACAGTGCAACTTGATAAAGACTGTCCCTCACTGGAACTCTTCCTAGGCGATTCTATGTTGTGTCAGGCTGACAGTTAAAACTATCATAGGATACCAAGAAAAGGTGTTACTGCTGTTTTTAAAAAGGACTACATCACCTGTTCCTTCTATATATTTCTTTCCTTAAATTCCTCAAAACCAAGGAAATAAAAACAATCTACTCTAAGGCTATTAAGTGTATGCAATGTCTAATAGTGTAGCCCTATTTCTGTAGGGTTAAACAAAATAAGATGTGATCCCAGCATATGACGATTTGCTATGGCCTTGCAAGAGAGAGAGAGAGTACATGCCAATCAACCTGTGTGTGTCGATATCCAATGGACTGCGAGGCAATTAAGGGACTAAATGCATGTGCAGTGGCTCAATTTGAATTTTTAACACTAGTTCTGGGACATTTTTGAAGACCTGTCACAGAAATATACTCAAAATAATTCATAGCTCAAGCCAATGTGAATGAATAACCATGTTTCTGGGCTAGTCTGGAACAAAGAAACTGCTTTAGTAATTAGGTCAAAAATTAAAAAAAAAAAACAACCCACAATCAGAATGAATATGGATCTTAAAAAGATGCATTTGCATGGTGTTTGAGGTAAAAATTATGGTATTTAACTCGTGCTGATTGCTCTATCCCAAAATTATGCAAATTTGTATATAAACCTTCTTAAATCATTCTCGGGGGACAATATGGCATGCACTTTTGCCCACAATTTCATTTCTGGCAAGTTTAGGTGAAAGGTCATCTTTTTCAAATCATGTTGGACCCTCCCCCATCCCCACCAACAAACTTTATCTTGAACAAAACTCACTTTCTGGAAGAAAGGCTAGCAAAGAGCTGATATGGGGTAAAACACACACACACACACCTTGGTCTGAATTTGTACTTTTGAAAAATCATATTTAGGAGCCATTATGGCACAGATCTCATGTCCGATAGGAAGTTAGAAAATTTAATAAGTATTTTCTTACTATGTGTGCAGAACGGGGCTTATTCCCCCACTGCAATGCCTATCAAGTAAAGATATTTGGATGAATTATAGAGTTTTTAAGCTACACTAGAAGAAAATTCTGGCATAGAAATTATTTCTCAAGACTTTTCTATTTGAGCCAAGTCGACTGAAAAATCGTACTTCGATGCCATTTAGAAGAAATCTCTTACAAGGAATATGTAATGACAACAACCAAAAAAAAAAAAAAACCCTCTATGATTTCAGTGAACTTGTTAAGAAATCACATTTTCTGCATATCTCAGAAGATTCAGTGCCTATAAGACTCCACAGTTGAACAGATGTAAATGAAAATACCACATTTCCAGGAAATCTGGGAAGAAATATGGCTTTTTCTTCCCCAAGTCCCCACTATTTAAATAAATTTGGATTTTAATTTGTTTCTTGATTACATGGAGGGAAACTTGACAATACACTTAGTCCCCCCAAAACCTACACTTGAATGGTTGGATACGAGCCATTTATTTCTTGACAGTTTGTAAAATAACATAGCATATAAGTTATGAACTCTAAGAACCTAAGGAAATTTTTAAATCACACACACACATACACTTTTTTTTAAAAAAAATCTGGCATAATTATTCTCTAAAACCTACAAGATTTGATGGATTGAGATGAAAAATCTAGCTTCAGGAATTTTGGAAAGGAAATATAGAATGCTATTATATCCAGATAATCTTGGTATGCAAATTTGGATGAAACACTGCCATGTGGCGACCAAGGCAGTAACTCCTGAGGTTAAGTGCAATGGCTACTACCACAGAGAATGGGGTTCAATTTCCAGCACCCAATGTGGCTCACAACCACCTGTAACTCCAGTTCCAGGCATCTGATGCCGCCTTCTGGCCTCAGAGGGCTCCAAGCAGGCATACACTTAGGCAAAACGCATCCAAATACATGAAATTAAAAAGAAAAAAGAAAGACCTAATTGTGTTTCTGGGACACCTTTTAAAACTTGGATGTGTGCATTTAGTGTGAAAACAACTTTTGAAGTAAATCTGGATGAAAAAGAAAATCAGATTGCCTAGCTGGTATTTCCATTGGGTTTCCTACACTGTTGTCTTAATTGCATTCCAATAGATAAAACCACATCCACATAGATCTCAAAACAAGATTCTCTGGCTTAGGTATCAAAATGTTACGCAGTGACTGCCTTAACATCCATTGAAACCACTTTATGTGGTCGCTGAGCCACACACTTAATGTTTCTAAGGCCTTAAGAGTCTTGGAGCTATGCCCTTATCTTCCAAGCAATGATTTTTGTCAACAGTGAGTTCAAGATATCCGAGGATTACATTTCCTAAAAGAGAATGAGAATCACAGATCCGGTTGCAAATTTGTAAAGAAGCAAAGTTTTCTAGACAAAAGGCCACACAACATGAGACTGGAAAGGAGAGTTACTGTCCATTGGTCTCATGAGTGCATTCTTCTAGTTCACGGAAGTGTAAGAATTCTGCCAGTGAGTCCTTTCTGCCATTTTCATTTCCAAAGAGAATATAAGGGGTCAGAAGATCACCCCAAATAGGCTTCCGAGTCAGGCTGGAGGGGCACTTTGTGGTGGGCACATTTCAGCTTCCTGTGTCTGCTGAGGTGAAACTTTTGCCTAAAGCCTTTTCCACAGGTTTTGCATGTGTAAGTCTTCTCCCCATTGTATAAGGTGAAGCGTAACTTCTGGATGAAGCCTTGGCCACACTCTCTGTGAACATAAAGCTTCTCTTCAAAGTGTACCTGCTTATGTGTGATTAAAGCTGACTTATTATTAAAGTTTAGCCCACACTGCCTGCACACATACTGTCTCTCCCTTGAATGCTTCCTCCTGTGTCTGATGAGCCAAGACTGCTGACTAAAGCCTTGCCCACAGTCTCGGCACACGTATTTCTTTTCTCTTGGATGTGACCTCTGGTGTACAAGGAGGATTGACTTCTGGCGAAAGCCTCGTCCACATACCGCACACACATACGGTTTCTCCCCAGTGTGTATCCTCATGTGAGAGACGAGATTGGACTTCTTGCTACATCTGTGCTCACATATACTACACGAGAACGGTTTCTCCCAGTGTGCATCCTCATGTGACCGAGGAGATTTGAATTCGTGTTAAAGATGCGCCCACATACATCGCACACATAAGGCTCCTCCTTTAAGTGAGTCCTCTCGTGGTTTAAAAGGGTTGTCCTCTTCCTGAAGCACTGCCCACACTCCTTGCAAGCATAAGGCTTTTCCCCCGAGTGTGCCCTTTGGTGGGAGATGAGGTTTGACCTGTTACTGAAGCCACGGCCACGGCCACGGCCACGGCCAGAGCCACCGCGCACAATGGTCTTCTCCTCTAAGTGTTTCCTCTCGTGTTTAACAACAGCCGATTTCTGGCTAAAGCCTTTACCACACTCCCTGCACATGTATGGCTTCTCCCCGGAATGTGTCCTTTGATGGATGATGAGGTTTGACTTCTGCCTAAAACGGCGACCACACTCACTGCATGCGTAAGGCTTCTCTCCTGAGTGTGTCCTCTCGTGAATGACGAGTGTTGACCTCCGGCTAAAACCTCTCCCGCACTCCTTACACACATTGGGTTTTCTCTTGGAGTGTGCTTTCTGGGGTCTGGCTAGGCTGCTCTTTAGACTGGAGTCCTTCTCACCCTCCCCACCCACCTTCGGCTTCTCTCCTGAGTGGGCCTTCTGGTGACTAAGCAGGTCTGTCAGCTTGCTGAAGCCCAGCCCACACTCTTCACAGTTAACCGTTCCATGTCCCAAGCTTTCTTTTTGCTTCAGCAACTTCTCTGGTTCTTTAGTGCTCCCAGCTTGAGCTGGGCTGGCCTCCGTCTCTACCCATCCGATGCCATTAGGAGAGCTAACTGGCTGCTTTTGGGATGGCCTAGGGAGGACTTGCAAACTCTTTTTCTTTCTCCTTCCAGATGAAGGCCTGGCACTTTCTCTCTCTCCACCTTCTGATTTATCTCTGCAGGAGCTCTTATCGAGACTTGATGCTGCTTCTTCAGGGACCCCTGACACGAGTCCCCTCGGTCACCATGACTTTCCACACGTAAGCATGTGAATGTTGATGGGGCATGATCACTTAGCATGTGCTGCACAGGGATTTCTGATTGGCGAGATCTGGAGGAGGGCACACATAACGAGGGCAGAGGTCCAGCTTTCCCTGTGCTGCAGAGGAAAGAGTGAGTCAGAATGGAGTCCTTGCAGGGACGGCCCAAACAGTCCTACCTAACCTAATGGTTCTTGTTCTTCAGTACTATCTTACCAAGACTTCTTTCACATGGATTCCTCTCCAGCCCATCACTACATCTTCCATCTCCTGCTAAATCCAGATAAGCCCTATAGCCTTGAGGCTATAAAGAGCACCACAGTTAACAGATGTATGAATCAGACCAATACACAAGTCTCCACACAGTTACCACTTCAGTTACCTCTGACTCACACGGTCAGAAACCGTGTATTATGTATTATGCAGCTATGCCTTTGACAGACAGCTGTGCTCCTGACCCATATGGAAATGTCTCTCCTGATGTTGCTAAGGATGAAGCAGCCAGGCTGAGAAGGCATCATCCCAACTTTAGTGTAAGACAGCCTAGGAGAGTGGTTAGGCAGGAGAGAGGGGGTAGCCAGATGGCGCAGCAAGTCAAGATGCTAGCCACCAAGCCTGGAGAGAACTTACTGCCACTGCCACAAGGTGTCCTCCATATGTGACCATAGCACACGAACGCTCTGCTCCAACAAACAAATATGTTACAAAAGAGGCAGAACAGTTAAACAAAAGCACATGACACACTTCAACTGGGGTCTCCCGACTTTGACAAATACTACTTTGTTAGAATTTTTATAAGGCAGCAAGCCCTCGGCAGGGAACAGCACAACCACAGCCTAGGTACTAACTAGGTCCATAGAAGAGGCCCCTTACAAACTACTAAATCCTGTTCTAGAATTGCAAAATTAATTGTAAAATAGGAGAAAAGTGTTGCCTACATGCAAACTCCACGGGTGCAATGAAGAATCATCAAATTGAGCCAATTGAACCAGAGCAGAGCTGTTACGAAAGAAACTGCAGGACGCTGCAGGACACTGCAGCAACACGAAAGCCTCAGCATGAGCCTAACAGCAGGACACGATCAGACAAGAAGGGATTTGTTAATTTCATAATACAGGCCTGGAAGAACACAAATGACATCAACATCAATGACAGTTGAAAATTAAAAAGGAGCGGCGTGGTGCGCACCTTTAATCCCAGCACTGAGGCAGAGGCAGGCGGATTTACTGAGTCGAGGCCAGCCTGGTCACAGAGTGAGTTCCAGGACAGCCCGGGCTACACAGAGAAACCCTGTTCGAAAACAAAAAAAAAAAAAAAAAAAAAAAAAAAAGAAAATTAAAAAGGAAACAAAACAAAACCCAGAAAACATTCTCTGCGTTGTAGCTCTAGGACAAGAAGTGTTACCACAAGGTAGCTTCATTACTGCCAGCTGAAGGCAATGACCAACCAGTGTGAGCCATTGTAGGGATCTTACTGAATCTTCCTAAGTACTCTTTCTTAGCCAGTGGACCATCAGTTATCAGTTTACTTACTCACCCTAGGCAGAATGCATTCTTCAGTTATAACTGAATTAGCATAATTAGAATAATTGTCTTAATTATTAAAGTAAGCATAAACACCCTTTCCTAACATTGAAATCCCCAACTCTTCCTATGTGGCAGACTACTAAACAAATACCTGCCATTTTATCCCTCAATGTTCCATAAGTAACAGTGCAATTCTTTTTTTCCCCCTCCTTTCTCCCTCTCGCTCTGGTCCCGCTCACTCCAGCCCCCCCTCACTCTAACCCGCTCGCTAGGGCCCAAAGGTTTATTTTTATTTATTATATGTAAGTACACTGTAGCTGTCTTCAGACACCCATAAGAGGGCATCAGATTTCATTACAGATGGCTGTGAACCACCATGTGGTTGCTGGGATTTGAACTCAGGACCTCCAGAAGAGCAGTCAGTTCTCTTAACTGCTGAGCCATCATCTCACCAGCCCGTGCAATTCTTTTTTAATTAAGTTGTACATGTATGAACACTTTGTCTGCATATATGTATATGCTCCACATGGAAGCCTGTTGTCTGTAGAGTTCAGTGATTGTGTGCCACCATAAGGTATTAAGAAGTGAACCTGGACTTCAGCAAGGGCAACTCTTAACTGCTACGTCATCTCTCTAGCACCTCGGTGCAATTCGTTCCTGTCAACAACTCTACTGATTGTCACTGCAGATGTGGATGACAGTCTGGGAGTCACTGATCCAACCTGATGCCCATCCCTCTCCTGAGTCCCACTACAACAGAATGCCGTGACCAGGTGACCAGCAGGATCTCAGGCCTGTTCCTGGGGTGTTTCTGAAGCCTGGCTGCTTTTACCAACTCTCCTCTGTGTGATCTATAGTATTGCACAACTCCAATCTGAATCTGTTTCTATTTCTGGCCACCAACTTGAGTCTTCTAACTCCTTGTACACACAAAATGTCTGTTTATTTGCAGCCAATACAATTCAGAATTAAATGGCCCCTTCAAAGCAATTTCGACATTGTTTAAACATCTATAGGACTGACAGAAAAACATGAAAACAAAATCTCAAGTTCCCACTGAATGAGCTTTTCCATGACTGTGATCTGCCATGCTCTGTACACTCGGGACATCTTAGTCGAGGTAAGTTGAACACAAAATAGGTCAATTGGGTGAATCGTTTGTAAGTATCTAAACACAGTGCTCCTGTGTTTATAGTTTATACAGATTTAATGAAACTGATAGAAGTTAAATTCAAAAATCCAGCCAGCAAAAAACAAACAAAAAAAAAAAAAAAAAAAAGAAAGAAAGAAAAGCCGAGCGTGTGGCGCACGCCTTTAATCCCAGCACTTGGGGCAGAGGCAGGCGGATCTCTGAGTTCAGGCCAGCCTGTCTACAGAGTGAGTTCCAGGACAGCCAGGGCTACACAGAGAAACCTGTCTCGAAAAACAAAAAAAAAAAAAAAAAAAAAAATCAGCCAGGCATGTGGCAATGACTTAATCCCGCATCAAAGCAGAGGCAGGAGGTCAAGACTTCAGGAAAGAGAGAGATGAGGGAGCTGGAGAGATAGCTCGGGTGTTTTAAGAACACTGTTCTTCCAGAGGTCCTGAGTTCAATACCCAGCTCACAACCATCTGTGATGGGATACGATGCCCTCTTCCTCTTCCAGTGCGTCAGAAGATAGCTACAGTGTACTCATTAAAATAAAAATAAATAGATTTGAGGGGGGGAGGGAAGGAGAGAGGGAGAGAGAAAGGAGGGGAGGGAGGGAGGAGAGAGGGAGAGAGAGAGAGAGAGGAGACGAGAGACAAGGAATGCTGCTACATGAGGGCAGCCTGCAAGGGTGGCCAAAAGGTGAGTGAGAACTCCAGTTTCTCTTCAGCCTCCTGGGCCACTAACAGCTCCATGTCCCTTTTGCCCAGACCTTTGTCACTCACCTTGACCGGCAACCTGTGGACATTCTCCCTCCTCTTGCCACACCTCTTTCCCTTGCTCTAGCTGGGTGATGAGCTTTGGTTTTGAAAATGGAATTCCTGCTCACCAGAAAAGAAAACTGTAGGTTAGGGTACAGAAGGGATTCTGACTTGGCCTCTAGAATAGACTCAAAAGCAAAGACTGAGGGAGGTGCTTCTGAGGTTTAGCAGTTACTTGAGATTAGCAGGACGATGAACTCAGACGAGAATACACTGATTCCACTCCACACTGGGTAAATGAACCTCTATTACAGTGAACTTTGACTGTCAAGCTGATTGGGTAGAGGAACACCTAGGAGACCAGTAAAGTGTGCCTGAGACTGTCTGTGAGGGGTTCCAGAGAAAATTCACTGAGGAAGAAAGTCCTTCCTTGGAAGGGGGGTGGCCTCACCCCATAGGCTGGGCCTGGATGGAAGAGATGGAAAAAGGTCAGCACGATACAGGCGTGTCCTCCCTTCCTCTCTCTGCTTCCTGGCTGCCATGACATTATGCTGCTGTGATCTAGCAAGCCCCATTATCACGAAACTGTGCACCAAAATAAGTAATTTCTCCTTCCAAGCTTAGTGCCACACACCTTTAATTCAACACTTGGGAGGCAGACGTATGTGGATCTCTACAAGTTTGAGGTCAGTCTAGTTTACACAGTAAACTCTAGGGCAGCCAATGCGTGTAGTGAGAAACTTCCTTAGAGGACGAGAAAAAGTAATTCCTCCCTTGTCTTGGTTAGGGTTTTTATTGCTGTGAACAGACACCATGACCAAGGCAACTCTTATAAAGGACAACATTTAATTGGGACTGACTTACGGCTTGAGAGGTTCAGTCCATTATTGGCATGGCGGGAAGCATGGCAGCATGCAGGCAACTTGGTGCTGGAGGAGCCCAGAGTTCTACATTTTGATCCAAAGGCAGCCAGAAAGGAGGCTCTCTTCCACACTGGGCAGAGTGTAAGCACTAGGAGACCTCAAAACCCACCAACACAGTGACACACTTCACTTCCCCCAACCAGGCCACATCTATTTCAACAAGGCCACATCTTCTAACAGTGCCACTTCCCATAGGCCAAGCATATTCAAACCACCCATTCCTTTCTCATTGTTTTCTTGGGTATTTGTAACAAATTAAAAAGTCTAACATACCTGTTTTATTTAAACAGAGTTAATTTAGGAAAAGAGAGAGCCCAGACTGGAGGGGAAAGCCTAGAAATGCAGAGTACAAAACACACACACACACACACACACACACACACACACACATCTCTAATAGCATTCAACTCTACAAAATCAGACTTCCCTAGGAAAACAGAGAATAAAATGTCTTTGCTCTCGTCAAACCCAAAGGCCAAAGGCCAAGCCACAAAGTAAGATGACTGCTGCAAGTACAGACGGACTAACTAGCTCATGCGCTAACAAGACAGTGAGTCCTGAGAGATGCACCACTTACCCAGAGAGACCAGTTTCTGTAGTTCTCCAACATCACCTCTCTGTACAGGGACTTCTGCTCAGGGCTAAGCAGGCACCACTCCTCCTGGGAGAACGCCACAGCCACATCTCTGAATGCCATGTGTACCTAGAACACAAAATAGCCCTGCTTGCCCCTGAGCCAGCCTCAATGTGGTCAGGGTAAGAGGCAAAAAGAGTCTACCTTATAGCCGGGCAGTGGTGGCGCACACCTTTAATCCCAGCACTTGGGAGGCAGAAGCAGGTGGATTTCTGAGTTCGAGGTCAGCCTGGTCTACAGAGTGAGTTCCAGGACAGCCAGGGCTATACAGAGAAGCCCGCCCTGGCTGCCACTCTGATGCAGTATCTGAGACCTCTAAACCTCTATATCTACCAAGTCAGTACCATCTATGAAGCTACACAAAGTCCTGGCAGGCTAATTTGTACATGCAAAAAGTATACTGTAAGTTCTGAGAATTTTAAATGTAGCAGAAAAGCCAATACATAAAAATTTAACAATGGTAAGGCATAAGAGACTTTCTGAGTTGTTGTGGGGTTTTTTTAGTTTTTATTTATGTGCGTGTACTGATGTTATGTCTATGCACATACATGTAGGTGTACACAAAGAATGCACACAGAAGAAGCCATCTGGACTCCTGGAGCTGGAGTTACAGGCAGTTGTAAGCCTCTTGATATGGGGGCTAGAACTGAACTTGGGTCTACTCCAAGAGCAACAGACTTGTAACCATGGCCACTTCCCCAGGCCCAGACTTTCTAAGTTTTAAAAATTTAAAAGACCAAATAGTCTTACACATCATATTAGTGTTGACGAAACTGAAATTCGTGCAGTTCCATAACACCAAAGCCTAAACATGCTACAACTCAGCCCTGGCTCAACTGCTACAGCTTCATCTCCTGACCTGAGAGGCATAGAGGCATCTGAGCCACAGGACCTAAGTTTCAGACCCATCTCTGTCATAAACCAATGCTTCCACTTTCTTACTCAAAAAAACCTGCCTAATGGCACTTAAACTCCCATGCAGCAGGCGCTACAGTGGAAGGAACCTCTTGGCTCCTCATCTCCACCCCACTCTCTGGTGCTCAGATCTATTCTTGACTCCACTACTTAGAACACACCTTGAAGAGCTTCACTAAGATTGAGCCCAGGTACTTGTTCTTCTAGAACAGAGAGGAACTGAGAAAAGAACAGTGCATTAGAGTTCCAGAAAAGCCTGTGGGGAGCAGAGCCAAGGGATCCTGGGCAGAGACAGAGGGAGAAGAAAGACCCAAACCATGGACAAGTGGGGCTGACTATCCAGAATCAAACAACGTAAGTGGAGCGAAACACCTTTAGGTATTGAACTTTTACTGCAGTATGATACACACAGCACAGAAGTCACTGTGTTGACCTTAAGTATGCAGTGGGGCAGCCTCAGGGCGTTCCCAGTGTAGCCAATCACCAATCTCCACTTCCCTCTCCACAGCAATCTCGGCACTTGCATGTGGAAACTCTGGACAGAACAGTAACTTCCCAGTTCCCAACCCTGGTAAAGACCATTTCTGTCCCTGCATATCTGGGACATATATTTAGCCTGTGGCTAACACAAGGGGAATCATACAATGTGTGGAGTACTGCAGGTAGCACATCCCTGAGACTTATCTGCATAGAAGTATGCACTCTTCTCATTCCTCTGTAAAGCTAAGCAATACTTCACTGCGTGTGCTCTGAAGTTACACCGTTCTGGAATTGATGGATATGGCTTCTAGCTACTTTGAATAACCGCCATACACACTGAGTATCTGGTTCTTACCTCCACTTCTTTTGAGTGTGTGCCCAGTAGAGTTAACTGGATCAAATGGTAATTCTGTATCTACAGTGGGACATTAGCAACATACAAGGGCTCTAGCTTCTCCACACACATCCTCTCTAATCTCTCTCTCTTTTTCTCTCTTTCAACACACACACACACACACCAGGAGAGAGAGAGAGGAGAGAGAGAAGGAGAGAGAGAGAGAAAGGAGGGAGGGAGGGGGGAGGGAGGGAGGGAGGATACATGTATATGGAGCCAGAAATAAATTTATATTTATTTATTTATTTATTTATTTATTTATTTATTTATTTATATGACAAGATCTCACTGCATAACCTTAGTAGCCTGGAACTCACTATGAAGCCAAGTTGACCTCAAACTCACAGAGATCCACCTCCCCCTCATGTTCCCAAACGCGTAGTTCCAATGTCTGCAACAGGTCTTCCAATTTGAGACAGGGTCTTTTGATGAATCCTAGAGCTCTTCCTTCATCTGCTAGGCTGATGACCAGTGAGTCCCAGAGCTGTCCTAGGTCCCCCCTTCCCAGTGCTTGTGCCTAGGTCCCCCCTTCCCAGTGCTGTGCCTAGGTCCCCCCTTCCCAGTGCTGTGCCTAAGTCCCTCCTTCCCAGTGCGTGCCTAAGTCCCCCTTCCCATGCTGTGCCTAGGTCCCCCCTTCCAGTGCTGTGCCTAGGTCCCCCCTTCCCAGTCTGCTGTGCCTAGGTCCCCGATTCCCACTGCTATGCTTACAGGTGCATGCTGTACCTATTTTGGTGCTAAGCATCTAAACTCATGTTCCTGATTGTACAGCAGTCACTTTGCTATTGACTCCAAGTGCAAAAGGTGGACATCTTTACCTTGTCCCTGTGAATGCCTTCAGACGGGGACACACACACTGTGAGACCTTCTCATATGGCCTCTACTCTAATTTTCACAAAAAAGAATTTAATTTTGTTCAGTACGTTGCTGCATTCAGCAGGAAGACTATGTGGCTTTTCCTTCCATCAATGTGTTGTGCTATGCTGATTTTTGTGTGTGTGTGTGTGTGTGTGTGTTGTGTGTGAGGGGTGGGGTGTGTCAAACCATCATCCTTACATCTCAAGAATCACCCCCCTCTCGATATAATCGTTTTAATGTGCTTTTCAATTGAGTTAGCATTTTCTTGAAATTTTCTGTTGTTGGTCTTCCATATTTCTGGTAAAGTCTCAGGATAGCATTAACATTTCTCTGGGCTGTCTGGTAGAATTCACCAGTGAAGCCACAAGTCACAGGTCCTTCTTAGTGAAAAGGGCTCAGTGACTGAGCCAAGGCATAAAGCTTCCATTTCTTCACTACGCCCTCTTCAGGGCTGGTTTCACTTAGTTCATCAAATTTGAGGGCTCTTTTAATATCTACCTCATTTTTTATTTCTGATTTGAATAATTTACATTTTAAATCAATCAATTACACAAGTTTATAAATTTTGTTGTTTTTTTTGGAGAACTTTTAAGTTTGATTTTCTTTTTTCTTTTCTTTTGGTTTGTTTTTAGCTTGCTACATACCCCAGGCTGACCTCAAATTTAAAGCAAACCTCCTGCCTCCAAGTACTGGAAACACTAGTGTGTACACCAAATGCAGCTTCTCTACTTCATTGCTTTTATTCTAATATTTAATATTTTTGTTGCTTACTACATTTGGATTTAGTTTTTTTTCCCCAGCTCTCTAAATTGTAAAACTAGGTTGTTCTCCTAGATTTTTTTTTTCTTTTTGAAAAATCTTTATTTTTATAATATAAATACGCAACTCCTAGACTCTTAAAAATGGTCTTCAAATTTGCTACATATCTGAACTTCTGATATTCCTTCCAGGCCACACAGGCTGAAGTCACAGGCTACCATACCTGGGTTTATGTGGTACCAAGGATCAACCCAGGGCTACTTGCAGGCTAGGAAAACACTGTCAACTGCGCTGCATTCAAGACCCTCATCTTCCTAAATAGGAGCACTCTGCTTAAAATTGTTACTCAACTTTGACTCCATCATTTCTTTTTGTCTCTAGAAGTTCCTCATGTCCTTGTGATTTCCTGTAGGAGGAGCTGAGGTGGGAGGAGTAAGGAGAGGAAGAGGAAAGGAAGAAGAGGAGTGAGCCGAGGGGGAGAGAGATGTAGGAGGATGAAGAGCCACGTAGGTATGGAGAGCAGTCTCTGGGTAACAACTTGTATTTAGGTTAGCTAATTGGGAGACACCTCTAATTGTATGGGCATATTGTTATTGAGCATTACCAAATATATAAAGACCTTGATTAATATTTAAGCTAACTCCCATTTTTTTACCAGGCCCAAATGGATGGTGGGATGGTCTGGGAACAGCCCAGCTTTGTGGAGACTGTGGAAGATTGGCAGAGCCATCTCCCACACTGGCTGCTCATGGGTGGCAGGGCCGGTGTCTCTGGCCACTTGAGTAGCGAAAATAAGCCACTGATGCTCGTGGTCACAGGCCTTGCCTAGTCAGGGACATGGTGGCTCTGTAATACAAGCAAATCGTGTGCCGCTGATTTAAATATCTCCGCAACAATTTCCTCTTCCACACATTGGTTTGAATGATATACTATTTAATTTCCTGGTATGTGAGGAATTTTGATTTTCCTTCTGCTACTGGTTCATAGCTTTACTGTGGGTAGAAAGTCTTTATATTTACATTTCTAAGACTACCAATAATTTGTGGTGTAATATATAGTTTATGCTCAAAAGGCTCCACATGCACCTGAGAGGGCCCGTCTTGGGTTTCATTGGGCATGTCTGTTAGATCCGCTGGTTGACTGTTGTCCATCTTGATGCACTGTAATGAAAACAAAATCCCAACCCAGTACTTCCTGGCCTCTCAGACGGATAATGAGGCATCTGCCGACAGTCTCCTTTAGGGCCCCATGTATTCAGAGTTGCTCTCTTCTTGCTGTTCTCAAAACTGTCTCTCTAGTCTTTGGTTTAATCCTCTCATTACCATGTGTCCTACTATAAATTTCCTAGTGTATTGTACCTTGAACTTTGCAGAGCTTCTTGACTGGTCATATTTCCTGTCACTGATCAAAGGTGGGGCCATTATTTCCTTAAATGCCTCTCCTTTTCCCCTTTTGATAATGCCACAAGTTGCCAAGTGTGGTGGCACACACCATTAGACCCAGCACCTGGCAGAAGCAGGTGGATCTCTGTGAGTTTGAGGACCAGTGTGGTCTACATGGAGAGCTCCAGGCCAGCCAGGGCTACTAATAAGCCCTGTCTCAAAAAACAAATACCAAACAAACAAAACAGCTGATAACCGCACAAGTGGACACTGGTTTGCTTGGGGTCCCACAGATCCCTAAGTCTCTGTTTATTTCCTGTAATATTTTTTCATGGTACACAGACTTCATTTCAATCATCCTATCTTCAGTGTTGGTGACTCGTTCCTGTTGGCCTAAACTGGCTTCTGAATCATTCTACCTTTTCATTTCTATTGTTACCTGACCACTTCAGCTGGTAGAGATGAGATCAGTAACAACCAGAACACGTATCCTTGATACCTGGATAAAACATTTTATTGTCCACTGTGGCTCCCAACAGCTATGTGCAAGCTGCTCCAGTAATAGGTACAGACTGAATGGGCAAGGGGACAGTCTTACCCATTTTAGGTAAGCCTGACATGTTCCAGCAATCCAATTGTTGTCTATGAGGGGAGAAAGATGCCTGCCTGGTACTTCCTGTTCTTTACTGTGACGTCAGGCCAGCCAGCAGATGGTTTGAAGAGGAACAAAGGAACATGAACACTGTTTTATACTGAAGAACTGTGTGGTGCAGTGTTCATTACTAGGTAAATAACTGATACATGGGCTAAGCACAAAGGGACACTGAGTGCCTGCAGGCGCCATCATTCAGACAGAACAGGAGCTGGACTCCAGTAAGCACCAACAGACACTGAGGGCAAGATATGAGTGTGTGTCCATCCTATGATAGCTGACATGAAGACAGAAAGCATTCCCTTGGCTCTCTGGAACCCTGGAGCCACCTTTCCCAGGCTCCGCTAAAGAAGGATGGTATGTGGAAAGTACATCTAGGTAAGGAAAACAGAAATGATAGAGTGTCTGGTGAGCATGCTTTCTCTAAAAGGCTTGAGAATGAAAGCCCCGTCTTGGAAAGAGCAAGGTAAAGGGAAAACAAGCAAGGGAAATCCAGGTTCTTGAAAAGCAAAAAAGATGAAACCAAATACCAAAGTACACACCACCTCTCCTTCCTCTGCAACCAAATATGAAAACCATATTTAAGCTTACAAAAGCATTTCCTCAAGCTGGGATGGGAGATGGACTCAAAAACACTAAAATCTGGCATTTCTTCTTACAAAAGGGGCAGACATGTAATAGTCACCTGTGAAAATGCAAAGCAGAGGGGATAGAGAGATGGCTCAGCAGTTAAAAGCACTATTTGCACTTCCAGAGGACCAGAGTTCGATTCCCGGCAGCCACAGGCAGCACACACCCATCTGCAGCTCCAGTTCCAGCAGATCTGGTGCCCTCTTCATCTCCACAGTCACTGTATGCATGTGGCACACAGACATACATACAGGCAAAACATCATGCACATACAATAAAAATAAACTTAAAAAATGTTTAAAATTAAAATGCAGCCGGGCAGTGGTGGCGCATGCCTTTAATCCCAGCACTTGGAAGGAAGAGGCAGGCGGATTTCTGAGTTCGAGGCCAGCCTGGTCTACAGAGTGAGTTCCAGGACAGCCAGAGAGCTACACAGAGAAAGCCTGTCTCGAAAAACCAAAAAATAAAATAAATAATAAAATAAATAAATAAATAAAAATGCAAAGCAGAAAACATGAAACCAAACAATTCGGCTATATTGAAAAATAACCACAGCAAAATCCCAACTCCGGGTTGAGTTAAGTATCTTCGAAATATACATTGAGAGCATCTAGAATAAAAAAAAAATCAAAAACTAAGAAACAGAGAAAAGGGCAAAAACTAGACACCAAAAGGATTTGACTGGGCTTCTGAAAGAAACAGAGACAAATCCTTTTTTGTAGAATTGCTTGCAAGAAGTGAAGGCTTCATTACAAGAAATTCAAGAAAAATAGACTGAAAAGTGACAGACATTTTTAAATGGCCAGAAAAAAAAAGGGGAAAAAAAAAACCCTGAAAGTCAAAAAACAAACAAAAAACTGAAATAAAAGGTGTAAAAGGACTAGAGATCAAAGTAAGAGAGGAAGCTGGACCAAAGTGTAATATTCATATTATTGCTCTTTCTGAAAACAGACAAACAAAGCAGTGAGCAGAATAAATATTTCAAAGTATGATACAAAAAAAATTTCAAAAATATATGATTGGGGCTGGGTATGGTCATACATACCTTTTATCCCAGCTCTTGGGAGGCAGACCCGAGTGAATCTCTCTGATTTCAAGGGCAGCCTGATCTACATAGTGAGTTCTAGAACAGCCAGGGCTATGTAGAGAGACCCTGTCTCCAAGGCAAACATTGTAAGGGGTTGGTCTGTTGTTATGTATTCAAATGCTAAATACTGGCCCCCAAGATCTGGATGCCCCCTGATCCTGGTGATCCTCACATACACGAAATGATGCTATGTAACCTTGCTCCCCAAGTTAATTGGTCAATTAAAGGCTAAAGGCTGTGATTGGGCAGTAGATAGAGGTAGGCGGGATTTTAGTTGCAGGTCGAAAAAGACCAAAGGAGGAAGAAGCCACATGAGAGGAGACAGACCATAAGCACTTGGCCAGGACAAACATCAGGTAACAAGGGACATATGGCTGGATGAAGTTAATATAGCTTCAAAACCTGCCCAATCTATGCTTACAGCTTGTAAGTAAAATACATGGATTGCATATCTTTTATACAGGCTAGCAAGAATTTATAATCCTTTTACAAAACACAACAGAACAGATGACTGACCTGAATCAACTATGAAAGTCAGATGAGACAGGCAAGGAAAGCAGCCTCTGAACTCCACTAGAAAACCCAGGAATCTTGGAAAAACACGGAGGGACGCTAGCCAAAGAAACTATCCTTTGATCGAGAGTTCTCAAAATCCCAAATTGACCACTGCACATTACAGGAGGAAATATAAAATGGTACAGCCACAAAATAGCATGGCTACCATGCTACTCAGAATACATCTGCAAAGCACGGAGAGCAGTAACTTGTGCAGTATGGGTTCACTGGTGTGTATGGCAGGTCATTCACTCTGCTGAGGGATATGTGGAGGTTATACCAGTAACCTGTGTCTCTCCAAACCTCCATCACCTACTTAACCATACATCTATGAAGCCTACCCACACCACTTATTTATGGTATTTACAAAATGACGATGTTCTCCTTCCCTTTTCCATCCTAAATTCATTAATTAGAAAACTCTGTAAGAGCAGCTGTCCCACCTTCCTGTTTATTGAATTCAATTATTTATTTATGTCCAGATGGGTTCTTATCTTTGGGGTTACAATATGACATTATCACTATGTTTTCTGCTGTTCAAATTATTGCAGCTTTAAACATTGGTTTTGGGTTGCCTCTGTTTTAACTAATAAATGGGATGCAGGTAACACTGTATGCCTAGCTTACATCTGAAGAACACTAGACAGTTTTCACTCTTGAGAATCCTAAGCCACCATGTATGATGTTCCAATTACCCTCCTGGACAGAACATACAGAGGCAGAGGCCAGGTACTACATACTATATAGAGAGGGTAAGACCAGGGGTCCTTGCTGGTCACAGTCTTCAAATGAACCCACTAAGGCATCAAAGATATTGAGAATATCATCTTGGTAATACTTAAATGACTACAGCTGAATAGATGAATTAAGAAAACATAGTTTTAACAGACATGAGCAAACACTGAAGGAAAGTAGTAACAAATATGGCTGTGGCTTAAATTAATAGGGTGATTAGAGAGACCTCTGTAAGGTCACAGAATCTGAAGGATGTGAGGGAGTAAGTATCTCAGACAAAAGGAGAGCCAGGACAAAGGCCCTGATACAAGAGAGTCGGCTGGCAAGGTAAAGAACAAAAGATGCAGCTGATGTGTGTGTCAAGATGGAGTAACAGAGACGACGTCCAAATGTAAATATGGCGCGGTGAGACCCAGCCTTATAGATGCTGGTTTTAATTGTGATTACGATGGGAAGCCACTGGGGAGGGGTTTTGTAAATGGATGGCATAATTTGATTTATGGCTGAAAAGATCCTTGTGGTTTGTGTCTTGGGGGTTGTCGAGGGAGAGGGTGTAAGAGAATAAGAAGACAAGAGATGGCGACGATCATTCGTGGACAATGGTGACACAGACCACAGCGGAAGCAGCAAGGGTTACAACTCATTCGATTTCAGATTCGGCTACTGTAGACAGCTCGTAAAAACAAGAAATAATAAGGATGACCTCAAGGTTTTGAGTCTGAACCTAAAAAAAAAGGAGTTGCCAGGTCCCTGCTCCCCTTTGAAGAATTAACCGTACCATAGACGTACCGAGACGCATATACGGAGAACAGGATCAAATCAGATTAGATCCTTCACAAAAATATATCTCACTCAAGACTCACCTACATGAGGACTTAAGAGCATGAGCGATCTCTATCAACAGTGGATGCTGAACCTGTCCCCCCCACAAGAACCCTAACACAGAAGAGTCATGCCTTCCATCCATCGATCGCTGAGGTTCACAGCTGAAGCTAACACAACTTCCTCAGAGATGCATGCCCACACTCACAAAAAAACACACCCGCGCCAGCGCGTCCCCTCAACTCCCAGCTTCCAGCAGCACTCACCAAAGAACAAGGGGCTGCTCCAGCCTCCATCAGGCGAGCACCTCCCACCCCGTGCCCAGCAGGCGCTAGGACTACATTACCCAGAGGCCTCCAGGCGCAGAAACCATGCCTCCCAGCATGCCCCGCGACACCAGCTGTGCTCGAAAGGCCTCCAGCTCCCCATTGACGTCTGATCAGTCTGTTTCTGGGCTGCGTGCTTTGCTTAGCTGGAGAATGGTTGCTGCGGCACCTGAAGGCTCTCTCCTTCCTAAAATCGCATTCATAAAACATAAAATCTGCCTCTGCCTTAGGAACTACACTCCCCAGTGACCCCTGCAGAGACTTCCGCATCCGGTGCCATCTGATACCCCCTTTATCCCCCAAACACACTGGCCAGCGGAAGTGGAGACCCATAGATGCTTCTTGGTTACTCAGCATTTTGGGGGATCTTTCAGGGCCTTCCGGTCTGACGTGGGCTGGGAACCTGCGAGGGTTTGAAGCCAGTACAGTGTGTATTTTAGGCAAAAGGTCTGAGAATGAGTTACGGTCACAGCTCTCATTTTCCATTTTTCTTTTGAACCACTAAGTTGCCCAGAAGGACCTAGAAGAACCTTAACACTGAAGGCTGTTAAACCCAGGAATTATTAATCCTTGAATTCTTGTAGTCTCTAAGTCTTTGGGTACTTTGAAAAACTTTGATGAGTGTGTCCCAGCTTGACTGTCTCCTTGCCAAAGCTCAGGGGAGAATAAACTAAGATTGAGCCAACATGGCCACCTCATCCCAGAGAAACCAGGGCTTTTTTGACTAGGCCAGCTGGTGGTCGTTCCCTGTATTCCACTTGCTGGCTGTGATCTTCCCGTATCAGCCATGAGCTGCTGTCGTGCCCCACCCGCTCAGTCATTCTGTGCTGTGGATAAGAGCGGGATCAGAATGAGCAGAGTGTGCACAACATAGCAGTTTCCATTGAGTTCACAACCGTTCCTCTGGATTTCACTTAGAGACTATGAAGGCGGGGAGGGGGGTGTGGGGTAGGGCGAGGGGACTTGCTCAAAAGGGAACTGTATAAAAAAAAAAAAAAATGTTAGAACAGGCTGTTCTTGCAGGTGACCTCAGTTTGAGTCTCAGCACCCATATGGTGGCCCACAACCATCTGTGACTCCAGACCCGAGGGATCTTGACCCCTGGTTTGTACAGATACCAGGTACGCATGTGCTTTACATGTGTGCATGTAGACAAAACACCTAAACAGAAAACATAATTAAAAAAAAAAAAAAAGAATTTTGTCATCAGTTAGCAGTCAAAAGAATCCTACACAGATGTCCACAGGCCAAACTGATTGAAGAAAGTCTTCAACTGAGGTTTCCTCTTCAGATATCTCTAGGTTATGCCAAGTTAACAATAGAACTAACCAGACATGATAATCCCACAGGTTTGAGGAGAAAGACCCCTGACCATGGCCAAAGCAAAAAATAATTAAAGCAAGCTTTTTTTATTCAGGTACATGGGCTGTCTTTCCATAAAAGTGGAGTTCGAAAGATCAGCATTGGACACGGGTAAGATAAAGGTTTTTATAGCTCAGGGGACTTCCTGCAGGCAAATAGGCAGGGTAACAGAAGCAGGACAAGGTGGTCACAACAACCTTCTGAAGCAAAGACATGATTGCATGGTGGACGTAACAAGGTATTCATAACAGAGTCGTCGTAACAACAGGTGGTCATAACAACCTGTTGAGAACAAAGGCACCTTTTCTGTTTCCTATAATAGGCAAAAAAAACATTTTTAGTTCAGGGTCCTGGCCGGGCACAGCCCCAACTCTGAGAAACAGAAATTTAATCATAAATAGGAATGAACCTAATTTGTTTTCACTATCAGATGGCTTGAAAGCCTAAGATGGAAGCAAGCTAGTTTATCAGACACTGCTTTAAATCACAACATTTGTGTTTATTTTTCTCATGATCTCTTGATGTTCAGACTAATCCTTATATAACAAATAGTTTGTGAGAATCAAAGGTCATAGATGAATATGGAACTTTAAATGAATTGGATTTGTTAGTCTTCCCCTAAGTACTTTCAGTAGAGTATTCTACAAAATAAAAAAAAAAAAAAATAGTTACAATTGCCATGATTCACCAAAAAATCAAGTTAATTCTTAAATAGTAGAGTCGTAGCTCGGTATATATGTTACTTTTCTATTGCTATTCTAAAAAATACCATAACCAACAGCAAGTTCAGGAAGAACAAACTACTTTGGTTTATGGCTCCAGAGGGATAGAATCATCATGGCGTGAAGGCACGGCATGGCTGCAGAAGCAGGAAGATGGTTCAGTGGTTTAAAAAGGGTAATGGTGTGTGATTGGTACTAATGTCTGCTTGGACATACATCATGAATGTTTCAGCTGTCAGTATTTTATCTTTCTTGTAAAGCCTTTTAACATAATTGTGTTAAATTATAGACAGATTTCTAGTCTTTATACTAAACCAATCCATGTCCTTGTGCTGGTAGAATTGCTTGCACTTGCCTCTTATTCATAAGTGTGCTTTGTTATATTGATATCTGAGGCACACTCTATTATATGCTTTGTTATATTGATATCTGAGATACATTTTAGAATATATGAAATTTACTCTATTTTGGCCCCTCCTGGCTTGATGTATCCATGTCAAATATAATCACTGTAAGATTACAGCGCACAGCTTAGACACAAGACCAACCGGTTCCACAAGAGGGGGTTTATTTAGGGTGGAGGGTGGAGAGAGAGACAGAGAGAGAGAGACAGAGAGAGAGAGAGAGAGAGAGAGACAGAGAGAGAGAGAGAGACAGAGAGAAGCAGAAGATGGCTGGAGAAGAAGAGAAGAGAGGGAGATCAGGGAAGCTCTGCTTATTTATATGGAAGATGACGTAGCTTTTCCCCAGGTGCAGGTGAGGTAGCCAGGTGAATTGTGGGAGATGTGACGTCACTAAGTTCAGACTTCTACTAACAATCACTGCACAATGTCATCCTTGGGGAGAGAATGGAGTTTGTCCCTGAGGAATGGGCTTTGCCATTATTGGTTTAGTGTGTCTATACTTCCTGATGAGACATCAAATAATTTACTTCTCTCTTGTAGATGCCCATGGAAGTAAAACTTCCCAGGGATTGGTTATCTGTTTCCATGGTTCTATGCCCTTCTTTCTTCCTTAGTGTTGAATGCATGAATTTAGTAGGATACAGGTGACTCCCTCCACATACTAAGATCATGCTTAGCCACTTAGCTGTACCCTGTAGGTGTCCACAGGACACGTTTGAAACAATGTCTCTAAACGTGGCCATCATGGCACATGCAATTGGAACAGAAAAGCTCTTAAGTCCCATGCTGACAAGTTGCTGGACAAAGGGATTCTATTAAGACATTTATAGGCTGAGCAGTGGCATGTGTATGTAGGCCATCACTGTTGTACTTCAATAACTGCCTCTGAATAGTTAGTTCAAGAGCAAGCCAACGGGTTCTCATAGAAAGATAAACTTAACTGTTGAGCTTTCCAATTGGGCCCGGCAGAGTGGTGAGAAGGACTGTTCTGCCATCAGTGAGGTGGTGATCCAAGAATACACCATCAACATTCACAAGGCATCCATGGAGTGGGCTTCAAGAAGCGTGCTCTTCGGGCACTCAGAGAAATTTGAAAGTTTGCCATGAAGGAAATGGGGACTCCAGATGTGTGCATTGACACCAAGCTCAATAAAGCTGTCTAGGCCAAGGGACTAAGGAATGTTTCATATCACATCCGAGTACGTTTGTCCAGAAAATGTAATGAGGATGAGGATTCACCAGAAAAGCTCTACACATTGGTAACTTACATGCCTGTTACCACATTCAAAAATCTATGTTCAATGTGGATGAGAACTAACCTGCTGTCAAATAAAGTTGCAGAACTGCCAAAAACAAAAAACAAAACAAAACAAAAAATTTCAACTGTTGAATTTTCTTTTACCTGACTTGGTTTGATTGACTAGGAAGTTGAAGAGTTCTCTACATATATTTTGTTATTTTTCTACTTGTTCCCATTCCCAGTTGTTGCTGGTAACAATACACATGACAACAGCAACAGCCCATTGGTTGAAACCCCAAATGATTCTTCATCAAATGGAGATTGGAATGAGTAACAGAAACATAGAATTCCTGTGAGAAGCACAGGAAGCAGTAAATGAAGGCTGGCTGGCTGGTAAGTGCTCAAACGTTGTCTTAGGAAAAGCCTAAAGAAGGGAAGGCAAGCAGTCCTTACTTCAGTCACAGCAGTCCTTGCTTGTCAAATAATTAAGCAATGTGTCCCCTTCTGCTGTATCTGTTAAGAGTCAGGAACTCTGAATGGCCCTTGTGAGCCAGAGTTTCTGGGATCTAATTTAGTAATTTATCCTCACCTCCAAAACAGAGTCCCTTTTTAACTAATCTTATAGTGTTCTATGGATCCAGAGTGCTGGCTTTCAATTCTTAATGAAAACAGTTTCCTGGTGTATACACCAACAGGAACAATCCAGAAAACCTTTTCAACTCTGTGTGAGGTAAACACAACCCTTTCTTTTTTTTCTTTTTTTTTTAAGTATAGAATAGAGTTTATTCAGGGCATGGGGAAGGGGAATTAGGGTAGTAGAAGCAAAGTGGGGGAGAGAGAGAGGGGGAAGGGGAGAAGGTGAGGGGACAAAGGGATCAAGAACAAGAGAGCAAGAGATCAAGAGAGAACATAACCCTTTCTTAAGTCCTGGTAGCTTTTGTTTTACATTAAAAGCACAAGAATACTTTTCATAAAGGCCATAATTCTGCTATCAAATTCACTGCATTAAATTATTTTATTAATGGAAAAAATTTTAAGGAAGTCCTTAACGCAAGTTGATGGGAAAAATAACAGAAATAAATACAAAGGCATGAATGGGTTAGGTAGGACTTATAGAAACTTTACCTTACTCCCCAGCTCACCTTCCAGTGTTACCTCTCCCTAGTGGTCTCAAAAGCTCTTTTTGCTAGTGCATGGTTTGCTTAAAGAAGCATGCTACAAGGTGGGTTAATTTTTACAATAACACAGGGGTTAGATAGATGGCTCAGCAGTTAAAGGCGCAGACTGTTCTTGCAGAGGACTGAAATTTGATCACCAACAGGAAAAGCGGACAGATCACACCATTTGCAGTTCCAGGGGAATGTGACACACCTGTGGCCTCTACGAGCATGCATGCACACACACATTCACAAACACACAATTTTTATAATGTAAAATGGTTATTTATAATTGGAAAAATATTTTTAATAAACTTTAGTTCCTTAGTTAGGGGTGGTGATGCATACCTTTAGTCCTAGCACTCAGAAGGCAGAAGCAGGGAGGTCTCTTTGAATTCAAAGCCAGCCTGGTCTACAGAGGCAGGTTCCAAGACAGCCAGGGCTACACAAAGAAGCCCTTTATTAAAAAGAAGAAAGAAAGAAAGAAAGAAAGAAAGAAGAAGAAAGAAAAAAGAAGAAAGAAAGAAAGAAGAAGAAAGAAGAGAAGAGAAGAGAGAAGATAATAGGGACTGGAGCGATGGCCTGGTGGTTAAGAGCACAGGCTGCTTTTCCAAAGGATCTGGGTTCAATTCCCAGCACCCATATGGCAGCTCACAACTGCCTGTAACTCCAGTTCCAGAGCATCTGACACCCTCACACACACAAGCAGCAGAACACCAATGTACATAAAATAAGAAAAAGTGATTTTTAAAAAAATGTAAAAGAACAAAAAAAACTTTAGTTCCTTAAAGTATAGGATTTGTACTTTTGAGACAGGATGTCAATATGTAGCCCAGACTGGCACTGTACACGAGATCTTCCTGGCTCTGCCTTCTGAGACCTGGGACTACTCAGGTCTGCTGCATTCATTTCTTTAGAGCATTTATTTGGAAGTAATTTCAATCGTAACAATATAAGCTACAAAGTGTGACAAAACCCATACAGCGTCTACCCTGGACCCATTCAATGTGCCCACCGGGGGTGGGGGGGACAAGGTTTTTCCAGACTTCTTTTGCTTTCTCTTCACACACATACCGCCATACTTTTCTCTGAAGTGTTTGGGGGTAAGTTGTGTGCAGCACAGACGCTCAAATGCACCAGGCAAGTTTGTCCTAACAATGAAAACTTTACTATCTGAGCACAGCAATCAACAGCAGAAACAAATGAGGACGATACTTTTTACCCGCCCACCTCAAAGTCTGCTTCCCAATTGACCTGGTAGTGTGTTTGGCAACATCTTCAACTTTCTAGTACAGTCCCGCCTGAAATTAGGGTGAGTTGTCACACTCCTAGCCTCCTCTATAAAACATTTCTGTTTTATTTTTTTTCTCTGATGGCATTTTTTTTAGAGCAGGATCCTTTTTGGTAGCTTAATATTTCTCTTTTCAAACTTAAACTCCCATTTTATCTTAAATGGCACACATTTCAAAATCATAGCCAGAGGCAAGAGATGAGTACAGTTAAACGGGAACGGTGATATCTTTGATAATAACTTTTTTATAATAATATTTTTTTCAGGACCAGGGAGATGGCTCAGTGGGAAAGTGCTTGCATAAGCACAAAGGCCTGAATTCAGAGCCCCAGCCCCCACATAAAAGTCACACAGACATGGTGGCCACCTGTAATCCCAGCACTCAGGAGACAGAGACAGCGATCTGTGGAACGGCTGAGCAGACTGGCTGAATCAGCCAGCCCCGTGTTGACTGAGAGACCTCGCCTCAGAATACAGAGTGGAAATGATGAAGGAAGAGACCCAGCTTCAGCATTCGTCGCGCTCAAGCACGCAAACACACACACACTCACGCTCGGGGGCCAAAAAAGGAAAGTTGGGACAGGATGGGTCCTTGCACAGAGGCACTTGCTGTCAAGCTTGATGACTTGAGTTGATTCACTGGACAGCACAGTAGAAGAGACCTGACTCCCACAAGTTGTCCTCTGACCCTCATAAGCCACGCCCAAGCACACAAATAAATAAATATAACTTTAAATTTTTTGAAGACACTGATTTAAAGATAGTGGACTTATGACAAGTGCTTGCTAATTTGTAGGAAGGCAAAAGAGACTAGAGTTAGGAGTTCCATCTCCCTCAGTGGAAGGTCCACATGGGGAATCCAGCTTCTCCTTCAAGGCTGAACTTTTTTGAGAGAGAGCAGACAAGGCATTTGACCTTGAGGTTCACCTGTGAGCCTCGGCTTCGGTATCTATAACCTGTAACTTTGAGCTAGTAGGGTCTCTCTTTCTCCCCTCCCTCTCCCACATTCACACATTTATTTATTTTGTGTGATGGTCAGAGGATGACTAGCAAGAGTTAAGGTCTCTCCTTCCACCATTCGGACTGAAATCAGGTCATCAGACTTGACAGCAAGTGCCTTTACCCATGGAATCATCTCTTGGCCATGATTCTTTGTGCTTTGAGTTGAGAGTTTCCATTCAGCATATCTCAACCTGTACATTGTGACCCTTGGGGGAGTCAAACGACCTTTCACAGGGGTCACCTAAGACCATCGGAAAACACAGATATTTACATTAAGATTCATAGCTGTAGCAAAATTACAATTATGAAGCAGCAACGAAAATAATTTTATGGTTGGGGGACAATACAAGGAACTGTATTAAGGGTTGCAGCATTAGGAAGATTGAGATCTCCGGTCCACATAGTCCCTGATTTGGTTCTCCTACCTGCTTCTGCACTTGAACAGCAGGGGTCGCCCTACACACAGTGATTACTTCTTTGCCTTGTGCTTTTTCTCCATAGGCTGATTCTTCAACCAGTAGGGTTTAATTATCCAACTTTTCTCTGGTGCTATGGGTAGCCAAGGACTCTGAGGAACCTTCTGACATTTCAATTTTCCAATTATCTGTGACTAGAAATTGTTTTTTTTTTTTTCTTTTTTTTTGGTTTCGAACAGTTTCTCGTGTAGCCGGTGTCCTGGAATCACTTGTAGACATGCTCGATCAATCGCCTGCTTGCTCCCAGTGCTGATTAAGGCTGCGCCACACTGCGCTGTTTTGTTTTTCAGACAGTGTTTCCTCTGCATTACCCTGGCTGTTATGCAACTCATTCTGTGGACCAGACTGGCCTCGAACTCAGAGATCCACTGCCTCTGCCCAAAAGCTAGGATTAAAGGTGTGTGCCACCACATCCTGCTGGAAACTTTTAATTGTATTATATAACTAAGAATATTACTGAAGAGCATGGGGGCAACCATGGCTATCATTCCACAGTAATTCCTTACTCTAAAGTGAACTTACAGGTAAGTCACTACAGCCACTCATTTCAGGGAGTAGGAGAGCATGCTGTCCTGTCCTGGGGTTCTCAGACCATGAACTCAGTCAGTGACTCAGCCCTTTGAGCGGGTAACTACTATTTGTTTATAGCATTAACAAAACGAAGCAGTAAAACTGGATCGTATGAGCATTGCCATGGTGACATAGCCTGAGGTGTCGAGACTCACGGTGCGTGTAACCATATTGCACTGATCCAGAGTATCAAAGCTGCTGGAGCACAGAGCTTGTGCCTCTCTGTGCAGGAATTAGTCCACTAGCAAAGAGAAGTAATTGAGGAAATGACCACAGGTTGAGTTCCATGTGTGTGCACATTCACTGTTAGAAGGACAAGAAAGGGACAGAAAGTTGGTCCCTGTTATCAGGCCCAGAACTAGAGGGAGTGATAGGGTGATCGTGCCAATAGCAGCAGCTAAGGTATCTGGTGTACTACTGGGTTGCCCAGGGTGAATTCTGGCATATTGTGAAGCTTTCTTAACTTAGGTGAGGTTCCATAGGTCACGTGAGGATTTTATGAGGCTCTGTGTCTTAACTATCTGAAAGCATAGTATTTACTCAATAAATATTAACCACGGCTTGTCAAGAATTAATACAGTCTTTAATCATCTCACTTTCTGGTTTTATTCAAATTTCTTCTCAATCTTAGTAAAAAAAAAAAGACTGAAGGGTTTTTTTTTGTTTTGTTTTGTTTTTTGGGTTTTTTTTGCTTGTTTGTTTTTGGGGTTTTTTTTTTGTTTTTTTTTTTGTTTGTTTGTTTTTGTTTTTTGCTTATCCAGTCAAAACATTTACTGATCACCTTCTCTATGCCTCGCACTGTATAAGACACTAAAGATTCATCAGTAAACAGCACACAGATCAAAACAAGGGCTCCTCACCTGCACAGATGATGCCATAGCTATCTCCTAGCTAATCCTCTCTCCACCCGTCCTTGAATGGCCACCACACTCCAGTTGTGTCTTGAATGGCCACCACATCTTGGCCATTAGTTGTGTCTTGAATGGCCACCACACTTCAGTTGTGTCTTGAATGGCCCACACCAGTCACACCCTTCAGTTGTGTCTTGAATGCCACCACACTCGTTGTGTCTCTGATTCACCTGATTCCTCCTCTGCAAACCCAGGTCTTCAATGAAAGCAGCCAGAGCTCTTAACTGCTGCATCATCTCTGCACCCCATGACCGATGCTCTGAGGCTCTCCCACCAGACTCTCTTCCTTTGGCTTTCCTAGAATAAATGACCTAATTTATTGTTGTTATTTTGTTGTTAAAATTGATATATGTATGTAGAGTATACTCATGTGTATGTATTCAAACATATGGGGCAGGGAAGTTAATGTCAGATGTCTTTCTTAATTCCCCTCCACCATTTTTGCTTTTGATTTTTGAGGCATTGTCCACTGCATAGCTCTGGCTGGCTTTGAACTCAATCACTATTTTTAAATTAAGTAAATATTATGGTACATCGTTAGCAAGACGTCACACATGTGGTTGTTGCTGGGAACCAACCTGAGGTCTTCTGCAAGAGCAACAAGTACTCTTAACCACTGAGCCATCTTGGGATAAGATCCCAACAGGTTGGCACTACTGGGATTATATGAGTGTGCCACCATGCCCACTTTGTACGTGGGTGTTGAGGATCTGAACTCTGCTCCTTGTGTTTGCACATCAAACCCTTTACCAACTGAGCCATCTTCCCAGGCCTTATTTACTATTAGGGTCTCATGTAGCCTAAGCTGGCCTCAAACTTACTATGTAGTATCCTGCTTGAATCGATCCTCTGCCAACACTTCCAACAGCAAGGATTACAGGCTTATTGATTTGATAATCCATTCTAATGTAGACAGCTAACAGCCATCTCCTGATGCTTTGTGTATCCTGATCAGCTTGGACCTTGCCCTGTCCCAAGAGACCAAAATCTTTATGGCTGGTGGAGGTGGGGTGCTGTGTGACAAGGACATATCCACAAGGCAATGGAGGAAATATATAAAGATCTTCACTATTAAGTTGGTGTACAGAATTAACTGAATGTACAGGTTTCCAATAATGCTGGGTATGCACGTCACAAGAAGACACAAGCTGGGCCTGGTGTAGCCAAAAAGGGAGTAGAGACAATTCCTCTAACCTAATCACAAAAATTCAAGGGTTAACGGTTCCAAAAAAAAAAAAAAAGGGTCTTCTGGTTTGGCTCTTCCTCCCAATGATGGTTCAAAGAGCAGGCTCACACTGTGTGCTTCATAAGTTAGCCAGGTACTTACACAGATTAGTCCCTCAGAGCTACAGCTGTAAATAGCCTCAGTTCCCAGGAAGAAGATGTTAGAGAGCAGCCAAGGCTTGCTGGGTTTAACAAGATCTACTGTGGTACTTTATGTCTCGGGTCACTGAGAATGGGGAGGTTCCACGGTTGGTGGTGTATGCCTTTAATCTCAGCACTCGGGATGCAGAGGTAGAAGGATGGCTGTGAGTTCGAGGTCAGCTTGGTCTACAGAGCTAGTTCTAGGACAGTCAGGGCTACACAGAGGGAAAAAAAACAAAAAACCAAACAAAACAAACAAAAATAAAATAAGAATGGGAGTCACAGTGTATGTCTATATAGAGACATATATTGGTAGTGACTTCGTGTATAAACAGTGGACTGCTTCTCCTTACATCTACTCTAACACACCCTGACGCTCTTCGGGAGGTCCTGAAAGGCCCAAGGAGGAAACAACCAGGACTGTGGTCAACTGCTCAACCTGGCTTTGGTATGAGCAGTCCTGTATTTAGCAATCATATCTCCACTTGCAGAAGCTCCCTCATGACCCTGTCTAGCACTCCGTAGTCTGGGTTATGCGTATTTCCAGTGCCTTGAAATTAGAACATAAAGAAAGTAAATCTGAATCAAGGAAATCACATTATTGTCATTTCCACCCTGGGAGGCTTTAACTTCAGCCATAGTCTGTGTAGAACCCACTCCCCTCTTCAGATGGCAGGCACACATCTTAATACATGGCTTGGCTTTACAGGAACCCTGCACTGCTAAGAGAACATTGAACCTTGCCCAGGTGTGTCAAGGTTACATGTGCTTCAGCAAGCACCATGAATAAATTGCACCATACAGTAAATCAGTAATAAAATTACATGACATTAATCTTGAACTCACCTCCGTGAAGACCCCTAGTTAATTACCTCCCACATAACCAGGCACTGTCTTCTTAAATCTGAAGACCCAGACAGGTAAGCTTGTAGTCTGCATTTACTGTGATGAAACGGGGAGAAGGTAAACGACAAAGGATGTCTTATAAGATACCGGAAGACCAGTGTTTGTTCATACATATCCAACACAGTACTCAGATGGAGAGGGGTGAGCCCCTCACTAAGCAGTTCTCCAGTAGCTCTAGATGGCTATTCATTTCCAACTCGACAGTCTACCAGAGACAGTGTCAATCCACAGTTAAGGACTCCATCCCACGATGCTTCTACTTCAGATGCCAGTGCAAGTATGAGCTGTCCTTAGGCTGGCTGACCAACCTGCTCAGATGCAGAGTTGTGGCTCCTACAGTCCCTCCTTGGGTTTGTTGGGAAACTCAGAGTTTTGTGCTTATTCCACTTTTAAAGAACATCACAAAGGATACAGAATGGCTGTCTGATGAAAACAAGATATGCCAACTGAGGCGTGTGGGAAGGAGTGTGCTGCATCCATGCTGTCTTACAAGACACACCCCCATTCATCAGTCTTTAGAACCCTGTCCTCTGTAGATCAGGCTGGCCTTGAACTCAGGGACTCACCTGCTTCTGCCTCTCAAGTGCTGGGATTAAAGGCCTTTGCCACTTCGTCCGGCTGGTTTAGTTTAGTTTTATGAGACACTCTCTCACATCCCAGATGGGCCTCCAACTCAATATGCAGCAGAGGGTGATACTTCTGCTTCCACCTTCTGAGTGCTGGGACCTCAGGTGTGTACACCACATGCCATCAGTGTAGTTCTGGAGATCTGAGGATTGACTGTGAGGATCCATGCACCCCAAGCAAGCACAGCTGAGACACATCCCCAGCTTGGATTTTCTGGTTTCCATGGAAGTTCCATTAGAAAAGCTCAGCTAATTGAATCTGTGGAACTGGAGGTCAACTTAGCCTTCCCTCCACCATCCAGTAGTGTGTGTATGGGATTTGGTTGACATTCCCAATCTTCTAATCACAGAGTTTATTTCCCTGGTGACCAGCCCCCACACTTGGGCTATGCAGGAACCCACCAAGAGTCACTAGAGCAAAGGTGCTCCTGGAAGTCCCAGGGGGATTAGAAGCTCTGCTCAGATGTTGTCACTCAAGAAACATAAAGCTGTAAGGAGCCAGGAGCAAAGGTTAGAACCAGATTCCCCCAGTGGCCCTGGGTGCAAGAAATTTAGTTGCTATATGCCAGGAGTCAGTGGGACAGCGCTCATATAGGCATCAATTATTATATAACATCACATTCTTCCTATAAAAATTGACATGCGGTCTAGGGCAAGCCAAGACTTCTCTCAGGTCGACGCCGTGGAGCAGAGCACTCTCCTTGGTGAAAGGGTGGAGTAAATGGCTTGTGCCCCTAAAGAATCCATCAGAAAGCCCTAAACTTCCAAAGTCTCCATTCTATAACCCTAGACACATTCCAAGTCCTAGTGAGAGCTTTCTTACCATCGCAGCAAGAACCTCCATCGTGCCTAATGAGACTGTCTACATCTGCAGTAAGGACGTCTTGGGTCAATCGTTACTAAAACTTATGCTCTTGTAACCACATTGGATGCTTTGGCACTCAAATTGAGAGCATATTAAATTAGGTCTATTTAAACCATATTTTATCTTTCCCAACTTCCAAGATTATTAATAAATGTATATACAATGTCAGAATAATGTGAGATTTTTACAACTCCAATCTAACACACACACACACCCCATGCGCGTATGTGTGTGTGTGTGTATAGACTCAGTTTCCAGGAACTGAAGCTATTTGCAGCTGTAGCTTTGAGGGATTAATCTGTGTAAGTATCTGGGTAACTTACGAAAAACACAGTACAAACCTGTCTTTGAACCATCACTGTGAAACTCTGTGTGTGTGTGTGTGTGTGTGTGTGTGTGTATAGTGAAACAATTACATTCAGCTAATCAACATATTTCATCACTCAGATACATACTTACATAGTTACAGTGAGGGCAGAATGACTAAGAACATATCACAATTTTCAATTTTCAACTGTAAATATATGCTGTGTTCATCCTACCTAACAGAAGCAGAGTGCTCATTGGTCAGTGTCTGCCAACATTCCCCACCTCACCCTCTAGACTCTAGAAACCACTGTCAAGCTCTTTGCTCCTATAGGTTGGCTTTTAAACATGCTTTGTATGCCCTCGGTGGGACAGCCCAGCATTTGTCCCTCTTGTCTGGCTATCTCATTTTGCACCGGGTGCTTTATCTGGGTGTTCTACACTAAGCATTGTTGTCTACCTCTTATCTCTTATGATGTCAGAGGAGCATGTCCTGCCCTAATAGCCATTATACAGAAGAGGAACTGGGGGTATGGGGGGAAGCCATAGAATTCCTTAATGCTCTAGACTAAGCCTTTCCACAGGCTCTCGAATCACTGAAGTACCTAACGCACTGAGATCACTCGACTCCACGCAGCTGCTCTAGGGACACACTTATGTGAGGATTTAGGGTTTTGTTTTGCTGTTGTTTTGTTTTGGTACTACACACTAGTAATCTGTTTGCTCTAGCCTTCTCCCACATAGTAGGAGAAAGTAGCCAGGCAGGTGGTGGCACACGCCTTTAATCTCAGCACTTGGGAGGCAGAGGCAGGCGGATTTCTGAGTTCAAGCCCAGCCTGGTCTACAGAGTGAGTTCTAGGACAGCCAGGGCTACACAGAGAAACCCTGTCTCGAGAAACTAAAAAAAAAAAAAAAGTAAATAGCAGTCAGTGAATGACCTCTTTGTAGTTTCCTTGTATGTGTGAGATGCATTGTGTAAAAAAAAGAGAAAATACTTACAGGTATCTATTCTTTCTTTTTAAAAAATTATTCATTGGTAATTTCATATATAAATACAATGTATTTAGGTCATATCTACTTCCCCTCCCCACTCTCACTCCTTTCAGAACCCCTCCACTCAACTTCATGTCTTTTAAGAAAAAAATCTGAGTCCAGTTACTGCTGCCTGTTATGAAATATTATGCAGAGGTGGTGGGGGTAAGGGGATACCTGGCGGGCCCATGCCAAGGTGTTCCCCTGAGAAATCATGCCGTGCGTGCGCAGACCTGGGATAAGGGAGATTTATTTGGGGAAGGGAGGGGAGTGGGGACCTGGAGAAGGGGTAGAGGCAGACAGAGCCACGAGGGCAGAGAAAGCAGGGACAGAGAAGGACAGAAGAGAGAGGCCAGTCAGGAACACGTGGAAACAGAGAGGAAGAGGGGGGGGGGGAGAAGAGAGAGAGGCTGGGGTGGTGAACAGTCTTCTTACACACTGCTGCTGCAGCTGGCAGGCAATGGCTGGAGGTGATGATGCAAGCTGTTACTAGGTCCCTGTTGCTAGGAACCTGGGAGGAGCGTAGAGAAATCCCTTATAATCGACCACTGCTTGTATGTACACAGGCATAGGATGCCATCCACTGGAACATGGTGACCTACCATGAGCCACAGTGTTAAAGAAAACTGACTTTTTTCCCTCCTCTAGTAGCCATCAAAGGACAATAGCGACTCAGAAATGTAAACATCATGAGACTCGTGTTATTCGGGTCAATTTTGTGCACGTTTTCTTTTCAGTGATGTGGTGGTGGTGGTGGGGTGTGTGTGTGTGTGTGTGTGTGTGTGTGTGTGTGTGTGTGAGTGTTATCCACATAGGCTAGAAGAGGGCATCAGATTCCATGGAGCTGGATTACAGGTGGTCATGAGCAATCCAGTGTGGGTGCCGGGAACTGAACTTGGATCCTCTGGAAGAACGAGAAGCTCTCTTATCAAATGAGTCTCTCCAGCTCCTCACTGGGGTTCCGGGTTCATGCATGTGATAGCCTTGTCGTGCCAGGAGACATGATTTCACAGCAGTCTTCTCTGACCTCTGCCTCTTCCGATCTTTCTGGCCCTACTTCCAAGATGTTCCCTGAGCCTCGGGTGGGGAGAGGGTATGAAACAAATGAGGAGGTGGCTAATTCTCTGCACTTTGATCAGTTGTGAGTGTCTGTATTCACCCCAGCCACTGCATGGAGAAGCTTCTCTGATGACAGGGCAGGGCTGCACTGGTTCACAGGTACAGGGACATGCATTCAGAGGGTACTGTAATGCTTTGTCCTTTTAACAAAATGATACTAGCAGGGTTTAGACCTCAGGTGATTTCCTGGCCAGGTTTACAGTGCCAGGTGTGCATTTCCTCCTGTGCAGTTGAACGTAAGTCCAATTAAAAGCTGCTGGTTATCTGTAACATTTATGTCACTATTGTTGCACCAATGGGCACACCTTGGCAGCCACCGTTCTTCACAGGATTCATGGCTGACTGAGACAGTTGATGGCTTTTCTCCCCCAGCAACCTGGAAAGCACCTTCTGGATCTATGCAAACTCACCAGCAGAGAGGATGTTTATAGGTCCTGTGATCTAAGTGTGAGGTGACTTCAGCCACAGGGTCTTGTTGAATTCTAGTAGGTGACCAAGGGTAATGGCGATAGCCTGTGTTGTTATAAGAGGTCTCTGGGATACTCCTGACCAGGTTATTTTTTTTTCTTTAAAATTAGAGCATATGGGGGCTACAGGGATGGCTCGGTGTATAAAGGCACTTACCATTCAGGCCTGGCAATTAGTGTTGTATCCTCAGAACACACATAAAGGTGGAAGGAAAGAACTAACTCCACAAGGTTGTCCTCAGACCTCCACACATTCACAATGACTACCACATCACACACACCACCACCCTGCCATCACACACACACACTATCAGCACCACCACCACCACCACCACCACCAGCAGCAGCAACAGCACCACCAACAATACATTTTATAGGAATGAAATCACTGCTATCATAAAATCAGTTATGATAACTTAAAAATACATTTAATACCTATAGTAAACGGTGGCATAATCTTTGTTCAAAAAGCTAGCTAAAATGCTTCACTAAAACAAACATGTTCAGCGTAAATGAGATGGCGAGAGAGGGTCTGGGAAATGAAAGAAACAAACCAGAAAAGAAGAGCAAGTGGCAGCCGTGAATTTTACGTGAATGAACCACATTTTCCAAACAAAAAGCCTTGGTGATTCTGCGGCTCTCCTCTGAAGCTGTGAACGAGGGCCTCACAGTCTGCCTGTCATTCCATTTGTGGGTCTCCTCCACTGCTGAGCCAGGCTTTGGTATCACCCAGCACATCGGAACTTACAGGGCAGTGAGTCCAAGGCAGCCGGCCTTATGCACTCAAGGTCAGCAGCTCCTGAGGCCTTCCTGTAGGAATCACATGATGACAAAGCCCTTCCACCCCTGACCCACCATCACCCACAGCAGAGTGGACCAGCCAACAGTCTGAGGCTACACCAGGCCGAAAGTAAGAGCTGTTTGGCCTGTGCCATATTTACTGTAGCTGGTTTTTCTTCTTATATTTCTGCTATTGCTGTAAGATTCATTAATACAGAAGTGATGGGTTGCCATTTTTATCTGTATAGTTCAAGGTTATTAAATACATTCATTGTTGTTGCTATTTCCAGACTTTTCATCTGCCCAAACTGAAACTCTAATACCAATACTATCCTACACGCCCCCCCAAACCCCTAGCCACTACTGTCTACTTTGTGTCTTTATGATTTGAGAACTTTAGAAGCCTTGCTTAAATAAAGAGAGTTTTGTGGTATTTGTCCTTTTGTGACTGGCTTATTTCACTTAATGTAATGTCCTCAAACTACAGCATATGCTGGAATTCCTTTCCTTTTAAGGCTGAATAATATTCCATTGTGAACAAACACCCCTTCAAGTCCTCCCAGTGGAGACACACACACACACACACACACACACACACGACCACTAATAAGGGATCTGGCCCCCTCATCTGGCCTCTGTGGGAATATACACAAACACAAATTAAAAATTTAAAAAAAAAATGCATATACAAATATCTCTTCAAATCTCTGTTTTTATTGGGCCACTATGATGCTATCTTTTGTTTTGTTTTTGAACAGTGGCACTATTTTCCATAGCAGCTGCATGGTTTTACATTCTCACTGAGCGCACACGGGCTCTCTCCTTTCTCTCCCTCCTCCTGGGTGCCAGTTATTTTCTGTCTGTTTTGTTTTGATAGTTGCCGTCCCCATGGTTTTGATTTGCATTTTGCTGATAATCGGTTGTGATTCTTTCATCAGGCCTGTACTACGGTTTAGGTATGCTTCAATATGTTGTTGACATGAAATTTTTGGAACTTTTACAACTGCCAGTTGACAGCTTCGCGGGACAGTTCGCAGGGTGGGAAGGGCATACTCCACCGGATACCCAAAGCTCCTGTCTGTTCTCAGAAGTCCTGCCCGTGGCCTGCTGCCTGACCTAGGGGTCAGGATGAGGGGCACAGATTTGTGACTCCACCCTCAGCTTGTCTAGCTACCAGGTCTTCAGTCCAGGACTCACCCAGCCCAGCCCTGCACACCGTCTGCCCAACCTGAAGCCTTCTGGAAACTTCCAAAGCCACTCTAGGGACCACATCTGGCTTCTCCACACAGTTCTCATAATCATCTCTGAATACCGGCCAAAAAATATTTGCCAAGCAAATTAACAGAAAGGAGTCTTTCCCTGTAAAGCAAAAAAAGCCAGCCAAGAATCTAGGCATTGAAGGCAGCTGCGGTCCCTGTGCCCCTTGCAGGTCGCCGCCCACATTTCTGGCGCTTTGCTCTGATCTAAAACTGCTTACTGCGGCTTCCAGAGGTGACAGAGTCAGCAGCAGGGGTGAAACCATTCTTCATAGCAGTAATTGCGCAAATGGGCCAAGGCTCCTCAATGACTAAGCCCTTAGCAACACCCTCAGGGAGAAGTGGGTGGACGCAGGGCTCTCCCACGGTTTGTCATAGTTAACCAGGAAGTGTGGATGAAGACACCAACCCTTGGGAGACAAACACAAGACCTCGCCTGCTTGAGAAGCTGAGCAGAATCCTAAGGGCCTCCCACTTGGCTGTACCCACTACCCCTAGTATCAGCCTATGAGCAGATACCAAAGGGTGCTAGGGATTTGAAGTCTGGTCCTCAGACTAGCACGGCTAACAACTTTTACCCACTGAGCCATTTCCCACGCCGTGATATCATTTGTAAACGCCCTAGAGATTTGCCTTTAGTCTTTACCTTTTCCAAATAATTTTTTTTTGTTTTGTTTTTTGTTTTTTTCTCTTTGTTTGTTTTTCGAGACAGAGTTTCTCTGTGTAGCTCTGGCTGTCCTGGAAACTCACTCTGTAGACCAAGCTGTCCCAAATAACTTTTGTTTTGAAGTCACCTAAATTTCCATCAGGAAAATTAAAAGGTCATTGCTTTGTAGATAGGCCACAGTTGCTGGCCTCTACATGTCATTTTCCACTTCTGCTAGGCAAGAAATCCTCTCAGGGTCTCAGTGGTTAAAAAACCAAACAAACAAACAAACAAACAAAAAAACCAACCAAACAAAAAACCACAACAACCTTCCTACTGCCCCGAGGTCTTGCTGGTCCTTATGTCTGCCTCTACTCTGGTAGCCTGCCTTCAGTGACCCTTTTTGTCCCCAGCTGTGGGCTGGCCAGAGCTGCTCACCACACTTGGAACCCAGTGTGGTATGCAGGCACATGTTTTAAAAAAGGCTTTGCTACCACCTTAAGCCTGAGCCTGTCTCCTAAACCTTGTTGGTGCCTTGGTCTCATGGGTTGTCCATCTAGGAACTGGTGCTGGCAAGGGGAGATGAGTACAGGGACTGGGGCAAGGAGAACAGACAACGAACGGTGTTAACAGTATTGTTTGAATATACTTGCTACAACTCAGGTTTTAAAGTATTGGTCTTTCTTTTCTTTTTTCTTTTATTGGAGTATAGGTAGGGTGTGTGTGTGGTAGTGGTGGTGTTGGTAGGGGTAGCTCTGGCTAGCCTGAAACTTACTATGTAGACCAAGTTGGTCTTGAACTCACAGATATCCACCTGCCTTTGCTTCCCAAGGTATGTACCACCACACTTCACTTTTTAAAAAAAAACATTAGATCAATAGTAGTTGATATTCATTGAACATTTGTGGAACACTATGCTCCTTTAAGTGTGTTGTGTGTGTGTGTGTGTGTGTGTGTGTGTGTTACACACACACATCAGTTCCACAGCAGCACTAGGAAGCCACGACTCCTAAACTCATATCCTTTGCTACAAATGAGGACCTAGGCAGACAAGGACCAGATCTCTGCCCTAGGATGCCCGGTAGCTGGCAGGGCAGACAGGCCTGCACCCTGGGACTTCCTGTATAGCCATGTGACCTAACGGGCATCTGCTAATGAATTATAACTTAACACAGTGAGAAGATATTCAAAGGGCCTGGAGAGATGACTCATGGTCAAGAGCATTGCCTGCTCTTCCAGAGGACCTGAGTTCAATTCTCAGCACCTACATGGCAGCTCACAACTGTCCATAACTCTAGTTCCAAGGGATCTGTCACCTTCTTCTCACCTTTGAGGGCACCGGGCACATGCAAGCAAAACACTCATACACATAAAATAATAAAATAATTTTTAAAAGAAGGTATTCAAGGAGTACTGTTTTCACTATCCCCTGGGGCTTCAGGTGAACAATTTTATTTTTCTCTTCATTTATAAGCAAAAATAGAAGTAAATTCTAGTCCTCAGTGACACGTCTTCTTTTGAATCTTTGTTGACATGGAAGATGGTTCAAATTGCTACAAGGCCCTGAACCTCATCTGAGTGACTGAAACACTGACGCTGCTCAGTTATAAAACACAGGCAGGGATGAAACTGGTACAGCTACCTAGAAACCTGCTGGGCATCATTTCCTGAAGCTGAGCACACCCTCTCTCTCTGACCCAGCAGCTCCACTCTTACAAACACCGAAGTCACTGAGGCTGCAGCCCTCCAGAGATCCTTTTCCAGAACAATCTCAGCCAAAGCCAAGCATGATAATACAGATTGCAAGCCAGGGACTTAAAGAAAAGAATATTGTTGGCATGGTGTTATAAAAATTTTCTCCCTGGGGCAGAGACTAGACCACATCTGCCCCTCTCCTTACACTGTTCCAGTGACAAATCAAGGTTCAATTCCATCAAAGTTCAACCGCGGGAGCCAATCAGTGTACCAGGCTTACTTACAGAACACGCAGGTATGTGTGTGTGTGGGGGGGGGGGTTTGCGGGAAGAAGCACAGGTAAACTTAACGCAAAGGAAGATTGTACCCAGCATGGGTGATGACCCCCATGGCTGTATAGATGGAGCCCTTTCCCCTAGTCCTCTGGCCCTCCAGTCCCCAAGGCCATGAGCAATTAAGGCAGCATTGCATACAACTGGTTGGGAGGAGTAGCTGGATACTCAGGTGAAGGTTCCAGGGCCTTCCCTTCCCCACCCTTCTGAAAGGGAACTCATTAGTCAGCAATCCCAGGTGTGATGATCTTTTGCAAGCAGGTATGGCTGAATTCATTATGATGGTGACAATTTGGTTCAGAGTGATAGTACAAAGCTTTCTTTTTGTACTCTCTTTGTAGGTGTTAACTCCACAGCATAGATGGGGCACATAATTGTAATGAAAAGAAAGCCAGGCCTAGCATAATGTCCCCTGGTGACCCCCTCTGGGAGTACCTTTATATATAGTCTGAAAACAGGCAGAGCACTCAGAGAGATGCTGTCTTTGTTACGTTTCCTGTTCCTGTGATAAAAATATCCTGGCCAAAGTAAATTTAGTGAGAAAGGGTTTATTCTGGCTCACAGTTCCAGGGGACAGCCCATCACAGCAGGACAGTCACAGCATCAGGGACTTGAAGCCAGTGGTCACACTCCAAAGACAAGAGGGTTTGATGTGTGATTGCATACAGCTCACTTTCTCCTTTTTATACGGGCCGGAATCCTAATCCAGGGCTCTTAGTTTGAGTTTTATTGCCGTGAAGAGACATCATGACCATGGCAAGTCTTATAAAGGGCGACATTTAATTGTGGCTGGCTTACCGTGTCAGAAGTTAGTCTATTATTGTCATGGCGGGAAGCATGGCAGCATACAGGCCAGCATGGTGCTGGAGACAGAGCTGAGAACTTTACATCTTGATCTGAAGGCAGCAGAAGGAGACTGTGTGCCACACTGGGTGTAGCTTGAGCATAGGAGATCTCAAAGCCGGCCCCCACAGTGACATACTTCCTTCAATGAGGCCACACCTACTCCAACAAGGCCACACCTCCTAATAGTGCCATTATGGGCCAATCATTCTATGAAGGCCATTCCTATTCAAACACCCACAGTGGGTGGTTCTTCCCATGACAACTAACCTAATCAAGATAACCCCTCACAGGTGTGTCTGGAGGTTTGCCTCCTAATGATCCTAGAGCCCATCACTCGTTGATAATTAACATTAACAATCACAGGTGCCCAGTTAGTGGTTTGTGACTCTTTTCCTGGCTAATTTGGTGTCAGCTATGGGGTAGGTTCAATTTGGAAACTTCATTCTACTAAAGATATATTGATCAGGGACTGTTATTGAAACATACTAAGAACTCTCAAGATTTGGCTACAGAAAAATTAACAACAAAAAAAAGTAAAAGGAAAGGCAAAGGATCTGACGAGACAACTCACCAAAGAAGACACACAGGTGCCAACGGAACAAATGAAAAGATACGCCTCTCTCTATGTCCTCGGGGAAACGTAAATTTAAAAGATAACGAGATGCACATCTATCAGCCTGGCTAAAATCCAGAACAGGAACAACCACCAGACAAGGATGTGAAGCAAGCGGAACTGAGAGCCATGGCTGTGGGATCCAAACAGAACACTACTTTGGAACACACCTTGGTATTTTCTTGTAAAAGTATTCTTACTATGAAATCACGTTCCTTGGCGTTTAGCCAAAGCAATTGAAAAAACATGTCCACACAGACACCTGCCCTCAAACATTAATAGCCGCTTTGTTTGTAACTGTCAAAACCACTGGGTGAATGGATTAAGTGTGGTGCATTCAGAGAATGGTGAAATAGTGAGTCATGAAAACATATGAGGTGCAGTTTGCTAAGTGAAAGAAGCCAGCCTGAGAAGGCTCCATGCTTTAGAGTTCCAGGGAGGCAGCTCCGGCATTCTGGAACACGCCCAACTACAGAGAGAATGAAAAGATGTTTGCTCTGCTGGAACGGTGGGAGATGTGAGCGGCCCTGTGCACACACATGCTCTGTGCATGACGCAGAGGCCAGAGGAGGACACGGGTGGCCCGCCTTATCACTCTCTCCCTTGTTCTCTTGAGACAGGGCCTCTCATGGAACCTGGAGCTTGGCTGGCAAGCAGCACACAAACATGCACACACACACAATACTAAAATAAAATGTAAAACCCCAAACAAGAAACAACAAAATAAACAACAAAAAGGGGTTTTGTTTTTTTAAGATTTAGGGAAATTCTTTTCATTCTTAAGTTATTTATTTTTAGCCATGCTTATGAGTTTGTGTCTTTGTGGAAGTATGTGCACATGAGTTCAAGTCCCCTCAGAGACCATAGGTATCAGATCCGGAGCTGAAGTTATAAGCAGTTTTGAGCTGTCAAATACGTGAAGAGTAGTAACTGCTCTTAGCCAGAGCTAGCTCTCTCTCCTGCCTCAAAACTCTTAATACACACAAAGGATAAAGTACTTGGCAATAAACTCAACTGATTATTTTTTTCTTTTTGAGACAGCGTCTCATTAAATAGCCCTGGCTGGCCTGAAACTGTCGATGTGGTGAAGCTCCTGGGGATTCACCTGATTTTGTCTTCTAAGTGTGAGGATTAAAGGTGTGGACCGCCATGCCCAGTGACACACGGAATGCGTTTTTAAAAAGATTTATTTATTTTATGTATATGAGTACACTGTAATTGTCTTCAGACACACCAGAAGAGGGCGTCAGATCACATTGCAGATGGTTGTGAGCCACCATGTGGTTGCTGGGAATTAAACTCAGGACCTTTGGAAGAACAGTCAGTGCTCTTAACCACTGAGCCATCTCTCCGGCCCCAGAACACATTTTTAAATAAGAGGTATTTATTTTTATTTTTACATATACAAGTGTTTATCTGCATGCTTGTAAATGTATCATGTGTCTGCCTGGAGCTCTCAAAGGCCAGAAGAGGGCATCAGGTTTCCTAAAATAGGAATTACAGAGTCATGAGCCGCCGGGGGTGAGGGGTGGGGTCCCAGGAACTGAACATCGGTTCCTCTCAGAGGAGGTCCTCTGAAAGAGCAGCCAGTGTTCTTAATCACTGAGCCATCTCTTGAGCTCCAAGAAAATTTTAAAAAGAAGAAAAGTTTAAAAACTAAAACCTGGGGGTTGGAGGGGGAGGACTAACGGGCGCTTCCTCTTAGATTTATCTGAACACGAGTGTACTCTCAACAAATCCAGTATCTTATGAGGTGAGCTGATTCTCAAGTTAGCAGAAAAGTCAAACCACAAAATCAGAACAGCAGCTCTCCGGGAGAAAGCTAATAAGGATGTCAAGATGTCGGTGCAGAGCCTTCCAACCAGGAGGCATCGTAAAGCTCACAGGCTAGGGAAGCCTGAGGCATCAGTGTCAGCAGCTGGATCAGTGCAGCCACAAGATCCAAACCCATATGGAAGGGTGGCATTTGAAAACAGTGGGGGAAAAGATGGATTACTCAATACATGGCTTCGGGGAAGCGGACGGCCAGCTGGAGTCTTCCCGTTCTCCTTACACCAAAGACAGCTCCAGATGGCAAGGCAGCCTGAAAACGCGTGGAATACCAGAAGACCGCTTGAGAAATGTAAAAAGCAAACAGGAAAGACTGCTGTAAGGAAGACATGTCTAAAACCCGGAACACATCATGGAAAGGACTCTACATGCTAGTACACGTATGTTGATTGAGATTAAGTTATTATTCTCAAAGCTTTTCAAGGACTGACAAGGTGGTGAGCCACATGACATAACTTGCTTAAGTCCCCGGTTCCCACAAAAAGATGGGAAGGGAGAGCTAACTCCAGTAAGTTGTCCTCTGACTTCAACATATGCACTGTGACAGTCATACCTACACATACATACATCATATATACTACTAATAATAATAAATAAAATTATTTATTTATTGTATGTGGGGGTTGTTATTTGTTGTTTTGGGGTTTTTTGTTTTGTTTGTTTTTGAGATCAGGTCTCACTATATAGACCAAGATGGCATTGAACTCAAAACTTGAGTTGCCTTTGCCTCCCTCCTCAGTGTGCTGGGATTAAAGGCATGTGGCATCACACCTGGCATAAATAAAGTTTTAAAAGTTGTTTGAAATGACAAACCTGGAAAAAAACATGGTTCACTCATGTGATAAAGGCCTGGTTTGCCTTACTTAGTATATAAAAAGCTACTGTTACAACCAAGAGTTGACTGATGAGATGTTTCAGTAGGTAAGGGTCCTTTTGTCAATTGTGGCAAGCTGAATACATTCCCCAAAAGCCCTTGAGGTGCTGGGGTTACAAACAAACCTGGCTTTTACTTTACATGGGTGCTGGGGTCCTGAACTCACATCCTCATGTTGGCATAGTGGGCAATTTACTAAGTCCTCTCTCCAACCCTCAAAAAAAATTTTTTTTGTTTGTCTGTTTGGTTGCTTGATTTTTTTTTTTTAATTCACACATCTAAGTATGCTGCAACAGAATTCAAAGACACCTGACAAGACCTGAGGAAGCAGACACCTCCACTGTGGTCCGTTGTGCCACACAGACATGTGGTTTTCAAATGACTTATCTAATATACTGGACATATAAAAGGCTTTCTGAAAACTTAAACAACAAATAAAACAAATAACCCAAGCTCCTAAAACTCAGCAATAAAAAACCAGCCCAACTGAAAAACAGGCAAAAGCCTTGAATGAACATTTATTTTAAAAAGATACACAATTAATAAACAGATGAAATGATGACAAATATCACTAATTATTAGGAAAATGCAAGTCAGTACCACAACAAAAATATTGCTTCACACCAATTAGAATGGTTATTGTCAAAATCAAAACCAGAAATGAGCCCTGAGGAGATTCCAGACAAAGTGGAATCTCAAAATGATTCAGCTGCTGTGGAGAACAGAGGGCGCTTCCTGACAAAGTAACAGACATAATCACCACTGACTCCAAAGTTCCCTTTCTGGGTCATACCCTGTGGTGGTTTGAATGAAAACGGCCCCCATAGGCTCAGAGGGTGTGGCATTATTAGGAGGTGTGGCCTTGTTGAAGTGTGTCACTGGAGATGGACTTTGAGACTTCAGAAGCTCAAGCCGGGCCCAGTGGCTCACTCTCTCTTCCTGCTGCCTGCAGATCAAGATGTAAAACTCTCTGTTCCTGGGCTGGAGAGATGGCTCAGCAGTTAAGGGCACTGATGGTGGCTCACAGCCATCTGTAATGGGATCCGATGCCATCTTCTGGTGTGTCTGAAGACATCAACAGTGTACTGTTCTCCGTTCCTTCTCCAGCACCGCGTCTGCCTCCATGCTTCCCACTGTGACGATCATGCACTAAACCTCTGAACTGTAAGCCAGCACCAATGAAATGTTTTCCTTTATGAGTGTTGACACGGTCATGGTGTCCCTTCACAGCAATGGAAACCCTAACTAAGATATACCAAGAAGAACAGAAAGCAATACAAAGATTAAACCCAGATACAGGAAGAGACAAAGAAACGTCTGTGTTTCCATGTTCATGGGAGTATTTATCATAAACCGGGGAAGCCATGCACGGAGTAGGGAAGGCTTGGTGCAGACAAATGGTATTACTCACCCCACCCCCTCCCCCCAAAATGACATAAAGACCATGGATGAACACTGAGGATGAGGATGGTATACCAAGTGAAACAAGGGCAACTCTAAATTGTGTTTAGAATGTAAATGGTGCCCTATGGGCTCGTGTGGCTAAGCTTTCAGTCCCAGCTGCTGGTGCTGACTTGGAAGGCTGTGGAAGGGTTAGCAGGTGGAGCCCAGCTGGGGGTCACTGGACACAGAATCAGAGGGTCAGGAGCCTGTCCCTACTTCCTGTCCTTTTCTGTTTCCTGACTACAGAAGTAACGTGACCAGATGCCTCCTGTCTTCCCTGCCATGGACCATGCCTTCACAAACTTCCAGAATAAATCACTCCTTGTTTAAAGGTGGCTTTGTCATGTGTTTTGTCCCAGCAGGGAGAAAAGTAATGATTCTAATTGGAGACCTCCCCTAGCCACAGCCAGACAGTAGAGCGTTAATGGCTCAGAAAAATCCTGTTCAGGAGAGAGATTCACTTTAGTATGAGGAGAGGTATTGAGCTAGGTAGTGCTGACAGCTGCACCATACGTGAATGAAATTAAACCACACACGGAAAAATTGTTTAAGTGCAAACTGTATGGCTATCCAGTCAACAATAACGTTGCTGTGCTCATCTCAGTGCAACAATAGAAAGAATATTATCATGAACGCAGAAAACAAAGGAGAGAATAGTGAGCCATCCTCAGTCTAAGTTACCAAGTGTGTGTGTGCAGATGGGTGTTTGTAAGGTCCAGGATGCTGCCAAAGAATATTTGAATAGTGTTAAGTAGGTTTCTGGGACTGCAGAGTCTTAGACATTTGATAAACACACCAGACTTAAAAAGATTTGGGCCATTGTGTGGTAGTGATTTTGGCAGTCATAAATCATCAAAATCCCTTTTATCTATCAGAATTTAACACCTTCCAACCTGCTACTGTGCCCACCTATCACTTACTCGTGCACACGCATATTTGGCACTGTGCGTGCACACACTGTAGGTAGTGCCAACAATCATTCACCCACTGGCGATTCTTAGTTAGGAAAGGGCATCCATCCTCTGACTGTGTTAAACCCCAGCTGTTGCGGCTCAGGAGCAGAGAAGAGGATGGTCTCTATTTGTGTCTGCCTCTCTGGGAACTTCTTGCAGTGGGTGACACACACACTGTCCATGTGTGACTGTTTTATAGACCAACAACACAGCAGGCTGAGTGTGGTTATGGTGGCTGTAAATCTCAGAACTTGAGAGGCAGAGGGCAGAGGATTGTAAATTCAAAACCAGCATGGGCTACATAGGAAGATACTGTCTTTAAAAACTATAAAGTCAACAACAAGAAAAATAATACAAGTTTATTCAAAGCAGTTTTATTAAATGGTTTTCTCTTAAACTCACACTCAAGTTAGATGTAGGCAAGATCTGTTCTTCTCAGTTGTTTTATGGATGTTGTACAGATAAATCCCTTGCGAACTATTGGTTGTAATTTTACAATCACAATGATATGCAAATGGTCTGGGTTCCTGAACTCTGATCCTCTGTCTCAGAAGACTCTTAAGAGATTACCCAGTAGGGAGAAGGCTGTTTTCTCTATTTCCTGCTCACAGCTGGGTCCTAGTAACAAAAGCCATGTCTTAATGGATGGGGCCTCTCTGGACCAGCTCTCCAATGTCCATCACCAATGTCAAGTCAAAAGCAGCTGTACAGTCAACGTGGAAGTAGGGAGTGCTGAAGTGTCTGATGGGTAAGAATGAGAACCAGAGCTCTGATCTTGTGTGTGTGTGTGTGTGTGTGTGTGTGTGTGTGTAGTACACAACACACACACACCACACACACACACCTCTGGAAAACTAGCGATACAGGAAATCTGCCATGAGCCCAGACTTAAGGAAAAACTCCTCATCTCTGCTGTTCCTGACTGAGTTACCATCGATTTGCCACTGCCCTGTGACCATGCACCACACAGCTAGAATTGGTAAATCATATATTACCCCGCAAGCATCTAATCCCGGGGAGAACGTTATAAGGCTAGAGCTTCCCTTTGTTCTCCCACAACCTGTTACTTAGACCCTTAGGTGCATGGACTGAGTCACGTATGCAGCTACCTGGGAATCTTCATCTAAGATCAGCATAAGCCCTGCTGGCTGCTTATCTTCAACTCACACACTTGAGATTCCCCAAGGCACTTCTTTGTCTGGAAAATAGACTCTACAGTCATGGCTGCTTTTCCTTAGACTTGCTCAGTCTTCCTTCCATTTTGAGGAAGAACAAGGCAACGCAGCCAGGGATGTTTTCCCTGGATAGGATAATTCTGCCCAGGCTTGCAGCCAAGGAAAACAGACATGACTCAAGACACATCACATGGCCAGGACCTGCCACACTTTGGCTCACAATCCCCCACCCCCACCTCCCATCCCCAGCAGGCAAGGGTGAAAAAGCTAGAGGTGGTGTAATCTCTGTCCTCAGGGGCTCCCCTGTAGCTCTGTGCCTGCCAGCACCATCAATGCAGAACTGTGGGACAGGTGAGGTCAGGCTCCCTGTAGAAACCAAACAGAGCCACGGAATATATGACACCAAACAATTTAAAAAAAAAATACAAAGACCTGAGAGGTCCTGGTGAGCCAGCTAGGACTCTGAGAGTGGTAAGTTTGCCCTGGTGGTGGCAGTGCACACTTGCAATCCCAGGATTCAGTGGTAGGAAGATGGTGAGCGGGAAGCCCGTCTGGGCTACACAAGGAGACCGTGTCTCAGTAACGAAACAATGGTAGACAGTACTGTCTGCTCTGAGGTGGCATCTTTGATCTTGTTTGCCAACAAGAAGTCACATGGCAAGGGTATGTGTTTCTAGATCAGGGTCAGCTATGCTGGAAGCTTTGGATTTAGATCTTTTTCCAGCCATAGACACTTCTGAATGGGGAGCTGGTTGTTTGTTGAGATCAAGCAGTCTGGCTTTTTGTTTGGTTGGTTGGTTGGTTGGTTTTGAGTGTAAGGGTATATAAGAGACCTTCTAATGTGGCTTCCCTTTAATCCAGTTCTTTGTGTTGTGGTGACCCTCCCCATGATAAAATTATTTTTGTTACTACTCCATGACTGTAGTTTTGCTACTGTTATGAATTATGGTGTGAATATCTGTATTCTCCAGTGGTCTTAGGTGAAATCTATGAAAGGGTTCCTTGATACCCTCAAGGGGTCGTGACCCCCAAGGTTGAGAACCACTGGTGTAGCTGGTTAATGATTCAATGTGCAGATCTGCCATCAGGGTGTGGAGGCCTGGAGGCTGTAGAAAGCTGGGACAATGAAGCTGTGTCTAAGGAGCAGCTGAGACCTCCAGAAGCAGGGACAGGTCTGTAGTCAGGCCTTCTCTGGCACTTTAATAGAAAACAGGGCCTTGCCAATAAGTTGACTTTGGACGTTTATCCTCTGGAACTGTAAATCTTCATTTTAAGCCATACATCTTGTGGTTAACAGATGTCAACTCTACAAAACTAACAAAGCAATGGAAAAGCCATTAATTCAGTGCAGCTCTGACCCTGTGTTGGTAAGAACAATAGAAGGTCCTCTAAGATTCATGAAGGTCACCTGTTTCTCAGGCAAAACCTCAGGAAAGAGTCTGGGAGACAGACACACAAATTCCAGGTTCATAATTAGTTATGTAACTTTGGGCAGCCTCTTAACTATCCTGGAAGATTTCTTCACCTTTAAGATTTAACATTAATCTTTTTTTAACATTAATCTTTATATTAAGCCTTAATATTTTTTATTTACTATTTGGGGAGTCTATCTTTCATTTTCTTTTTATTTATTAATTAATTAATTTATTTATTTATATGAGTACACTGTGGCTGTCTTCAGACACACCAGAAGAGGGCATCAGATCCCATTACAGATGGTTGTGAGCCACCATATGGTTGCTGGGAACTGAACTCAGGACCTCTGGAAGAGCAGTCAGTGCTCTTAACCACTGAGCCATCTCTCCAGCCCTTACGCTTTAATATTAAACAACAGGGTTGAAGCCCAGCTCAGTGGTCAGCACAGAGAGCATATCTCACCTGTGAGGGGCTCCACAGAGGACACAGCACAATGGGCAAGCACAGTGGTCTTCAGTGGGGCTCAGTTTCCCCTGGCATCTGGTAAAGAAGATCTTGTGCTCCAGCAGGGCTCAGCCTTTGGAGTCCTTAACCTTGAGAGGCCACTTCATGGGTCACATCTGAGATCCTGTTTGATGCTCTGTCCCCAGGCTCTGGGAGACAGTTTCCATACTTGGGCTGCCAAGAGTGTCTAGGAGTTCACACCCTCCCAACAGGGTAGCTGTGACGGAGACTTGAAGGATGCAGGAGTGGAGCATCCTCTCCTTGGCCTGGAGTCAGGAAAAGTAGAGGCATCCACCTCAGGATCGAGGGAGCTAGCTTAAGCCATAGGCTTTGCCTGCTGTCTTAGTCAGAGTTTGTATTCCTGCACAAACATCATGACCAAGAAGCAAATTGGGGAGGAAAGGGTTTATTCGGCTTACACTTCCTCATTGCTATTCATCACCAAAGGAAGTCAGGACAGGAACACACAGGACAGGAACTTGGAGGCAGGAGCTGATGCAGAGGCCAGGGAGGGGTGCTGCTTACTGGATTGCTTCCCCTAACTTGCTCAGCTTGCTTTCTTATAGAACCTAGGACTACCAGCCCAGGGATGGCACCACCCACCATGGGTTAGGCTCTCTCCCCTTGACCACTAATTGAGAAAATGCCTTACAGCTGGGTCTCATGGAGGCATTTTCTCAAGGGAGGCTCCTTTCTCTGTGATAGCTCCAGCTTGTGTCAAGTTGACACACAAAACCAGTCAATAGAACAGCACTTGCCTAGTACACATGAGGCCCCTGGTTCAAGTTCCAGGCTGGGGTCCCAACATCATGGCTCCAGTGATCTCAATTTCTTCCACTAAGTCACACCTCCTAAAACTTACATCATCTTCCAGAAGTACCATGGCCTGAGGACATACTCTTCAACACACTGGTCTCTGGGAAACATTCTGCAAGGTAAGGGACAGTAAAACCACTGAACTACTCCATGGGTAGAAAGATCAGTTTACCGACAGATCAAACATCTGGGCTGCCCCAGAGACTAAAGGACAGCAGCTTGGTGGGAAACCAGTTGGATTTTATATGATGGTCAGAGTGTGTGTGTGTGGTGTGTGTGTGTGTGTGTGTGTGTGTGCCCGCGCGTGCGTGTGTGTTACAGATTGCCATAGTATAAAGTCAAGCAGAGTAATTCAGGAGAGGCTGAGGGAGAGAGAGAAGCCATAATGAAGCAGTCAGCATGGAGAGTTTTCAATAAGAACAGCTGAGTTGACCAGCAAGCCAGAGATCAGAAAAGCAAAAGAAAGCGTGAGCTTATTTAGCAGTAGGTTTCAGAGGCTGAAAACATTCTAGGCCTAGATTTGGTTGTAGGAAGCTAGAAACTCCCAGGACTAGGCCTACGTTAGCAGACAGAGGCAGTAAGCTTTGGAGACAACAATTACATCAGGAGAATAAAAAAATACCCTAACACATTGTCAGCAGCTCTGCCACACTGGGCCACTTGGGGCCTGACACATTCAAAATCTAAACTATAACAATGCTTACATTACAGCTTCCTTTTATGTTTGCTTTTTCAAGACAGGGGTTATCTGTGTAGCTCTGCCTGTCTTGGAGCTCTGTCTGTAAGCCACACTGACCTTCAACTCAGAGATCTACCTGCCTCTGCCTCCACATGGCTGAGATTAAAGGTATGTGCCGCCAGCTTCATTTTGGATCTTTAAAATTACATTTATCTATTGAGTTTGTGTGTGCATGCACACATGTATGTCATAGCACATGTGTAGAGGTCAGAGGCCAAGTTGTGAGAGTCAATTGTTTTCTTACACTATGTGGATTCTGGGGATGAAGCTCATGTCATCAGGTTTGGTGGGGGTGACTGCATTCATCCACTGAGCCATTTCACTGTCCAGCAGCACTGTGGTTTAAATTGTCACAAATTCTCTTCCCTTAAGAGGTAAGATCTAGCTGGGCAGTGGTGGCGCACACCTTTAATCCCAGCATTTGAGAGGCAGAGGCAGGTGGATTTCTGAGTTCGAGGCCAGTCTGGTCTACAGAGTGAGTTCCAGGACAGCCAGGGCTATATAGAGAAATCCTGTGTTGAAAAACAAAAGAAACAAACAAACAAAAAAAGAGGTAAGGTCTATGTCCCTCCCCTAGAGTCCAGCTCTAGGGAAAGAAACTTGCTTAGCTTTGATGACTTGACACTAAATTCAAGCCCTGAATGTTCTAGGATTTTCTTTACTAGGTAAGACTGTCAAGCTGAGGGGCTGATAAAATTTAAGCTGCATCTCTAGTGAAAAGCTGACATATTTTTATTTTTATATGTAGTCTGATGATGTCTTTGGTGTAGCTGAAGTATTTAGTCCATTTGCATTTGATATACTAGTTAATATAACTGGACTTAAATTGTCATTTTTGCATGTGTTTTTAATTTGTTTCACCATGCTTTTACTTACCAGTTTCTTTTTCCTTAAACTCTTAGGTTTAATAAAATCCTTTGGCTAAATAGCTCTGATTTGGTGGAGGTGGGAGAAGTTGGAAGGATGACTTAGCAGTTAAGAACAAATAGTATTCTTGTAGAAGACCTAAGGTTAAGTCCTGGCACCCTTGTCACCTCTAACTCCAGATTCAGAGGCTTCTAATCCCTCTGACCTCCATGGACAAATGTGTTCACATGCACATACCCCTGTACACACACACACACACACACACACACACACACAGAGAGAGAGAGAGAGAGAGAGAGAGAGAGAGAGAGAGAGAGAGAGGTGGGGGAGGGAGGGACAGAGAGAGAGAGAGACAGAGAGAGAAACATACACATAATTAAATGTAAATCCTTTTTTAAAGAAATCTCAGGATTTTCTAGGTAATTCCTGAGGTCAGTAAGCTCTAAACTTTGGACTTTAAACTTAATTTTAAAATGTATTTATTTTAATTTTGTTTCTGTAGGGTAAAAGGTCAAAGCTCACTTCTGGGGTTTGAAAACCTACCAATCCTGAATATGAAAACTCACCAATCCCTGAGTTCATTCCAAGCTCCGGACTTGAAATCCCACCAATGCCCATCCTGGAAATCTCTACCTCCCACCCCCCAAAGAAACTCTCCCACTTAGTTCCCTGTTGCTGCTCACCTGAGCAGAGGCAGCCACTCTCTTTGTGTTTTTCCCAATAAATCTCCTGTGTGAGGCTTGTGTGGCGAGACTTTGTGGTATTCCTTGGCTCCTGACTGCCGGGAGACCTTTCCCATTTGAGTCCCCTGAGTTTCATAGGAGAAACCTCTCCCCTCACATCCCACTGAGGAAACCTCTCCCCTCAGAGTTGTAACACTTACAATGTCTGTAAGTGTTTTGCTGGCATGTATGTATGTGTATTGTAAGTGTGCCTGGTGTCTAAGGAAGCCAGAAGAAGTCACTGAATCTCCCAGAACTGGAGATGGTTGTGAGCCACCATGTGAATGCTGACAGAAGAACCTCTAGAAGAGCAGCAAGTGCTCGTACCCACTACTTATCTCTCCAGTCCTTGTGAACTTAATTTTTATTATACCATGTTTTTTCTACTACACATGACAATGATTACGAAGTTAAAATCAGGTTGAATCATATATAATTGAAACCTTCATAAGGTATTTGAGTGTTGACTGAAACTGTGATTTTGCTGTTGTTGTTCGGTTTTTTGAGCCAGGGTCTAAAGTAGTCCAGGCTGACCTTGAACTAACTGAGTAACTGAGGATGGGCATTATTGCATGGTGGTTTCCTCTGAGATTAAAACCTTCCATCTTGAAGAAAAGCTCCTTAAGCACAGGATGTCAAGAGGGAGGTAAAACAGCAGGGTTTTTACAGGGAACAATAGGATGTTCTAAGGGGAGGTAAAATATGCCATCCTACTGGGAAGCTCCCTAAAACAATCCAGGGCCTTCAGGAAGTCCCTGAAATTGACCAAATTTATTAAGTGTCCCTGAAATTGTCCAGATTCACTAGGTGGTTCATTTCTCAAGCATACATAAGCAGAAGGGAATGCTAAGAGACACTCTGAGCTGTCTGGGAAAGGCTCAGATCAACTAAGTCACTCGGAAAGAACATTCATCAACCTGTTGAGTTCTCTGCAGTATGCTCCGGGTTCCAGGTATTGTGACTTGTCTCCCACATGATGAAGCTTTGGTGATGCAGCTGTCTGTGAGTTATTTCTGCTCTTTTAAGTAACACTAATAGAACTCTTTGGTACACCAAGTTGGACTTTAGTGGTATCTTACTTTGGTCTGTCATTGGTTTTCTATCTGGAGTAAGTAAATGCTATCTCTTCCAGGGAATAGTGTCACACAACAACCATAATCTCTTAGTCCTTCTAAGTACTGGAATTACATAATCTACAGCTGTGTGCTCCCTACTCCAACCTTGTAATGCCCTGCTTTAACATATTTATTTATTTATTTATTTATTCATTCATTCATTCATTCATTCATTCATTTGGGAGAAAGCACTTTGAAGGTCAGAAGATAACTTGCAAGAAGTTGCTTCTCTCCTATCATGTGGCTCCCAGGTATCAATCTCAGGCCATCAGGCTTGGCATAAACTATCATTACTCTCTAGACCAGAATAACTTTTCAAGCCATGGTTATGTGGCTATGATTCTGGTAAGATATAAAAAATCTGGGGAGCTAGAGAGATGGGTCAATAGTTGGGAGCACCTATTGTTCTTGCAGAGGACCCAGGTTCAATTCCCAACACCACTTGGTAGTTTACAGCCATCTATAACCCAGTTCAGTTCCAGGGGATCTAACAGGTATGCAGATATGTGCAGGCAAAAGATTCATCCACATAAAGTAAAATAATTTAAAAAAAAAAAAAAGATCCATATAAAAGCGAAACTACACATGGAAGAGACTAACACATTTGGTGATTGAGTAATCATGGAAAGAAGACACATAAAATGGAGGCAGTTAACATTTATTGGATGTTGGCTATGTTCCCAGCAAATTCCAGCTGAGTGTATATAGTTGAGGAGAGAGACGCAGCCCTCACAAGGAGATCAAGGCTAATGGGAAAATGCACCTGCGGGCTCTGTAAACACCACAAAGGTCCCATGAAAACCTAGCCAACTCTATCACATGGTCCAGCTGTCTCACTTTAGGCACATGGCCAAAGGACGTGCCATCAGCATATTGCAGAGACACCTGCACTCCCACGTACCCTGCAGCACTGTTCACAATAGCCAAGATACAGAGTCACCAAGACAGCTACTGATGGACAAATACAGAAAACGTGTGTGCAAAGCAGAACAGAACTAATCCATAAGAATGACACCAGGTCATTGCACAGAATGGGGGGAACTGGGGGTCAGTGTGCTATAAAATAATCTGGACAGAGAAATACCATGTTCTCACATTAAAAAATATTCAAAAGTGGACACAAATGTTCCAAACTAGTGTTGACTAGAAGTTGGGCAGGGAGGCTGTTGGTACAGATGGATACTGGGTAATTGTACCCAAACAGTGAGGTAGAGGAAGAGGACCGGGAAGTGTTGAAGGGATTACGGCTAATGATGTATGTTGTATTATGTTGCATGTTGATGGAGAACTAGAAGGTAGAATCTCACAGGCTACAAGTTGTAGTAGAAGAAATTATTTAAACTGCTAAATTTGTTGCTGTAAGATCTCCTACCCGAAGGAGACCAGTCAATGGAAAACACAACTCAATAATTATGGTACAAATTGCACGCCTAGATTGGGCAGATTTACCACTACACTACTCTAATCCCTGGCTATGAGATCCCTTATAACTTGTGGTTTATCCAGGCCAAGTGCTTGTCCAGCTCTGGCTCCTTCCTCTGGCTTCCTTCTGCTTCGACTTCCTCCTGCTTCTCTCTCTGCCTCCCTTCTGCTCTACCTTTTATATCGAATTCCTCTCACTCTCTCCTCCCCTAAGCCTTTTTCTCCGCCTCCCCTTCTGCTGCCCAATCTCTGGCTCTAGTCTTTATTTTACAAGTTTTAATTGGACAGAAGGTTTACAAGACATCACTTGTATACAGATTCAATCATCCTCTGCAGCCCCTCCCAGGAAAGTGAAACTAGGATCAAAATACAAGGCTGGGGCTATCCACTGGGAACTAGGATCAAAATACAAGGCTAAGGTTATCAACAACAAGTGAAAAGAAATGAGCTAGAAATGCTAATTATCATCACTTGATAAACTTTCCCTGCTGTCCAGACTCTCAAGACCTTCTCTGAAAAATTAGAATTGAACCTTGTGGTGGTTGGAACATGCTTGGTCCAAGGAGTGGTACTATTAAGAGGTGTGGCCTTGTTGGAGGAAGCATGTCACTGTAGGAGTGGGCTTTGAGAGACCTTTCTCCTAGCTGCCTGGAAGCCAGTTTTCTTCTGTTGGCCCTGCCTGCCTTTGAATCAAGATGTAGAACTCTTAGCTCCTCCAGCCCCATGTCTGCCTGGACACTGCCTTGATGATAATGGACTGAACCTTTGAACCTGTAAGCCAGCCCCAATGAAATGTTTTCCTTTATAAGAGTTGCCTTGGTCATGGTGTCTCTTTACAGGAATGGAAACCCTAAGGCAAACCTTATGGGCTTTTTGAGGGACTCATGAGATGATCCCTAAAAGTTTCTGTTTGGACGCACTGACAAGGAGGAAATCAGCTAGTATCATTAATGACCCACACTCTAGAAACTTTCACCCAAGGTCCCAAAGTAATTTCTAAGAGAACAGAATCTGGCATACCAGAGTTTAGATAGGAAAAAGGGTGAGCTTATGCCCAGGAATATGCCACCCAGCTCACGAGTATAAAACTGTCTTTAAACTTCATCCATAGAATCCTGCTATGCACACTGGTTCAGCGAAGCCTACCCTACAACCCTTCTTCTGCAGCGTACAAGAGTTGGCTCTCTTTTAGAGATGGCATCACTGGTATTCTCAGGAGAGTCCTGTTTTCTTCCTGATGGCTTCTCTATTAACTTCTATTTCTTAATCTGCTAAAGATGTCTTTCAGGGTTCTGCAAGATACCTCAATGGGTAAGACACTTGCCACCAAGCCTGAATTAGATTCCCAAGATCCAGATGGTGGCAGAGGAGAAGGAACTCGGGAAAGTTATCCTCTGGCTTCTAGATTTGAGCCTTCACATATGTACACACACACACAGACACAAACACAAATTTTAATAAAGTCTTTCAGCTGGTTGTGCTTGGCTTTAATCCTCTGGAGGCAGATGCAGGAGGATCTCTGTGAGTTCTAGGCCAGCCTGGTCCCTGGTCTAACTATTTCAGGCTAGCCATGGTTACATAGTGAGACCCTATCTTGAAAAAAAAAAAAAAACTTCTAATAAACTTGGGAATGGGGAAGACGGCTTCTCAGTAAAGTGTTGTAGCAGCGGCTAAGGAAGGCGGCGGCCACAAAGGCAGGCTGGGAGTCAGCCCCATCCTGGAGATTTACAAGTACAGCCTTCCTGGGACATACTTGATTATAGCTTAATGAGTCCTATTCTAAACTTCTGGCCTCCCAGACCTTAACACCACAAGTTTGTATTGTGTTCAGCCATTAAATTGTAGTTTATGCTGTAATAAGAAAGCACATATATCTGTATTTAAAAGGAAAACCAAAGGTTTTCCTTAAGCAGCCACTCAGCATTGCTATTGTTGTTGTTGTTATATCGTCGTCATCACCACCACCACCACCACCACCACCACCATCATCATCTAAAACACTTGACCTGCCAAATACTAGGAAAGATGTTCTTGGTCCAGTGGCATTAGGAAGCTATCAGCTTTTGGTTTGTTGGACACAGTCTCACTCTGTACTGGCTGACCCCTAACTCAAAGATCTTGCCTCTGCTTCCTCAGTACTGGAATTAACCCACTAAGCGCTACTGGATTTTCTTTTAAAAGCTCAGGTGGGGCCTGTGAGGTCACTTAGTGGGTAGCATACTTGCCCTCAAGTCTGACGAGCTGAGTCCCCCAACCTGGGATGCTTGTAATGCCACAGGAGAGTGGACTCCCAGAGCCGTTCTCTGACTGCAGCAGGTACGCTCACACACATATCGTCCTCATACAACAAAAGGTGGGGAAAAAGAGAGAACATTTTCTATGTCCTCACTCCTCAGTGTGACCATGGAGTGGCAGTGGTGGCCTCTTCTGAGGCTCACTGGACGTGCAGAACACCAGCGCTGGCCCAGACCTGTGGAACCATGTGACTGTTAACAAAGTAACTGATTTGAGTGTCTCCTAAAAATCCAAGAAATACTAATCAAGTCCAGGTTGAGCAGTCTCTCTCCTGTTTAGCTTCCAGGCTACACTCTATGGCAGGGGTTCTCAACATGTGGGAGGGAGTCAAACAACCTTTCACCGGGGTCACCTAAGACCATCAGAAAACGCAGATATTTACATTACAATTCATAACAGTAGCAAAATTACACTTACAAAATAACGACAATGTAATCTTATGTTTGGGGATCACCACAGGATGAGGAACTATGTGAAGCAGATGCAGCATTAGGGAGGTTGAGAACCACTGTCCTAGGGCTCACCTGATCCTCCTTGACTTGGCTTTCTGTATGGACACTTATTACCTGGCACAGTTCTCTCAGTGCCTGGGGGCACCCAGAAAGGTACCTGACCCACTGGCATGAAGTAGAACGCAGTTTCTCAACAAAACCCTGTCTCAGAACTGGCGATGTCACAGCTGACGGTAGGCACACAAGGACTTTTGTCAGAGGCCTTTCAGGAGCAGGTTTGTATGGCAGTCACATCGCTGCCTTCTATGATTCATGGGAATGCACACACAGCCCAGACTGTTTACAACAAAGTATCATGACGGGCTAAGGAACAATCTCCCTTAGCATACTCTGACTTTCCTGAGAGCAAGTCTATTCCAGAGCGGCTGGGACTTGACTTGAGACTAAGTAGACAAGGATAATTTCTTTGAGGCCAACAGGAAAACTACAGCTGCATTTTGGTCACTGTGCCTTCTAATGGCCAGGACACCTCTTTGCAGGAAAACATCCTTGAAGTTGTGCTTAGGTCTTCCCACTACCTCAGAAACTAAGGCCCAGGACACTTTCCCAGTTGCAAACATGCACACTCAGGAAGAGTCTACAACCTCATAACACTAGTAATGTCATTTTCTTTCTTCTATCTATCTATCTATCTATCTATCTATCTATCTATCTATCTATCTTTGGTTTACTGAGACAGGGTTTCTTCATGCAGCCCTGGCTGTCCTGGAACTAGCTCTGTAGACTTCGAAGTCACAGAGATCTATCTACCTGGCTTTGTCTCCCAAGTGCTGGGATTAATGGCGTGCACCTCCAGCTCCTGGCTTATAATGTTATTTTCATTGTACCCCCTGGCCACTCTTGCTGGCCTTTTATTTTCTAAAAAAAAAAAAAAAAAAAAAGGTAGGGTTTATTGCCATGGGTGTCATGTGTGCGTGTGTGCAGGTGTGCAAGCAAGTGCATATACATGTGCAGGCCAGAGGTAGGTATCTGGTATCTTCTATCATCTCTCCATCGTATGTATGTATGTATGTGTGTGTGTATGTCTACATATACATTATATTTTTTGAGGGTGTATTTGAGTTATTGTCTTATGCACCCAGGTTGTTCTCAACCTCATGTAGCTGAATGACCTTAAACTGTTGCTCTTTCCATCTGTATCTCCCAAGTGCTGGATTCTGGGCATGTACTGCCACACTTAGTCTTAAATCTAATTTTTTTAGACAGAATCTATCACATTCTGAATCTGGTGTTTGCTGTTTTGGCTAGATTGAGGTAGGTCAGCCTCCCCCACACCACTCCCCTCACCCCGAACCCAGTGCTGGGGTAACAGACACGAGCCATGGTGCCCAGCTTGTACATGGGTTCTGAGGATCTCTACCTAATGAGCCATTCTCCAGCCACTCCACTTTCTATGTACACAGTAGCAAACCATTCTGACTTTTATCCTTTTGGTTCAACACGGCTTAGAGGTGCTTCCAGGTAAATGCGTTGACATTGAGCCTTTTGGGGCTAGGGAGACAGTTCACATAAAAGAGAGGATGGTGCTATGCTTCATATTCCAGCACTGGAGACAGAGACAAGAAGATCCCTGGGACTCAATGGCCTAACTGGCAAGCTCCAGGCCAAGAGAAGACTATCTCTAAAGAATGACACCCAAAAATTACCCTCTACGTGCACACACTACATACACACACATGCGCATGCACACACACACACACACACACACACACACACACACACAACAGAGAGAGAGAGAGAGAGAGAGAAGAGAGAGAGAGAGAGAGAGAGACACCCTTTCCTCCACTGTTTTCCTAACACTGGACTCAGTTATTTCCAGTTCTTTTGGTCCAGTCCCAAGAATGACAGTATCAAGACCCTGAGCAAAAACCTCAGTAAACTCAAAACTGTTAAGACCAGGCTTAGATTTATATAATAACTGAATCTTATTTTCACAACTCTGGTGCCTTCAAGAGAAATCACCAACTGCAACAGTGGTAGAAAGAACAGGAATAAGACTGGGGGTGGGGGGGGCTTGCCAGACCTTGGCCATGAGGCTAGCTCTTAATGTACTTCAAACAAGGCGATGTGTGCCCTGCCTGACAAGAAGGAAGGCACGTAGTCTCTCTCTGTGTGGCCTTGGATTCCCAAAGGGCCTCGCTCACACACATTCACACACACATTCACACACACGCTCTCACACACACACTTGCACACACACTCACACACACTCACACACATACACACACACACACACACACACCCTCACACACGCACGCGCGCGCCACACACACACACACACCCACACCAAGTTGGGGACGCAGAGCTAAAGCTCATTCCATGTTTAGGAAGGTCAAGAATGAACAAAAGTCACCTACCTGTGGGGACAAAGCTCAGAAGACTATCAATCTTGGAGAGGCCCCGGGAAGCCTCTGCAGCACTAGAAAGGGTCCTGACCTTCATCTAAACATCGAGATGCCCAGGTAAGAAGTCGGCACGCAGGCACAAACAACGGAAACATTTCGAGGAACTAGGAACATCCGGGTGTCTGGAGCTGGCAGGTATGGGGCAGGCAGGCAGCATCTGGAGCTCCCTGGGTCCTCTTCTAGGCTGACCCATTCTCACATTTGGGGCCTATCTCATCTCCTCAGAATTCTATGGGGGGAGGAACTAGGGTTTGGACAAAGGCACAACGAACAGTCCAGCTTCCAGGCCAGAATCCAGGGCTTTCCGTAATCCAATCTGGGCTGGTGAGGGGTCCTCACCACAAATCCTGGTTACAAATGTGGATCCACTACAAAGCCATCCATCCAGACTGACCCACAAAAAAGGAAAGACTTGTTAGCAGCCTAGACTAAGGCCTGCAGACGCCATTCCTGACTGTACCGGAAGCTGCCTGAGTGTCAGCTCCCTTACCTAGGGCCATCCTGGGGTCCCACCCAGCACCTTGCACAGGAAGGTTCAGCAGGTCAGTGGTAGAGTGCATAGGACCACAGAGGTGAGAAGTGTGGAAACTGACCAGCCTGTGCTTTGTTGTTGAATGGAGCCTTCAAGTTTGTCTCTGCACATTCTCCCTGAAGAAAGGAAAGCTCTGCTCACTCCCAGCACAGGTCCCACACTGTCACTGACTGGAAAGCCAGGCTCCCTCTGTGTGGACCTCAGTTTTCAGAACCTCAGCCTAAGTGATGCCTTAGGTCCACATTTCTTTATTTCCCGCTTTAGATGTCAGTCAAAAGCAAGCAGAGAAATGGTAGAGCTATCCCTCAGTCCCTCACTATGCACATGTGCCTAACCACTCACTGCTCATCCATACAGCTCCCTATGTACCCATCCCCCAACCACGTTCCCAGCCACAGAGCTGTACTTCCTCCCACCAACCTAAACCTGTTTGTATGGACACAATGCATCTGCACACTACCTTCCGTTTCTGCCACATCTCTCCTTTAAGGGCCCTTGTGTCTGAGTTTGTGACTTCATGCAGTGTGACTTTTCAGCTTCTCCCAAGAGGTAAGGTCAAGTCTGTAATCCAATGAATCTATGCTGACCCGTTTTGCCCACAAGAATGTGGCAAAGTGACAGACCAGTTCTTAGGTGGGCCTCTGCAAACACCCCGCTCACTGTCATTATCTCTCTTTTCCATTCGTCTCCCACTCTGTTACCTCCTTTCATGGAGAGACTGCACGGATCCAAAATCACCATCACCCTAGTTGACACCAGCCAGCAGCCTCCAGAGCCTGAGATGCCCAGCCGACCACAAAGGGGCTGAAAGCAGGAGTAGCAAAGCCAGATTTACTTACAAATCATAAACAAATAGGAAGCGGTTCTTCTACTCCACTAAGTCTTTAGAGGGTTTTCTGCAGAACGACTGTGGTGATAGATTAATGGAGCCATGGGGTTGCATGACTCCTGTGCTTCAGAGCTGGGGACAGAGTTAAATGAGGTTTTATGTCAAAGTGCTTGACTGAATGCTCAACCCAAGGCAATATTCCGTGAGTGTCTATTCTTTTTGGTGTGAGACACTGTGTGCCAAGTGGAGATCAAAGCTATGACTTGCCTCCACCTGAGCATCCAGTCAGCTGCTTATGAAACATATGCTGCCCACCTACAGAAACCTAGGCCCTGCATAGAGTTTCTGACAAACACTTGTTAAAGTTATCTCATCAGTGGGCACTCTCGGAAAGCAGCTAAGAGGAGGTGTGTGGGGTTTGGTGGACATATGGTTATGTTGGACTCACCTCCCAAATATGGGGAACCTGTCACAAGAGAGCACAATTTCCTTTGTGAAGAGAAACTTGGTGTACCCAGCTTCCTGAAGGATATTCTAGTTCACCTCTAGAAATGTGGGCTTTCCTGTAACTGAACTTGCGGGTGGGAGCAGTTGCCTTTGGAGAGCATCTTTATACCCACAGCTAACCAGCTTGGAGCTCAACGGGTCCTGAAGGGTGGCAGTGCTGCTTGGCTCTCACTGAAATTCTAATTTCCATCTCTGTCACAGAGACTGTAATACCAGCACTGGGAAGGGTGAGGCAGGAAGAACCTGACTTTAAGGCCAGCCTGAGCTACATAATAAGCTGGAGGCCAGCCTGGGCTATACCTCAAGACCCTGCCCCAAACCAACCAATCAACCAACCAACCAACAACCAACCAACCAACCAACCAACCAACCAAAACAGCCTAACTTGATAAATGACTCATGGATTTTTGCACCAATACAACAGGTTATATGTATTAGGATTTTTATTTTTTATTTTTGTATCTTGTTTGTACTGGCAAAAACTGAAAGCAGCCGAAACGCCCACCAATAAGACATAGTTGAAACTGTGATATTCACATACCTACAGAATACTATATAATTCTATTTTAAAATAAACTGAATTTATTTTTTGTCCTATAGGGATTTCTTTCTTTTCTTTTCTTTTTTTTTTTTTTTTTTTTTTTTGGTTTTTCGAGACAGGGTTTCTCTGTGTAGCCCTGGCTGTCCTGGAACTCACTCTGTAGACCAGGCTGGCCTCGAACTCAGAAATCCGCCTGCCTCTTGCCTCTGCCTCCCAAGTGCTGGGATCAAAGGCGTGCACCACCACTGCCTAGCTAGAGATTTATTTCTATGACACATTTTTAAGAATTATTTATATTATTTTATATTATTTATTATTGTATTATTATTCTTTTATGTGTACGGGTGTTTTGCCTGTATGTATCTGTGCCCGCCATGTGTGTCTGGTGTCCACAGGGTCAGAAGAGGATGTTGAATCCTCTGGAACTGGAGTTACAAATGGTTAAAACCAGCATGTAGGTAGAGGAAATCACACGTGGGATCTCCGCAAGAGCAGCCCGTGCTCTCAACCACTGAGCCAACTCTCCAGTCCCCTTATATTGTTAAGAGAAAATTTAACTGTACTAATAACTAATAATCTTAACTTTTAAAAAACACTTAAGTGTTTAAATATTAATGTGGGTGTGTGGTGTGTGTGGAGAAAGTATGGAAGACAAACACGCAGAGGGTTAGACAAGGCTTGTGGGGGAAGAACTACTGGTTCCCGTACACTCCTTCTTCTCTTTTCTAACCTAAGACTCCACTTCCTCCCATCTACTACAGGCGGGATTTTATACTTGAGAGTACATTACATGTGCCATAGCGCTTTACCTCTAGATGTTTCAGGAAAGGTTTCCTAAGTGTGAAGACATTCTATCCCATAACCCCAGCACAGCACCAACCTCACTAAACTGAACTCACACCAGGTTTGTGACCACGGGACAAATGACCTTGAAATCAGTAACAGAAGAGAATCTGGAACGCCCTAAGACACGAATATAGATGGACTGATCCTGAGGAAAGAAAATCAAGTCTCTTGCTTCTAGGGCTGGAAAGCTGTGGCTCAGCAGTTAAGATACACACTGCTATTGCAGAAGACCAGGTTCAGCTCATAGCTGCCCAATACTCTAGCTCCAGGACACTCGTATATGCATTAACTCCTGCCAGACACACACAGACGGCCTCTGGGTTTACTCAGGTGTAGTAACAACTGCTGAGCCCCCACAACCACCCCATACCCCTCCCTGGTATTTGGAGACAGTATTTCTCTGTGTAGCTGTAACTGTCCTGGAACTCAGTCTGTAGGCCAGGCTGGCCTTGAACTTGAATGTCCACCTGCCTCTGCCTACCCAGTGATGGTATTAAAGGTAACACTGTACCTGGCTGGTGACGGCCAATTTTAAAGCCAACTTGGGGTTCTGCTACTTACTGCCTAAAGACTACTGCCTCAACCACCTCTGCAGCCTCCTTCCACCTCACATCTCCTCCTCGTGGTCTCTGGCCCGGGGGATCTCTGACCTGCTTTCCTCAGACATCATTTGGCCATGTGGCCTTCTACATCTCCCACAAGGGTTTAGACTTCTGGAGCACAGGAGCCAGTGAGTCTCTATTCGTTTAGATGGGTCTCAGCCCTGCCTGCAGCCCCATCTGGCCTGGAACTCTATTTGTAGAGCAGACTGGCCTCAAACTCAGAGATCTGCCTGCCTCTGCCTCGGAGCACTGGACTACAGGCTTTTTGTGTCACAAGGCAGAGGAGTCTGGTTTTCTTAATTACATTCACTTCTTTTGGAGGTGTGTACTTGAAATATATCATAATACACATGGAGATCAGGGAACTATTTGTAGGAGTTGGCTCAAATTGTTTACATCTTATAGATCCTGGAAACCAATCAGGGCCACGGGCTTGCCATCAAGGGCATTTGTCCTCTCCCATGTCTGCTGGCCTGAGCATCGAGGAAAGGGACAAAGACTGAGCAGCTTCTCCCTGGAGAAGAGACATGAGCAAGTGACAAAAGCTGCGGTCCTGGGGCCAAGTGAAGACTTGCAGAGATGTGATGACAGGGACGGGTTCAGGCCCAAGCATCCGCACCACACACCTCTGTGTCCCCCATGGCCTCACACTTAGGAGAGGAAATGAGTCCTGTGAACTGCAGACCTGGGTTGGGACCGTGGAAAACCAAGAGCAGTTTTCTGGTGCTCTGGAGAAGCCAGAGAAGGAAGCCTGTGCCACAGAGTGTTGGTGGTGCCAGGCCTTGGGAAGGCCATAGGGAGCCGCTAAAACTGGCCTCACAGCTGAGCAGCTCACCGCCTGAGAAACATGGGGGGTGGCCAGGTTTCTTCATAGTCCCTCCTCCTAAGGCCTTAGAGCAGAGGTTCTCAACCAGTGGGTCTTGACCCCTTCAGGAGTCAAACAACCCTTTCACTGGGGTCACATATCAGATATCTACATCACAATTCTTAACAGTAGCAAAATATAGTTATGAAGTAACAATGAAATGATTTTATGGTCAGGTTCACATTAGGAAAGTTGAGAACCACAGGCTTAGAGCTAAGTACTGAGCTTGCACCCTGTTGCTTGGCATGGAGATTGCAGACACTGGTAGTGGGCTAGAGCTCAGGGCCTTGTGCACTTGACTGACTGCACTACCTCCATCTTCCCAGCCTCTAACTGTGGCAGCTTTCAGATGTGACATGTGCCTTAATTTATAAATGAAGATTGCTAGCAATCAGAAACTACCAATAAAAATGTACACACCCTCTGATCTAAGAACTCCACATCTGGGAATCCATACAGAAGAAGTCCAATCCATGGTGAAAAAAACAAGTACAAATATGTTAACTGCAATGCACACACATGTGTGTGTATACATGTGTACATGTGTTTTTATACATATATACATATGTATATATACATGTGTGTATATATACATATATATGCATACACACACACATACACACACACACACACACACACACACACACTTTTTTAAAATAAATTCAACTGCCTTGCACTGGGCTGAAGGTAAATAGCAGGAAGACAATTAGAGGCTGACATAGCAACTTGAAAGAGCTACCCAAGGGAGAATGGTAAGTGTCCTAGAACATTTAGAACAAAACGCCAGACTGAGTGACTGAAGCCAGACACTGGTAGGAGCTTCGTGTTTAAGATGCATTGTCTGAGGAGGGCTGACTCATTGCTGTCTTCTGTGACAGTGGAAAGGAAAATCCACCTCTGTCTGTCTGTCTGTCTGTCTATTTGTTTGTTTGTTTGTTTTTTGAGACAGGGTCTAAGTCCGGGCAGACCTTGAGGTTACTGGCATGCACCACCATGCTCTGCTGTTTTGTCCTGATCTCACAATCTGAGAAACTCATCTCTTAATATCATATAATGTGATCTATTAGAGGGAGCACAGGCATCAAGAACATACTGAGAGTGAGGAGAGGGCCAAGGAAAAAGAATATTTAGTGACATAACTTGGCTAGGGTAAGCCAAGTCCTGGCTGGAGTGCAGCTAACACACTTCAGCTACCTGAACTGAAACACGGCATGGGAGCCTTGCTGCTTCTCCACCCGCTCTATTCTCGGACTCTTCCCTTTTTCCTTTTGATAGCCATGGCTTGTGCCACAGTGCAGTTGTCTCCCTAGAGTCAGCACAACGCATACAAGCCCTACAAATACAATGTACTTGAGGCTGTGACCAGAGCTTCCAGTGGCCTATCTGACCCTCATGGCCCACTCTACTGACTACCAGGCAGCATGGGAAACTTAGCAGGACGTTCCATCTTTGTCCCAGTCTGACCCTGTGGGCAGTGCAAGGCTAGAAACAGCTCATGTGCTCACTACTTATGGGACCCTTCGGTGAGCTGTCAGGTCGTTCTATGCAGGCCCAAGGAGACTGTACATAGGAGCTGAGGTTAGAAAACAAACACAGGCCTCCCTTCAGCTCCTTGGCTAATCTACTCCCCATCTTCCTCTTGAACTCACAGAAACCAAAAATTTCCAGCTTTACTAACTTCTGCAGGGGTCCTCTTAAGACAGGGAACCCTGTAGACAATGGAGGGCTCTAACTATTAAGAGTCTCTTTATTTATCCAGGCACAGAGGAGGTGGGCATGACGTGACAATCTGTGATAAATAGAAAGGTTCTAGGCACGAAAAAGAGTGAACAGAGTAAGAGGCAAAGCTCAGCTGGCTCGGCTGGCCCAGTGCCTGGGGCAGCACTGCCTCCCTGCTTAGCCAAGGCATGAGAAGTTCTGAGCACAGCCCTCTCTCCAGGTGCAGTCAAAGCAAGTAAGACTGCTGCTTTTGACATCAGTCTGCTAAGCTTTGAGATTTCTGGTGTTTGGTTTTTCATCCCCAATCTTTGCACACCCTAGCCAAGTCTTCTTCCATGGGGCTACTTACACCCCAACTGTTTAAGATTTTCTTGACCCTGTGCCCGTTGCTACAAATCTCCAAGGTGGGTATTATCGACTCATTTTACAGATGAGGCCTCTAAAGTACAAAATTCACTTAACTAGACTATGGGAAACTGATTGCAACTGACAAATATTTGTCTTGTTAAGGATGTGTCTGTGGGCTGGAGAGATGGCTCAGCGGTTAAGAGCACTAACTGTTCTTCCAGAAGTCCTGAGTTCAATTCCCAGCAACCTTATGGTGGCTCACAACCATCCGTAATGGGATCCAATGTCCTCTTCTGGTGTATCTGAAGAGAGTGACAGTGTACTCACATACATTAAATAAATAAATAAATCTTAAAAAAAAAAAAAGAAGAAGAATGTGTCTGTGCATATAAACACACAGATTAAGCAGCTATTTGTGTTATTTCCTTTATTGTCATTTAGTGTAACACCGATATAACATCAGTGCTTAACTATTACAAATCAATATAATAATTAAAAGAATAATTCTTCAAAGGACTTTGCCATCCATTCTAAAGTATGTGACAAGTTTGCAGCTGTATGTGGGACATATCATGTTAGGCAGAATTATGACCTGGTTGTTGTTTTCATTTATAAATTAAGCATGATGTAAGGAGATGTGACTGTGTGTTAAAATAAGGAGACATGAACCTGTGATTGCTAATCTTGTAATCTGACTACACCTGGAGGTAACCACTGGATACTCCAGTGGTAAACTTGTCTGTCCTGTTGCTGTGGCCAGTATTAAATACAACTTCTTCAGAATGCCAACACAGACTGGCAGCACTCCAGGAATCCTCTAGGACTCCAGCACCAGGTAGGGACTACAAAATCATCCAGCCTTCTGAACTGAACAACTACTAGATTCTCACTTTTCAAAACATCAGATAGCCATTGTCAGACTACATAAATCACATCCTGTAAGCCAGTCTAATATGTGTGTGTGTGTGTGTGTGTTGTGTGTGTGTGTATGTAATAGTAATTGGCAAGTGTTTCTGTCATATATGTGTGTGTATTTGTCCTATCAGTTCTGTTTCTATTGAGAACCCTAATACAGACTGACAGTAGGCATCAATGTGAGGTAATACTAGTCTGTAACTGTCAGAGATACCTACCTAAACAGGTCCTGACTGTAACCACGATACCAGCACTTATTTTTAACACTCATACACATGAAAAAAATCAATCTCTAAAAAGATGTAAAACAGGAAAGATAAAGCAACACTGTATAAAAGAGAAAGGTGGAGACCTTAAAACAGATGTGGAATAGAATTAAAGCAATCACAGCCTTCTTCAGTACCAGGAAGCTGGAGATAGTCCCCTCCAGCCTCTCTTTGTCACACTGGTGCTTGATATTTACCTAAGACAGCTAGAAGCTGATTTCCAGGTTTCGCAAATGTGGCTTTCTCAATTTTACTTCATAGGGTGTATAGTGCTTTGAATGAGTGGCCCCCATAGGCTCATATATTTGAGAGTGTTGGTAAAACAGTTTGGGAAGGATTAAAAGTGTGGGCTTGTTGGAGGAGGCATGGTACGATAGATGGGCTTTAAGAGATGTCAAAACTAGCCGAGCGGTGGTGGCGCACGCCTTTAATCCCAGTACTTGGGAGGCAGAGGCAGGCGGATTTCTGAGTTCGAGGTCAGCCTGGTCTACAGAGTGAGTTCCAGGATGGCCTGGGCTACACAGAAAAAAAAAAAGAGAGAGAGATGTCAAAAGTCTACGCCATCCCAGTTAGCTTTCTCTCTGCTCTATGCTTGTGTCTCAAGGTGAGAACTCTTAACTCCTGTTCCAGTGCCATACATTCATGCATGCCTGCCTGCCGCCATGTTCCTTACCATGATGGTCATGGACTCTAAACCCTTGAAACTGTAAGCCCCAAATAAACTCCTCTGTAAGTTGCCTTGGTCATTGTGTCTCACCAGAGCAACAGAAAAGTAACTAAGACAGGGCTTATGACCTGTTATTAATAGAAGCCTTTAAAAGGAAGAAGGTTGCTCGGGAGAAAGAAGAAAACATGAAAACATGTTTTCTAGATGGTACTGCTCTGACTTCACAAAGAAACAATCTTGACTATTGTTCCAAATGATGGAGCAACACTCCCATCAACGCAGAAATTCGAGCTGCAGGTAAAGCGTATGAACAGATGATCAAAACAGTGTTGCACAGAGTAGTTTTAAACATGCATACCAGTGTGTTATAAAGCATTCAGCTCTTTCTGAACCCAGTCAGAATCCACAAAGCAAGAAAGGAGCCACTGTTCCTAATTAAAGACAAGATGAGTGCAAATGACTGGGCTGAAGCCCTGGCTGTGAGGTGCTGTAGGCAAGGATTTTTATTGAAGAATATCTGATGATTTGAAATGCACTTAGATACCTGTAGTTCAACTCCACATGTACAACACAGGAAGCAGCTTCATGAGGTGGACAGGGCATCCAGGTCTGCCTGCACCATTCCACACCTCCACTCCTGTGGTGCAACTGTCCTAAACATGAGAAGGGACTGGGAAGGCATCTAATGTATCAAGCTCCGCTGTTCCTCTCAAGCTATTTTCCAGGCCATGCCAAGAGTAAACTCCTTGTACCAGGTCAGTGTCCCTGCAAGGAGATGCTGTCAGGTAGATCAGGTAAAGCAGCGTGGAGACAGATACTGAGTATACTCTTCCTGACTGGGACGACAGTCAGCAAGAGACAAAAGGACTTCGGTGCCCCATGAGTCCTCTGGGGTTCAATGACAGGACGGCACAGGCTGAGAACATGCTTGGAATCATTCCTGATACCTCATAACCTCTCGTCCCAGGACAGCGAGAGCACCGGCAATCTTTAACACCTTTCATACTTCCTGAGCCCTGACGTAGGACAAGCAGGCCCATTCTTAATCGCTTCAGCTTAGAAGCTCTTTTGTGCTCACTCATTGTGTGGAAAGAGAATGGCAGAGTCACTTGGTTCTGATCTACAGTGGAGTCCAAGATACTGCTGGAAGGCCACTCAGGGCCTGCTGGATGGTTTCTGGACGGAAGAACTGCCTACTTGTACCACTGGCTTCACTCACCCAGCTGGGCCACATGGAGGCTATTACCCACAGGAGACCAGGGCCCACTTCGAGGATAAGGGCCTGCCCGACTTCTGAGGCCCACTCTCTGGCAGCATCCACTGTTTGCTGGGAAGAACAGAGTTCACCTCAGCGTCGGAGCCTCAGGAAGAATGCATGTTTACACTCTGTACTCTCCAGTGGGTAATACTTATCATAAAAATCCAAAACATACTCCTCAGTCTTGAAGCCAAACTTCTGGTACAGCAGCATGGCAGGGTTGCTTGCTGAGACATGAAGAGTCACATCCTTGCCCATGCACGTCTGCCAAAGAGTAGAAGAATACAAGGTGAAGCCACAGGGCCAGAGGGAGAAGGAGCGAAGGAGGAAACAAGTGGGGTAACGGAATGGGGCTGAGGCATGGCAGCATCTAGCAAGTGCTGGAAGCCCAGAGCACTGCAGCACCCAGCAACAGCTCAAAGTCTAGGAGTACTCTGCCACTGAGCTGTGTGTCCCCAAGTCTAAAGGGATTCATGTACTCTGGAGAGCTGTTTCTACCCTGAAGCAAAAAGCCACTAGGATACTCTTTTTTAGGATATTACATTTATTTATTTTACTATTTATTTTACTATATGCATGAGTGAATGTCCATGTACCACATGTGTGCAGAAAACTTTGGAGATCAGAAGGTGTTCGAGCTCCTGGAACTGGAGTTAGAGATGGTTGTGAGCCACCATGTTGGTGCTGGGAACCAAACCTAGATCTTCTGCAAAAGCAGTCAATACTCCTAATAGCCAAGTCATCTCTCCAGAGCTGTTTTATTATTCCAATAACACTTTTCTTACTTCTTATTGTGAACTGGGGTAGTGTGTGTGGGCTCAGGCACACCGTGCTGCACAACTTGGAGGAAAAAGACTACTGGAAGTCAGTCTCCCCTGCCATATGGGCTGCAGGGATTGAACGTGCCATCAGGGTCAGTGCAAATGCTCCTTCTCACTGAGCCATTTCTCCAGTGTCCACGTTACTGTATTTGTAGTTCAATTGCGTGTAAATATCAGACATATCAGTACCAACAATATGACAACCTTGAAGGACTGGAGAATGAGAATTTCTATTTTCCATAGAGATGACAGCTATACCATCTCAAAGCCTGTAATAATTCCTTCCCTAGAAATGCTAGAAAACAAAGTTACATACATAACTTCAAAGTACTAAATTTTTAATGATAAAGCCTGAATATCTTGTACCCTAAGTCCTTAGGTTCCTTTATATCTGACAGAATTAGCTTCTGAGAATTAAGACTTATGTATTTACAAAGAAAGGGTTGAGATGTTTCTGTGATCATAAAGGCATGTTTTTAGATTTTTAATTAGCCACACAGGTATGAACTTGTTTAATGAGGAAGAAACCAAATTGCTGCAGTTCAGTCCTTAAAATTGACAATTCTGGCTGTCAGGGACACAGGAGAATAAGACAAGGGACAGTTTCCTTGTTTTTTATTTATTTTTCACTGTGCCTCCTAACACATCTGAGACAAAGAGCACGGTTATTGTGCCAAGGACAGCAACATGGTGTGAGCACACAGGACTCTCTGGGTGATGGCAGTGGTTTTACACTGTCAATACAACAGCTAACTGTGGCCATCACAAGTACTACAGACTGAGCCATATGTGGGCCTTTGGGCTTACAGTTTCTCTGGGGTACAAAGTGCCCACAGAGTAAGATGAACTCAGCAAAGAGTCACGAAGGAGCAGCCTCCATGCCAGGCCTCACACTAAGCACCAAGGATGCCTTCTGAGTTATCACTCCACCCTACTCCAGCTCCTGCATGTAACAAAAGAGCCAGAGCACTGCATAGCACTCTGGAGAGAAAGACGGCCCTGTTGGACAAAGTGCATCACTGAAGGTGGGCTTTGAAGTTTCAAAATTGCAACCCAAGCCCAGTGGCTCTCTACTCCTGCCAGATACGTCAGATCCAGATGTCTAACTCTCAGCTACCATGTTTGCTTGCGTGCCATCAAGCTCTCTGCTATGAGGATAATGGATTAAACCTCTGAACTGTAAGCAAGTCCCAATTAAATACTTCTTTTTATATGAGTTACCATGGTCATTGTGTCTTCACCGTAATAGAACACTGACTAAGACACAGTAAGTCCCATGCTAACCAGTTTCATGTCAACATCCTGCCTAAAGAACAAAACAATCTTTTGCTTACAGGAGGAAAAAAACCATTCATTCATAATGTACTACTTATTGATTCAATTGTGATAAAATGTTAATAAACAGACAGTATGCCCACTCCCCAAAGTCACAAGAGACATACTCTAAGAGCAGAACAGTATCAATACAGACAGGGCGTGTGCTTTACAGCCTCACATGTGATTTTTGCAGCTTCATTTATGATTCATACTTGCATAGGGGCTTCTCTGAAGCCAAGAATAAAATCTTTTTTTTTTTTTTGGTTTTTTTTCTTTTGAGACAGGGTTTCTCTGTGTAGCCCGGGCCGTCCTGGAACTCACTCTGTAGACCAGGCTGGCCTCGAACTCGGAAATCCACCTGCCTCTGCCTCCCAAGTGCTGGGATTAAAGGCTGCGCCACCATTTATTCTAGGGGCTGCAGGTCTTATCCATGTGCTTCCATAGTCTCACGACTGAGGAGACTGGCTTCCTTTTGCCTGAACTATGCTGGACAGGCTCAGCCTCAAGCCTCCTCCTGTTTTTCAGGGAAATCCTGAAAGCATCATCACTTAAGTTAGGATTAAATTATGAGCAGAGAGAACTTGCCTGAATTAGATGATAGATCATGAATGTGGCAATCCCCGCTCTCCTCCACTCCGGATGAACAAGCAGAAATGAAATGTAAGCTTCGTTGTACTTCACATCGGGAACCATGAAGCCAAATGCAACAATGACTTTTTTATAAAGGACTACAACACTGAAGTCTGGATACTGCAGACACTCAGACAGGTCAATGCCTAAAGAAAAGAACCAGTCAGATACTCAGACCATGAGCCTTCTGGAACTAATGAACAACAAGCTGTTCAGCCTGGGTTTATTGTTACACCTGCATGCTAAAAAAAATTCCCCAAACTCCAGGCAAAGCCATTACCATAGATACCACACATTCAGATCAGAAAAAAATGCATTTTAGAAAATATCAAAATTAGCATAGTCTTTTCTAAGTACATATGTTAAAAGCAGAGAGACAGGACAGGTTGGGTAGCAGAGAGCACTCCAGGTTCAGAATGGACACACCTGGCTTTGACTCAGCCTTGTCTACCATGTGTGTGACTTGGCACATTTTAAAATGTCTCATTTCTTGCAATGTGTTAAGACAAGGTACAGACTAAGCCCTGATAGAGCGGGAGTAAAGGTCCCTGAGAACGCCAATACTGTTTTGTCTTGTTTTTTCCCTCCAATTTTATTATTATTGTTGTCGTTTATGTGAGGATATATAAGCCATGGTATGTGTGTATGTGGAAGTCCAAGGACAACCGCGGGGAATCCGTTCTCTCCTCCCACTGTAGAAGCTGGGGACAGAATTCAGCATGCAAGTTTGCACGGCAAACACTTTTATCTGTTGTGCCATCTCATGAGCCTGCTGATATAATTTTAATTTTCTTTATCCCACTTACACACATTGACAAACTTTCCATGAAAGTTTTCACAATAAAATAAAAATTATAATGTGTGGCTAATATCTAACGTTAGGCCAGATGTAGCAGATACTCTCAGAACGTGACTTTTAGGCCCAGTACCTTCCCAAGAGATGGAACCACACTGTCAGACCATAAGCAGGGTAGGGCTCTAACCCTGATAAAATCTGTGACATAGATGTGCCCCATAGGTTTCAGAGCAGGCCCACAGAGAGTATGCTCATATTAACAATGAAATTGCTGACTGATGGCCTGGGTCATGGCTGATGAAATGACAAATAATCCTGGCTTCTCCAGTCAGGGGGCATTTGGCTTCTTAAAAATACCTTGTGGGTGTCTTCACACTCTCTAATAGCTAAACAACGAAACTTAAAATGACTATTAGGCCAAAACCAAAAAGTCCACATGCTGGCTATGTGTCTGTATCTTGGAGACATTACCTGGTATCTAAACATAGGCAGAATCAAAACAGGATGAGTCTTTTATTCTGGAAGCAGAGACAAACAGGGGAGAAAAACAAACAAAAACACTGTTGATTACTTTAATTGCTGGCTTCTTGAACTTAGGAAAGAAAGCGAGAGGCATTTATGCTTTAATATTTCTATGTTAGTAAAGACAGACTAAATGAAATCAAGAGAAAAGAGCTTAGGGTCACATGGCAGACACTATTTAAAAACATATCCGGGTAAAATAAACTATATACAGAACATCAATCTGCCTGATTTGGAAGTAGAAACATACCAGGCCAGAAAAACTCCTGACACATGGAGTTGATCGTTGGGATATGATTTGGTCGAACATAGCAGTAATCGAGAGGTGCGTCAGGTTCAGGTGTCCAGTGAGGGTCACTCCTGTGCAGGTAGGAACGAATCTGCGACAGGAGCTGTAGTTTGGGTGGCTTTGTCTCATAATCACGCCTCCAGCACCACCGAAAATAAACAAATTCATGTCAAAAAAAACACTCATTACTATAGCTCCTTATTGCACAGCTAACTGCTCGCAATATTATACTAAGTCACACTTCTTTATATGCTAGCTAGCATGCAGCTTTAATGCCACTGTGAAATGGATTAAGCCAGACCCCTCTGGTACCCACTGGGGACTGCATGAGGTGAAGTGAGAAACAGAAACAGCACTTAGGATATATTCAGAAGTGCCTGACACAGATATGTTTCTCTAGCATGATCAGAGGTCAAAGGAGGGACTGTCCAACTCGCTGGCAGCAGGAGATGGTAAAGAGAAAAGGCTGAAGCAGCTTTGCAAATGACCTCTCTACAGGTTTGCCCAGAAACCCAGTGCTCAGCAAGGTGGGTCAGGCAGATGGTGGAGCTGGCTTCCACTCACTGCTTGGACAACATTCATTTAGAAACTGTCCAAGAAGAGAATGGAGCTGGGAGATGGCTGAGTAGGTGAATGCTTGCCATGCAAGCATGAGGACTTGAACCATATAAGAGCCATGTAAAAGCAGGGCACAGCAGTGCATGGGGAGCAGACACACCACCAGTCTAGGCTGAAACAGTGAACTCCAGGTTGACTGAAAGACTCTTGCATCAAAAAATAGAGTGCGATTCAAGTGTGGAGGCAGATGCCTTTAATCACAGCACTCAGGGGCAGAGAGGCAGGCAGAACTCTGAGTTCAAGGCCATCCTGTTCTACACACTGAGATCTAGGTCAGTCAATGTTACACAGTGACACCTGTCTCAAATTAATTAATTAAATTTAATAAAAGAGGTTCTGAGTAATAATGCAAGATATCCAAAGTCAACCACAGTTCTCTACAATTGAGGCACCTGAACGCATGTGCACACACACACAGAATGTACCAAAAAGAAAAAAAGTCAGAAAACAGAAACTGTCCTAATGTTCAATTCAGATGTTGGCTAAATGAGACAACTTCCTTTTTGCTTTCAGTTCACAGACTATTAAATATATTAAATAATTGTGGTACTTAGACTAAAACAATGACTAAGATAGTGAACAAGACCCAGGTGTGGAAGGACATATTTTCAATCCCAGCTCTAGGGAGGCAGAGGAAGTCGGATTTCTGTGCACTCAAGGCCAACCATGTTTCTATAGTGAGTTTAGGACGGCCAGGGCTGTGTAGAGAGACCCTGGAGCAGAACCTTATGGTCCAGAGAAGCTGCGAGTAGCAAGGGATCTCATAGCTGGGGAATAGAGCAGAGTAGTGGGAAATCTGCCCAATCTAGGCGTGCAGCTTACAAATATTGTAACTGAAGACCCTATCTCAAAAACTCAAAAATATAATAATAAAAATAATGATAATAAGAAGTTAACTCAGTCTTGCTTTGTTATACCTCTTTCTAAGGACCACCCTGTCTTCCTTGCCTGAACCTGCTCCATTCAGGCCATATTTACCCTTGTAGGTTGGCTACAGAAACCACTAACATCATCCCTCTTGACACCCTTGACATCATGGTTACCTGATATAAGGTTTCAAGATCCGAGAAGTATAAGGGCTGACAATACTTTGGTCCACAGCTAGATCTTCTGATCCCACCAAACGATACAAAAATCTGGTGGTCTGGTGCCGGAATCCTTTCCTGGCTGGTAAGGCAGTCTGTGAGAAGAAAGCGATTTATATAAAAAAAAAAAAAAACATTCAAGAATGGTTGTCTTCTACATCTAATGATCTTTCTGAGTGTCAGGAGTAGGTCTTTTTTGAACTACCTAATTGGAAAGGTAAAGTTTTGACATATATTTCAGATAAAAAAAAAAAAGCTAACATAGGTGGGCTATTTACTATTTATTATGCAACCTTATGCTGTTAGTTGTTATGTCATGATGGTTAAGACCCATCAGGCCCAATGTCCCCCTCCTTTGACTGTGTCTTTATACCAAGTAAATATGGCAAACACATGAGTGATATTGATTACTAGCCCTAAAACTTGTCACTACAGGAAGGAGGCCCCACCCACCAGAGACTAGGCAAAAATGTGGCCTTAGCTGAGCAGGAGTTGGGACAGAACTCCTAGGTTTCCCATGCTTGCTTTAGACGCTCCAGAGCTGTACTGGCCACACTGGTGGTGTGCTGTTCTCCACTGAGGGCTGCTAACTTGAGGCCCTAGGTCATGTAGCAACAGAACACTGCAATTAGGGCTGTAACAGCAAAGAACTCCAACAAAGATGAAAAGACCTTTACAAAGGGGGGTGCCAAGGTGAAGCTTAGAAACTGAGTTGTCTTTTAGAGTCAGTTTGCTCTTAGTCTAGAAAGTAACTTGTTGAAAGAGCAAGGCTTCTTCCTTTGTAATTTGCTTTCAGACTTCTCTAGCCTGGACACCAAACTCCTCAAAAGCCAGCTTTGAAATCCTTCCAAGGCTTCAAGTGAATTTCAAAGCAATCTTCAAAGTTGCAGCATGAAGTTTCCAAACACAGCCACTAGCAACACTTCCCACCCTTGCAGGTATAACTGGCTATAAAGAACTTTGGCCAATCAGAGTGGTAGAAGAAACGCCTGGAGTTTCATGTCCAAGTCTTACACTACATGCACAATACACAATGCACATTTGGCTTCCAGGTGGTGGATGACTACAGGCCCCACGGATCCAGGACACAGACAGGACCCCAATGACTCTCAAAGTAAAAGAACCACTGCGCTGAGGCCAGACAGATGCAGAAGTTCAAGAAATATTTAGTACCTACTACATCAAGTGACCAGGTTTAGGGGTGGCTTTCAATGCTGTGCCAGATAATTTGTAGACCCATCAGTCCACAAAATAATTTCTCCCCCTTAAGAGTCTCATGTGAGCCCTGTAGAATCTCACGGATGTTACAAAGTTCTCCTTACCTCTACAACTTCTACTCTTCTCCAAAACACCTTCCACCAAGCCTGGACCACCACCACTGACTCCTACTGGCCCACTCTTGTCCCACACCATACAGTCTCCACAAAGAAGCCACATACTTGTTTTAGAAATAAACTAACTGAGCATGGTAGCACAAATTTTAATCCCAGCACTTAGGAGGCAAAGACAGGCAGATCTCTGTAAATTCAAGAGCAGCTTGGTCTACAAAGTGAGATCTAAGCCAGTCAGGGCTACACAGTAAGACCCTATTTAAAAAGCGAGCATCAACTCATGCCCCCTGGCTCCCAATTCCTATATGCTTTCCCATTGTATGTCCAGAATACATTTCAAAGTCCTCATCTGTGCCTTGCTGGGAACTTGTAAGACCTGAGTCTGTAACACATCTGTTACTCATCTCCTAGAACCACACTCCTGTGCCATCATGGTGTTCCCATCTACCAGTCTTCCTCAAGTCTCAGGGCCTGTGTCTGGCCTTCCATTCAGTTTTCTTCCTCCTGGCATTTCCTTGTCAGCACTTCTTGCAAGGTTACCTCCCTCAGATGCTGGTTTTAATTCCCAGAAGCAGTCCTTCCTCAATACACATACACACACACACACACACACACACACACACAAACACACACACGAACGCACGCACATGTGCACAAAAACACGCACGTGCACGTACACATGCACACACGCCTTCAGTCAGTGCATCTTAGCTCAGTGAGCTAACCCCATCACTCCCTGTTTGAGACTGTCAGCTGCAGAGGACAGAAACCTACCTACCACGGCATCCCAGTTAAAATAGTGCCTGGCTCATACAATTCAATTTACATTTACCAAATCGAAAAGTGGTGGAGAGAAAAACAGCTTCAAAGTCGAGTAACACGTGACAGCGTTAAATGTGCTTCTTTATGTGTGTAAACCCAGCCTGGTGAGACCACAGACACTAATGCAAGATGAAGAAAAGCCTAGGAAAGAAAATCTGCCTAGAACTAACAATACAATGAGAACAGAGCAGGCTCTGCACCGGAGGGGCCAGAAAGGCCTCATTACACCCCTCTCAGGGGCTGCTCTGAGTAGGTGACTGTCTGCTGGACTCTTCCTGAGACAGAGGAAAGGCACCACTGTGGTGAACTGGGCACTTCACATTCCAGGAAGAACACTAGAGGTATAAAACAGCAGCATGGGTGCCTGGGAGCGTGGAGAGGGGCGGCTGCCTGAAGAGACCAGGAGAAAAGAAAATGGAAGTAAGAGAGCAGGGCCTCTTACTTTAGGGCACACTGAGCCACTGTGGCTAGACCACTTGAGGAGATGGAGCAAGCTCCAGAAGCACACTCAGTGCAGGAATGCTGAGATTCCTGGGAAAGACATTTAACAGTGGTAGTTGATATGTTATATGCTCTAAGGGGCAAGCATGCAAGAGCAGATGGTAGTTTAAAAAGAGCTAGAAGTCCTAAGAAAGAAGTAAATTAATGCAGAGAGCAAAAATAGCAACAGAAACTAAGAATGTCTTTGACAGTGGACTAATCAATAACCTTCTAAACAAAGTTTAGAAGAGTTGTTCTAAGCTTGAGCATCTGCAAGAAAACCTTCGCAAACCAAAAGGTAGAGAAAAAAAGACTAAAAATTGAGTGGAACAGAATGTCCCAGAGTTGTAGGAAACCAGGAAAAGATGACAGGAACACCAGAAGGAGTGGGGACAGAAAACACGTGCAGCAGTTGTAACTCTAGTGTCAGACACCAAACCGCAGATGGAGGAAGCTCAGACGACACCTCTGTTGTGGAATGCCGTCCTTCAGGCATGCCACGGCCAGTGCCCTCTAGACCCATCAGCAGCTATGATTACCTGAAGGAGACCTAAACAAGACTGCTGCTCACGAACTGTCCGCAGAGGATGGGAAGGGCTCATGAGGCCACACCCTCCTCCAAGCTATAGATGGTGAATGGTTAATACAGGGCGCTCATGCAGTCACTCCTCGGCCCGAGATTTTTTAATTATTGGCCAAGCCAATATATATAGTAGCACGCACCTTTGTTTTTTGTTTTTTTTTTTTTAAGATTTATTCATTTATTTTATGCCTGTTTTATCTGTATGTACACCTACATGGTTGAAGAGGGCATCAGATCACATTACAGATGGTTGTGAGCCACCATGTGGTTGCTGGGAATTCAACTCCGTCTATCTAGAAGAGCAGCAGTCAGTGCTCTTAACCACTGAGCCATCTCTCCAGCCCTGTGCCCAAGATTTATAAATAGTTAATGCAGAGATTTTCCCCTCCAATGCTATGGCTGCCCATCAGGTGCCCATGTAAGTAACCCTTTCCATTCCTGCAAGTAATTGTGATCTTTAGTGTTAACTGTCAACTAGGCAGAATCTAGGAGCACCTCGAAACTGGCATCTAGAAATGCCTGCTGGGGGTCATCTGGATGGCACTGACTGAAGAGGGAAGGCCTGCCCACTGTGGCTGACAGAGGAGGAGCTGAGCAGCAGGAACTCATGGCCGACTGTCCCTTACACAGGAGGAATGCCAAGTCCTCCTAAACAACAGGGAACTCCTAAAAGACAGAACACAGGAAACAGAAGAGGAAATGACGATAACTCCAGAAAGGGCCCCCACACAAGCTCCAAGCACACACTCAGAGGAAAAGGCCTGGTGCCTGGCATGTCACTGACAATCAGACATGTGACAAAGATTCCAAGAAAGTCCAGAGAGGACAAGAGGAAAATGTCGAAGATTTTCATAAACAACCAATTCAGGAGAAATAGGAAACACAAGACGTTCAACCTTATCTGCAATCAAAGAGATGTAAATATGAGATAAGGTTAGAGCTCACAGCCATCCGATTGGTTAAGGCAGATGAGGGTCAAGTGCTAGTCAAACTAGGTCACTGCAGCTGGTTTGGCAGCCTACCAGTCCCCAGTGGAATTAATGTTGTCAGAGCACTGGTGGAACTCAGCCTGTGAGTAATGCTGACTCCGAATTTCTTCATGATGAGGCCTAAGTACACAGATGCTTACACACCCACAGCTCCAGCTCAATAGGGTCTAGACGACTACACATTCTCAACAAATCTGTCAATCAAAACCATGAAACAGACCTCATATAGATACCCTCAAGGGAGTGAGGCAATCGATGGCTAGGCTACTCCTTGAATGCCAAGTGAGAAAACCTCAGATACATGAAGGAGCATTAAATGATGAACAATTTTGGAAGAGAAGCAGAGAAAGTTTTGCTTCCTTTCTCGCCCCCAAATCATTCACAATAACAAACGTCACAGTAACAGGATCTACTGTGGTGCTGCTGGCCCCACCCACATCACCTGGTACCGGTCAAGGATCCTGAAGTCCTGGCAGGTGGTCCGATAAGTAGCTTGTCCAGCTGGAAGCCGGGAAGCTCCTCCATCTTTGGCTCCATAAATCCCATCAACTAACAGAAGTGCCGCGTTCACAACCTCGTCCAAGTCAAACAGTGGTAAACCCCGATCCCTTTTTGCTTGCCGGACAATCAGTTTCCGTTTCACCTCCGAGCTTCTGGAGTCATGGCCACAGCACCAGGGCACGCCTCCAGCCTCTTGAGCAGTAACTTCTCCTCATAGATGCTCACAGGTGTATACCTGGGCCCCTTGGGCTTCATGTCCTTTTCCAGGGGCGGCTTCCTCTTTTCTCGAGCTCTAGTGTGCAAAGAAGTGTTTGAATCTGTGTCTTCGCTATCTCCATCCATCCTGTCTGGTTTCTCCTCCTCGCTGTCAACTTCCTGTTTTATCTGTTCCGGAGCTCTGACCTTCTTTCTGCTCCCAAGCAGCCCAGAAGCTGACCCAGCTGGGGGTGGGATGTACTCCATCCCTGGGTCTATAACTCCATCTCCTTCCAGCTCATCATCATCTGTGCAAAGCAGAAAGTACTGTTGTCAAGACACAGGAAAGAAGGAAGGCAGAGCACAAGACTCACACCCAAGGAGGAAAACAGCAAGTCTTACCATGAAATAGGGCTTGGGGTGGCATCACGTCTGGGATGAGGTCTGCTTCAGAAAGCAAGCTAGGTGTGGCCGAATGCGAGGCTGGTGTCCCGGGGCAGAGAAATCCAGAGAGGGAGAAGGAGACGGGCTTGTGAGGGGAGTTCGGTCTGAGGAACTCAGGGATGAAAAGTCAATCACTTCTCCTTTCTCCAAAATCATATCCGGCCTCCTGCCTCGGCTTATGAACTTGACGGGGGTAGAAGAGGTGCTCCTGTCAAGGAGGCCGGCCGCTTCTTTCTGTGCTCTTCTGATGTCTTTAGCTTCCTGTGTTCGAGACCGCTTCTCTTTCAATTCCATGGCAGATTCCACAGGATTCCGGCTTGCCCGTTTTCTGAGTCCCTCAACAGTAATGATGGGATCCAGTGTTGGTTTTGAAGCTGCCAGGAAAGAATAAATATATAATTTCTATGTTAACTGTTCTTTTTAAAAATACATTTATTTTTATGCATATGTGTGTGTGTTTCTTGGCATTTAGAATACAGGTGAGAGAAGGCATCTGAAGTGGCAACTTAGGGTTCTTTGGAATGTCAGTTAGATGGTGTTTTGCTGGGGCAAACAGGTGAAGAAACGTTTAGCTGAAGTGGACACAGGTGTGAAAGGCTAAGGCAGACTCGTGAAGGAACGAGCTACTGAGCGCTGACCTATGAATTCAACTGCCAGTTTCCAGACAACACAGATCAAAGTTGCTCCAAAGAACCTTTCTAAACAGGTCACTTCCCCATATCCTCTTTCCAACTACCTCTGGTGGGCTACAAGGGAGGTTAAAGTGTTTAAGAACCATCATTAAAAATAGGTTTTGAGTCGGGTGGTGGTGGCGCACGCCTTTAATCCCAGCACTTGGGAGGCAGAGACAGGCGGATTTCTGAGTTCAAGGCTAGCCTGGTCTACAGAGTGAGTTCCAGGACAGCCAGGGCTAACAGAAGAACCCTGTCTTGAAAAAAAAAATAGGTTCTGAAAAAAATAATGTTACCGGCACCACATTTTCTGGAGCTGGATACAGGTGGTTGTGAGCCACTTTGATGTGGGTACTAAGAAATGGACTTGGGCCTTCTGCAAAAGCCTCAAGCGCTCCTAATGGCGGAACCATCTTTCCATCTCCTTAACTTTTTTTGTTTTAATATAACTACTTCTCTCATAATGTACTTTTGGTATCATGCTTAATACACAGAGATGTTCAACAAATGCCCTAACCAAAAACCTTACCTGTCTTCAGAAAGTTTTAGCTGAGTGTGATGATGCACACCTATGATTCCAGTAGAAGGGGGCTGAGAATCTAAAGTTCAAAGCTAGGTAGAGGTAAATAGTGAGTTAATGCCAGCCCATAATAGCAAGACCTTTCTTAAACAAAAGCTGCATTGCAAATTTAAACAAATTAAGACTATCAATTCTCCTTCACATCCTGGAACTGGTAACATTTCATAATGATTACCAAGAATATGATGTGTCTTTCTGACTTATTTTTTTGATAGAAAATAAATTTTACTAGCAGAGTGAAGGGTAATTTGGCATTACCACTGGCTTTTTAACTAAATATACTCTTTGATCTAACAATACTATTTTTAGTAATTTATCATAATTTGTACATATGCAAAAATTTGAAAAACTGTAACACTGTGTAAAACGGCAATAAGAAAGGGCAAAAGCTGAGTAGATGGCTCACCCTACACTAGTTCTCAGAGGTAGAGCCCACCTACCATCCTAGTTCTGAGAGGGTAGAGGCAGGAGGATCAGAACTCACAGCCAGCTATGCTACATGACACTGCCTTGGGACTTGGGGCTATAGTTCCATACCTAGCAGCAGAATCTGCCTCAAAGAGCCAGGCATCTGCAAAGGCTGACCACCGAACTCCATCCTGGGACCCACATGGAAGAGAACAGACTCTACAAGTTGCCCTCTGACCTTCACAGGAGTACACGGCAACCCTTTTCTCCCCACAAACACAAATAAATTTATTTAAAATAATAATTAAAAACTAAAAGCTCAGGGGCTCAAGAGATGGCTCAGCAGTTAAGAACACTGACTGCTCTTCCAGAGGTCCTGAGTTCAAGTCCCAACAACCACATGGTGGCTCATGATCATCTGTAGTGGGATCTGATATCCTCTTCTGGTGATTCTGAAGACAGCAACAGTGTACTCACATACATAAAAATAAATAAATCTTAAAAAACAAAACAAAACAAAACTAAGAGCTCAGGCATGGTGGCACAACTAATCCCAGAACTCCAGAGGTGGAGGCAAGAGGATCAGGAGTTCAATGCTAAGCTCGGCTACATGAAACCCTGCCTCAGACCAACCAAACACATGCAATCACAGCAACAACTGACAAAGGAAGAAACAATCAAAATGTCCACAATAGGTGTGCTGGCTAGTTTTATGTCTACTTGATAAGCTACAGTTACTGAAGAGGAGGGAGACTCAATAAAACCAGGCTATAGGAGAGTCTGTGGGACATTTTCTTAATTAGTAATTGATGCTCAAAGGGCCAGTCCATTGTTGGTGGGGGCATCCCTGGACAGATGGTCCTGGGTTCTGTTTTAAAAGCAGGCTGAGCAAGCCATGAGAGCAAGTCAGAAAGGAGCACTCTCCATGGCCTCGGCATCAGCCCCTGCGTCCAGGCTCCGGCCTCACTTGAGTCCTGTCTGACTTCCTTTGATGATGAACAGTGCTGTGGAAGCCAAATAAAGCCTTCTTTCTCCAAGTTGTTTCTGGTCATGGTGTCTCATCACAGCAATAGTAACCCAAACTAAGACAACAAGGGAGTATGTTGATGTTACCATAAAATGGCCATATACTGGAGTCAATGAAACAAACAAACCAGGGTAGATCACATGCACTGCAACTGAAAGATATCCAAGGCATATTAAGGGACAATGTGAAGGATTAATGTGTAATAGTATACTTCTGCTTTTTACTCACTTTATTTTGAGGCAGTCTTGCTGTAGCTTAGACTGGCCTGGAACTCATAATCACTATGCCTCAAGCTTCTCTAGTGCTGGCTTATGTGTGCCAGTATACCTACCTAGTCATGCTTCGTGTGTGTGTGTGTGTGTTGTGTGTGTTGGATCTCACTGGATAGCCTTGGCTGCCTGGAACTCACTATGTAGACCAGGCTGGCCTGAACTAATAAAGATCTACCTGCCTCTGCCTCCAGAGTTGTTTAGCTGGACAGTGGTGACCCACGCCATTAATCCCAGCACTTGGGAGGCAGAGGCAGGCAGATTTCTGTGAGGTGAGGCCAGCCTAGTCTACAGACACCCAAAGAAACTATGTCTCAAAAAACAAGTTTTTTAGATTAAAAAAAAAAAAAAATCAACATGTGATAATAAGGAGTTAAAATGCTATTTAAACACAAAATGGCATCATAGTCATCCTATAAAGAGAAAGAACATACTAGAGACACACACTACAATATTTAAGATAAAATGTTTCTTTTTTTGTTTTGTTTTGTTTTTCGAGACAGGGTTTCTCTGTGTAGCCCTGGCTGTTCTGGAACTCACTCTGTAGACCAGGCTGGCCTCGAACTCAGAAATCCACCTGCCTCTGCCTCCCAAGTGCTGGGATTAAAGGCGTGGGCCACCACTGCTCAGGCAGGATAAAATGTTTCTAAATAAGTCAAAGATGCAGATGAGTGGAGGGTGGGGGAGTACAAAGAACCAGATAAATGGCAACACCGGAATGACCACTGCTGAAGTGAGGCATGCTTGACTTTCACACTGTTCTCTACTCCTTCAAGTAGGCTTACATTTCCACAATAAAAAGCTTAAAGGTGATCAGACTGAAAACAATCTTTTGTTTTGTGTAATGGTTTATGCCTGTAATCCCAACACTTGTGAGGCAGAGGCAGGAGGGATGGTTCAAAGAAAGCTAAGGCAAGCATGTATTACAAGTGAGTTTCAGGGCAGCTTTGACAGAGACAGTAAAGACAGGCAGACAGAAAGAATGGGGGTGGGGGAAGCCACCAAAGGAAATGATAAAACTAGTGACTTCATTAGGATAAAAATGTTTCTATAGTATTTGCATACAGAAGACTCCCCAGCACACCAACTCCTGTGACTGTGAAACTGTCCAGCCTCACAGCTCCAGAGGCAGCTAGTGGGAGCTGGGGAAAGTCTCGAGCCCAGGCTGGGACTTCTCACAACTTACCTTTCACTTTCAAAGTGGAAACAGACAGCTTCTCTCCCTCCGGTCTCATTGTTGGGGGTCTGTTATGAACAAGTTTCCACCATCCAGGTTCTCCAAATTCCTGAGCACCTGACCGGAAATAAACAGGACTTCCCACGCTGAGGCAACCTGCTACCGTGCTCCACCACGTCGAAGTCTTTTTCCTAAAGTGCAGAGAATTTCAAAGCTATTGATACTTCAATTTGATCACAGTAAAGAAAGTACATTTGACATAAACTCACTGATTCCTGGCTACCAGATGCTGTACAGTCTGGGGAAGAAACAGCACTGCAGCCAGAACAGGATGGAACTGCTGCCTTCAACCCTTGCTTTGTTACCTTCCAGCTGCCTCGTTTCTTCATCTGAGAAACCAGGAGACAGAATTACCTTATAGGTGGCTAAGAGACAAATGAAGTATTCAAAATAAAACACTTATCACATGCAGATGTGATGGCACACGCTTTAATCTCAGCACTTGGAGGCAGAGCAGATTTTCTGAGTTCAAGTCATCCTGTCTACATATGAGTTCAGGACACAGGACTACACAGAGAACCTGTCTCAAAAAAACAAAATAAAACAACACTTGCAATTACACAGGGGAAAATCTGCTTTCAATGGTCACATCCGGCAATACAGTAATTCTATGAAAAGTCTGCGGCGTGTCGCAGCTAATCCAGACTTAAACAGCGATTTCTGAGTTCGGCCAGCTGGTCTACAGAGTGGTCCACCATGACGGCCTGCGAAACAAAAAGAAACCAAAAAAAAGTCCAAGGATCCCTGGGCTCAAGCCTCTCTGGGCATATAAGAAAATTATTTTTAGAATACTAAGGTTTTGTCTTTCATGTTAATTTTTATGAGTGTTTAGTAGTTTCCAGTTACTATGATATGTGACAGTCAACATATCGAATGTGGAAGATGAGACCAATCTTCTAAAATCCAGACATTATTGAGATTTGTAAACAAAGAAAATAATGCCACATTTCATTTTGTTTTATAAAACATCTTTTCTCACAAAGGTATGTTTGCTATTTTGGAGGCTGGGGGACACATGGATCAAGGTGCATGTGCCAACATCAACCAACTTGTGGGATTAAATTTTCACATGGGTCCTGGGGATTGAACTCAGCTCATCAGGCTTGGCAGCAAGCTCTTTTATCCTCTGAGTCATTTCACTGGCCCAGACGTATGTTATTTTAAAAAATAAATGTTTTAAAATTTCTCCTTAATCTTCTAAAATAGCAAATATCAAAATATGTACAATTAATATAAATAAAGGCTGTTTGTAATCCCAAATAATATTTAAGAGTATAAGTGGAACTTAAGACCAAAAGACTTAAGGATCATGCTCCTTCAAATGTGGTGGTGGTGGTGATGGTTGTTGCTGAGACAGGGTCTCACTATGTTGCTTGGCTGGAATGGAAAACTCTCTCTCCTTGACTTTTGCTTTATGTATATGGGTATTTTGCCTGCATCTATGACTGTGCACTGTGTATGCAGAGTGCTGGAGGAAGCCAGAAGTCAGATCTTCTGGGACTGGATAGTTATGAGCCAACACATAGGTGCTGGGAATAGAACCCTACTCCTCTGGAAGATCAACCGTGCCTTTTTTTTTTTTTTTGGTTTTTCGAGACAGGGTTTCTCTGTGTAGCTCGGGCTGTTCTGGAACTCACTCTGTAGACCAGGCTGGCCTCGAACTCAGAAATCCACCTGCCTCTGCCTCCCAAGTGCTGGGATTAAAGGCGTGCGCCACCACCACCCGGCCATCAACCGTGCTCTTAACTCTCTCTCTCTAGTCCCATGGAACTCTATATAGACCAGCTAACCTTGAACACTGAGGCCCATTTGCCTCATCTTCCAACCCTTCAATTAAAGGCATGCACCACTATACCCACCACATTCCACGCAAATGAAATACCAGGACAGTCAAAAGCACAGCCAGTGTCTGTGGGGCTGGAAGAGAGAAGGAGAGCTACAGATCGTGGACAAGGGCGCCAGAGACTTTGCCCAGCACTGTGAATATTCTTAGCATTACTGATCTGTAACATTTAAAGATGATTAAATTGGGAGTCTGGAGAGATGGCTCAGCAATTAAGAGCATGTGTTCTTCCAAAGGATTTGAGTTCAATCCCCAGCACCCACATGGTGGTCACAACTATAACTCCAGTTCTAGGGAACCCACAACTTTCTTCTGATGTCAGAGGCCACACCATGTACACATGTGGTACACAGACATACATGTAAAAAAAAAAAAAACCAGAAACACAGAAAATAAAACTAATTAAAATTTCAATATTAAAATATATAGTTAAATTCATAACTATATAATACTTTTATCACAATAAATAATAAGATTGAGACAGAAAAAGATTTTTAAAAACCACTGTGTTGGGGCCGGAGAGATGGCTCAAACAGTTAAGAGCACTTGTTGCAAAGAATATGGGTTCACAGCCTGAGTAGTCATAGACCTTGTAAATAGGCAGCCTCGGTGGACAGTACCAACTTAGATAAGGACAAGTGAATCATAGGCAGAGTCATAGTGACCTGTCTCCTGAACCTTCACCCAGCCGAAACCCTGTTCTGAAAGATATCTGTACTCCCCCTGAACACCCATGCTCTGGTGTTAACCCCTTCCCCACTCCTGCCTTTTTGTGTTTATAATCCCTGTGTGAATAAGTAAAAATTACAATTTGATTTAAAAAAAAAAACAAAAACCTAATAGTGGCTTTAAATATATATATTTATGTATATATATAATAATATTATATAAAGTATATGTAATGTATATATATAAAGTGTATGTGTGTGTGTAGATGATAGATAGATAGATAGATAGATAGTGTATATATAAAAAAAAAGAAAAAAGAATATGGGTTCGTTCCTAGCACTTGGGGCTCACAACCACCCATAATTTCAGGTCCTAGGACCCAACAGCCTCTTCTGACCTCTGTGGACATGCAAGTATATGATGCAAAGACAAAAATACATGCAGGCAAACATTCATATACATAAAAATAATATCTAAAAAAAAACCAAAACCACTGTATTGTTTACCAAAGTATGAGACATGAATTCACACACTGCCAGTGAGAATCTAAGCACATATGCATTCTGGAGGTCACTCTGAAAATACGTGTTTGAGTGCATATCCCTGGAACCCAGAAACAAAGACAAAAAGGAAACACACATAAGAATTTCAGTCCTTTCCTTCCACCACGTGAGTGCTGGGCACCAGACTCAGACTGTTGGGCTTGGCAGCCAGTGCTCTACCTACTGAGCCACCAACAGCTCCCATTACCGTTATCTTTAAATAAGGCTGTAAGATGGCCTGAGAGACAGATGCATGCAGACAATCATATGTTAAGACAGAGCAATACATCTATTTGTGGTACTGTCATTAAGTACCACCCACAAATGAACACAGCCATGACAGGCAGAGCACAGACATACAAGCGAGCACTACTTGCACCTTTGTGTAAATGTGTTTCACCTATCCACTCATCCACTCCTCTCTCAAGCACATCTTTATTGCGGTGAAATGGCAAATTATGTACATCTTCACCAATTTTAAATGTACAGTTCAGTGGCCATTAAGCACATTCAGATCTACAGCCATCACCATCACCCACCTTCGTTTTACTGTACAAGACAAAGTCTATACTCAGTAAACAAATAACTGTCAAAGAGTGCCCTACTCCCAAGCTGATGACAGCCATTATTCTATTTCCTGGATCTCTGTATTTTCATTACTACCTAATGTAAGTGGAATCATACAGTATGCTTATGATTGAAATTCATGCAGCACAGTGTTCTCAAGATTGATGCATGTTGTAATACATGGCAGAATTTTATTCCTTTCTAAGACTGAATATTCCATTCTATGTACATACTATGCTTATACATTCATATGTGGATAGTCCTTCCTCATTTTAGTTACTGTGAGTACCAGAGCAGAACTTCTAGATACAATAATTCTTCATTCAACTTTTTGAGGAATGACCAGACTGCATGCCCACGCAATTCTACATTTCTATCCTAGGTACATGGGTGTGCTATTACAGTTGTTGGTCACTGACTGACTGAGAAGGCTTTCACTATCTGGCAAAACTTCTATATACCCTTTGTCTAGTTTTGAACTCATAATCCTCCTGCCTCATGTTCCTGTAGTATGAAGGTGGGATCTCACTGCTGTGGGTTTACGTTTTTTCTAGTGACTAGTGACTTGAACGTCTTTTATGTGCTTAGTCCCGTTTTGTAACGTCACTGCCCATGTCTACAGTGAGGTGAGATGCCACTGGCAGTAGTAGCCAGTCTCCATTCACTGCTGTGAAGAGAAGCAGCAACCAGTGACTGGAACACAAGCACACAGTATTTGCAAAAGGTGCCTTTGGCTGGATCCTATGGTCTATATGCAAGTAGCCACAAGATCAGGTGCACACAGCTCGCTGCCTTGGGCTGGATGTAGGTAACATATATCTAGTAACCTGCTATTATGCTAAGAACTGAAAAGAAATTGACCACAATCTGCTATCCATCCCCTAGAAGATACAACAAGCCTTTATTAAACGCAGGAGCTCCAACACAGTTTCCTTAAACTAGTTCTACAAGTAAAATTGTGTAAGCAGTATTGGCTCAGGATCATCTTTAGATAGTGAGTTTCTTGTTATTTGTTATTTGTATAGTCCTAGCTGTCTTGGAATTTGCTCTGTAGAACAAGCTGTCCTTGAACTCAGAGATCCACCTGTCTCTGCCTCCAGAGTGAGATTAAAGGCATGTGCTACCATCACCTGGCTTTTTGTTTTGTTTTTAAGAGAGGCTTTCTCTCTATGTGACTTTGGCTGGCCTGGAATTTACTATGTAGACATGGCTAACCTCAAACTTACATATATCCTCCTGACTTTGCCACTGAGTGGCACACCACCACACCCAGTTGTTAAAAAATGTAACTACTATGACTATGATCTATCATATTCCATCAACTCTAAAACCCACTGACTAAGATATGCATTTATATGGTATATCTTATACATGGTACAGTATAAATGATACCATTTATACATACAACTATGGAGAAGAATAAGCTAGCTACCAATTAAACTGTAACAAAAAGAAATTGTCAAACAAAATAAGGCATTATTTTATTGGAGCTGTAGAGACAGACCAGTAGTTAAGAGCACTTACTGCTCTTACAGAGGACATGGGTTGAGTTTTCTATACCCACATCATGTGGTTCACAGTCATGTGCACTCTAGTGCCAGGGGATCCAATACCCTCCAGTCTCTGGGGGCACCTGCAGACATGTAGTATACTTAAATCCCCCATACACAGACACACACTTGCAAATATAAATAAATGTATCTTTAAAAAGATTTTTAAAGAGCTGGGCAGTGATGGCTCACGCCTTTAATCCTATCATTCAGGAGGCAGAAGCAGGCAGATTTCTGTGTTTGAAGATAGCCTGGTCTACAGAGTGAGTTCCAGAACAGTCGGGGCTACACAGAGAAACCCTGTCTAGAAAATAATTTTTAAACTATATTTATGTGTATTTGTGTATCTGTGTAAGTATGTGGCACATGCATGCATTGCCCATGGAGGTCAGAAGACAGTGTCATATTCCCTGGAACTAGAGTTACAGACAGTTGTGAGATGCCTGATATGGGGATTGAAAACCAAGTTCAAGTCCGCTGGAAGAGCAGGAAGCATTCTGAACCACCTCTGTAGCTCCACCAATTTTTTTTTAAAAACTATGATATACTGTTAATTGTAAGATATATCAACTTTCAAAAATGTCAAATTGTTGAAAACTATCTTAAAAACCAGTGACTATAGCAAACAGCAGAATGTGCTCAGACTATTTCTCAACAATTAACCTTCTTGGGGGCTGAGATGTCTCAGTTGGTAAAGTACCTGCTGCACAAGTAGGAGGACCTGAGTTCAATCTCTAGTGCACACTCACACAGCCGTGCACACGCCCACCACGCCCATGCCCACTCACACGCCCACACACATGTAGTGTCTTCTACAAGCATTCAAAGCCAGGACTGTGAAAGCAGATTAATCAATCACAACTACTCTATACAATGGCAACTACTCTATAGTAAGAGCCAGGCATGGTATAGGTGGTACACACCTACAATTCTAGTGCTTGAAAGGCTGAGGTAGGAATCTTCCTGAGTTAGAAGACAGTCTGGGCTATACAGGAGTAGAATCTCAAAAAAACAGTCATAACACTGCCTGATGTGATAGCTCACGTCTTTAATCCCAGCACTCAGGAGGCAGAGGCAGGCAGATGTCTATGAGTTCAAGGTCAGCCTGGTCTATAGTCAGACCCTATCTCAAAAACAAACAACAACCAAAACAAAACATGTAGCAATTAAATTCTCACAAGTTCTTTAACTTGTTTCTAAAACTGTACATAAAACATTTAGGTTATTCTTAAACAAACTTTGTATATTTAAACTAAAAAAACATTGAAGATGAAAAGCAAAACACTGGTGAGGAATGTAGCCAAATTGAAAAGTTAATTCCACAGTGTACTTTTCCCCTAACTCTGTGACAAATGAGAAAGAGATCCCATACTTAAACCTTTAAGGGCTGGGTCTGATTTAGCTCATTTGGTAGAGTACTTAATGAGGATCTATGTTTCACTCCCACCACTGCATAAAACAGGGCATGGCAGAGCAGGAGCAGCAGAAGTTCAAGGAATCTTCAGCTATGTAGTGAGTTTGAGGACAGCCTAGGCTACTTAAGACCTTATCTCAAAAACAAAATAAGGACTATCCTGCAGAGAACAGAATAAAAATAACTCTCAAAAAGGTTTAACTAAAAAGTGCTTACAGGTGTCTTCTGTTGTGGACAATGACTGTCAGCTCATAAGGACATCTGGTCATTTGGTAACCACCTGAGATGAGTAGTTTCTGGGGACCTTTCTAATCACTGATGCTTGAAGCAGTTCTCAAGGAGAGGGACGGGATTGTGGCTGGACATTCGGGAAATGGATTCACAGTGATTTCTAAATCTCCTCTTAGCTCCTGGATAGACTACAGAAAATCTACTACTGTAAACTCTCACTATACTTGTGGCCTTTCTGATCAAAACCAAAAGGCCCAGCTAGTCCTTACAGCATGAGATCCTGCTATAATTTCACACTGCTGAGTTATCTTCGTGTACCAACGTTAAGAATTACAGCCTATTATATAGCAAGTCATACAAATTTTCCATTTACAGTGTAATGTTCTTTTAAAAACAAGTACGTTTTTTAAAATTAACTTTATTAAGTAGGAATATTAAGTAAATAATTCAGATGCTATACCAATAGCAACACAAACTCCTGGCTTAATGGTTAAACTACACAGACACTGCAGGGTAATGACTGCTTCTCACTGGTGTGTCAGAAAAAGCCTTGGCCAGCTCCTCTCAGAACATGCTCTGGACCATGGCCAACAACTCCTATAATCAAATAAAGCAATAGTGTTAAAAACAACAGGTAATCTATATTCACTTTCTTCCAGAAGAAAATTCACTAAACAGAAAGCACTCAGAGATCATGAAAACATTCCAAGATCTAATTTTACCATTTCTCCCATTTCTGGTCCTTTATAAATAGGGCATATTAAATTCCATAAATAGTGCTGAGGCAGTAAATTAAAACAACAGATCCCTTTGCTTAGAGAAAGCACTTGTCATAGTGTTAACTCGTTTCTCATGGCACTCAAGAATGCAAGAACTAAAATAATCCCTTTTGTAAACATCTTTCTACTTTGCTGCTGTCTCCCCACAGCCTTCAGGCTGAAGGAAACCTAAGCAAGGCTGACTTCTCAGTACAGAGGGAGAAGGCTGCCAGAGCTCAGAATGTGGTCCAGCTTTGCTATGCAGCAGAGTGGTGCAGAGCCGCTGTCATCTCTGCTGACCTAACTTACAGTGCTATGCATCTCACCAAGGACCTCGGAGAGCAACAGGAACCATCATCTCAGAACTCACCAGGGCCGCCACACTCATCTCCACTTCTCAGCTCTGTAGACTGACCTGGCCTTCCTTCAGCATAGCCTCAGCCACGCAGGCCTAAGTCTGATGTTCACCCTAACTTGAATGAGCCGTGTGTGGTGTGTGTGTGTGTGTGTGTGTGTGCTGCTGCGCGCACGCTCACGCATGAATATAGCAAACTTTACTAAGAACAGTGGATGAAAAGTATGAGTGTGCTTCCCAGAGCTGATAAGGGAAAAAGCGGTAAGAATTCATTAAGAGCAATCTAAATGGGTGCTGTTATTAATTGCCCTTTCTGTTTCCCTTCTGACCTCTATGTCCCACATTTTACAGGACACCACAGTCCTCTTTCCTCAAGTCAGTTACTCTCAAACTTATTTTTAAAACCTAACAATCTCAGCAGAAACATCATGCTCTCCTCTGGAAGCAGAATTAGAAAACAATGCAAATCCACATTTCTTGTATTCGTTTTCCTTTGAACTACACTGTAAAAATCCCTATCAGGGCTACATGAGGTTCTCAGCTTATGTACACCCTTTTCACATCTTTCTGCAAGGATGTTTTAAAATCATGTTACCTATTTCCTAGTAAAAAAGTCCAATGTTTCTCAATAAAAGCACAGATATCTTCTTTCCACCGGAAATAACCTTGGCGTCCACTTCCTTCCAGAGACAAGTTGTACATTGCCAGCATGACCACCTGAAACACAAATGGAAGATGGGTGGGAGGGTAGCATAAGGAGCGATGTCGGCATCCATAAGGAAAAGCTGTTCTGTTTTAGATTCCAAGTAGGAAGGGGGAAATAGATGACACAGAAGGGTGAGCTCTGGCAATAACCTGGGCAGAGTCTTCCTTCCTTTGTTGCTTCTGTAAGACATCACTAGGTCAGTTATTAGGTTCGACTGTTCTGTGCGTGTTACACAGGAAGGGCTGGTGTGTGGCTGGGCTCACCAGAAGGCCCTGTCATAAGCACCCTACTCTTCCCCATAACTCTAACAGAGAGGTTGACTGCTGACAGCAGACCTTCAGGAGCTGACTAGCTGACTCCATATAACACGCTCTGACTGATAGTGCTAGCTAGCCTTTATTTGAAGGTTTGAAAATCATTCCTGAATGCAAACTTTTCTAAGCTTTTTACCAGGCAAAGACAAAACTCAAAATTTCAGAGCTGGGCAGTCTTACAGGTGTCTATCCACTCGAGCACAGTCATTTAGACCTGTAGGATCCCTTTCTTCAAAAGCAGACAGACTAGACAAGGAACAGGGAACTAAAAGGCCTGGCTGCCCATCCCACTCACAAAGGACTCCAAGACACCCTGCAGCTCCGTGTAGCAACTCCTATCTAGTCCAAGCCTGTTGGCTTTACAGACAAGGACTCTTGGCCTACTGTGAGAAGTACAGCCCAGAAATACAAAACCACACACCATTATAGAAGACTTTAATAACCCAGAAGAACAAAGTAAGAGGAAAACATCTGAAATCCACCATCAGGAAAAAAGCACCAGGAGCTGGAGAGCTGCCTCAGCACTCAAGAGCCCTTGCTGCTCTTCCAGAGGACCCGAGTTCAGTTCCCAGCACCCACAGCAGAGGCTCACAACTGCCTCCTGTAACTCCAGCTGCAGGGAATCCAACAGTCCTCTGACTTCCACAAAAACCTGCATGTGCGTGCGCACGCGCACACACACATCACACACACACATCCACACACGCACACTCACACACTATATAACATACAAATCTTAATTTCTTTTAAAGTTTCCATATTAAAAAAGAAGCATGCACTTTGCTGTGAGTAGTTAGGTACTTATTACTGTAATACTCAAGAGGCTGGGGTAGGATTGTGAACAAGTGCAGCCTGTCTCAAAAAACAATGCAAATAATAACATATGAAAATTAAGAAGGCAGGTTTTAGCATTTCAATGGCTATGCTTTCACACAATTCTTGCGGCTTGTATTTATACAGATGTTTTATATATGCAATTTTATAGAAATGGACAAAACTGTAGAAGCTATTGAAAACCATGATGTCTTCTACTCTTCCACAAGACCCAAAAAGCAGTTCCCAGCGCCCATGTCAGGTGACTCACAACGACCTGCACCTCCAGTTCAGAGGATACAACATCCTTTTCTGGCCTCTGCAGGCTCTCAGACATGTGTAGACACATACATATACACAAGATAAAACAAATCTTCTAAAACATGGGGAGACCAGAGCTTAGAACAGAATTCTTAACCCTTCTTTCTACAAGGAGGTCTGATTACCTGCAATTAAGCCTCCATCAGGTGTGTTCACCACATTAACCCTCCAGTGATTCTATGAGAAGAGCTACATCCACATCTACACCATGCAAAGGGTCCCAAAACTGCACCACCGAGTCTCAAATCCATGCATGTCACCATGTACACAGTACTTGACCCCACAAACAGATTTTTCAAGTGTCGTCCACTTATTAAGGTCAACATCAGCCAACAAATGACTTCCTTTAACCAGTTAAAACTCATGGTGAGAGCCGGGCGGTGGTGGCGCACGCCTTTAATCCCAGCACTTGGGAGGCAGAGGCAGGCGATTTCTGAGTTCGAGGCCAGCCTGGTCTACAGAGTGAGTTCCAGGACAGCCAGGGCTACACAGAGAAACCCTGTCTCAAAAAAAAAAAAAAAAAAAAAAAACTCATGGAGAGTCAGTTAATGGATGTGAAGTTTCCTTTTGGGAAGATAAAAGTTTTGAACAATGAAAAAGAGCATGTTTTACATTCTGTTTTGTGCAGAAAGTTATTCAACAGACACCTTAGCTATGGAATAAGCTTTACTTCCTTGAAAACGGCTTTTCTGTAATCACGTAGCGTTTCCTGTGCACACTACATACTAATCTGAAAGCATCCACTGCTCCTCCTCTTCCAGAATGTGATCTACAGCTTAAATGCCAGATCAGTTTTCTACTCTCACCACCAGACCATGCTCACCGTAAGGAAGCTGGTCTTCTGGACCAAAATGGCTCCAGGGCCCAGCTCAGGGCTGTCTGAACTGGAGACACAGCAGACAAACACTCAGGAGCTGCCTGATGTAGGACCCAAAAGGAGAAACACAGGCAAGGAATGCTTCGCCCACATCAGAAGAATGAAGTTCCAGGACAAGACCGTGCAAATGTCTCTAACCCCAAGGTATCTCAAAAAAGTTTCTCCTGTGCTGGAAGTCAAGAGTCACGAGGAGGGCTGGGCGGTGGTGGCGCACCCTTTAATCCCAGCACTTGTGAGGCAGAGGCCAGCGGATTTCTGAGTTCGAGGACAGCCTGGTCTACACAGAGAAACCCTATCTCGAAAAACCAAAAAAAAAAAAAGAGTCACGAGGAGGAAGAGAAGATACATAGGCACATGAAGGGAAGGGGTCTTCGGTCCAAAGAGCAGATCTTGACTTTGTATTTTGTAATGCAAAGAAAATGCTGTATGTTGCAAGCATCTCTCCTTATTTAAATTAACAATGTTTGAGAGTTAAAAAGCTGAAAGCACAAATTACAATACTCTTCAAGTATTGGGACCATACAGAAATTACTGAGGATCAACGGATTCTCTTTCAGGTTTCTGGGAAAAGATGGACTTCTCCAGTTGCTGCCAGAAACACTGGTCAGTAGCTTATGAGAATGTATGCCTAAGTTGTGTGTGTGTGTGTGTGTGTGTGTTATGTATGTGTGTGTGTAAAACATGTATTATTTAGTCACTACTTTTTCCTTTCAGGTTATTATCCACAACCAATATATCTTCTAGAAATGAAAACAAGTTTTCTCAGTCACAGCTAACCTGATTAAGTACATAAATGGGGCCTACAGCACATATTCTAAGGAATACAACCAAGAACTAACTTTTCTTTTAAAAAGATCTACAGAAGATATTCCCAAAGAAAACTGACATTCTTGAAAATGACCACTTATACTTTCTTTCCTCCATTTTACAGTGTTTATGAGAAGCTACCTGCAGGCTAAATACAAGTCCACCTATCTGCTTGCAATTCTCTTCAGAGTAATACACCTGGCTTACATATAGTATGCCTTCGACAGGAGGGGGAAGCCCAACTGTAACCCCACAAGACTATACACTCAAGTCAACTTCCTTTATCCTCTACCTATGAATTTTTGGCAAGTCAGATCAGCCTACCAAGCTAGTGACAGGTCTGCTGGGTGATAAATAAGAAAGCTCTGGTGATAATGACAACTATTCAGATATTATGGCAACAGCCATCTACAAGAAACATTGGAGTGGCCAACACAGCACAATTTAAAATCCTCCCCCTTTCTATTTACTGTTTTCAAAGGAAAGAGTGCTAGGCAATTATCACAGTTATCTGATTGTAGAGTGTTAATGGTCCCCTGAGGGTTAGGGGTGGAGGCTTCAGCTGGCTCACCACAGCACTCTCCAGGACTCAAATAGTGCCTGATTCCTTGTAGGCATTCTTTATAAGTAGTATAAATAAACATAAACTAAGAAGCAAGACACTATGGGGTCTGGAATACAGGTCACAGATATAGCATATAACATAAGCAAGGCCATGAGTTTGACCCCAGCATTATAAACACCAACAAAACCAGTAATTAATATAAATTTTTTTTTTTTTTTGGTTTTTCGAGACAGGGTTTCTCTGTATAGCCCTGGCTGTCCTGGAACTCACTCTGTAGACCAGGCTGGCCTCGAACTCAGAAATCCACCTGCCTCTGCCTCCCAAGTGCTGGGATTAAAGGCGTGTGCCACCACCGCCCGGCAAATTCTTTATTTTTAACTTAACCTTGTCACATTTTACACACACATACACACACACACACACACCAACACACGTATATTAAAATAAAACCAAACAATTTAATATAAGCTGAAGGTCAGTAAAAAGTTACTGTCTAGAGTGCTGATCTTTGAGACAGCTAAAACTATCCATCGACAAAGACTTGTCTCCAGGTTCCAATGCAGTAAGGTTACCCCAACTTGGTTACACTGTCTTTGTTATCAAGTCAAACTGCTTCTGCCAAATCTACTTTCACTGTAGCCACCTCTGGCTTTGTTAAGCTCAAAACGACTGCCAGAAAAATGTGGGCCTGATTTTCAGCTGAGTCTTAGCTCGGTAGGACATAAATGAAATTGATTAAGATTCTCAAGAACTAACTAAATTAGCAGCATTTTTTTTAAAACCAGGAAGTACTCTCTCTAGCCACACATTCTATGCCCATTCCCATTGTAAAGCACCCCACTCCCAAACCACTCCTAGGTGGATAATCACCCCAGTTCCTTGGGCCACCCAACCTGATGTCTAGAGAAGAGCTTCGTACTCACTTGCTGCCATGTCAGCTTCAGCCTCTCGTACTGCTCCTTGCCATCTGGCGAGCAATCGGAACAAGTAAACCTGAAAAAGTTATCGCCCTTAAGGTAACTGAGCTGTTCCCTCAGCTGACCTAGGAGAAAAAACAGAAGGTCACATCCATGGTTTGCCTCGTGCCGTGGCAATCCAACAGCTCAGTTACCCAACTAGATCTCCAAGTTTCCCATAGTGGGTCTTTCTTTTTCTGCAGCCATCAGGACAATAGCAGAGGAGAGGAAGAGAAAAAGGTTGTTTCCCCTTCTCCTATCAGGTACCTGCCCCTCCTAGATCCTAGGGCGCCTTAGCTTTTAGGAGAAAGGTTCTGGAAAAGCAGGTATGGTTGCTCTAACTGGATCTCCCAGCAGTCACATTCCTAAGTCCTCTAGGCCCGTAATCTTCATTCTTTCAGGGAATACCTGAGCTTTTGCCGCCAGCCAGGCACTAGGCTAGGAACTGGATATGCAGTGTCTAAGGCAGACATGACCTGCGCCTGCTCTCATGGGCTCATATGTAAATCTGGAGGCAGCAAAGAACACAGGTAAACACAACTGTACTGGTTGTGGATTTTGTGGAGCTTCAGAACCACTCAGGTGGCTGGGCTTTATTTCCTTCCTATGGCCAGGTCCACCCTCAAATGGAATGCTTCAGTCTCTGAGATGGGGGCTGGGCTTTGCATTTGCTCCCAGGTGGTGCCGATGCACTGTGCAACATGAAAAGTTCCAGAGTAGAATGTAATGTGCATCACAGGGCGGTGTAAACACAGAGGAAGGGATGCCCAAACCCACTCGAGAAGGAATAGGGGTCTGCTATGCCCAAGGGGAAGAGCAACTGGCTAGAAGTGAGGGCTACCTGTGGGGACAGGGGGACAAGGAAGCCGCCCAGGTGCATACTCCAGAGAGAAACCAAAAAGGTACAAAATCCTAGGAATCAAAGAATTGTTTGGAAAGAATGTAAAGTTCACCCTACCTCCTAAAAAAGTTGGCAGGACCCAACCGTGAAAGTCTCCTTAAAATCTACCCTGGAGGACAATGGGAAAGCCAGAATTTTTACTAGACAGTTGAGAAACAAACAACAGCCAACTAGTCAACTCTAGGTTTGTTTTCTAAGCACTGCTATTATTAACCTACTTACAGTAGCTATTTGAACAATTTAATTCATTTTTAACAAAAGCTTCAACATAACAGAAAATGACCAACTTCACTGAGGGTTACAAGCTCCATTGCACTAGCTATGAACTCTTCCACAAAGCAATCCTCCAGGACACATGCCTTTTCTCATCTCTTGGCTAATGGAAATGCTGTTTAACAATCATGAGGGCCGGGTGGTGGTGGCGCACGCCTTTAATCCCAGCACTTGGGAGGCAGAGACAAGGCGGATTTCTGAGTTCGAGGCCAGCCTGGTCTACAGCGTGGGTTCCAGGACAGCCAAGGCTATACAGAGAAACCCTGTCTCGAAAAAAACAAAAAAAAACAAAACAAAAAAAGAATCATGAGGGCTGGCAAAGCACGCTATGAAGCTGGCAGGTGGAACCCTCCAGATCTGTGCACTGCAACTCCTCCCAGAATAAGAGTTCCTCAGTGGAAAACAAGCCTGGGTCTAAAGGCAGGAACCAAACACCACTGGACTGCCAATTCTAACCTTCCTCAGAAGACAATAGCAGCACTCCACAAATGTCAAATAACTCACAGAACCTGAATTCTGGCAACAGAATGTGTCCCACAACCCACGGCATAATCTTGTTAGAAAAATATGGCCAAAGACTTAAGTAATACAGGATTCTTAATTTCTCTTAGACTACTATATCCAGAATGTTAACAATGGGATAGTGGTGGACAATTCTTATTAATATAAATGTGGTTTTGTGGGCCTGGAGAGATGGCTCAGCAAGTAAGAGCACTTAATTTCCTTGCAGAGGATGCAGGCTCAGTATCCAATGCCCACAGTGGCTCACAACCACATGTAACTCCAGTTGCAGGATCTGATGTCTCTTTGACATTTGCAGGCACTGTATGCACATGGTGCACATACACTCAGGCATACACACATTATGTATAAAATAAATGACTGTTTTACAGAACTTAAAAACAAAAAAAAGTGGTCTTGTAAAATTTACATTTGATAAACTAGACTAATAATAATAAATATAATAATTGTATTTTTATTCAAGTCTATTTTATTAGTGTTTTTCACAGACTGGAAATAAGCCATCACATAGGGATCAACCAAGCAAAGGAATTGAGAAGCTCCTTACTGGCTGGGATCCACTTTTGGCACTTGTCACAGAAGTACGACAGCTGCTCCTCCATCCACGATACATCTCCTTCATCACTGTTGAGGGAATCCCCACTCTGGTCGTGAGATAAGTCCACTGACGCCTGATCCTCCGATTCCACAATTAGGAGAGTCTCTCCCTCCACCTCACCTTCCTCCAGCCCTTCCGAGGTGGATGTTCTTGTGGCTTCATCGTCATGCCGACTTAGGAGACCACTCAGGTGGATGCTACTATCCATCATCCCCTGCTCACATGCACTCCTAAGCTGACAGGCACTGCTGCAGGAATCCCCCAGACAGACCTTCAGAGGAACATCTGCCCACAAGCACTCTATCCAGACAGAACAGATTCTTTAAAGAAGCAATTCAGAAGACAGGGTCCACTGTCCTTCATTTAACAAAGTTTAAATGGAGAGTGATCTTGGGGGGCAGCTCTCACTAGCTACTCTCTACCAACACACCACGCCCACAGTTACACACACCAACTCAGGGCTGCCCCATCAGCTTCTCAAAGTCAGGTATTCTGAGATCCTTTCTCCAACATCTTCTCTCTTTCTGCTTCAAGTTGCTTAGTCAAAATAATCTGTTCTCCCAAAAGACGAATGTTTTCTTTTTTCTGATTCTGCCTCTCAATGTCTCTGATCACTCCGTCACGAAGTCTCTAAAAACATAAGAAGCAGATTTTAGTTATCCCCTGAACAGGTGGCTCCCATCCTGTGCCTTCAAATCTAAATAACAGTGCCACCAAAATACACTCAAAGTGTTCCAATTCTAAATACCCAATTACTATTTTAACTTTCTGTACAATGTAAATAAAGAAACCACCAAGTAAATCTGGTGATGTGTTATGTTAATAGTTAAGTGACTTTTTATCACATTTTAAGAAATCTCTGAATACCGAAAGACTAAAGGTAATTGATAAAAAAAAAAAATTAAACAGTACTATGTTGAATTTTATAAATTGGTAAGTGGTACTTTTAAAATCTGATGAATTAGTACAGCAAAACTGTAAACTATAAGCAGTTGTCTAAAACAAACAATAAATATCAAGGAAAAAAAAGTAAGAATGTGAGAAAATATAGGATTTCTATCATACAAAGGCAGAAATATGAAATTCCCAACCAATTAGATTAGAAAGGGGAAAAAAAGGACTATCACTCTTATAAAATAAATTCCTCAATGGTCACTACCTTGGAAACACTAGAAGCAGAATCTCAGAATGTGACCCTGGGGCCTAACATGAATTTAAAAGGTCTGCTCGGTTACTATTGAAAAATACTGTGTAATCTGTAGTTCACAAGAGTACATTTTTAGCAGAAACTTCATGAGATTATTTTTATTTTTGTAATTCTGTTTTATGTGTGAGTGTTCTGTCTACAAGTTATGCAGGTACAGTATTTGTACAGGCCAGAAGAGGATGACCCATACCCTAGAAGTGGAGTTACACATAGATGTGACTCATCAAACGGGTGCTGGGAACAGAACCCAGTTCCTCTGCAAGAGTAACTAGTGCCATCTCTCCAGTTCCTACATCTTTTTTTTTTTTTTTTTTTTTTGACACAGCATCTTTCTATGTAATCTTGACTGTCCTACATTCATTATATAGACCAGGCTGGCCTCAAACTCAGAGAGATCTGACTGTCTCTGCCTCCCACCTATCTCTATTTTTAAAGACTGGCCTTTGGCCACTAACAGATGAATGGATAATGGAAATTTAGTGTGTGTACAAACACACAAATACACACACACACACACACACAATAGAATACTACTCAGCTTTAAAGAAAAATAAAGTTTAAAAATCTGTTGGAAAAATGAATAGACTTAGAATGTATAATACTGAAAAAGTCATACACTCTCAGAAAGAATTCCCAGTTCTCTCTCATATGCAGAATCTAACCAATGATATTTGTATATATAGAAATGAAAGTGCATGTGGGTATAGCATAACATGAAGAGAACAAGAAAGGCTATATATAAGGAGATGAGGAAGGACTGAACGGGCTGGACACAAATTATAAAAGGGAATATAAGTTGATGATTTTTCTGGGTCTAATCTCATGGGTTTTGGGTTGGGTGGTAAGTGTATACAGCAGATTCAGTACTCAAAGTAGAGCGTATACTGAGAGTATACTGAAAGTGGAGCTTCACAGCTTCTGTTCTGAACAACTACCCTAACCATCTAGAGGGGCTGGAGAGATGGCTCAGGGGTTAAGTGCTCATTCTTGTATGACCTAGATTCAAGTCCCACAGAGGCTCACAAGCATCTGTAACTCCAGGCCAAAGGGGACCTCCAGAGGAACCAGATATGAATGAGTGCTCATACATGCATGCAAACCCTCTTAAATATAAAACAATAAAATAAAGAAATGTAAATGCTAACTATACAGAAGTTCACTGAACTGTACAGTCTTTGAGTCTCATTAACTTTGGTGGGTGATGTTTTTATTTATTTGCAAGGGGTTTTGTGTTTTTACAATGAAGTTTACTCAAAAAAAAAAAAAGAAAGAAAGAAAGAAAAGAAAAGGAAAAAAAAAAAAAGACTCACCTAGTACTTACTGAGCCTCTTCCAGGCCTACAGCTTCATTTGCTACACCCTGGAAGTTGGGAAATTTAAGAGTGAGGGCTCAGGTCCAGCATGGTGGTACACATTAGTTCTAGCATGTAGGAGGTGGTAGCAGGCAGAACTCTGAGTTCCAAGCCAGCCAAAACCACACAGAAAGACTTCGTCTTAAAATAAGCAAGCGGAGTGAGCCCTTCTTTTATGGCTTCTGCCTCAGTTCCTACTTCCAAGTTACTGCTTCAGTCTCTTTCGATGATGAACTGTGATAGGAGCTCTAGGTTAAACCCTTTCCGCCCCAAGGTACTTTTAGCCATGGTGCTTTGTCATGGCAATAAACACCCTACTAACACAGCTCTTTACTAACCTAAATTCTAACATCTGGAGCTGTGATTCCTGTAGAATCATAGAAACATTAACATTCCTCAACGTACCATAGAACTATACCCCGAAAAACTCATAATAAACTGAAAATAATGAAGGTGTTCTTAGTACACCTAACCTAGCAAACGCCAGGGCTCAGCCAAACATGACACCATAGATCATCAGCACCCAGGGGCTGCCAGGGGGCTGGGGTTTGTTTTGCTGCCCAGCATTTTCAAAGAATCCTACCATTGATCCCCAGCCTGGGAAAATAGCAAAACTCAATATTCAAAGAAAGTTTCACTGAATACAAACGATACTGCTTACCTAAAAACTAAGCCGAACCATCTATAAGTTAGGGACCATCTGTACATGGTTTCTACTTAGTTCCTTTGCTCTCAAAGGAAAGCGTTAAAGACGATGTATGTAAAGTGAAAAACACCACCTCTGGTGTAGGGTAGACAGAAAACAAGCCATTATTTCATTTACTGCTGCTGCCTTGAACTTTCCAACACATCTACCTTCCACGATGTTACATAGGTCACTAATGAAGAGCTACAGGACAGGTTATTTTGGTCAGTGTTTCTTGATCACTAACTTCCAAAAAATAACTGGATCTTTCCACACTTCATTCTCAAACCGTGATTCTCAACCACTTCACTGAAGCCTTTCCTAGAGATCTGGTTTAATTGGTCTGCTCTCATTGTAAAAAAAAAAAACTTCTCAGGGGAACATAGCTTGAAACAAAACTGATTCCAAACACTGTCTCTGAAACAGATCAGGAGGACACAGACATCCTGTCTTCCAAGTTTAATTAGAACCACCATCTTTTCCTTTTCCTCCTAAGAAGGAAGTTTCTTTGATATCCCCAGGGAACCATACTTTCTAATCCCAAATCTTTAATTTCTTGTTGCTTCTACATCACTGCTTTTCGACCCTGCTCCTCAAAATTCTTAAGAGGCCGCAAGATTCCTCTCCGATTTCTAGTTTGTGAGTACTAAGGGCAATGGGCTGTTGACTCTGGAGGCTTTCGGTTACTTTTCATAACTTCTGCCTTTGCCAAATCCGGTTCAAATCAAATACCTGTAAAGGTGTTGCCTGAAAGAGCAAATACCAAATACTGGCCTGCACAGTGTGGCACCATTATAAAAAGAACACTCTCGAGAGGTTATAATTAACTACGTGTTCTCGATATGCTTAGCGCACTAGCCTTTGCAAACTGGAATGAGGAAGAGTTGGTCTGTCCCTGATTAATAAGCCAGATATTCCCTGAAATAAAACCATCAAAAGTAAACGTGAAGGGCGCTACCTTTTATCCTTTCCTGAACCTAAGTCCCACCGCAGACTGTTTGTTTACGCAAGTTGCAAAAATCTCAAGTTACTTTGGCCAAAGGCTTGCGGGGTGTGCTGGGTGTGAGCTGCGTTATCTCCCTCCTGCAGGTGGGCTGTGATGCCCCAGGGCCTCGTGCTCACCCAACCAGCTCTCTCAGGGCTACACCCTTGCCCCGAGGCTTCCGCCCCAGCCTTAGGCCTCGTGGCCCGGGAGACGAGTCGGAAACCTGAACGCGCCCTAGCAGCCCGCCCGGCCCGCCACGCACGCGGGGACAGCTGCGGGCTCGGCGCCCCGGAAGACGCGGTCACGTGACACCGACCTGCCGGTCCTGCCGCTGCTTCAGATGCACGCCGGCCACCGTGGCCGCCGTCAGCAGCACCGAAAGGCCCAGCACTGCCTTCGAACTCCTCGACATTCCCGCTCCCGGCCGCGGACTCGCTCCCACGCCCAACCCCGCCGCCGCCGCAGCCGCAACGGGCCAGGCTCGACCCCTCGAGCGCAGAGCCTTTGCAAGGTCTATCCTCGCCAGGCTCGAGCAATCGAGCGCCGAGCATAACCTCTGGCCCGCTTGGCGGCTTGGGCAAGGGATGGGGGAGGGATGGGGGAGGGCTGGGGCCTGGGTTTCCCCGTTTGGGGGCCACCTCCACCAGGCAGTCGCGGTGCTGGGCGGCTTTGGAGGCGCATGGCTTGGGGTTGGGAGAGCCTGTAGAGTAAGTGCTGAAGACATCTGGTCGCTATGATGCGACTGATCATAGAATCTAAAAGCTGGGTGATTGGTTTTTGACAAGGTATTGCTATACAGCTCAAACTAGCTTCAAACTCGCAATCCTTCTGCCTCAGCCTCGGCTACACCGTGTTGCCTACTCAACTTCCTTTGGGAAATTCGCTGGGTCCCGCAAGAATCCGGAAATGTGTAGCTCCTATAACCTTTAAGAGATGTCTTTGATGCCCTTGGAGCCTGCCAGGAATGCAAGATCCTTGTGTTGTAGAGTAGTTCACAAGAAGAGGCTAAGGATGTTGTCATTTGCATACCGCTTAAATTAAAAAAGAGACTTGGCTTCCTAGAATGTGTAGGTATTGACTGAGCTGTCCAAGAAGAATAGCTTATCACTAAATCACCCTTACCCACGAAAATACACATTCAAAGACGCTGATGAAAACCAACAGACAACAGTGATAACACTCATTCGGGCCTTGATTAGCTATTCCCAGTGTTTCTCCAACATTTACTTCGGCTCAATATGGTTTGCTCTTCCGTTCTCTGTTAAGTGAACCCAAATGGCATGAAGAAAATACTATTATGAACTGTAATAAAATAAAGTTACCTTTTTGCAAATGTCAGTCTGACTGACCATAGTATTTTAGCAGCCTGCGTAGGTTGTATCTTTGAATGTAAAAATAGAGTTTGGGCTCTCTTCCTCTTTCTCGCCATCTTTCCTCTCCACTTCTTCCCCCATCCTCTATCCTAATAAATCCACTCTCTTGTGGAAAAAAAAAAAAAAATAGAGTTTGGGCCCAGTGGATTTTGGATTGAGAAGAAACTCAGGTTATTTTCGCATATTTCCCTAAAGAAATAAAAATTATCCACAATACTTTTTATTTATGGTAACCCCAGACTTTTCATCCAGTAAATCAGTGAGCTTAACAGCTATGAATGGCTTTGGAATGACACCAGACACTTGAGTGGCCTTTCATTCTATTGTGATTAATTTTCCAATTTGTCTTCTTGAATTAAAAATCTCTTAGGCTAGGCAGTGGTGTCACACACCTTTAATCCCAACCCTGGGAAGACAGAAGTAGCAGAACTCTTGAGTTTGAGGCCTGGTCTACAGAGCAAGTTCCAGGACAGCCAGGACTACACATAGAAATAATGTCTCGAAAAAGAAAAAGAAAAAGAAAGAAAGAAAGAAAGAAAGAAAGCTAGCTTGTAAATGTTGTCCCCAAAGTATAGACTGATGTTTACAAACCAAAGCAAGATGTTTTGTGTAATTATTTTTACTTAACTTAGTAGTTTAATGACTGTACCATCAGACACTGAAAAGCAACTTATTTACTTTAAAACAGTTGCTAGAACATCTAGTTTGGGTGTATTTTTAGGAGTGGGCACTGTGATTAAAGAAAATAGCCGGGCGGTGGTGGCGCACGCCTTTAATCCCAGCACTTGGGAGGCAGAGGCAGGCGGATTTCTGAGTTCGAGGCCAGCCTGGTCTACAGAGTGAGTTCCAGGACAGCCCGGGCTACACAGAGAAACCCTGCCTCGAAAAAACCAAAAAAAAAAAAAAAAGAAAAATAGTTTGCTGAGCCATTTGAAGCTTCTATTAAACAAGTTTTCTTCTTTTCCCTCTTTTATGCCAAGATCTTTCAGAGAAAGCATCATTGATGACCGCATATTATTTCCCATGTTCAGTTAACGCTTACGTTTAAGTTACACCAAAATGCTGGGAAGGCTTGTGACAGGACAAGGAGAGGCTGCTCCATCTTGTACTCTTGCTGAGGCCATTTTACTTTAACTAGGATTTGATCTGCTTGATGAAGAATCCTGTGGAAAATTACCCAACTCCTTTCTATACCCATCTATCTTAGTCAGGGTTTCAGTTCCTGCACGAACATCATGACCAAGAAGCAAGTTGGGGAGGAGAGGGTTTGTTCAGCTTACACTTCCACATTGCTGTTCATCACCAAAGGAAGTCAGGACTGGAACTCAAGCAGGTCAGGAAGCAGGAGCTGATGCAGAGGCCATGGAGGGATGTTACTTACTGACTTGCTCAGCTTGCTTTCTTATAGAACCCAGGACAACCAGCCCAGGGATGGTACCACCCACAGTGGGCCCTCCCACCCTTGACCACTAATTGAGAAAATGCCTTACAGCTGGATCTCTTGGAGGCATTTCTTCAAGAAGTTTCCTTTCTCTGTGATAACTCCAGCTTGGTATCAAGTTGACACACAAAACCAGCCAGTACCCCATCCCAAGGTCATGATGCTCTAGCTAACTTATCTTAGCTTCTGTTAAACTGTTTGCTTCTGCAAACCTCAAACTGGCAGCTGCCAAGTGAGGTATCAGGATGTGTAGTCTTTGTCTTTAAAATCCTTACCCTAAACACTGGGTGCTGCACTTGGGTCCCCAGTACCCAAGTACAGGTCCAGCTGGCTGGAATAAAGACTTTCTTTTTTTTTTTTTTTTTTGGTTTTTCGAGACAGGGTTTCTCTGTGTAGCCCTGGCTGTCCTGGAACTCACTCTGTAGACCAGGCTGGCCTCAAACTCAGAAATCCACCTGCCTCTGCCTCCCAAGTGCTGGGATTAAAGGAGTGCGCCACCAGCTAGACTTTCAATTGCCTATAAACTGTGTCTGAGTGATCATCTCTAGTGGGCTCCCTATAACAGGCTTATCCCAAGGACCACATCTCTCAAAGGAAGGAAAGCAGTAGCCAACAATGAGGTTCCTTTTTACCAACTGTGACCAACAGGAAAGAAGGAGGAGAGACTATCCAAACATCATCCATCGGGGCTCTCCACTTTGGAGTGACAGGATTCACAAATTTAACTACTGACATCCAAGGACAAAATTACAGTTTAAGGATAAGAAGAATTATTACAGCCTTTTCAACATATGGACTGGGAAAAACTGGATATCCACAAGTAGATGAATGAAACTAAGTCCCTCTCTCTCACCCTGAATAGAAATCAGCTCTAAATGGATCAAAGTCTATTGACTGTTAGTCCTGAAACTTTGATGGTGATAGAGGGAAGCACTCTCATGGGGAAGCACTTCAAAATATAAGCATTGGCAGAAGCCATGTGGAAGTCCCTGAATCTTGCTGCCTCAGACTTAAAAGGCAAGAAAGCTTCTTCTGCAGTGTATCTATTGACGATTACAGACTCACAGGTGAGAATGGGAGACAGAAAGCTTCAGTGACAACCTCTCCCCACTGCTCCCCCCAAAAAGTCTCAACGGGAAACCATTGAAGAGAAGTCTTAAAAATTGACATAGGGAATTTGACCGTACCCCAGTGAGTATGTGGACAACACAAATTGGACTTGGGTTTTTTCATTTGTTTTAGGTTTTTTGTTTTTTAAGTTCCTTCTTTTTTTTTTTTTTCCCCTTTGGGGGAGATCACAAGGTGAGAGGTAAACCTGGGAGCCAGAAAGTGACTGTGATCTGGGTGCATTATGTGAAGTTCCCAAATAATCAATAAAAATATTATGTGGAGGGTGGATATATATGCATTGGCAAGGACTTCTGAAAAGGGCTCCAGGAATACAGGGAATAATACTAAGAACCAAAAAATAGGGTTACATAAAAGTAAAAGGCATAGCAACAAACAAACAAACAAAACCACATAGCGCCAGCCTGCAATTTGGCAGCACACCTTTGCTCAGTGAGGATGATGGAGAATATATAGAGCTCGAAACACTATGTACAGAAGACTCCCGGTTGACAAATGGGTCAATGAAAGGAGCAGATGACTCTCAGAAGATGAAATACAACCAACCATTAAGAAAAAAAAAAAAAAAAAAAAAATCAGCATCCATGGCCAACAAGGACAAGGACAAGTAAATTAAAACTACTCTGAGGTCCTATCTTGCCCTCATCAGAGTGGCTATAGTAAAGAAAAGCAATAACAAATGCCAGCAAAGATATGAAGGTATGGGAATGCTTGGACAATGTAAGTTAGTCCAACAATTATGAAAATCAATTTCTTCAAAGTACAAAAATATAACTACTATATGACTTCTGAGTATATATCCAAGAAATGTAAGTCAGCATAACACAAAGATACTTACACACCTGTGTTTATTGCAGCACTATTTACAATAGTCAAGTTATAGAATCAGATTATGTGAACATCAGTACATGTATTTTTTTAAAAATGGGATAAACTAGCTGGGAGGTGGTGGCACACGCCTTTAATCCCAGCACTTGGGAGGCAGAAGCAGGTGGATTTCTGAGTTTGGGGCCAGCCTGGTCTACAGAGTGAGTTCCAGGACAGCCAGGGCTATACAGAGAAACCCTGTCTCGAAAAACCAAAAAAAAAAAAAAAAAAAAAAAAAAGGGGTAAGCTGGGTGGTGGTGATACATGTTCATGTCTTAATCACAGCACTCAGAAGACAGAGATAAGTGGATTTCTGAGTTCAAGGCCAACATGGTCTACAGAATGGGTTTCAGAACAGCCAAGGCTACACAGAGAAACTCTGTCACAAAAACAAACAAACAACAAAAAAAGAAAGAAAGAAAGAAAGAAAGAAAGAAAGAAAGAAAGAAAGAAAGAAAGAAAGAAAGAAAGTGGAGTGTGTGTGTTTATGTGTATGTTTATTTCTTTATATTTATTTAATTTTGAGACATTGCTTTATATAGTCCAGGAACTTTCTATGTAGTCACCTTAAATTGATCTTCCCACCACCCGAATGCTGGGATTACAGCTTTAGGTGTACAACATCAGGCCTAATTTATGCCAAGGACACTGCCAAGCGAACCCCATCCTGCCCACACTGGAGCTGTATCAGCCTAAAGAAGATGAGATAATGATGCTTGCTAGAAAACTATAGAGCTTGAGATTATGATACTGAACAAAATATATATCACTAAAGGAAGGAGATTGGGGAAGGAAGAGGATTAGAGGGCAAGAGCTGGTATGGAATGGTCAATATGGCCAATGGATATGGTAAGCTTTAGAGACATCTTCTGTGCAAAGCCCAGCACTATGAACAACCCATACATACCACTTTAGAATGGACTTCAGAAAGAGTTGCCTTTTAGATCTGTTTTCAGATCTCTGATGTCTTTCTTCAAGTAAAACAGCCATTTTAACACTCCAGGCAGACTTTGTTATCAGAAGTTAACCAACCCTTGTGAGCAAGCAAAGCTCTGTGGGAAAAAGAGGCAGGAAGCTTTGGATTTGACACAGCTGATCACTGCTCTGTGATGTGACTATCTTTTGTTTGACTTAACTTCAGTTTCCTCTTCTGTACTATACAGGGGTGGAAGGGGCTTCTTACTCCTTGGTGAGTTAATTGAAATGATTTGGGCCCTGTGTGACTTCACCAAAGTCAAGCATCTAGAAGTATCCCAGCAAGGGAGCCACCACTAGTCCCCTGGGAATCAGATTACCTGGATCCCCTCGACTCTATGGAAAGGGGACCGTGCAGAGGAAAAATACTTTTACTACCACAGTGAGTAGGCTCTGGATCCTTGTTGGCACATATTTTGAAAACATCTGAGTACAGATAAGTGAGTTTTTGTTGGGTGGAATCCTTTCTGGCATCACTGTGATACAAAGCCTGCCCCTACCTCCCAGTGCTCAGATTAAAGGTCTGCACCACCATGATTTTAAGTAGAGATGAAGGCCAACAAAAAACTGCAGTAGCCACCAAGCCTGACAACTGAGTTCAGTCTGGGGACCCACATGGTGAAAGGAGAGAACCTACTTCTACAAGGTTTCCTCTGACATGTGACACACATGTATACAAACCCATGAATGAATGAATGAATGAGTGAGTGAATGAATGAATGAATGAATGAAAATTTAAAATTTTAGAACTGAAGTTAAGAGAACTCACTGCTCTTGTGAAGAACTCAGGTTTGGTTCCCAGCAACCACATGGTGGCTCACAACCATCTGTAACTCTAATTCCAGGGTATCCACCATCTTCTTTTGACCTCGGCATGCACAAGGCATATATATGGTGAATACACATATATGTAGGCAAAACACATAAAGTAAGTTGTAACGGCCCATTCTGCTCCTTAGTAACGGCCCGTTCTGCTGCTCCGGTCTGCGGGTCAGGGTCTAGCAAGAGAGACAGTGGGGATGGAGGGGCAAGAGATGCGAAGAATGGAAACAAGACAGAATCTGATCAAGCCTCTTTTACTGAAAGGAAATCCTGGGTATTTATACCCTTTACCAAGTGCCTTGCCCTCATGGGCAAGCTCAGGTGAAGGCACTACGTCATGCGCCTAGCAGTGTGGAGACCTCGTGCACCTAGCTGCTGGTGACACTAAACAGCAAAACAAGATGTTTATCAGAGTGTGCTCAGCTGTTACAGGCTGTTGAAAACAATTCTCGCCGGGCGGTGGTGGCGCACGCCTTTAATCCCAGCACTTGGGAGGTAGAGGCAGGCGGATTTCTGAGTTCGAGGCCAGCCTGGTCTACAGAGTGAGTTCCAGGACAGCCAGGGCTACACAGAGAAACCCTGTCTCGAAAAACCAAAAAAAAAAAAAAAAAAAAAAACAATTCTCTTGTCAGGGTATATGGCTTGAGATGGCTGTAAAGATGAGAGCTGCTTTCTGCTAGAAGTCGGCTCCCAACAGTAAGTCTTTTTTTAAATGTAGAATTTGAAATTAAAAACACCATGCCAACCTGGGTGTGACAGTGCACACTGGTAATTCCAACACACAGGAGACTGAGTAGTGATAATTGCACATTTCAGGCTAGCATGAGCTATGTGACCTGATTTGTTTAATAACACCCTGTCTGAAACAAAAATCCAAGCCATCAAAGTTCAGTTTATATTAATATCTCCCAAACTAAATGTTAAGGTGCAAATATAACAAAATATGGACAATATCTATATGAATAAAAGTATAGACCAGATAAAGGAAATCACATCACTGAAGAATGGAGAGTTATTCTTTGTCCATGGGCAGGAGGGCTCAGGACTGTCAAGCTATCACTTCCTCCCATCTCAAAATACATAAATACATAAAATAAAACATATATATTTTAATGAAATAAAAATCTCAGTCAATAAGTTTTCACATACTGACAAACTTATCCCAAAGTTTATAGCAGAGGCAAAGAACCTTAAAGGGCTGGGGACTACAGCTCAGTGACAGAGCACTTGCCAAGCGTGTGTAAGTCAATAGCTTCCATTGTGCTTCCAGGAGTGAAGGCAAGCAAGCAAACAAAAGAATCTATTCACACTTTTGCACCAAAGCAAAAACAAAAACAAAACAGCAGCACCACCACCAACCAACAACAAAAACATATACACAATGTATAAGAACAAGGAAAACCTTTCATTTGCACTGGAAAAACTCAGAAAGCGGAGGTTCAAGACACTGCTAGAGATATGGGATATATTAGTTATCTCTGACAGGTAGTAAATGGCCCCTCAGAACTTAGACTGTTTAAAGGGATAAAGTCAATTATTATTTGTCACATTTCCTGTGAAAAGGAATTGATACAGGGTGCTGTAGTGGTTAGTCTTTGTTTCCCAGTATCTGAGGCTTAGCCAAAAGACTCAATGGTGAGGGGCCCGACTCATCAAAAGGCTCATTCACCAAGAGTCTGGTGCAAATGCTAAGGTTAGCTAGAATCTTCTCAGGGCTGACTAGAACGCTCACATATGACCTTTCCATGCATCCTATACTCCCTCACAGCTGGATTCTATAGGCAAACATCCTAAGAGAGAAGAAAGGGCAAAGATGAAGCCTGTGTGCCTTCTGTGATGTACCTTTACACGTCATGGAGTTGCTCTGCCTGTATTCTTTTGGTAATAACAAGAAGACGTTCTGACATGTTCATGAGGTGTGAACAGATTCCAGCTCAATGGAGGTGTATCAGCATCAATTTAAAGGACATGTTTGTAAGGTGAGACTTATTAATATATGGACATGCAATTTTGGAAAATATAATTTGCTGCAGGAATGAAAAGTGGGGCATATGGCATGCATAGCCGCACACGGAAAGACCAGTTGGCAGCCGAGGGCACCCTACCCTGCATGAAGATCTCTTTTCACAGATTCTGCCCAGTCCTAGAAATGGGAATCTGAACCACAGGGTCTCCACTCAGGGATACTGTGCAGAGGTGAACCTTACTGGAAACAGGGTAATGGAGCTGGAGGCAGCCTGCTGCTGAGGGAGAGTGCTTGCGTCTTCCTGCCTGACACCAAGGATGTTGACTACCACATGTAAGCCCTTGCAACGTTTGTATTCACCTATGTCTGATTAATGATTAATCTGCTCCTGCTTTTCAACCTTCTTCTAGCTTCAAAACAGTCTTGACATTGATTATGTTTGTTGTCACTTCTCTGTGTCCTAAAACTGTTTATTGGTTATGTGAACTCAAGAGGAATGATAGAATGTGTTCAGTCCACATGCTTAACTCGTCATTTCGTCAGCCCAGTGAGCTTAGCGTCCAAGGTGAGTTAATCCTTTTCTGAATCCTTACAAAATTCCATGGTTTACTTTTGTGGCAAAAAGTGTGAACGACCACCTTGGAGTTTATACACAGATAAAGAATACTCAGGGCACAGTGAGGGTGACTGGCACCCAAAGCTCTTGTATAGAGGGCAGTGCTTCTCCGCCTCCCTAATGCATGGCACTTTAATAGTTTGTTATGTTGTGCCGATCCACAGTCACAAAATTATTTTCACTGCTACTTCATAGCTGTAATTTTGCTACTGTTATGAATTGCATTGTAAATATCTGTGTTTTCTGATGGTCTTAGGAGACCCTGGGAGTGGTGGTTCAACCCCCAAAGGAGTCCATAGCCACTGGTTGAAAAGCTCTCCTCTAGAATAATGCTTTTGAGATAGATATGAATCATAAATTATTTTTTCTAGAAACCACACAGGCTCAGTAGAAAGAGGAAAGAAGAAAGAAAACAATGGAAAGAGAGGAGGAGGGATGTAGGAGGAGCTAAGGTGGGAGGAGTAAGGAGAGGAAGAGGAAAAGGAAGAGGAGGAACGAGGCGAGGGGAGAGAGCAGAGAGGCAGGAGGATGAAGCGCAGGTATGGAGCACAGTCCTGGGTAACAACTTATATTTAGGTTAGCTAATTGGGATACAGCTCTAATTGTATGGGCATGTTGTTATATAAAACATATAAAGCCTTCGATTAAACTTTAGAGTCTCATTTTTTACCAGGCCCAAGTGGATGCCGGGATGGTCTGGGCACCAACCCAGCCTTGTAGAGACAGTGTGGAAGATTGGCAGAGCCATGTCCCATGTTGGCATCCCATGGGTGGCAGGGCTGGTGTTTCTGGCTGGCCGTTTCTGGCTACGTCAAGCACATGACCTCTGGCCACGGAACATGGCAGCTTAGATAGTGGGGCTTGACTAGCAGCCATTTTAAATAATTACTTCAACAGAGGGAGAAGGGAAGGAAGGAAGAAGGGAAGAGAGGCTAGAGGGGAAAAAAGGAGGAGGGGCAGGAAGGAGGGAAGCAAGAGAGGAATGAGGGAGAGAGAAAGAAAAATGAGATTAATTTTCACGTTTTGTTTGATTCAATATATCCAAAATACTCTTATTATAATCACCATAAAAATGTATTAATGTGATATTTTCATGGGGGTGGGGTATTAACTTTTCTAATGCTGTGTGGTTCACACTGCTAGTACATCTCCTGTTGGACTAGCTGCATTTCAAATGCGTACTCACCATATGTGCTAGTGGCCACCATACTGGACAGTCAGATCCAGGAAGTAATTAACATCTTGAAGGAGATGACAGTCAGCTTTCATGAAACAGAATTCATCTTGGGCCTACCCTGGACCAGAGGCCATCATATAACACAAAGACCTGGCCACAAAGAGCCTGCTTGGCTATCTGAAAGGGCAGACTACAATCCCAGCAGGGTCATGTACACTCTTACATTAATGGCTAATCATTTCATTTGCACCACTGTATCAATAATCTTGTTTTGTGTTTCCTTTCCTTCTTTTTTTTGGTTTGGGCTTTTGACACAGGGTTTCACTATGTAGCCCTGACTGGCCTAGCCTAGAACTTGCTATGTAGACTACACTGGCCTCAAACTTGCAGAGATCTGTCTGCTTCTGCATCACAAGTGCTTGTAAAGGTGTGTACCATCATACCGGCCATTTCTTACTTTTAAAATTCCCTGTAATTCCTGATCCTCTGACATCCCCGGAGGCCTTGATGACCACAGAGACTGTCTCTCCCAGAGCTAGTCAGTTTCTAAAGACAGAAAAGGAATAGCAAGCCTTTCTTGCACAAACCAATCAATCCAAAGCCCAAACTCTATCTCCTCTGCCTCTTATACCCAGGCTACTATTCCCCGCCCTGTTCACCCCAGGACGATCCCTTATGCCCCAGAACACACTGCAGTTTTCCACACTGGCCAATCCCAAATTCTCAGACCCTGCCTCACTTGCTCCATTCCACAGAAACCACAGTAAGACTCATGTTGACATTCAATCCCTTTGTCACCTGACTAGCTCCCCTACCCCACCCCCGACTTTGCCATGGGCCCCTGCCTGTGCTATGACCTGTTTCTAAGCACAATAAACTTCTTCCTTGTCACAATCATTTCTATGTCTCAATATGTCACCTAATTAAAACGAATCCTTGGGATACACTTTAAAACAAACATTACCCACCTCAAGGTTTCTGAGCACTCAAGAGAAGCCCTTCTCCTATTCGCCCAGTTCTTCCTGATGGCCCTTGAATAGTTTCTACCTTGTTTGTTCAGTTCGTTTGTTTGGTTGGTTGATTGTTTTTTTTTTTTTTCTTTTTGTTTTCTTATTTAGTTTTTTTTTTCCTTTAAACTTTTTTTAAAATTTGTTTTATAAGCCAGGCAGTGGTGGCATACGCCTTTAATCCCAGCACTGTGAGGCAGAGACAGGAGGATTTCTGAGTTCGAGGCCAGCCTGGTCTACAGAGTTCCAGGACAGCCAGGACTATACAGAGAAACCCTGTCTCGAAAAACAACAACAACAACAACAACAAATAAATAAATAAATAAAATAAAAAGAAAGAAAGAAAGAAAGAAAGAAAGAAAGAAAGAAGAGAAAAAGATTTATTTTATGTATATGCGTACACTGTAGCTGTCTTCAGACGCACCAGAAGAGGGCATCAGATCCCATTACAGATGGTTATGAGCTACCATGTAGTTGCTGGGAATTGAACTCAGGACTTCTGGAAGAACACCCAGTTCTCTTAACTGCCGAGCCATCTCTCCAGTCCCCTCTTATTTAGTTCTTATTTATAATCATAGATTTAATTCTGCAATCCAGCTAGACCTGGAGGGGAATGAGCAAAAGGTGAACCACAGAGGATTCCTGTGAGACCACAAAGCTTATTGGATGCAGACAGTAGATGGGGTGGAGGTGCTCTCCTGAGCTGCAGGAGTGGTCAGTGGTTGAGATACACACAAGTCAAAGGCATTAGTGCTGTCCACAGTGGGCATTGCTGGTCCACAGTGGGCACTGCTGACCACGGTGAGCACCGCTGTCCACGGTGAGCATCGCTGTCCACGGTGGGCACCGCTGTCCACGGTGAGCACTGCTGTCCACGGTAGGCACCGCTGTCCACGGTGAGCACGCTGTCCACGGTGGGCACGCTGACCACAGTGAGCACCGCTGTCCACGGTGGGCATCGCTGTCCACGGTGGGCACCGCTGTCCACGGTGAGCACCGCTGTCCACGGTGAGCACCGCTGTCCACGGTGAGCACCGCTGTCCACGGTGGGCACCGCTGTCCACGGTGGGCACCGCTGACCACGGTGAGCACCGCTGTCCACGGTGAGCATCGCTGTCCACGGTGGGCACTGCTGTCCACGGTGGGCACTGCTGTCCACGGTGAGCACTGCTGTCCACGGTGGGTACCGCTGTCCACGGTGAGCACTGCTGTCCATGGTGGGCACTGCTGTCCACGGTGGGCACCGCTGTCCACAGTGAGCACCGCTGTCCACAGTGGGCACCGCTGTCCACAGTGAGCACCGCTGTCCACAGTGGGCACTGCTGTCCACGGTGGGCACCGTGGATGGGCACCTCTGTCCACGGCGGGCACCGCTGTCCCACAGTGAGCACTGTAGACCTCCTGCTGACTGTTCCGGTCCTGGACCTACAGTGCTCCATGGCTTCCACACTGAACGTTCATGCCATTGTGCTCCTTCCCAGCACACACCTGCCATCTAACCTCTCAGTCTTGGCAGTGAGAGGAAAACTAGGAACTATTTATACTTGGTCCAGCATTGGCCACACCCAAGATCCCATGACCTGTATGCTTCAGGATGGACTTGCTGTCAGTGACACATGTATGTATGGTCATGTATGTGAAGCTGCCACCCTAGCACATGAGTCCTGGAATAATTCTGTAAAGCAGCAACCCTTGTACCCAAATCCTTTCTCTCAAAGTTCAGAGCAGAAGACCTGTCTGCTGACTTTGGAACTCTTTCTGCAAACTACTGGAAAGAGATACCACCAAGGGCTCGATAGCCACAGTGAAGTTGAAGAATAGGGAAGGGTTGGCCATGATTGACAGCTATAGAGGACCTTGGCATCTGCTTAGTCTTGTCTTAGTTTCCAATAAATCTTTCCAGAGTTGCTTTAATTATATCTGAGCCATCTCTCCAGCCCTACTGACTAACTCTTTTTTTTTTTTTTCTGGAATTGATTGACAGGCACAGGCGGGGATTCGAACTCGGAAGAGACTGACAGCCACCTCTGACTCCAGGGCGCAGCGACTGCTGCTCTGTGTCACCACTGGCTGGCTTACTGACTAACTCTTAATTGCCTCTCATCTACTGATATCACTTTTCTCATTGCTATCAAAACTCTCTGACAAAGGAAACTTCAGAATGGTTGGGGCTGGAAAGATGGTTCAGAGTTTATGAATACTGGTTGCCTCAAGTTCAATTCCCAGATCCCACATGTGGCTCACAACTGTCAGTAACTCTACTTCCTACGCCTCTGATTCCCTCTGCTGGCTTCCCCAGACACCAAGCATGCATTGGGTACACATACTCCCATGCAGGCAAAACACTCATACAAAAAAGTCTAAAAAAGAAAGTGGCCCTGTAGACATGCCCGCAGGCTAATCTCAGTTCCTCAACTGAGACTCTCTCTTCCCAGGTATATCTAGGGTTGTGTTGGCAAAAACTAACCAACACAGAAAGGAATGGCTTACTTTGGTTCTGTGGGTTCCAGGCATGCACATGTTGCACAGACATGCATGCAGGTAAAGCATTCATGTACATGAAATTAAATAAAGTAAGTTTATAAAGTTGAAAACAGTGACAAGTTTATTTGGCTCATGATTTGAGGACACATGGTTTGAGGGAAGGTGTAGTGGCAACAGGAACATGGGGGGCCTGGTCACCTGTGTCATAGGAAGCAGAGAGAGGTGACTGCTGGTGCTCAGCTGGCTTGCTCATCTTTTCCTCTGCATTCATTCCCATGGGGTGGTGCTACTCCCATTCAGAGTGAGTCTTCCTTCCTTGATTAAACTTTTCTGTAAATACCCTCATAGACATGCCCAGAGGTGTGTCTCCTAGGTGACTCTAAATCCAGTCAAGTGGACAATGAAGGTGGATCCAATGAATAATAAATAAATTATACTTTTATTTTGGTTGTCCATTCAGAAATTTTAAAAAATTTTATTTAGCCATATGTAGTTTATTTTATTGTATTATTATTGTTATTATTAATAGTAAAGACTTATGCATTTCATGTATATTAGTGTTTTGTTTGAAGTTACATGCCAGAAAAGGGCATTGGATCCCATTATACATGTTTATAAGCCACCATGTGGTTGCTGGGACTTGAACACAAGACCTATAGAAGACCAGCCAGTATTCTTAGTTACTAAACCATCTCTCCAAACTCATATTATTATTTTTTTATAGTGTCTCATTTGTTGATTTCTCCTTCCTGTTACATCCTGCCTGTGTTTTTGTAGGCTGATTCTGCCTATGTTCAAACGTTTCATAGCCTTTGACTTAATATTATGTCTATGAGTCTCATCTATGCTAGTTTCGTAGTACAAAGGTACCTGGTTAGAACCAGTTCTCTTGTCGGTGGTCATCTAGAAAGCTCTCTGTTTAGACTCTTACAAAGGAGGCTGCTATGAACATTCTTTTAAGATTTATCTATTTTGATTTTATTTGTATCAGTGTTTTACCTGCATACGTAAATGTGCCCTGTGTGTGCAGTGTCCAAGAAGGCCAGAAGAGAAAGATGGGCTCCCTAAAACTGGAATTACAGATGCTTGTGAGCCACTGTGCGGGTGCCCAGGTCCTCTGCAAGAGCAGCAAATGCGCTTAGCTGTTCAGCCATCTCTCCAGCCCCATTGTAGATATTCTTATTTATATCTGCTAAAAACTTATTTATTATTTAGATTTATTTAGTGTCTGTGTCTGTAGTGTGTGTGTGTGTGTGTGTGTGTGTGTGTGTGTGTGTGTTGCTTGCATGGCTGCATGTGTACCATGTGCATGCCTAGCTCCCACAGAGGTCAGAAAAGGTCATTGGATTCATTGGATCTCCCTGGAACTGGCATGAAGGAGAGTTGTGAGCCACCACGTTCCTCTTTACTAGAGAGCCATCTCTCTAGTCCCTTGATCTTTTTTCAGTTATGTGTCTGTGTATATGTGCACCTGGATGAAGATGCTTACCGAGGCCAAAGGCATCTACCCCTGGGGATGGAGCCACCAGACATGGGAACAGACCCCTGTCCTCTGGAAAAGCAGTTCATGCTCTTAAGCACTGAGGCAGTTCTCTTGCCCTTTTTAAATTAATTCTTTAACTTTTGAGGTTGTAAATACATCATTTCCCTCCTCTGTTCTCTGCAGATCCTCTCAGATACCCCTCCTGCTCTCTTTCGAATAAATTCAGGGCCTCTGTGTTTTCATTTAATTGTTGATACAGTGTGTGTGTGTGTGTGTGTGTGTGTGTGGCGTGCGCGTGCGTGTGTTGTTCTATATAATGTTTACTTGAATGCATATGTTTTCAGGGCTGACAATTTGATATTGGATAATCAATTGGTGTGCTCTTCCCTGGGGAAGACTATTTCTCCCATTTGCATTCCTTAGTTGCTTATAGTTCTGGTTTTCTTTGTTCAGGATCAAAGCCTTGTGACTCCCCTGCCACACACGTTAGCATGTCTGCTAGTGTCATCCTAATTCGTCGCCTGTTTAGGCAGTGATGTTGGTTAGACTTCATGAGTGTAGCTTCTGACATTCCTAGGAGACTCAGTGTCACAGTAAAGCCCCTGTACCTCTGGCTCCTACAGGCTTTCTGTCCCCTCTTCTGCCAGGATCCCTACAGCTTAGGTACAAGGAGTTGTGTTGTAGATATATCAGGTGGGGTTCAACTCCACACAACTCTGCATTTTGATTGGTGGTGATTTTCTGTAACAGAAGTTTCCTTGATGAGGGGTGGGACTACACTCACCTGTGGGTATAATGGCAAATATTTAGAACGAAGTTAGGGGTTCAGTAAAGTGGGGTTGTAGGTTCTTCTCAAAGGTATCTGTCATGGTTTGAGTATGCTTGGCCCAGGGAGTGGCACTATTTGGAGATGTGGCCTTGTTGGAGTAGGTGTGTCACTGTGGGCATGGGCTTAAGACCCTCACTGCCTGGAAGTCAGTCTTCCACTAGCCACCTTCAGATGAAGATGTAGCTCCTCTTGCACCATGCCTGCCTAGATGTTGCTCTGCTCCCTCCTTGATGACTGAACCTCTGAACCTGTAAGCCACCCCAATAAATGTTGTCCTTCATAAGACTTGACTTGGTCATGGTGTCTGTTCACAGCCGTAAAATCCTAACTAAGACAGAAGTCGGCACCAGAGACTGGGGTATTGCTGTGATAGGCCTGACCATGCTTTTGTTTGGAAAGAATGTAGATTTGGGGAGTTTGTTTTTGGAAACCAATGGAATGCTTTAAATGGGGCTTAATGAGCTGTCCCATTCTTTCCATTAATATGGAAGACTTTGTTACTGAGAGTGCAGCCCAAGAGGGTTCCATGGAAAAGAATTTCAGTATGTGGCCTAGAGACTGTTTTTGTGGTATTTTAGTGTATAATGTGGCTGGTTTTGCCCTTGTCTGAAGAGTCTACCTGAGTCTAAGGTAAAGAGATTTGTATTAATTACATTGACAAAGGAAGTCTCAAAAAGCCCAGCAGAGTCTTTGTTGTCTGGTTAAGTCTCATGAAGTGTTTTAAGCAAGCGTAGCAAGCTTAGAAAGGAAAAATATAAAATATATGGTTCAAGTATTAAAGGGGCTCCAGCAAGTGAAATGGAGCTGAATTCTATGTTCTAGGAAATAACAGATAAGGGATTTGGGGGAAAGATCCCATCTAGCTAAATTTACATCCAGGCATGGTGGTACACACCTTTAATCCCAGAAGACAAAGACAAACAGATCTTTGAGTGCAAGGCCAGCCTAGGACAAAGCAGGTTCTAGGTGAAGAAAAGCTTAAATCCAGGCATGGTGGTACATGCATTTAATCCCAGAACTACAGAAGACAGTCATGCCAATCTCTGAGTTTAAGGTCAATCTACAGGGCAAGTTACAGGAAAGCCAGCTTAGGCAGTGAGGAAGTTGGAAAACAGAAAGCTCATAATAGAATAAGGGGGCCATGTTCCAGCCCCAACAAGCAATAGAACACGGCAGCTTCAGTCCTGTGACTCTGGCTTTAGAGTGAAAAATAGAAGGGACTACTGGAACAATTGATGCTGGTTAGCAGGAGCTAAGAAGTTAGTGGTGATTAAGAAGAGACCAGCATCACTAGCTGAAATTTCTGGGAAGTGTTTTCTGAGAGCACAAAGAAACTGTGCTCCAGACATAGCCAAGATTGTGTCTTGTGCTGCAGCTGTATTTGGTACTGTGTAAGAGTCACCCAGGTGGTACTGGTTTTGAAGGCATGAAGGGGTCATGAAGAACAGCTGAGGCTTGGCATTGTGAGAGGATGAAGGTGTAACCCCAGTTGCAGTTGACGGCCCAGGACTGAAGGGGTTATGCAAAGGAGTTGAGGCTTGGCACCATGAAGAGAGCCTATGAGAGGCTATTGGTGAAGCCTAGTTGCAGCAAGAGACCCCAGCTTATTGGAAAATACCAGTACCAGTGGCTGATTGCCAAGAACTGTGGAAGGAGTAAGGAGAGGAAGAGGAGGAGTAGGGAGAGGAAAAGGAAGAGGAGGAGCTAGGGAGAGCAGAGATGTAGGATCGATGGAGAGTCACGCAGGTATGGAGAGTAGTCACGGGTGACAACTTTTATTTAGAGTTAGCTAATTGGGAAACGACTCTCTTTGTATGGGTATATTGTTAATGAGCATTGCCAAACATATAAAGCCTTTGATTAATCTTTAAGCATTAGAGTCTCATTTTCTTACTGGGCCCGCATGGATGGCGGGATGGTCCGGGCAATGCCCAGCCTTGGGGCGACATCATGGAAGATTGGCAGAGCCATCTCCCACGCTGATGTTTCATGGGTGGCAGCGCTGGTGTTTCTGGCGGCGCGCATGTGGCCTCCAGCTCTGCCCTCTGTAGCACTCTAAGCTCAGGTTGATCCACATCACTGCCTTTGCTGTTCTTTGTTAAGGTAATTATTTAAAAACGGCGGCGGTCAAGCTGACTATCTAAGCTGCAGTGCTCTGCCTAGCTCAGCTGCCATGTTTCTCTGCAGAGCTGGAGAAGTGACTCCAGCCCTTCGGAAGAGCCCAGAAGGTGAACTGTGGATCCCAGACATTGACAGAAGAAACTGTAACATTGAAGCTGCCTTGGAGACCCCAAGTTGTTTGAGATGCCAGAGGCATAGGATATCTCCTGAGGAATGCTGCTAACAGCATGGAACCAGCTCAGGAAAAGAAGTTTATTGCAATCAACAAAGATGAAAAAGGAGTTGGAGATCTGAAAACTGCTTTGACATCAGACATGGAAATGCAGAGTTTGGGGTTTGCCCAGCTGGTTTCCTGTCTTGCTTTGAAAGTGATTGGATGGATCTCAGAAGAGACTTTGAACTTTGGACTTACAACATTGTTGATACTGCTATAGACTATGGGGACTTTGGAAGTTAAACTAAATGTACCTTTTTATTATGCTATGGTTAGATATGGCCCCCATAGACTCCTGTGTTTGAACAGGCCTATGAGGGCCAGGGAGTGGAATGTCATGGTTTGAATATGCTTGGCCCAAGGAGTGGCACTATTTGGAGGTGTGTCCTTGTTGGAGTGGATGTGTCACTGTGGGCATGGGCTTAAGGCCCTTACCCTAGCTGCCTGGAAGTCAGTCTTCCATTAGCAGCCTTCAGATGAAGATGTAGAACTCTCAGCTCCTCCTGCACCATGCCAGCCTAGATGCTGCCCTGCTCTCTCCTTGATGATAATGGACTGAACCTGTAAGCCACCCCAATTAAATGTTGTCCTTTATAAGACTTGCCTTGGTGTCTGTTCACAGCAGTAAAACCCTAACTAAGACAGCATCCGAAGCTAAAATCACCTGGTGATGGCACTAGGATCAGAACTTGTCCTTTGGAAGACCTGTTCTCCACACCCCTTTCTCTTTCCTCCCTCCCTCCCTCCCTCTCTCTATTATTTATTTTATGTATGTAGATGTTTTATCTGCGTGTACAGCTATCTGTATACCAGAAGGTCATCTGATCCCATGATACTATGGTTATAGATGGTTGTAAGACGCCATGTGAGTGCTGGGAATTAAACTAGAACCTCTTGAAAGAGCAGCTAGTGCTCTTTACCACTGAGTCATCTCTCCAGCTCCTTATTAACATCTTTTTAAAAAAATCTCCAACAAAACTCCTGCATCTAAGGGGTTTAGGGATGGGGCACAGACATAGATGGACTGTAAGAACCAAAGGAACAGGAAGTCTGTGAGATTTTATCTCCTGGAAATGACAGAGAAGCTACACCCATAATGATACCTCAACTATAAGGCTGCCATAAGATGGCTCATAACCATCTGTAATGGGATGCGATTGATGCCCTCTTCTGGTGTGTGAAGACAGCTACAAGACCAGAACAGTAACATCAATAGACATGCTAATAATATTGAAGGGGAAAATTTCACTGCCCAGACAGATAACTACAGGCCTTTAGGGAGGGATTAAGATGGGATGGAGGGGAGAGACATGGGAGAGGTTGGTCGGAGAAAAGGGAAAAGTGGAAATTATATAATTACATTTTAATTAAAACTCTTAAATTAATTAAAATATTAAAAATTTCATAATTGTAGAATCATGTGATTATCTCTTGTAACTAGTAGATACTTCTCTCTATTTGGTGAACAATGGGTGCCCCAGTGCTAATGATCAAATCTAGGTCCTTGAGCATGCTAGCCAAGCACTCTACCATAGAGATATATGGCCATCCCTTTAAAATATACTTTGAGCCGGGCAGTGGTGGTACACGCCTTTAATCCCAGCACTTGGGAGGCAGAGGCAGGTGGATTTCTGAGTTCAAGGCCAGCCTGGTCTACAGAGTGAGTTCCAGGACAGCCAGGGCTACACAGAGAAACAAGAAACTTCGTCTCGAAAAACCAAAAAAAAAAAAAAAAAAAAAAAAAAGAGTCATATAAAATATACTTTGAGGGGGTTGGAGAAATAGCTCAGAGGTCCTGAGTTCAGTTTCCAGCGATCACATGATGGCTCATAACCATCTATAATGAGATCTGGTGCCCTCTTCTGGCCTGTAGGGATACATGCAGGCATAACACTGTAACATAGTAAATAAATACATTTTAAAATATACTTTGAGTTTTGAGATAGAGTCTGGCCAGTTTGCCCAGGTTCCCATTGAGCTCATGAGCCTCCACTCGTGGGATCCTAGATCCCACATGCTGGGATTCTAGGCTTACAGAACCAGCCCGGCTATGGTGTGTCTTTTGAAGACTTGAACAGTCATTTTTACTGGGCAAATTCACAGGGTAGAATTGCTTTATTGTGGGTCTCCATGTATTTAACTTTAGCAAGTTCGGTCAAATGGTTTTCCAAAGTGTATGAGCTAGAAACATACACTACTGATCATTCCAGTAGCTGCCCCCCCCACCCACATGTAGGAAGTTTTCTGACCCACGTGCATGTGTAACACTTGAGCTGTTCTTGTAGGTGATATGCAAATCAGATTTTTATCATTGTCATAAATCATGGAAAGAATTAGTCATATTCTGTAGCACATGCTGCCCTGCCCACGTTCCCTGAGATCTTTTTTTACAGTCTCCGCTATTACAGGTGAGGCTGCCCAGGGCTCACATTTGCACCATTACACAGAGCAAAAATTCAGGTTCTCAACCTGTGGGTCACGACCCCTCTGGGACCTCTGTGATTCATAATAGCACAGTTACAGTTATGAAGTAGCAACTAAATTTTATGGCTGGAGGTCACCACAACATGAAGAACTACATTAAAAGGTCACAGCATTAAAAGGTTGAGAACCACTGCCACAGAGATTGCCTCTGAGTAAGAAAACATGGTTTTGACACTGGCGCTAGGAAATGGCACATGAGTGTCCACACACATACACACACGCACACACAGATGATCAAGAGAGGCTGATACTGGATAGAGTTCTCCACGCTGAACCTGGACTTTCCCGGAAGGAAGCGCATTCTGGAAGGCCTGTCTGCCTCTTACCCTCATTTCCTGGGCTTCCTGTGAGCATTCCCCAACACAGTATTTTCTGCTTCATCACTAAGAAGCTGACCAAGATGTCTTTGTAACATCCCACTTCTCCATCCTTCTTTCTCAAGGTCCTACTCCCTAAGTATGGTCTAGTTAATTGATGGCAACTACTAAAAATCTACTAGTTTTCTACTTTTGAGTAGCAGCTGAAACAATTGTGGAAAATGAGTGCAAAAAGACAAAAATCAGGGGCGGAGAGATGACTCAGCAGTTAAGAGCATTGACTGTTCTTCCAGAGATCCTGAGTTCAGTTCCCAGCAACCACATGGTGGCTCACAACCGTCTGTAATGGGATGTGATTGATGCCCTCTTCTGGTGTGTCTGAAGACAGCTACAGTGTACTCATATACATTAAATAAATAATAAATTCTCGATATAAATGTGTTCACCTTTAAGTGAATTACAAGCATAAAAATGTCCTACAGACCATGCCAGAAGAATGAGGACATGTGCTTAGTGGCCTGGAGTTCATGGCTGACTCCAGTTCCTCTGCTCTGACTTAGCTGGTTCTTAGTAGGTTCTCACAGAGTCCACTCTTGGTATGGAGTTTTGGGCAAGTTGTGTAAAATAGAAAGGGGATCCTGGTGAACCCCTGAAGTAGAAGAAGAGGCAAAAGGAGAGGGCAAAGTGATACATATGAGAAAGATAGAACAGACTATTGTGGCTTTGAAGAAGAGCTAACCAAAGCTGAAGATTCTAAACAGGAAAGGATATCAGATTCTGTCTTAGCACATCCACACAAAAACCGCGGCTTCGACAACACCGCAGTGAGAACTGCTAGACTTCTGACCTCTAGAGCTGTTAGTCAGCCAGAGTTGCATAAAACCACCATGCCTCCTGCCAAAGTGGCTCACACTCATGGTCCCAGCAACTGAGGTAGGAGGATTTCTACAAGTCTGTGGCTAGCCTCAAGGGAGACCTCTACATAGATAGACCCAATCTCAAATGGGAAACAAACAAACAAAACCCCAGAATAGCAACATAAAAAAGGGAGCGAAAGACCTGCCAGAGGGCAGGGCTTGAAGAACACACAGTGCTTAGAGTTGAAAGTATGGAGTAAGGCTGGAAAGATGGTTTAAGGACACTCTTTGCTCCTGCAAAGGATTCAGGATCAGCCTCCAGCACTCACTTTGAGCAGCCACAACCACCTGTAACTCCAGCCCCCTCTTCTGGTCCACACCCACTGACATTTACTCACACACACATACACATAAAATAAATTTTAAAATCTTTTAAAAAGCACTGGACGGCCATGGCTTTGAAACAGGTCACTAGAGAGAGACTGGAGAAATAGACCTATGGCCTCAATCCTTCACACACAATGTTTGTCATTCAGTTAGAATGAGGGTCTGGAGATGTCGCTCAGTTGGCAGAAGACTTGACTAAGCATCCCGGAAGCCCTGGGTTCAGTCCTCAGTATTGAGTAAAACTGGGTGTGATGTCGCATATCTATAATTCCAATACTGGGAAGATGGAGGAAGGAAAATTATCAGAAGTTCCAGGTCTGCTGGGCGTGATGGTGCACACCTTTAATCCCAGTGCTTGGAGGCAGTGTACCAATGGGGGTGGGCTTTGAGATTTCAATAGCACATGCCAAACCCAGAGTCTTTCTCATTGAAGGGACCCATGTCCTGTGAGTGCTCTCCTCTGGAGCCAGATTAGGCACAAACCACACCCAAACACCAATTTCCAAACACAAAGAGATCCTTTATTAAGTAAGGTAAAGAGTCAGGGTAGCTGAATTTAAATCAGGCAGAAGAGGCAGCCAATAGCTTTGCAGCTGTTGATTTTAAGAGGGAAAAGTGGGAGGTCTGCTTAGGTTGAGCTAGGATGGGTTGGTGGGTTCTGATTGGCTATTTTAATTAGAGTAGTCAAAATTGTGAAATTTGATTGCTGGACCTTGGTGATCAGTATCAGGAATGAGTGAGGTCTAACAAGTAGCTAAGTAAGGGACTAGACCTCGGTGGCTAGCTTCCGGTAGTAATCTATTTATTTAACAAGGGAAAGGAAGGCAGGAAAAGGGAAAACCTGATAGCGTCAAGGTTGCCTCTGTTAGAGAGCTTTCACTTTGGGTACAGATCGGGATGTAGGTCTTAGCGACAGCTTCCATGTCTGCCTGCACGCTGCTAGGCTTCCAGCCAGCCATTATGATAATAGGCTGAACCTTGAACTGCAAGCAAGTCCTTAATTAAATGCTCTCTCTTATAACAGTTGCCTTGGCCATGGATGTCTCTTCTCAGTGATGAAACACTAACTGAACAGGGACAGAAGGAACACTGAAGAAATAATGGCGGAGGGTTTTCTAAAATAGAAGAAAGACATCAACTTATAGACTCTAAGAAGTTCCTCGCCGGTTGTGGTGGCGCACGCCGGTAGGATTTGCTGAAGGAGGCAGAGGCAGGAGGATCACGAAGTTTGAGGCCAGCCTGGGCTACACATTTAAAAAAAAAAAAAAAAAAGTTCCTCAAGACAAGTAGAGAATTCCAGTCAGCAGTGGTGGTACAAGCTTTTAGTCCCAGCCTTCAGAAGGCAGAGGCAGGTGGATGGATTTCTGAGTTCAAGGCCAATCTGGTCTACAGAGTAAGTTCCAGGACAGCCAAGGCTACACAGAGAGCCCTGTCTATATAAACTTAAAGGAAGAATTCTATGGAACAGTATTTTCTCATTTAACTGTTGAAAACTAAAGACACATCTTAAACAATATTTTCTTAGCTTATGTTGATTTTATATAACTGTGAATTCCATTATGACATTTTCACACATGTATAAGATGTATTTCTAGAATATTTCTCTCTTTGTTTCCCTCTCTTGTCTCCCTTACCTTCCTCTTCCCAACTGGCTCCCCTATAGGTGTGTGTGTGTGTGTGTGTGTGTATGTGTGTGTGTGTGTGTGTGTGCAATGAGTTTCATTAGCATTGTTCACACACGAGTGGGCACCTTGCCTGTGGCTATGCAATGGAAGAAAATTTCAGGATAAGATCTTTAAAACCAACCAGAAGGGCAAAAGGACACTGGGAAAACAAGAGTAAGACCTGCAGCCTTCTTCTCAACTGAGTCAACAGGACCCTCAATACACTGGGGTGTCTCTAAAGAGCTAAAAGGAAGACAGCCATGAATAAGTCTGCTTTCTTTTTTTTCTTTCTTTCTTTCTTTTTTTTTTTTTTTTTTTTTTTGGTTTTTCGAGACAGGGTTACTCTGTATAGCCCTGGCTGTCCTGGAACTCACTCTGTAGACCAGGCTGGCCTCAAACTCAGAAATCTGCCTGCCTCTGCCTCCCAAGTGCTGGGATTAAAGGTGTGCACCACCACTGCCTGGCACAAGTCTATTTTCAACTTAAACATCTGTTTAAAGATGAAGGTAAAATAACATGTTTCCTTGCAATCAAAAGCAGAATTTCTTGCCAATCAATGTATAGAAAAAAGGGGAAATAAAGTGAGGGATTTAAGCTTGAAAAATACACAAATATTTGGAAACAGCAAAATATGTATTCATTTGCCCCTAAGAAACAAAAATTGGGGTATAATGAAGATATCACAACACACTGCAGGGAATGCAACTGGAGAAGTGTTTAAGGAAAGCCAGGTACGGTGGCATAGCGGCACTCAGCGGGCGGAGGCAGGAGAATTGCCACAAGTTCAAGGCTAATGTCTACAAAGTGAGTTTCAGGCCATCCATGGCTACACAATGAGACCCTGATTCAAAATAAATGGAGGCATATTATATTTCAAAAGATAAATTTTTTTATATGTGTGTGTGTGTGTGCACGCATATGTACGCGTGTATATATCCACACATATATATCCTCTCATGTCTACCTTTTTCTTTAATATGTATGTATATTACAATTATATATGTATTTTATATATAATAAATTTACATTACAAAAGAGAAATTATATATCATATATGTGATATATAAATATGTGTTATTTGATATATATGTCATGTAAAATATATATGATATATCATGTATATCATATATAAGTAATATTGTGTATCATTTTATATTATGTCACATATTATATACACATGATGCACATGTCATGTCATATATGCCAGGTGTGGTAGCATATATATAATCACATATATGATATATGTATATAAATACAAATATATATCATAAATATAAATATATGATATATTGATATATGAATGTATCATTTAAATGATGTCATATAATATATACATAATATCATTTTTTTCCATTATGATATATGTCATATTTATATATGCTATTATATCATACATACCATATATAATTTCTTTTCTGTAATATAAATATATAATTATAATATATATTTAATACAATATATGTGTGTGTGTGTGTGTGTGTGTGTGTGTGTGTGTGTAAGTAAAATGAAAGATAAAGACTGGGAGGAATGGTGGCATCTGACTTGAAGCCAACAAGCCAGGGGTTGTGCGGGAAAAACATCTGAAAGGCAGTACTGGATATATGAAGCACAGTATTGTTTTACTCTATCTGTACCACTATGTGTGTGGTTTATAAAGCACAGAAGTCAACTACTTACTCCTCTAAAGGTCCAAGGTCAAGCTGTTGTCACAGTGTGTGCTGACTTATGTCATATGTCAAAAGACAGGGAATAGGAAAGGGAGTCTTCCTGAGCTTCACTTGGAGCAGTGGAGCAATCCTAAATGCATCACTTTCTCTCTCTCTCTCTCTCTCTCTCTCTCTCTCTCTCTCTTTTTTTTTGGTTTTTTCGAGACAGGGTTTCTCTGTGTAGCCCTGGCTGTCCTGGAACTTACTTTGTAGACCAGGCTGGCCTCGAATTCAGAAATCCACTTGCCTCTTCCTCCCAAGTGCTGGGATTAAAGGCTTGCGCCACCACTGCCCTGCAATGAATCACTTTCTAAAAGGCCCTACCTCTCAGTTCTACCACATTCGGGCTTAAGTTCTACCAGGAATGAATGTTAAGGGGAAACTCCACAGTCAAACCTTAGCCCCACTCCCACCCTTGCAGAATTGTGCTAATAATAAAGATCTGACCTCACCTCCAGCTCTAAGCTTCCTGGATAGTTTTCTATTGCCCCTAGAGCTGAATATGAATTTAAGGCCATGGTGCAGGGGGCTTTATTGGCAGGATGTGAGAAAGAAGAGCTCGCTAAGCCCCTCTCCTTCTTCTGGGGTCTGGAATGGAAACCATGAGGGGAAATAGTCAGCGTTGGGAACTGAGTTGGGTCAAAATCTCCCCAGCAATCGGGGACCCTCACTTCCTCTGGCGTTCTTGCTGGGGTGGTGGTTCAGGACTTCATACTCCATGGAGGCCATGTGGATGACAAGGTCTTCCACTCAGGTGTTTTAGCCAAATTCATTACCATCCTAGGGAATGGCCTTGACAAAGTGACCATTGAGGGCAAACCTGGCCCCAGCATCAAGGGAAGAATGGCTGTGTCTGTTAAACTTGCAGGAGACAGCATGGTCCTTGGTATAGCCAAAGATGTCTTTCAAGGGAGCTTCAGATGCTTGTTACTTTTTTTTTTTTTTTTGAGTCAGGGTCTCACTACACAGCCCTGGCTAACCTAGAACTCCTGATGATCTGCCTGTCGTTGCCTCCAGTGCTGTGATTAAAGGCATATTAAAGATACCTGGCTGCCGGGTGGTGGTGGCGCACGCCTTTAATCTCAGCACTTGGGAGGCAGAGGCAGGCGGATTTCTGAGTTCGAGGCCAGCCTGGTCTACAGAGTGAGTTCCAGGACAGCCAAACTACACAGAGAAACCCTGTCCCGATAAACCAAAAAAAAAAAAAGAAAAAAAAAAAGACACCTGGCAGTCGCCACCTTGTTGACATCATCATATTTGCTTGGCTGCTTTCTCCAGGCAGCAGGTTTGACTCATAACAGACACAGTAAGAGTAGAAACATGGAAAGCCATGGTGAACATCCTTTTCAGTTCTGGGATGGCTTGACAGCTATAGAACATACATGTATAATCATCTGGGCAGCCTCATGGCCGTCCTACCATAAGAGGGGTTACTTATGGTCTTCTGGGTGGCACTGATGGCATGGAGTGTGGCCACACATCCCTCCATGATGCCAAAGTTGTTATGGATGAGCTGGGCTGTGGGGGCAGTCTAAGTGGTTGGAGGTGCAAGAGCAGGGCTGACAATCTTGAGTGTGATGTACTTCGATGGTTTATGCCCATCTCTGATAAGAAGGCCCAAGATGAGTCCTTCTTGCCTTCATCCAGCCTTCTCCATGGGAGTTGTCTTAGTCACTGTTTTAATACTGCTGTAAAGAGACAGCATGGTCAAGATAACTTTTATAAAAGAAAGCATTTCATTGGGGGCTTGCTTAGAGTTTTAGAGGGTTTAGTTTATAATCATCTGGCAAGAAGCAAACAGACACTGGAGCAGTAGCTGAGAGCTTTACATACTGATCAGCAGGCATCCAGAGAGACACCGGGCCTGATATGGGCTTTTGAAATATCAGAACCTACCTCCAGGGACACACCTCTTCCAACAAGGCCACACCTAATTCTTCTAACCCTTCTCAAACAGTTCATCCACTGAGGACTAAGCATTTAAATATATGAGCCCATGGTGCAGGGGTTGGGGTGTTTTCTTTCAAACCACCACAGTTAGAAAGATACTGCAAGACTCCACAAGGTACTCAGCACCACGACAACGTTCTAGGCTAGTCTTCTCGGTGGCAAAGCTGCCTTGGAGTCACCCATGCTCCTCTAAGAAACCCCACTTGCCTCTCTGATTCAGTATACTAGATTTGTGTGCAATCATTTCTTTGGTGTGTCGTTGGTGAACAGACCAACCTATCTGGGGTGAACAGACGTGTGTTCATGTCTCCCAAAAAGTTACTCAACAAGAGACTATGGACAAGAGCCGCCACATCCTGTCTGGAATCCTTTTTCATGTTTAAGGACCTCCCAACTTTTGCCTACTTTGGCTTCCCAGCTGTGTTTCCTGACCTCTTATTATCCCTGCAGGGGTCAAAGATGACTGGTGACCCTGGAAACTTTGTGCCATGTATCTGTCCTATAGTCTGGTGCTGTCTCTTGAAGGTGGCTTCTCATCCAAAAGCCCTATACCCAGTGCTTGTGTGTCCAATAATTAACTCTTTAAAATAGAGTGTGAGAATATATGTCACTTCCTGGTTGGGATTTCTTTTTCACTCTTTGTTTATTTAATATGCATGTGTGTGAGCCTGCATTAGTGTATATGCTTAGAGAGTGTGCAGGAGCCCTCAGAGGTCAGCAGACATGTCACATCCGGAACTGGAGTTCCAGGCAATTTTGAGCCACCATGTGGGTACCAGGAACCAAACCCCAGTCTTCAGCTGAACACTCACTTGTAAACTGCTAAGCCATCTCTCCAGTCCTTGGGTTGGAAATTTTAAAATGTGAGGGAGAAATTCCAAATCTTGTTATTCTACTGAGTAGAAGGAAAGAACTCTGAGATTCTATCGAGGGCAGAGCCACCAAATACCAGTGCCTGCCTCTAAGTTGACCTTTATGTTTAGTAATTAGGAAGCAGCAGAGTCCCTTCAAGAGTTGGGAAATGGATTTTCTAAGTGCCTGCAGCACGCAGGAACAAAAAAAATCCAGGAAGGCAGGTAGCTTGCACTGTGTATAGACTGAGAAGGAGGCCCTGCTCACCACGCAGGTGCTTCAGGCTCTCACATGACAGACATTTTCCAGGATAATGAAGCAAGAGAAATGAGGCTCAGAACTGATCTGAGTACAACAACAGCGACTCAGCAGTGCTGATGGGGACTTGGCACAAGCCACATGGTACCACTGGTAAAGCGCTTGCTGTGTAAACCTGAGGTCCTGAGTTCAATCCCTAAATCCAAAGTGGAAGGAGAAACCAACTTCCAAAAGCCATCCTCTGTAAAACATGTGCACACACACACACACACACACACACACACCCCACACCTCAACCAAATACAAACGTACACATCACACACACACATGATGATGATGTTGATGATGATGATACTTCTTAAAATCTGGCTGGTGTGGTGGCATATACCTTTAATCTCAGCACATTCAGGAAACAAAGATAATCATATCTCAATGACTTGGATGCTAGCCTAGGCTACAGAGTGATCTTGTCTTAAATAAATAAATAAATAATAAATAAATAAATAAATAAATAAAATAGCGAGCATGAAGGGGATTTGGTAACTCTGGGAGTTTAAGGCCTGAACTTATAATTTTAGGCCTGCTAGGCCAGCACCTGACTACCTGCCTAGACATAGAATTTATCTTTTTTAAATTTGATTTTATTATTTTTCACGTGTATGGGTGTTGTTGTTTGCATGTATGTCTGTGCACCATCTGTGTGCCTGGTGCCTTCAGAGGCCAGAAGACGGTGTCAGGTCCTCTGGAACTGAAATTATAGATGTTTCTGAGCTGCGATGTGGGTGCTGGGAATTGAATCCAGGTCCCCTGAAAAAGCAGTCAGTGCTCTTAGATGCTGAGCCATCTCTCAAGCCCAGCTGAAGGATTTGATTTTTGAGATAGGGTCTCACTATCTGTAGCCTTGGCTGGCCTTGAACTTGGGACCCTCTTGCTTCAGCCTCCCAAGTACTAAGATTGGAGATTAGTACTAAGATTTCCATGGCCAGATGAACTTCCTTTTATTCATTACACAGGTGATGAAACATGAAATCCTGTGCTTTTAGGGAAAAGACTGAAATAATGAACTTTTTGATATTTGTATAAATTACACATATAAGATGACTAATTGATATTAGAAATTTGCTATAAAGAATAAAGCTCTCGCCGGGCGGTGGTGGCGCACGCCTTTAATCCCAGCACTTGGGAGGCAGAGGTAGGCGGATTTCTGAGTTCGAGGCCAGCCTACAGAGTGAGTTCCAGGACAGCCAGGCTACACAGAGAAACTCTGTCTCGAAAAAAAAAAAAAAAAAAAAAAAAAAGGGGGGGGGAGAGAATAAAGCTCTGTCTTAGTTAGGCTTTAACTATTAAGAACAGACACCATGACCATGGCAACTCTTATAAAAACAACATTTAATTGGAGCTGGCTTACAGGTTCAGAGGTTCAGTGCATTATCATCAGGGCAGGAGCACGGCAGTGTCCAGGCAAGCATGGTGCAGGAGGAGCTGAGAATTCTACATCTTCATCTGAAAGCAAATAGGACAAGACTAGCATCCTTAGAGCTAGGAAGAGGATCTTAAAGTCCACACCCACAGTGACACACCTACTCCAAGGCAACACCTCCAAATAGTACCACTCCTGGGCTAAACATATTCAAACCGCTACACTCTCTCCAATATCACAGAAATCAGGCTTCATAAAGATTAACCTGTTGAGCCAGGCAGTGGTGGCACACGCCTTAATCCCAGCACTTGGGAGGCAGGACAGGCAGATTTCTGAGTTCTCAGCCAGCCTGGTCTACAGAGTGAGTTCCAGGACTAGCCAGGTTACTATACAGAGAAACCCTGTCTTGAAAAACCAAAAAAAAACAAAACAAAAAGATAACTGTGAAAGACTAGAGACATGGCTCAATGGTTAGTAACACTGACTGCTCTCCCAGAAGACCTGGGTTCAATTCCCAGCACCCACATGGACAGTTCACAACCATTTGAAACCCTCACACAGATATACATTCAGGCAAAATACCAAAGCACAAAATAAAATAAATGAGAGGATTGATATGTTGAATGTGCTGGGCACTCATTGCTGCAGGAAGAGCCCTGGCTTAAACACCAGGAAGCACTTTCCTCTGAGTCTTTCATGACAGCTCTAGTCTCAGTTGGGCCAAGCCCTCGGTGGTTCGGGCTCTCTGCTTTACCAGCTCTGGCCTCTAACATCTCATTGTTACAAATGGCTCAGCACATCCGTACACTGTACCTGAGCAGAGTTTTATGTATGATTCGTTGAATGAAACAGTATCACTTGGAGTGACTGATGGGAATCTGATGCTCTCTTCTGGCCTCTAGGAGGAAGCTGCACAGTGCACACAGCACATACACACACACACACACACACACACACACACATACACATTAAAATTAAAAAAGATTTTTGTGTTGTTTTTCAAGACAGGTTAGTCTGTGTATCTAGTCCTGAACTCTGTTCTGGAAATTCTCCCCTGTAAAGGGACCACACTGGCAAATCGAGACTCAGTGTAAGAGAATTCTCCAAGATCCTGAGGCTTGCTTTATGTCTTTCCTCCGTAAGAAAGAACCCCCATGGACGGATTTCTCTAATAGTCTGCTGTCCTGGAATTACTGTGTAGACCAGGCTGGCCTAAACTCAGAGACCACACTGCTCTGCCTCCCGAGTGGGATTAAGGCGTGTGCACCGCACTGAAGGCCTAGAGACAGAAGGATCGTCGAGGTTTGCTGTCTGTCATGCAAACTCCAAGTTCAGCTAGAGACAGAGGAACAGAGCAAAGAGAAAAGAGAGCACCTGAAGCTCTCCCCTGGCCTCTGCATGGGCTGGTGCACACCGCCTCCCTCATCCCCAACACCACAAAAAGATATACAAAGTAAATAAATAAACCTGCACGTGCACTCTTACATATAGTTCTAAAGGCCAAAAGTCCAATAGCGTGTCCCTGAGCTGAAACCAGAGTGTTCACAGGGCCACCCACTATACTTTTGCCTCTTGTAGTTCCTGTGGCCACCAGCGTTTCTTGACTGGTGATGTCATTACTCCTGCAAGCTCTGCCTCCATGGTCACAAGGCATCCTTTTAATCTGTGTAATCTGCCTATTTTTCTCTCTCATAAGGACATTTATAATGGTATTTAGTGTCCTCCCAGATAATTGTGGATAATCTAATCTCAAATCCTTAATTATATCTGTGAAGACCTTTGTTCCAGGTAAGGTCACACACATGGCTTCTTCCATGCTTCTGTAAATGGAGACAAAGATACCCTTTTTGTGGGAGATGATATTTATATATTTGTCTGTAACAGTGGGAGAGAGCAAGGAAGAGGAAGAAAGGCTCTCCTTTTTTGGGGTTTTTTTTTGTTGTTTGTTTTTTCGAGACAGGGTTTCTCTGTGTAGCCCTGGCTGTCCTGGAAACTCACTCTGTAGACCAGGCTGGCCTCAAACTCAGAAATCCGCCTGCCTCTGCCTCCCATGTGCTGGGATTAAAGGCATGTGCCACACCGCCTGGCTAAGGCTCTCCTTAAAGGCTACCTTTCTTTAGACTAGTATTGTCCCCTAACTGTTCCTTCGATGTCACTGGAAAATGTTAGTGCTATGTCTGACCATAGAGCCACTCACAGCAGTGGTGTAGGAGCAGTTAAGAGAGCTGGAACCTCAGCCACTGACTTCTGAAGTTCACTGTGCTTTTGCTGCTCTAGGGGAAAGGCTCTGCTTCCAACTTTACATTCCTTTCTTGGCATCCTTCTAGGAGGCTGCCTACCCTAGACTTGATCACTGTCCACACCCGAGAGGAAAGGACTATCATCCCATGCTCATCTTCAGAACTGGTTCTTTTGGGTCTCATGTCTGCCACTGACGCAGTCACTATGGCCAAGTTAACTTAAGGCTCTAATAAGAGGGTGAGACGTCCACCTTCCGTGGGAGGGGTGGAGCTAGCCTGTCTAGAACCACATGGGCTTAAAGCAGGAAGAACGGTTTACCACTGAGAAAGATTGCAGGGAAGGCCTGCCCTAGAGCAGGTAAGAACACTTTCCTGCCTTTCCCAGACCCCAATGTGCCTCAGAGGAGACAGGAGACCTTCTCTGGGAAACTCCCACTGTGTTTACAGACAGCAGCAAGGATTCCTTGGGAGTCCTGACTCAGATGGAAAAGCACGCTGTGGTTCCTACAGCTTTGCGCACATTGCTGGATCCGGGGTGAGACCCTGGGAGGATTCATCCACTCCTTTCACGTTTCTACTGACATCTGATCTATTGGGTCTGTCTCTATGCAACCCTGGCTGATATAAAATTCAGTAATAGCCCAGGCTGCCCTCAGACTCGGAGCCATCCTCCCTCCTCTGCTTCCTGGGTGCTGGGACTACAAGTGTGCATCACTAACCTGACTCCCACAGAACAAGTTTGTCACAAACCAGGAAAAGGCCTTTTGTTCCAAGTACTCTAAAGGATTGTATTAAATTTATATATGAAGGCTGGGTGTAACTTAGTGTCAGGACATAGCAGGGATGGATGAGCACCGGAGAGGTGTCTTGGTACTCTAAATAAGTAAATGAAAATTTATGAAATCTAAGATGGGACTTGGGCTTTCTTCCTGGTTTGGAGTCTCCCAGTTGGTCACATGGTGTATCTATCCACTTATTAGTGTCATCTTTAATGTCTCAGTTTCTCCAAAACAAACCTGCTCATTTAAAAGGTCTTATTTCAAGGGGCTTCATGTTGTTGATGCTACTGTAAGCTACTCTGCTTCATCGACTTATTTTCCCGATTGCTACCAGCATTTAGCAACTCTCTAGCATAGGGCTAGAGAGATGGCTCAGTGGTTAAGAGCACTGGCTGCTCCTGAAAGAGACCTGGGTTCAATTCCCAGCACCCAACATAGCTCATAGTTGTCTATAGCTCCAGGTGCAGGGGATCTAACACCCTCACACAGACATGCACACAGGCAAAACACCAGTGCACATAAAATAAAATATATATAAAAAAGAAAAATTATGGCTCACATATCTATACAATCACCTACCTTGCTAAATTTTCATTAATTCAATAATATGCTCACAGATTCCCTTGGCTGCTCACACAGATAGCCACGCAGACTGTAATAAATAGTCATTTTTTTTCCCATTATAATCCTTATACCTTCCCTTTTGACAGTTTCACCATACATCCTTGGCTGTCCTGGAACTCACTATGTAGTTCTAGACTGTCTGCCTCTTCCTCCCAAGTGCTGGGATTAAAGATGTTAAAGGGTGTGCACCCAAACCTAGCTTGACTTTTTTTTTTTTTTTTTTTTATAACACCTGTAGAGAAACTGACAAAATATTGGAGGGGTGAGACTGGCATTAGTCTGTATTCTCCCGTCCTGCATGTCAAGTGAATTTGGTTCTAGTACACACACCACTGAGAGACAGACAGAGACAGACACAGAGGAAACAGAGACAGAGAGACAACACACACACACACACACACACACACACAGAGAGAGAGAGAGAAAAGAGAGAGAGAGAGATCGATCGTATTTCTGATTTTGTCTATTCCCCCCATCCCCACCCCGCAAAGAACCAAAAACACAAACCAGGCAGTGGTGGTGCACGCCTTTAATCCCAGCACTTGGAGGCAGAGGCAGGCAGATTTCTGAGTTCAAGGCCAGCCTGGTCTACAGAGTGAGTTCCAGGACAGCCAGGGCTACACAGAGAAACCCTGTCTTGAAAAACCAACCAACCAACAACCAACAACAACAAAAAGAATTGGACTATTCCTCCAGCATCATCCTATTTTTTATGGCTGTGTATTTTCTATGTATAAGCAGGTCTGTGCCTGTCTATTTCCAACCTGACAGTAGTTTCTGGAGAGAAGAAGCCTTAACTAAGAATGTGTAAATCTGCTGCCCTGATTTTGAACTATGGGAAGAAGAGGCAGGGGAAGGAACTCAGGAATAGTCACCCTCAGGACAGAATGAGAGTTGAGTTGGAAACCTAGCCGAAGGAGGTATGTCTAAACCGGAGACTACATGGCTATTTGAGTTAGAGAGCGTCCTATCCCTGGAAACATTCAACAGAGCTGGATACCCATATAAGGATCCCACATAAGACTTTCAACCACAGCTTTTCAGGAGGAGTGGGCCATACCCTGTTTCTCACCTCTTACAACTTCAAGCCTGAGGTTGTTTTGAATTAGGTTTGTTTGCATACTCCTTTTGAGGCTTCAAGGAAGGCAAAGCCACGTCCTTTGTATGCTAATGATATTGATAAACATATCAAGACTGAATTTTAAAAATAAGAGAATAAAAACAGATTAGGATTCTTTTCCCCTAAAAATACTTTTAGGATCTGGCACGAGTTGGGGTGGGGGACACACCATAATCGGAACATATTATATGAAAAATATTTTCAGTAAAAAAGAAACATCTAGAAAGTATCATAGATGTGTGCCTCTCCCAATCACAGAATAAAAGCAATTGTACTAGTCTTCATTCTCAGTGTCCTGAAGTTTGCAGATCCGGTTGAGGTTTCTAAGTGTATAGATCACAAGTCTATGCGATCTTTTAAAATAACAATAATGACCCCAGTGTTTCAGTGATTTGCAATCTGGAAAAAGGGAGGGCGGGAAGAAAGCAGATAGGCAGGCTTTATCAATAGAGTTGACTTGTTCTTGAATAAAATAAGGAATTTTGAATGAAGTTTCAGAGATCCTTAAAAGATGAAGGGATAATTCTGCGGCTTCGGGGTTTTATTTTTACTCTTTCATTCACCACGCTCCTTCTTTCTAGCAAGTCTCCCGTTTGTTGGCAGATAAAAATACATCTGCAGAGTTGCCCAGAAGCTGTGCCATCAACTCCGTAGCCAAGAAGCCTCATTTTCTTGTGCCGCTATAGACATCTCTTCCTCCTTCACCAGGATCAAAGTCCTTTTCCTTCTTAGACGAGTTTTCTCGGAGGAAACCTAGAATTCAGAGTTGATTCTCCGATGGGGTCAATCCTTGGGGGCAGATCGGTAGTCATGGTGCGTGCTCCTTGTCCCCTCCATAGCCTCGCCAGAGCTGCGCCCCCTCTCTGTGTGCTCTGAAAATACGCCAGCCAAGCCCAGAAATCCGTTACTAGGCTGCTGTATCCCTAAAGGCCATTCCAAGGCGGAAGAAGGCAGGGACAGCCTCTGTGTGAATTCCCGGGGCCACTGTGGCCCCGAGCGCATCTTAGTCCTGTTATGGGCAGGCGAGGCTGGCGCTTCCCTGAACCGCAGACGCCTCAGCACCCCTGGCCAGACGCGCCCTGGCAACCTCCAGCAGCTAGCACTTGTCTGCCCACCCCGGGAAGCCGGGTACCTACAACGATAGGTTTGTTGATTAACAAAGCTGTGGTATAGGGGCATCAGCGTCCCCAAAGTGAGCAGGCCGCCCCTTGAAACTTAGTATCTTTTATCAGATCCACCCCACCCCACCCCCACACTTCCCTCCAGGAATGAAGGTAAATAGGAAAAAATTAAAAACAAAACACTCAAAGCCCTTCTGCGGTCTTCACAGGCGGAGGAAGGGAGAGGTTGTATCAATTTTCAATCCCGGGCTTCCTGGATGAGTCCTTTTCTGCCTCCGAATTTGAGGGTCCAGGGGCTAGGGGAGGCAATAACGGAAAAGGCTGAAGACAAGAAATTCGCTTTAAATGTGCGTTCACACGATATGCAATTAGCCTTTGTCTTGATTCTGCGTCGATCTTGGGTGAACGGACTCCTGGACTGTAAGGTTTCAGGGTGGAAGTTGCATTGGTAAAACAAACCTTATTTTCTTAGATTGAGTGGCACGGATCAGTAAAGTGACGTGCTCTAAAGATGCGGAGGTTTCAGATTTTATTTTGAGGAGTGTTCCAGATGATAAGAGACTTAAGTTCTCTCAACCCCCGTCCCTTTACCTGACAAGGTTACTGAGGACCCTCCCCCATCCGACCACCGAGATTCCAGAAAGCCTAGAAACAGCCCCACAAGGTTCAGAGCCAATATCTGGCTTGCTTGATAGAGACAAATCTACTTGGAGGTGGGGGCCGACTCATGGGAGACCCCAACTCATAGTAGGGGTGCATGAGGCAGAGAACCTGTGGCTTGTTTTAAAAGACTGTATCCTATAAAGTGCATGTGATGGGGTATGACGCGGAGGGTTGATTTGAAAAATGTTCTTCCTTTTTTAAAAAGAGGAGGGGGGAAGAATCAGACGTTAAATTCTTTTGCAAACATTCATGCCTAAGGAAGGGCTGGATCAGGCAGCCCCGGCCGCCGGAACCGGTCGGACAGGTAGCGAGCTTGTTGACACCGTTATGTTGCAGGGCGCATGCTCACTCCCAAGTTTCCTGGTGCCTTTTCTATTCCACCTTATGAAACTTTTTCCCCGGCGTGGTCTCACGCGCGATTTAAGGCATAGGTGTCGCCGAGCTTGGAGGCTGCGAGTAACCGGGAGTGAGGGGGAGAGGACTGGGCAACGCGGCGGGGGGTGCAGGAAGAAGGCAGGCGAGGCAGGAAGGTGGGCTCCGGACTTCAGGAGCCGGGGACCCAGGCGCCACCGCCGCCACTAGCGGGGAGCAACCAGGAGGAGGGGGCCGCAGTCGGGAGAGAGGATCCCACCATGCCCAAAGTCTTTCTGGTGAAGAGGAGGAGCCCGGGAGTGTCTGTCCGCAGCTGGGATGAGCTCCCGGATGACAAAAGGGCAGACACTTACATCCCAGGTGAGGAGCGCGGGGGCCGGGCCTGGGCGCGGGGCTCCGGGTGGGGGCAGGGTGACTGCGGCCCTCCTTCTCGGGATCAGGGCTGCGGTTCCCATCCCTACCCCGTCTCGGTCGGGGTCACAGCGGTCCTGCGAGAGGGGAAAGAGGATCTAGGCTGGAAAACCTGGGACCCCCGGTGCTCTCTCCCTAGATAGGGCTAATTGCCTTGGCGGCAGGACCGTTGGTTGCAGCGCGGGCCAAAGTGGCCCTGGAAGTGGGTGGAAGGCACTGGGGTTCCCTTGCTCCCTACGTCCTCTAAACCGCTCGTGAAGGTCCGCTAACCCCTCGGGAGCGAGGCAAGACGAGGGCACTCCCGCCTCCACGGGCGCGAGAGGAAACTTGGCGCGCGGATTTCGCCGCGGCGCATGGACCCCGGTGCTTCGTGGGCGCCGAGGTTGGCCGAGAACCGGTCTCCCGACACCCTAAGTTAGTTCGAGGGGCGGATGGCTGGGGCTGACTCGTCTACCCTCGGGACGTCGCCCACTTGGCGAGGTGCCCAGGTCCGGGGCGGGGCGGCGGCACCGCCCGCAGGTCAAACTGCCGTGGGCGCCCGGGCGTGACGCCGCGTGTGGTTGAGTGTTGGGGTGCGGCCCCCTCCCTCCGCAGTGAGCCTGGGCTGTCTGCTCCGCGACCCCCCCGAAGACTGCCGCAGCGACGGCGGTAGTAGCAGCGGCTGCAGCAGCAGCGCCGGGGAGCCTGGAGGGGCCGAAAGCAGCTCGTCCCCGCGCGCGCGGGAGCCTGAAACTCCAGAGCTTCACGACGCCGAAGGCTCCGATGGACATCTGGCAGTGATGCAGCGCCCGGTTGCCAGGTCAAAAATCAAGGTAGGGTGTCGACTCTGCCCCCGCCGCCACCTGCACCACGCCCTGGCGTCCGGCTCCGGAGCCCGGCGCCCCTCCCTGCCGCGCCCGCCCGCGCACAGGAGCCCAGGCGCCGCACACTGGCCCGCCACTCCTGCACCTGCCCCTGGGCGGTAGCCAGGCTCCTAGCGACCTGTCCCCTGAGCCACAGTGCCCGGGCCGCCAGCATCTTAAGCGGATCTAGAGCCAGGGTGATGGCCCTTCTGACGCCGCCAGTGGCTTTGGGAACAATTGAAGATCGAGCCCAACTACCCTGGTTCAGCTGCCCACCCAGTGTCCAAGGCTAGACTATTAACTAGACAGCCCGAGAGCTCGGGTAAAGAAGTGCGACCCAGGATCTTAGACGGAGTGCTCTCTGTGACATAGTCCTTGGCACTTTGAGCTCCTGAGGTTTGTTTCTCTCCTGTGTCTTAGGACACAGCAGTCACCGCTATTCCCAGCGCCCTGGTGGAGCCTGTTAGACGGGAAGCTTGTGCAGGGCAGTTTAGATTTGTCTTTTCTCTCAAATCTTCAAGAGTTAAATTAGTGGGTAAAAGATAAAAGGGCTCACCTGCAGATTTTTTTTTTTTTAAGCGTTCCTACCCTAGTTGATTGGAATGTCTATCCCCCTCAAGAACTATAGACTTGTAGGCAACACTTTATCTGGATGGCCATCAGCGCTTTGTTGGGTGGAACTTCCATGACCACCTGTTCAAAGGTATCCGCTACCCCCAGGATTAAGGAATCCTGCCCCGCTGACTCACAGCCAGCTAGAGGGGGAAGGGAGGCGACATGTTTTATGCAAAAGCCCCAGGTCCTAGCCTGGCCCGTTATAGCGTCGCCTTGTTTAAAATAGGCCATAATTCTAGGGCGCCCCAGGGTTTCACTACCCATGTTCCCCCCCAGACCCATGCAGGGAGGGAAGGGCGACCCCAGACGGTAGTTAGTTTAGGGTGTGGATAAAGAAAGAAGCGGTTCCTTTTCTTTCCCCGGTGCTGGGCTTCGGGGTGGGCCGGGGCGCATTTGGTTCTGAATTAGGATTTGGGGCTACAACACCGGAAAGACTCGATGCTTTGAGCTGGGATGGGGGAGTGGAGTAAGAGGAGGTATGATTCACAGGCGTCTGGGCTAGGTGGGGTTAAGTGGGAGGGAAAAGTTTTCCTGAAATGTAGCTCCTTGCCCTCTGGGAAATTCTGCAAAGTGCCCCACTTGCATATTTATCACCAGGCTAGAAAGACAATTGTAAAGTTGTTTTTAGAGGGACGGTAGTTAGTTTGCCCCTCTTCTGTCCCCAACTTGGTAAGGAGAGATTTTGGAAGATCTCTTTTCTGCCTCAGGCAGACACAAGGATTGGAACTCCGGATTAAGGGAGTCAATAGACTAGTCATTTCCAAGATAAGTTGCCTCTGTGGTGGGGGAGGGGCTTGGGCATATTTGCAGACCATTAACAAGCAGCCTGCTCTCCACACTTTCCCGTTTCCTAGGGAGTTTTTTATTCCCTGAAGGCATTCAGGTTTTACCCTTCCTTTCTAGGCTAACATTGGAGGCGACTTGGTATTAGGATTACCAAAACTTCAGGAAATAACTGTCCTGGTATTGGTAGTTTTTAAATGGCTGATCAAATTGCCCACCTCTTAGCACATTGTGTGACTACTTCATAAGGCATACAGAACTCAAAGGGTTTCCTCTAAGAAGTAGTTCCTTAACCTGATGGAGTGTCTCTCCCCCCCCCCCCCTTTTTAGTCCCAATACTCAGGAGGAGAGACAGTAGGATCTCTGAGTTACAGGCCAGCCTGGTCTACATAGTGAAGTTTCAAGACAGAGAGGGCTACACAGAGTAACCTTATTTTAAAAAACAAAACAAGATTTAGGTTTGGTTTTGTTTTGTTTTGTTTTTTGACTGGAAGAGGAAGAAAGCCATTCAAGCAAGGATGAGGTCCGTGGCATGGAGTAATTTTGCTCCTGCAGAGCTAACTGATCATCCCACCTTCCCTGTCGGACAAGCATTCTATAGTTGTAGCCCAGCTTGTGGACTGCTTTAATGACTTATTTGTAAAACCTGAAGACACAGATTGGGCAGTGGGCTTGTATGACCAAAGAAAAGACAGGTTCAAGCCTGCACCCTGGTCAGAGGAAACAAATCTCCAGCAGCATACAGTGTGTCTGCTGCGTGCAAGGCAGCTATGAGATCAAAAACCGCTTCCACTCTAGTGTTTTCCTTCCAGAACATTCTAGCAGTTGTGGTTAAAGTCTCTAAGAACTGGCGTTTGTAACTTCTTAGGAACTGTGCAATCTAGAACAGTTCTTTATTGTTCTGGGCCTCAGTTTCCTTCTGCGTAAAAATGAAGCTATTCATGTCTCCCTAATACAGTATGAGGATAAAGGCCACAGCACAGTGTATGCTCACTAACCGTGCATATGCTCTGATCTGGTGGTGAAGGAGGACCAGACTAGAAGCACAGCAAAGATAGGATTGCAGAGAGGGGAAGGGCTCTTGATATGGACTGGCAGGCTGTGGAAATGGGGGGGGGATTGGTCTTAGGGTGATGTGAGCTGAGCCTTGTGCTGGAGTAAGGAAAGGACTCCATATTCTAATGAGGATAGGAAATGCACCAGTTAGGATCAAGGATAGAGCGGAGATGATGCCTAAGACTGGATGAGAGAGGGTCCAAGAGCGGAGTCAAGAAGGCTGTTCCTGTCTGGGCAGAGAAGCTGCTTTGGAAGGTTTCTGAGGAGGAAAGAGTCGACTGTGGTCATCTTACTCCTCGAAGCCTCACTGTGAAATATAGTGTGGGTTACATGAAAGAATAAGTGAGGAACCATTGGCACTCTTGTGTATGCACAAGCTGCTCAACAGGAAGTCAGCTGACAGCCCCAAGATGAAGGTTTTATCAGTGTGGGACCTGAAGCAGGGTCCTGGGGTTGACTGCCTGGCTGTGTTGATATGGTCAGTGGGTCTGGGGAGAAAGCGTGGAACCACGCTGGGAAGATGTAGTTCATCTATGTATACCTGTCTGACCTTCTGTTGCAAGCTTTGGGGCAGGTTGTGACGTGATCCCTTTAACATTGAGGATTCTGTAATTTAAAAACAAAACAAAACCCGTTGTGGCAAGGAGATACGTACATCTGAGTTCAGTCAGGAACATTTGCAGACCTCTTAACTGTGGGCTAGACAGACCCTGGAAATGCAGGTGCCCTCTGTCTTTTAGTCTTCCCCCAAACAAAATGGCTTGCAGGACCATATACAAGTAGAGACTAGTGGGTAAACTTAAATTCTTACTCCATCCTAATGTGTTCTCTTCTCCTTTCGCCCGCCCGCTTCCCTGTGAGTTCTTCAGAAGTACAGCCTGGTGTGGTGGTACACACCTTTAATTCCAGCACTAGAGGCAGAGGCAGTCGGATTTTTGTGAGTTCAAAGGCAGCCTGGTCTAGTGTCCAGTTCTAGGTTTACCAGGGCTACATAGTGAGACCTTGTCTCAATTAAAAAAAAAAAAAGTTTTCCACCTTTCATATGGTCACTACTGGGTGATAACAGTATGTGTCAAATGTGTGCCCCTTTTATCCTCTCAATTTTAAAGAATATATTTTAAAGTCAAAATAGTAGATATCTGGCACCTAGCCCCAGTAAGGACAGCCCTTACTGACTTCTGTTTCCCCCCTTCCCACTTAAGCAATTTACGGATATACTACGGTCATGTTGCCCATGACTACAGGCTGTACAAAAAGCTCTGATCATGTAAGATTAAATGCTGGGTGACGTCTTAGCCAGCTTAGTTTGTGTAAATAACACTCTGTGATGTCCATGTAATGGTAAAATTGCCTAACAGGGCTTTTCTCAGAATGGACCCATCATTAAGCAGTAGCTGAATGTATTTCAATTATAAGTGGCTCCAAATGTGCCCCAATCACACCCACTTGAATTATGTGTTCACATTGTTAAATGGCTTGTAAATGCCTACTCTCCTCCAGTCTGTTTAATCGAGTCCATGTAATGTCCACACACTGACATTTGGCATGGCCTTTAGCTGCTTTTAATTTACACTTCTTTTCCTTCTCCTCCTTTCTTATGTACTTGCAAGTGAATTGTTGAAGCAATGGGTCATTTGCTTGGTAGAGGTCCCAACAGTCTGGAGTTTGCTCAGTGAGTCACCTTGGGCATTTCTCAGTCTCTGTTAATATCAAATAGATTTTAGGGCTAAGGCCTTACCATCCACCATCCCTGTCATATGGAGCTTTATAAATCACATAGGATACAAAGCAAAGATTCTTAGTGCTGCTGAATTGGCCAGTTTTGGGTAGCGGTTTCCCATCACAGAGGCTGAGTAGGGCAGCGCGATGCTCTGCATGCTTGGTCAGTTACAGAATATGCACACTGTGTGAGAGACAGGGAGGGTCCTGCTCCATAGAGGCATTGTATGCTTGTTCCCTTTCTGTAACGGTAGGAGTTGTTGATGCTTGGGCGTAAATATTTTGGTATTGCAAAATAAGTGGTATGCTGGTTCTGTTCATCTGTTAGCTCTGGCTGATTGGATTAGACTTTTGTTTCATTCTCCTCCTCTTCCTCATATGCCTCCTCCTGCAAAGGCCTTGAGGCCTTGGCCTTGCTAATCAAGTACTTTCTCACCCATTTTCGGGCATATTTCTGTAGAGACAGATTTTCCTGAGCATCCCGTTTGGGTTTTGTGGGGATATTTATTAGGGAAGGAAGAAGAATGCTTGATTTCCAGCTTGGTGTGATTGTGCGTACATATAATCCAGAACCCAGGAGGCTGAGGACAGTAGCTGAGCATACCTAGGCTGTATAACCGCACACCTGTATTCCAGAAGCAAAAAAATAGCTGGGTGTGGTGGTGCATGCCTTTAATCCCAGCACTTGGGAGGCAGAGGCAGGAGGATAGTTGTCTGGGAATTCAAGGCCAGCCTGGTCTACAGATCGAGTTCCAAGACAGCCAGGGCTACCTAGTAAAACCTGTCTTGAAAAAACAAAGACAAAGAAAACCCAACAGCAAGGAAGTCTTGGTTAAGTCTTGGTTATGGATAAAGATTATCGATTAACAAATCCTTCAGTGATCCTAATTAATTATTTCTTTAACAATTGTTTTGAATCTATATTTTTTCTTTGTGTGTTTATATGTGTGTATGTGTGTATGCATACCATGGCACACATTGTGAGGGATAGTTCTGTCCTTCTGTTATATGGGTCTGAGATTGAACACAAATCCTCAGATTTGGCAGTAGGCAACTTTACCATCTGAACCATCTTGTGGACATTCATGCTCTCTTTCTCTTAATTGATAAATATTCATTGTGTATGGTACTGGGCTTCATAAAGGTATTTTCATGTTAATGTTAGTTATTTTCTTTGGCTTTAGAGATAGTGTTTCTTTTGTGTAACTCTGGCTGTCCTGGAACTTGATATGTAGACCAAGCTAGCCTTGAACTCACAGAGCTCCACCTGCCGCTGCCTTCTGAATGTTGTGATTAAAGGCGTGAGTCACCAATGCCCGGGAGTCTTGGTCTCTTCAGGCTTATTTATTTACTTCTTTTTATTTAAGTGCCTGTGTGTGCCTGTGTGAGTTGATGTGCACTGTGTGTGTGCAGGTGGCCAAGAAGGCCAGAAAAGGACCTTGTATCATCTGGAACTGGAGTTAGAGGCAGTTGTAGGTATTAGGAACTAAACCTTGGGTTTCTTACAACAATAACAGGAAGTGCTCTTAACTGCTGAGCCATCTCCCTAGCTCCACTTCCAGCTAATGAAGCATCCCTACGTCATCCCTTCCTTTGAGGAGGTGCTCCATTCTGTCATGTGCAGAAGCTGAAGAGCCTTAGGCAATTCTACTTGGGCCCTGGAGTCCTAAAGGAGTTGGTTGGATGTACTTGTCATGTTTTGAGCAGCTGGATGTAAGTGACTCACATGACACTAGAAATCTTGTCCAAATGGGCACCAGAACGTAACTGTGGACTTGGGATGCTCCTGCAGATACAGAAGCATTAATTTAGTGGCCTAGTCTCTAGTGGAAACATCACAAGAACATAAAGGGCTGTTGACTTCTGGGGGGAGTTTTCCTTCAGAAGTTTGACAGGCGCCGGGCGGTGGTAGCGCACGTCCTTTAATCCCAGCACTTGGGAGGCAGAGGCAGGTGGATTTTCTGAGTTCCAGGCCAACCTGGTCTACAGAGTGAGTTCCAGGACAGCCAGGGCTACACAGAGAAACCCTGTCTCGAAAAAAAACAAAACAAAAACAAAACAAAAAGAAATTTGACAGGCAATGATCTTCGGCACCTGGGAAGCTGGTGTCAGATGCATTCAGGCCCTTGCCTCCTCCTCTCCTCCCCACCCCCCAAAAATGCTGCTGGCTCGTTCAACAGTCCTGACAATGACTGGTTTGTTGTGGGGTTGGTTTGTTTGTTTTATTTTGATTTTTGGCCACTAAGGCTTGCTTTTTAGAACTTAATTGAAATTTGGCTTATTTTATTACATGAAAGCTGAAAGCCTACAGGGAACAGGACTGAGAGGAGAGACAAGCCAAGTCCTAAGCTTGGCGAATCACTCCTTCACTCTTTATCTTGCTTTGAGTTAATTTCCAGGCTGATGTCATTTCGCAGCCTCTGTGATAGTTTCTCTGCTTCACTAATAAGCCTTGGCAAAGTGTTGGTTTCAGATTAAGGTGAGACTAGGGAGCTTTCCGGGAGGTAACAGAGTGTAAATCTCCCTCTTGGAAGATCGGAAACAGTACCCAGTGGTTAAATGCGTTAATAACTTCTGCATCAAGCACAAGTGGGGGCTGAAGAGGCGGCTCAGTGGTCGAGAACACATGTTGCTCTTACTGAGGACTCCGGTTCAGTTCCTAGCATCCATAAAGTGACTTCTAACCCTTCCGTGACTGCAGTTCCAGCAGATGTAATGCCCCCTTCTGTGCTCTTTAAGAGTATTAGGCACACATGTGGTGCACATACATGTACGTGGGCAGAACATTCATAAGACTAAACATTAAGTCTAAAAAAATTTTTTTTAACTAATTAAATCTCTTTAAAAAAAAAATGAATGATAGTGCTGGGCAGTGATGACACACACCTTTAATGCCTCTTGGGTGGCAGAGGGAGTAGGATCTCTGTGAGTTAGAGTCAGCCCGGTCTACAGAGAGCTCTAGGACAGCCAAGGCAACACAGAGAAACACTGCCTAGAAAAACCAAACCAAACCAAAAAAAAATGCAAAAAACGAAAAACAAGAACAAATGATTCTGTCCCTGAAAGGAATAGAGCCTCTGCTCTATTGCTGGGGTCAGATTCTACTGGCTGGGAAGACATGAGAGGAGGTGGTAGCCACGGCTTTTTGGATTGCAGAATTTTGGGTGAAGGACTACGGCTCACACTAAAGGTGAATTCTTTTTCTCCTGTCAGAGAGAGGGAAATTCAAAAGCAAAGAAAGGAGCAAGGAATTTTGACCAGTTATCTTTGTTTGTGTATATTTTCTTGCCCTGATTAATGTGCGCGCATGTGGTGGGAAGGGGTGCCCGAAATGCCTTGCATGAGTTGGTTTTCTCCTTCCATCATGCCCCATATGGATTCCAGGGAAGAGATCATCAGGCTTGGCCAAAAGCATCCTCATCCTCTGAGCCCTCACAACACACACACACGGCACACACACACACACACACACACACACCACCCTTAGTTACTTTTGTTTTAGCATTCTAGAACGTTGGAACTGCTCTAACTGCAATTCTGTAATTTACTCCCAAGAGGCAAATACCATTATTCATAGTTTATGGGTGGTGACATGAAATCTTAGAGAAGTTAAATTACTTGCTTACGTTCCCAGATTGTGGGAAATGAAGCCCTTGTTGAATTTAGGAGCCTGGAAAACATGGCTCTGCTCCTAGCTTCTCACATTAAGGAAAGAGACTGTGTGGTACCGGTTAGTGCGTTTACATGTGGAGAAATTGTAAATCTGGATTTTTGGTTTTGTTGGGTTGTTTGTTTGTTTTTAAGACACGGTTTCTCTGTATAGCCATGGCTGTCCTAGAACTCGTCCTATAGACCAGGCTGGCCTAGAACTCAGAGATCCACCTGCTTCTGCCTCCCAAATGCTGGAGTTAAAGATATGTGTGATCCAGGATATTAAATGACCCTTTGTATCATGCAGATAGTCTCTTGGCATTTCTTACCTCTCTGTGTACTACGATTATTTGTTTGTTTATTGTGTGTATGTGTGGGTGGTGTAAGCATGTTCACATATATACATATATGTGAGTGCGGACTATAGAGGTCAGAGGAAAACCATCTCAGGTGTCATCTTCAGAAACACTGCCTTCTTTGATACAGGGTCTCCCCCTGCTCTGGAGATCACTGGTTAAGCTGGACTGCCTACCCTAGGAATCTTTGTCTCCCCCAGTTCTGGGATTCAACTATATACGACGACATCTGCCATTTTTAAGAGCTCTGAGGCCGGGCAGTGGTGGCACACGCCTTTAATCCCAGCACTTGGGAGGCAGAGGCAGGCAGATTTCTTAAGTTCAAGGCCAGCCTGGTCTACAGACTGCGTGCCAGGACTACACAGAGAAACCTTGTCTCGAAAATCAAAAACAAACAAAAACAAAAAAACAAAACAAAAAAAAAAAAAACAGTTCTGAGGATCTAACTCAAGTCTTTATACTTGTGAGGCAAGGACCTCACTGAGCTGACTCCCCATCCCACCACAATCATTTTATAATTAACATGGTAAGAATGTAATTTTGGTCTAAGTTTCGGTTCATGATGTAACTTTGGTATAGTCCTCATAGAACCAAGTAAAGAAGTTAGACTGGATACCTCAGTTTTGAACACTGAGGACAGAGAATGTTAGGTGTATACCTGTGTGAGCATAGTAAGGATGGCCCAGGCAGCAAACGTATGACCTAGGGAGGGAGAACTAGTCCAAGAGTCAGTCATGTTTTATGTGGCATACAGCCCATCCTGGGAGTGGGGACCAACAAACATGGAAGATCAGGGCTGGGGGGGGTGGGTGCAGCTGATGGTAAGAGTGGGTTTTGCAGCTGTTTTTGTTTTTTTGAGACAGTTTTTTGTATAGCCTTGGCCATCTGGGAACTCGGTCTGTAGACCAGACTGGCTTTGAACTCACAGAGACTCACCTGTCTCTGCCTCCAGTGTGCTGGGACTAAAGGTTTGCACCATCATGCCCAGCAAGAGTGTGTGTTCTTAATATGCAAAAGCTCTGAGTTCCATCTCCAGTTCCAAAATTAACAAAGAAAAAAATGCAAGCAATATGACAATACTGATATTCTGGAAAGAATCTGTTTGATGATGATTTTAAATTTTTATTTATTTATTTTCAAGATGTATTTATTTTATGTGTATAGATGTTTTGCCTGCATGGGTGTCTGTGTACCACGTTAGTGCATGGTACCTATATAGGCCAGAAGAGGGCCTTGGATCCCCTGAAATTGGAGTTACACACAATTGTGAGCCACTGTGTGAGTACTGGGGATTGAACCTGGGTTCTCTGGAAAAGCAACCAGTGGTTTTTTTTTTGTTTGTTTGTTTTGTTTTTGTTTTTCGAGACTGGGTTTCTCTGTGTAGCCCTGGCTGTCCTGGAACTCACTCTATAGACCAGGCTGGCCTCGAACTCAGAAATCTGCCTGCCTCTGCCTCTGCCTCCCAAGTGCTGGGATTAAAGGCGTGAATCACCACTGCCTGGCATGCAACCAGTGTTTTTAATGACTGAGCCATCTCTCCAGCCCTTTATTTTCAATTGTGTGTATATGAGGGTAGTGTGCATATGAGTGCAGGTGCCTTTAGGCCAGAAGACAGTGTCAGATACCCTGGAGCTGGAGTTACAGGTGGTTGTGAGCCACCTGTCACGGGAACTGAACTCAGGTGCTCTGCAGAAGCAGTGTAACCTCTGAGCTGCTGAGCCACCACACCAGCCCATTGTTACTCATTTAGTTATTCTATTTCTTCTGTGCAAAAAACCCCAAATTTAGTAGGTAAACTAATGCATATTGTATTTTCTATTTCTATGGAATATCTGGATAGTTCTTGCTTTCTTTCTATGGAGGTTGCAGCCAGATGTCCCTGTCTTTTTCCCTTGGCCCCTTGAAGATCCCATGGTCCTCCAGTCATTTTTTTTGAAACCCATATTAATAGACATTATGATAATATCCAGTCTACTGCTATTATAGACCAAATTTTAAAGCCTCACACAAAAAATACACCTACAAACCAAATACCCTTCCCTTCTGAAAGGTGATACAGTCTGTCAGAAACGAGTTATTGGCTATGATTCTTTGCTAGTTGTCTCTGTCTCTTTAAAGGAAAATTTTAAAGTATTTATCTTATGCTTATGAATGTCTTGCTGCATGTATGTACATACACCACGTATGTGCCTCCTGTTTGCTCCCAGCTGCCTAGCACACTGAGGTCAAAAGAAGGCATTGGATCTCCTGGGATCGGAGTTCCAGATAGTTGTGAGCCACCATGTAGATGCTGGCACTTCCTCTAGAAGAGCAACCAATTGCTATGCCATCTCTCCAGCCCTCTCTTATTTATTTATTTACTTATATTTTTTGAGACTATATAGCCTTGACTTGGCTGGCTTCAAGACTTCTGTTGTCTCTGTCTTGGTTGTTAGCTCCTTATACTCTGTCATATGACCTTTGCCCTCTGTAGACTTGTCTTTCAGTGCTCACTGGTCTCATTTAGACTTTCCTCTTTGTCTTGCAGAGCTCTCTCTTGCCTTTAGGTCCCCCTACCACCACCATTGGGTCCCACACTGCCCTTCTCTACACTCCAGTGCCCGCTTTCCTAGGCCCTGGCAGCTCACACTGAACAAGACAGTGTTATTTCCCAGCACCCTCTGCTTGGCTAAGGGGCTTGGTTCCTCCCCTGACCTCTCTCTTGGTGTTCCACAGCCCAGCAACTATGGCTGTCCTTTGACCAAAGGGCCAAGTGGTTGGTTCAGTGCTAATTCAGACAAATCAAGCTAGGAGCCAGTCAGACTGGGAAACACAGTCCTGACGTCCTCCTGTTTGCTCCCAGCTGCCCAGCACACTGACTGTGTGCTGCCCTTGGGCATGGAGGAACAGGAGGCAGCAGTGTGAGTGGACACCAACTGTCCACAAGGCCTTGAACCGAGGCGTCCACGTGAACCCTTCAGAAGCATTTTCATCAGATGTAATCCGCTCTCGGAACGAAGTGGAATGGCGTACCGGCAGCCTCTATACCCGTGCCTTCCGCACACTGTGGATCTAATCCGTTCGAAAAGAACATTGTGTCTGTGCTAAACACGCACAGATCTTTTTCTTGTCCCTTGTCCTTATTCCCTAAATAGTACAGCCTACAACTAGTCACATAGAGTTTACACTGGTACAAGGTATTCTAGCCGTCTGTGTAGGTCATGTAGGTGTGGATGGGATGATATGTGAAAACTGCACCCAAAGCCATCGGGGATCTGTATCCGGGGCCTGAGCACCCACAGCATGTAGTATCTGCAGAAGATCCTGCTGCCAATCCCCTGTGTACCAAAGGATGACCGTACAGAGCTCTAAGGACTACCGCCTAGCCTCGTGTCTCTTTCCTCTAACTGCCTTCCCTCCACTAACTCCACTTATGTATGTATGTATGTATGTATGTATGTATGTATGTAAGTGCATGCTGGGGATAGAGCACAGGGGCTGTATGTCCACGTGAGTGCTTTGCTGTGAGTTGCTTCTCCAACCTTTAGGCTTCTTACAGATAGTTGTGGCAGAGGTGTTGGACCATCTACAGCCATAGTTCTCAGCCTGTGGGTCTCGAATGAGAGACCCTTTTGGAAGTCGGACGACCCTTTCATAGGAGTCACCTAAGATGACCTGCACATCAGATATTTCCATTATGATTCATAACAGTAGCAAAATCACAGTTATGAAGTAGCAACAAAAATAATTCTGTGGTTGGGGGTCACCACAACACAAGGAACAATATTAAAGGGTCACAGTTTTAGGAAAGCTGAGAACCACTGATACACGGGGTCTGACCTGGTGGCCTTTGAGCACGTCAGATCTGGTTTTTCTTGAACCCTGGCCAAGTCACTTTCCCAAAGTGATGCTTCTGTTTGTGCGTGATTGGGATGTCTGGCCCTGGGGTCTGGCCCAGCTAGGCAGTTTTCATCTGAACGGTGTTGTCTGAGGCTTCTTGGATAGGTGTTGGTGACGCTGGTTGGACTGGAAGGTCAGGTGATGCTTTATGTATAGCTAGCACCTTGGTGCCCCTGCACAGTGCTCTGGCTCTTCACATGGCTAGTTTGGGAGGGAGGGAGTGAAGGGACCAGGTGACCCACATCCGAGAATTACCACGTCATTTCTGCTCTCTTGCTGGTCATGAGCCCTCCCCAGGTTCAGGGGAAGAGAAATTGTCTCCATCCTCCCCTACTCCTTCCTTCAAGTTTGAATTCTGTTTATCTGTTGTGTGTGGGTATACTGTGCTGTATGACAGCTTGTGGGAGTTGGTTCTCTACTTCCGCCGTGTTGGTGTCTGGAGTTAAATTAAGGTCGTCAGTCTTTGTCATCAAGGTTGGCAACAAGTGCTCTTACTCACTGAGCCATCTCTGCAGTGCCATTTCTATTTCTTGGTGGCTAGAACTGTACTCAAGAGACTGTGTCTGTCTTTCAGAACTATTGACAGCAGGACCCAGACCCCTTCCTTCTCTGTTCCTCTATCCTCAGTGTTTGCTTCCTCCTCATAGCTCAGGTGGCTGCTGGGACTCTAACCACTGGGAACCTCTCCTCTCCCTTAAGTGAGTGTCTTTTTCATCAGTCAGGTGGTCCCATGCTTATTAAAAGGCTTATTAATAAGCAGTCTTATTAAAAGGCTGCTGTAAGACTGTGCAAAGATAGGAGTCAGAGAGTCTGCCGGAGGGAGACAGGAAGAATGTGCAGAAACACTTTCCAGTACCAGTGTCATCACACCTTCCCCAAAGCCGAGCCTACATGCACCTTAGAGGGAGAAGAAACCATAGCCAGGCCCAACCTAGGGAGAAAAGACTGGATTCCCAAGTGAGCCCCTGTGATCTCACACACTCTCTCTCTGCTCCCAGTTTACCACCGGCACGTGCAACGACTCTGTGATTCACAACTGTGACCTGTGTGGCAAGAGCTTCCGCCTGCAGCGCATGCTCAACCGTCACGTTAAGTGCCACAACCAGGTAAAGAGGCACCTGTGCACCTTCTGCGGCAAGGGCTTCAATGATACCTTCGACCTGAAGAGGCACGTACGCACACACACAGGTAAGGCTGCAAGTGTGCTTTGCTCACTTCCTGTTCCTGTGTCGTCATTCCTCCCCACCCCAACCCCCCAAGCAAGTTAGGAGTGTGGAGCAGGATGATATTTCTGGAAAGGACACAGGGTGAGGCATTTGGGGCTATCCCTGACACTGCCACCTGCTAGCCTTGTCACCTGGGGCATGCAGGCCTCCTCTCTCTGTCTGAATTTGCTTCTGTAAGAGAGGCATGGTATACAGGTTTAAGTGAGGCTGACACAGAGTCTCTACTGTAGCACAGCCCCCCTTAGTCTGACTGCAGAGTGGGATGTTTAAGACTGGCTTCAAATATTTTGTGCCTCTTTCCTGACTCTTATTGTCATTGGTTTGGTTTTGCTTTTGCTTTCTTAAGAAAAGGCAAAGGCTGGCCTTGAACTCTTTATCCTTTTTTTCTCTGCATTCCAAGGGCAGGGATTGCAGATGTGCACCACTGTGCAGTAAGCCTGACTTGGGACTCATAATCCTCCTGAAACAGCAGAACAGCTGAGCTTCCAGTTGGAGCATGCGTCTTCCTTTAGGCCTCTTCCTTGACTTCCCAACTTTTCTTCTTTTTCTTTTTGGTTAAATGCTGGGGATAGAATCTAAGGCCTTGCCACTGAGCTACGCTGAGCCCATTTTCCACCTTAGGTGGTGTGGGTCTGAGACTTCCTCTTGTGTGTTCCAGAGAGTCTGTGGTGGGAGATGACCTTTTGCCTCAGTCTCAAACCTGCTGATTGGTCACAGGATTCATTAGCTTTATCTTAGGCACATCTGGCCTCCAGGCTTCTCCGTTTGAGGCCCACTCGACACCTTTGGTCCAGTAAGCCCTGGAGGAAAATTGTAAGGATGCCACTTCTCTGCTCAGAGTTCTGCAACTCCTGGTAGAATGGTACAGATGTCTCCCTCCATTTCCCACGAGGCCTCTCATCGTGTGGGTCACGTCATCAAATCTCCAGGGATCCCATCCCACCCCATCCCATTTAAACATGACTTTTAAGTCCTGCCCTGACTATCACCCACCCTCTCAGCAGCCTAGAGCTGTGTGCGTAGGCCCTATCCCTCAAATTCTTTGAGAAGGTAGGGTTCCCCCAGGGTGTTGTAGAAAGGGAAATGCCTACATCTCTTTCCAGAGAGAGTCTCCCCCAGGAACCTTCCCAGGTCCTATGTATTCCATTTTCTTCCCTAGTTATCATGCTTTATTTTTCTTAAGAGTGGTAGCATTGCTGCCTCCCTGGCCTGGCAAGTGTCCTCCACATTATACAATGGACTGCTCTACAAAAGATACCTTTCTTTTTGTGGATTTTTTTTTGGGGGGGGAGGCGGGGGGTAGGGGTAGGGAAGGGGTGGGGATGAGGGTTGAGATAGGATTTATTCTTGTTATTCTCTCAAGGGCTGAGACTAAAGGTGTGTGCCTAATACACCTTTCCTTAAACAAACAAACAAAAACTATTTTTTACTAAACTGAACTTTGGGATTACGTACCTCCCCCTCTGCCTTAGCCGGGCAGTGGTGGCGCACGCCTTTGATCCCAGCACTTGGGAGGCAGAGGCAGTCGGATTTCTGAGTTCGAGGCCAGCCTGGTCTACAGAGTGAGTTCCAGGACAGCCAAGGCTATACAGAGAAACCCTGTCTCAAAAAAAAAAAAAAAAAAAAAAAAAGGAATTAGGTACCCCTCAATGTCTAGACCTAGAGATCTGCAACCAAAACCAAGTAAAAAAAAAAAAAAAATCAGAATATCTCTAGCCTTAGAAGTCAACCTTCTCTCAGTTAATCTGCTTTCCCTACAAGGGAAGTCACTATCATGGCTTCTAATGAATATGAGTGTTTTTTAACTTGATGATATAAATGAGACCTGCATTTCCTTTGAATCTGACCACAAGTTTTTTTTGTTTTTTTTTTTTTTTTTAGTCTCTAAAGATTAATTAATCAAGTAAGTAATTAATACAGAAAATTGACTCCACAGCCTTGAACACACTGAGCAAGTGTTTTAACACTAACCTATATTTCAGACCTGTTTTAGTTTTATATTCTGAGAGTGGTCTCAACAAGTTTCTCAGATTGGCCTTGAACTCACAGAGTAGCCCTGGCCAGCCTTGAACCAGCAGTTCTAGTGATTGAGAGGCACCTTCAGAATCTGGACTACAGCCACTGGCTGGATGTGGCTGCTGAGCTCCTGCCTTGTGATGAGCAGCAATGATAAAGTTCAAAATATATCATTGAAGATAATTTCTTTAAATCCCAGCACTCAGGGTGCAGAGGCAGGAGGATCTCAGTGAGTTCTAGACAACCTGGTCTACATATGAAGTCCTAAGCCATTCAGGGAAATACAGTGAGACCCTGTTTCAAAAAAATCTTATCTGTTTCCGTTTGTTTACTTCTGTTTTGAGACAGTCTCCTGTGGTCTAGTCTGGCCTTGAACTCTACCTTCCGATTTAGCCTCTTGAGTACTGGAATTGTAGTTACATGCTACTGTACCTAGCTCCTTCTGGAAATTTCTTAATTTTACTTTAAAGTAGTTTGCCCCTTAATTTCTATTGGACAGCACTATAATAGTTGAAACTGATGGCTAGACATTTTTAGAGTTTTAATGATAACTTTTGCTTTCAAAGTAATGAACAATATGCACTGTGGGAATGGCTTGAACCGGTCTCCACACCCAGACTCCTGTGCTAGTGGAGGTATGCCTCCAAAGATTACTGGATCATAGAGAGAAGCTGGGGCTACATTTATCTTATCTGATGACAAACATGTGGAGTCACTGACCTGGGCAGGCCATGGGGCTAGGGGCTGAAGGAGGAGGTCAGGCCTATGACTGTCTCTTGATCTTTACCATAGACATCATTGTACTACAGAAAACTTTTGAGACGTCTTGGATGTGTTAGCTCATGTGATTCAACCTCACTGGCTCCATAAGACCATCCCAGAATTTAGTGGGAACTTGGTCTTTGCCTTTGGTGGAGCTGTGAGCATTAGGGTTTGGCTGCTGACTATTCTAAGTGTTGTATTTAGGTCAGAAACAAAGATATAGACACTCAGCACAAATACAGGAGACAGCTGGGTGAGGGATGTGTTTGCATAGAGTCCAAAAAGACCAAGCCTTACTTAGCATTTTAAAAACCTGGCAAGAATCCTAGGGACCGCCATTTGAGAAGGGTTAGCAGTGTTGGTAAATTCAGCAAACACGGATGGACAGACAATCGGGCTAATTTTGCCTCTCACCCATACCACCGAAAGCATCTCTTTGCATCCTGGCAACTGCGGAGGGCATCTAATTAGAGACTCAAAATTCAAAGAAAAATTCTTGAAAAAGATTCAGGGAAACCAGAGCCTGAGTATGTCTTACATTAATATCCAAACAGATGAGAGAAAAGATTAGGAATCCTTTTTTGGGTATGACTTCACCAGGAAAAAAGTAACCATAGGATTCTTTGTCCCTGTTTTCTATCTCTCTATGGTATGTGTTTGTGTGTGTATGTGTGTGTGTGTGTGTCTGTCTGTCTCCAGACTAGGGGGCAAGGGCGTGATCCAGATGGTGGCTCATTAAATATTTGAATAAACCCAGTAGTCAGAGGAAAAGTCCCCTAGCTTTTTTTTTTTTTTTAAATATATCAGTCACTGGTTGTGGTGGTACATGCCTATAATCACTAGGGAGGAGAAGTCTGAAGGTTTGTGAGTTCCAGGACAGCCTGGGCCAAACAATGATTTCTAGACAAGCAACAAACACTCCTGCCCACCACAAACACACAAAACCAAACAAGCCAAAATTAACAACAACAACAAAAGCAATCTGTAAATGAGTGGCAGTTTTTTGTTCTAAACCGTCTTGGGCCATGCATGCCGGAAGCAGTTCCTTGTTAGGATGGTTTATGGAGAAGGGCTACTGAGAGGAACTTGTCAAGCAGTGAAGGCAACTGGGGTTTAGGGTTATCCTTCCACAATGTCCTGTTCAGAGTTTGTGGGGGACCTCTCTAATACCCATTTCAATCAGACATAGCTGAAGATAGTCTTCACTCCCTGTCATTGGCAAAGTTAATTGCTAGTGCCCAATCCTAGGAGAAGGGGATGCCTAGGAGCTGGTAGCTGCCAGCCTACATGTGCACCGGGGCTGTGCACTAGCCCAAGAAGAAGATGCGGAGCCAAGACTACCCTCCATATATATGCTTTACAGAGATATTACTCCAGTCCAGTGTCAGGGACAGGATTACAGAGGTCAGACTCACCCACACTGAAAGAGAGAGGAGCACTGAGCATCAAAAAAACCCAAAACGTGTATGTATGTTCAGTTGACAGCCCCAGAAAAGCACCGCGGATCTGTGCTTACAGAATGTTCTTTTGGATTTGGGCTTTTTTACTTAGGGTTACTACCTAAGAATGGCTGCCTGTTGACAGAAATGATTTGTTTTTGGGAAAGAGATCTGTGTGTTTAAGTGAAAAATACTGACCAGGCCAAGGCCTGTGCTAGGTCTAAGGGGTGAGGCAGTGGGTAGTTTGGAGAAGGGAGGGGGAGTTTGATAGAGAAATTAAAAAACAAAACAACTGACCTACCTTTACATATACTAGACTCCACACCGCCCTCGTATCCACGTCCACACTACTCAGTATGGTTTGAGCACCTCCAGCAGCACCTGGGAGGTGGTGGGCGTGCACAATTGCACATTTTGATGCCCCAAAGGTGCCAGCCTCATTGTTAAGGTCCACCATTCATTGAAAGTATTTTGTTTTCCTGTTTGGTAAAATGAGTGTTTGTGCTGTGCTGTGAAAGATTTTGGATGACATAAAGCATACAGCAAGTGTCAACCACCATGATGGCTGATGAGGCCAAGAGGTTGGTTAGGCCTGGAGAGATGACTCTCACCTCTGAAGGTGTGGCTCATCCCCTTAATCCCAGCACACAGAGGCTGAGGCAGGAGGATTACTGAAGTTCAAGGTCAGCCTGAGCCCTTGGTTTTTCTTGAGTTCAGTTACCAGCACCCACATAGTCACATACTATCATCTGTTACAGCTGTAGGGGATTTGATGCCACCTTCTGACTTCTGCAGGCACTGCACTTACATGGTATAAATACATACATACATGTAGGGTCTTACACATAAAATAAAAATAAATACGTTTTGTGAGGGTGTTTGTTTGTTTGTTTGTTTTTGAGGTAGGATCTCACCGTGTAGTCTGGCTGACCTAGAACTTGTTATGTAGGCCAGGCTAGCCTCAAACTGCCAAGTGCTGAGATTGCCACCATGCCTGACTAAACATAAATACATCTTAAAAAAAAAAGAAAGAAAGAAAGGCTGGCTCAAATAGTAAGTGCCTGTGGTTTGAGCCTAAGTACCCACATTTGATCCCAAGAACCCATGGGAAAAACCAGGTGTGGTTGACTTACCCACAAGGCCTGGGGTGTAGCCCAGTTGGTGAGTGGCTTGCCTAAGAAGTGCAAATCGATTAATTTAATCTTTAGTACCGTATACAACCGGTGTGGAGGCCCACTCCCACTCCCGTAGTTCCTTCGCATAGTTCCTTCGATTGGGAAATGGAAGCAGGATATTCAAGGTTTAGGCTCAGCTACACAGTAAGTTAGTTTGAGGCCAGCCTGGGCTACATGAAAACATTAAAAAAAACAACCTTATGCCTCTGGTTGAAGTAAAGAAGGCTCATGCCTTTCTTGTGGGCTGTGTTCCATAGAGAGAACCTGAGGAATTCCAATTTGAGGTGAGGGCTCTGGGAGGGGCTGCCCACAGGACAGGGGGCTTTCTTGCCTTATCTTCCATCAGGGCTATATTGAGAGAGACCAGAAGGCAAACAAACCCCAGCCTGACTAAAGCAGAGAGGACAATGGTGTCTTTGTTTGGGGCCTAGGGAGAAAGATTGCCTGGATTGGGAAAAATGCAGATCAGAAGTTTAAGGCAGGGCTGCCAGCTGAGGAACCGTGGAATCCACTCCCCGGCAGCCCCAGCTCACCTGTGGCATAGCCTCATCCGTGGCTTCACTTAGATTTTAACTTATAATATATATTTATTCTTACCTAAAAAAGATAATATATTTGCATGGGGGGTGGGACGGTGGAAAATGAGATTTTTTTTAAAAAACAAAACAAGTTTCTTTTACAGCCCCAGTTCACTTCTGAAAGCGATTTGCCATTCGTTTTTGTGTTTTTGTTTTTTGTTTTGTTTTTGTCCTGGAAGCTTCTAAGGCATGTGGCTACTCTCATGGGAAGGAGACCTTGGCTTGCTTGGTGTCTGCATCGTGGAAGTACCTCATTCCATTCCATTCCTTTCCTTTCCTTTCCTTTCCTCTCCTCTCCTCCCCTCCCCCTCCCCTTCTTTCCTCCCTCCCTCCCTTCCTTCCCTCCTTCCTTCCTTCCTTCCTTTAATGTATATGAGCACACCATTGCTCTCTTCAGACACACCAGAAGAGGGCATCAGATCCCATTACAGATGGTTGTGAGCTACCATGTGGTTGCTGGGAATTGAACTCAGGACCTCTGGAAGAGCAGTCAGTTCTCTTAACCACTAAGCCATCTCTCCAGCCCCCACTCCCACTCCTTTTCATCATTGTCCCATTTAATAGGAAGTTACGACAATTTCCATCACAGAGGCAGAGTCCTTTCCCAGTTCCCAGAAGTACTTGCTTCCATTTTCAGGTTGTTTTTCCTCCTTCTGTTTTATTTAATTCTGACAGTGCCACCATGAATTTTCTTGTATATCCTTTGCCCACATGTGTGAGTCTATAACGTAACCTCCCACAAGTGAACTTACTAGGCCACAGGGCAGGAACATTCTGGGTTTTACCAGCATTGCCTACTTGCCTTCCTAGTGGCTGCCCTCAATGTCTTCTCCCGCCAGGAGGCTAGTGTCCAAGCTTCTTGTTGTTCACAGCTGGATCAAAGTCAGAAAGGAACATTTAACCTAGAGGAAGGAAAGCAAACAGAAAATTCCAGAAGTGGGGAATTTACCTGGCGATATGGGATATGAAACTCAGCTTAGTGTTAGGAATAAACAAACAAAAAGAATGAAAAGTTCAAAAGTCTTTGTTGACAACTCTCCAAAAGAACATATATGTGTGTGTGTGCATATATACATACACCCATATATATACACACACATATGTGAATGCATGTATATGTGTATGTATGTATGCATGTATGAATGAATGAACAAATGAACTAGGTAATAAAGGCCTAGGGTAGAGAATTCAGAAGAGCAGGCAGTGAGGGATGACTGCCAGCCACCTAGGGACCACTTTTTTTTTTTTTTTTAATCCTTTTTGTGGTTGTGAAATACAGAATTCTTAACAAAAGGTGTAGTTGAAAGCCTTAGGCATACGGCAGACAGCTGACTCCTGCATGGCATGCCATTGTGTTGAGCTGGATTCTAAATCCTGAGCCCATCGCCTACTTAGTGTTTGCCAGGTCTTGTGCCTGCGATAGCTCAGTTAATCCTCAGAGCAGCCATCCTGGGTGTGAGAACTATCTGCGTTTTGTGGGTGAGGCGATTGAGCCGTGGCGAGGGTTAACAGATCGACCACGGACTCCGTTAATGAGTGGCAGATGTGCATTGCCTGGCTTCCCAGTGGCCTTGGACTTTGGAACACAGGTAGGTGTCAGTAGGTTAATTATGTCCGGTAGCAGATGGTGCTTTTGGTTCCCAACCAACCTGTTCTTTTGACTAGGACAAGATTGGTTTTTGCTAGAGAGGGAGATGATGGGCGTGGCCTCAGTGATGTAGGTGGGGCTTAGATCCAGGAGCTCCTGGAGACCGGAGCTTAATCATTTTAGCCCAGGAAGGAGCTTTTTTGATAAAACCTCTGTCTGCCTGGAGTGAGATTATAGAGTCAGAAGAGGAAGCAGGAACACTAGGGCAGGGAGCAGGTTTATAAGTTAGAAATGTCATAACTAGAGCTTTTATGGTCTGTCTCCTTATGTGTCTATTATCACAAAGCGCCCAGCCTCAAACCCAGACTTCGCGCCTATACTATGTCCTCTTATGAAAAAAACCTCTTAGTCAGCCCCTTTCTTTACTGGCCAGGTGATGCAGGGCCCCTGAAATCTCCTAACCTTCGCAGACTACGCATTAAACACTACAGAGAAGGTGATAAGGTTCTTCAAAGGCTAGTCAGAATGTGGTCCTGCCGGTCCCTGGGTCACCTCAGGAATAGGAAGTTCCATGTCAAGACCCAGAAGTGTTCATTTATTGGAGAGATATATATGCAGTGGAGTATCATACAGCGATAAAGAATGAAATTATGTCACCTCATTTGAAGTGAGACAAGTGTAGAACCTAGTTTTTAAGTAGAAAGTGGACCATTAGAGAAGAAGGGCGGGGTGGGGGTGGGGGGGACAGTACAGGTGAGTGGACCCTGAGGAGGGAGTGCAGGAGACCTAACGCTGCTCCTCATTTGCCATGGGGTGGGTGAGGGAGAAATGCCTTTCCCTCCTCACCCTTTGATGCCTGCGGAACCCGGGAGAGCCTGCGCCTCATGTGGCAGCAGAATAGAGTTGGCTGTAGAGGTAATAGCAAAGATGAGCTGCCCCAAGGACATGAGAGAGGAAGAGCTGGCCCTACCCCTTGCCAGCTTTGGGACTGGGTGAGCTAGCGGGGACAGTGCTGGAGAGCTTGCCTTGGAGTTGCAGGTGTAGGAGAGTTAGAGAGCTGACCTTTACCTCCAAGGTCCAAATCCATGGCTTTGAGCCTACCCCCAACACCTGTCTCATCTGTGAACTGCTGGAGCACATGAAGGGTCTGATCCTACAGATCCAAAGCTACAGGATCTCCATGACACGAGGCAGCAACAGGATATCCGAGAGGAGTCCTACTGAGAATCCAGTATTGACAGTGTAGCAGAAGCTGGAGGCCTCAAACCAGACCAATGACTCACTGCAATGAACATTGAAAGTAGAGATGTGTGGACAAAAGTGTGTACTGTGGGACACACTGTGACACACTACAGCCTCCATGGCAAGATGTTTTGTTTTTCTATCTTTTTTGGGGGGGTGGAGGGGTGGAATGCAAGGGCAGTGAGCAGATACAGAGGGACTGGGAGATGAATGGGATCAGAGTGAGCGACATAAAATTCACAAAGAACAAATTAAAAGGTTAAGGAAAAAGAAAAGTCCTGTAAGTTTCCAAAACTTTTTGGGAAAAAAAAAAAAAAAGACCATTTATTTGTGTGCATGGGTGTTCTGTCTGAATGTGTGTCTGTAGCACACAGTACACGTCTGGTGCTCATGGAGACCAGGAGAAGGCACCAGATCTCCTGTGTGTCTGGATGGTGGAAACAGAAGCTTACCTGGGTCCTCTGGATGAGCATCCAGTTCTCTTAGCACTTAAGGTCACAGTGAGGGCCAACTGTGGTTCATGCCTTTAGTTCCAGCACTCAGGAGGCAGAGGCAGATAGCTGGATCTCTGTGAGTTCCAGGCAAGTTCCAAGCCATCCAGAATGACAAAGTTAACCCCTATCTCAACAACAGAGTACAAATTCTCAGCTCTGCCCTAGATCCAGAACTGGGACTCTGGTTCTTTTGGTTTTGAGACAGCATCTCACCCTGGCCCAGACTGACTTCAGACTTGTGGCAGTCCTTCAAGTCAGTCTCCCAGATAAGTCTCCATCACAGGCTTGCATCATCTCACTGGCTTAAAACATTCTTTCTGGTGACTGGTGAGGATTTTTGCTGCAGTGCCCTGAGTACTTTTTGTACTTCAGACTAAGCACAGCCCCAGCTAGGTCTAAGGAGAGTAAGCAGGAGTTTATAAACTTACTTGCTTAATCTTGACTGCAGAGTAGAGTCTTTCAAGGAAACTTTGAGAAGTCCTTCTTTAGACCATGTCCAGAGAAATTAAATACATTCAAAAACATATTTAATAATATGTACCTATACACATGTGTTCATAACTTTGTATAAATTGTAAACAATCCCAAGAAACTCTTTGATGACTAGGGGAAGAGACATATATGAAGTGAGAGAGGGGCCTTTTTAGTTTTATTTTTAAATTTATTATTTATTGTTGAGATCTGTCTTACGTAGTCACATGACTCAGGTTGGCCTTGAACTCCTGATCCTTCTGCTTCCACCTCCTTCAAGTGCTGGGATAACAGACATGGGCTTCTGAACTTGGCTTTAATTTTAAATTTAAATGTTCCCCTAGCCGCTTCTGATGGGCTGTCACTGTATCGGGTAGCCCAGGCAGTTTATACACTCTAACTGGGATTAGAGAATACCACTGCCTAAAACATTTCCTTTAAAAAACAAAATGACACAGTAAGTCAATCTGTGTGTGTGCATGTGTGATCACAAGCACGTGGTAGGAAGAGGTAGGCCAATGACATCAGGTGTCCTCTGTCACTCTGAGCTTCTCTCCCTCCTTCCCTCCCTCCCTCCCTTTGTATGTACTCTCTCAACATTTATTTAGTGCACATAAGGTATAAGATACATCCGCCTATGCATGCCATGTCTGAGATTGAAGGTCAGAGGACCAATGGGAGCCAGTTCTTTGTCCTTCCACCATGTGAGTTCTGGTGTCCAAACTCAGATGGTCAGCCTTGGTGTCTAACCCCTTTAGTGAGCCAGTGAGTCGCCTCATTGTTCCCCCTATCTTCACAGCACCTTTTTCTGAGAAAGAGTTTCTCTCTTGGCCAGTGAGTGCCAGGGATCCACCTGCCATTGATTTCCAGAAACTGGAGATGGAGACATGGTTTCATAGTGTAGCCCAGACTAGCCTTGAATTCACAGAGATCTGTTTGCCTCTGCCTCCAAGTGCTGGGATTAAAGGCATGTGTTACTGTAAGTGAATTACTTAGCATGACTACAAGCATAGTTCTGAGCAAATGGGAAACGTTTCAGATTTCTTTCCCTTTTGAGATGCTATTGTATTAAGACTTGTAAAGGTCACAGTTTTAACATTAATCAAGTGGAGTGTTTTGGGACCTGGCAGCCACCATGTCCATGCCTGGCATTGTAAATAGAAATTCCGGGGACTGAGCTCAAGTCTTGGGCATATAAAGCAAGCACTTACACCAGCTCAGCTGTCACTCCAGCCATCTACCTGATGGTCCTTCATTTCATCTCTTCAGTGTTTAGCACAGTGTGAGTGAGCTCTGTACGCCCTCCCATGATGCCCAGCACAGAGGCTGGGGTAGTGTCCCGGCTCTCTGCCTTCCTCCCCTGTCCTTCGTTGCCTAACCCTTGCTTCTTGAGATGGCCTCTCCAATAAATTTATTCTAGGATCTTTATCTCAGAGTCTGTTTCCTGGGAAACTGACAGTACATAAATTGAAAACAGCGTTGACCAGGCCACTAAAAGACGAGACCATTAAGTCAGATGAAAAACTGTTAATCTCTCTCCCAGAGCCCAGTGGTGGGTTCTGGCTCACTGGCGCCCACGTGTGTTAGGTTTGTTCAGATAGCTGCCAGGACCCTTGTAGATGGTTCTGGCTCCACTCTCCTCACATCATCAAAGATCTTAGTCAAGAGAGAGACTTTTATGGCTTCATCAGAGGGAAGCTTGGGCTTGGCTATGATCAGCTGGTGACCGTCTGCCCTTCATCCTTGCAGGCATTCGCCCCTACAAATGTGAAGTGTGTCACAAGGCCTTCACTCAGCGATGTTCCTTGGAGTCCCACCTCAAGAAGATCCATGGGGTACAGCAGCACTATGCCTACAAGCAGCGTCGGGACAAACTCTACGTGTGTGAGGATTGCGGCTACACGGGCCCCACCCAGGAGGACCTGTATCTGCACGTGAACAGTGCCCATCCAGGTAGCACATTTCTCAAAAAGACTTCCAAAAAGTTGGCGGCCCTTATGCAGAACAAGTTGACATCCCCGCTGCAGGAGAATTGCACCCTGAGTGAAGAGGAGGAAAAAAAGTGAAGAGAGAGGAGAAAAGGCAGAGGAGAGACGCTTGTGCCGTGCTTACTCGGATTTTTGGTCTGAGCCGTGCCCCTCTGCACCCCTGGATCTTTTTATAGTGACAAGTATTCAATCCACCTGTCTTTTCTTTTGAGACATCAACAGTAAGAAGCACCCCAAAGTTGTTGTCATTCTGCCACAACAGGCCCTGTACCCTGTGTATTGTTTTCTTGGTGACTGAGGTTACATACGGGTTCGTGTGTGTGTGTGTGTGTGTGTGTGTGTGTGTGTCTTTGTCTTTCTGTCTGTTTTGTGTGTTTTCTTTCCTAGTAGAATTTTCACATATGAATAGAAAGAGGGTGTTCTTAAAGAGACTGTCATCTTATGGTGCCTTGAAACGCTTCCCAAGCAAGGAAAATGTATATTCTTTCTGAAGAGTTTACAGAAATTATTTTAATAAATGAAATGTTCATGTGAAACTTCTCTTTTTTAAGTTTTTACTTAATTCCCTTTATTTTATGTGCATTGGTGTTTTGCCCCATGTATGTCTATGTGAGGCTGTCAGATCTTAAGAGTTAGAGTTGTGAGCTGCCATGTGGGTGCTGGGATTTGAACCTTGGTCCTTTGGAAGAACAGTCAGTCCCCCTAACCACTGAGCCATCTCTCCAGCTCCAAAACAAAATAGTGTTGAGTTTTAGCTCTCTTGTTGAGGGCTTGTGTGACATGATACTGGACTCAATTACTTGGAGGGGGTTGATGGGTCTGTCTTGGTAGACAGGATTTGAGGAGGCAAATCTTGTCGGGTGGGTTGAGCAAATGGTTGGTTGGTGAGATAAATCCAGCACTGAGAGGCTGGAGGTTAGATACACCTTGGAGCACAACCTTGAGAACTCATTGCTCTCTTCTCTTGGTGACTGACCCTGGGGTTTCTGTGGTTTTTGGCTTCACGAGCTAGGACTTGCTGGATGAAGGGTCCTGCTTCCTCCCTGGAGGCTGGCCCTAGGTGAAGCCTATGACAAACCCTGGAGCAAGAGAAGCTAGCCCAGGCATGACGTACACCTGTTGAGGCAGCTCTGCTGGGAGGCTGGGCAGCAGACAGAGTTCCTTCAGGGCACTGGACTGGGAATGCAGCCACCTTGGGCAATAGCCCCCTCTCTCCTCACTGTGGAGCTCCATTCCTACATGTGGGAGAGATTAACAACCGAGTCTACCTTTGGACCCAACAGGGAAAAGGGAAGCCACAAGCTAAGTAGGTGAGAAGGTGGTTTCTGTGGTACTTCCATGACTGCTGGGCAGGAGCAAAGGCCTAGACCCTCCCTTGGGAAGCCCCTTAGCCAAGAAAGCCTTGACACAAGCTGTGTGCTCTTGTCTAAATTGACTGGAAAGTGGTGGGCTTGTCCTTGCGTGTCACTGCCTAGGCCTGTCTGTCTTATTTCAAGGAGTCACAGCTGGGCTCCTTGTTCTAAGGGGAAATTTTGAATGTCTGGCCATTGTCTTGTTTCCTCTCTGAATCCTTCCCCGTCTAGCCCCCTCTTTCTTTCTTTTCTTTTTTTTTTTTTTTTGGTTTTTCGAGACAGGGTTTCTCTGTGTAGCCCTGGCTGTCCTGGAACTCACTCTGTAGACCAGGCTGGCCTCGAACTCAGAAATCCACCTGCCTCTGCCTCCCAAGTGCTGGGATTAAAGGCGTGCGCCACCACCGCCTGGCAAGCCCCCTCTTTTCATTTCCTCTTCTCTCAGTTCTGCCTTTTCCCTTCTCTCCTTACTCCTTACTGAACCAGGCCTTACGCCACGGGCTGGACACTTACCGTTTCTCTTTCAACCAGGGCTTGCTTCTGAGAGAGAGGAAGAAAGATCTGTGTAATAGCGATCTACCAGGCTGGAACCTGGGCAACCCTCCCTCACTGTGCAGGTGTCATTTGGAACACCTGTAAAACACCCCACGGGGCAGCAGCCCTGTCTCTGTGAGTCAGTGCAGAGACTTTCAAATCTGGTCAAAACACCTCTTTTCCTCATTCTTCCTTCAAAGCGGAGAAAAGGTTGCAGGTTCAACTGGGACCCTGCAGAGAAAGGCACAGAGTCAGTGCCTTTGACCAGCTTCACCCACCCCTCCTTACGCCTGAGGAAGCTCAGATCCTGGCCATCTGTAGAGCCCATGGGTGTCTGTCCCACCTCTCCTGAAGCACCAGGTGAGTAGAATTTAACCTCAGAGTTACAGTTAACCCTTTATGGTCAAGGCAGCAGTGGGACTCACAGGGTGCAGCCATGTTAAAGCAATTTTTTTTTTTTTTTTTTTGGTTTTTCGAGACAGGGTTTCTCTGTGTAGCCCGGGCTGTCCTGGAACTCACTCTGTAGACCAGGCTGGCCTCGAACTCAGAAATCCGCCTGCCTCTGCCTCCCAAGTGCTGGGATTAAAGGCGTGCGCCACCACCGCCCGGCCGGGTGCAGCCATTCTTAAGGGCTCTACCCTGACTTCAGAAGACAAACTGCTGACATGGGTTCGTAGCTCTTGTCACAGAGTCTCCAAGTCTTGCTTTTCCCCAGTTACACAGCTGGTGAAAACAAAAATGAGCCGCCCTGGCTGGAAGTGTGTAGCTGGCTGCATCTGGTGTCACATAGGTCCTGGGACTAAGGTAATGATCTCCTTAGGCTAGTTTTTTATTAAACAGCTTGTACAGTTGCAAGTGACAGAAACCCGGATTTAAATGGCATTAGCAATGGTTTGCATACTTCCTTCATGACCAAGAGCTGGCAGGAAGCCTCCCTCAGAAAGATCTGTTGGGATCAGGGCTGAAAAGCTGAAGGTTCTGGACCTCTGAGATAGCTCAGGAGGCCAGAAGTGCTTTCTGCTGAGCCAGACACCAAAGCTTACCCTCGACGGCCCATGAGGTAGAGAACTGACTCCTACAAGTTGTTCTTGAACATCCATATGTCCTGTACGCCATGGCACTTATACACCCTGCCCCCATACACACAACATTTTTTAAAGCTCCGGTTTCAAGATGGCCAGGTACAATGTCACTCAGGAAATGTCACTGTCTCATCGTTCTCTTCATCTTTTCTGTATTTTTATACATTGAGATGGGATCCTGCTGTGTGCTCATGAATTTGTAATCCTTCTGCTTGAGTCTCCCAAGCAGCTAGGTTTACAGCCATGAACCACTATGCATTGTCCTCTGTCATTGAGCATCTGAGTTTCTTTTCCTCCTGTCGTGGCCTTGTAAGCAGGGTCAGGTGGCGTGCTGAAGGCCGTCCCCAGCTTGAGACTTGTGTGCCACCAGTGTAGTAGCGTAGATCATGGTAAATTTGGCTCTGGGACCTGTATTTAACCATCACTGTGCCCTGGGACATGTGCTGCTCTTTGGGTCTGAGGCACGTGCTCTCATTGCCCCTGAATGAGTGGATTGGCTGCATTCCTAAGAAAGTGGCTCCCCAGAAGAAAACTAGGGTGATGGGACCCAGAGGAAAAATAGATGTTGGGTAGGTGTAGTGATTAAGACCAGAATGCTTGGAGCTGGAGAGACGGCTTGGCAGTTAAGCACACTAGCTGCTCTTGCAGAGGCCTAGAGTTCAGTCCCTGGCACCTATAATGCTAGCATCCACTAGTACCTACTCATTCTCTCTCTCTCTCCCCCCCCCCCTCTCTTTCTCTCTCTCTCTCACACACACATATGCACTTTTTAAAAAAAAAAAAAATATTTTTGTTGTTTTTTTGAGACAGGGTTTCTTTGTGTAGCCCTGGCTGTTCTAGAACTCACTCTAGACTAGGCTGGCCTCAAACTCACAGAGATCCCTCTGCCTGTGCCTCCTTAGAATTAGAATGAAAGGTGAGTATCGTCACCACCATTTGGCTCAAATTAAAAAAAAAAAAAAAAAAAATCAGACAACACTGTAACAAAGATGCCCAGTTAATTATGTGGCTTCTCAGGGACCCAGGTTTCTCTCTTGTCACTCAGCCGTGTCCTCAGATGTTGTAGATACATGCTAGCTGAAGCCAATACAACAGTGGGAAGCCATCCTGCATTTGGTTTTATAAGAAACCAAATCTGAAGCAAATTTTCAAATTCTAGGGGATTAGAAGGTAGTTCCAGGATACATCTGTAAGGACTGGGCTATATTCCTGGGTGACAAGAAGAAAAGAGAGTTGGTAAAGGGAACAGAAGCTGGAAAGTTCCTGCTGGGACAGCCGGAGATCTAGGAGGCGGGGAACGTGCCTGGCTGTCCTCTGGAGGGATAGGAAGAGCAAACCCCATGAACTCCCCGTCTGTTACTGGTTGAGGATTTCTGCCATGGAAAGTGTCTGTTTCTGGACCCTTCCAACTTGTCCGTGCTTGCACTGACCAGGAAGCCCCTTCTCTGCCACAGGCCTGTTGCAGTGGTCGGTCAGTCAGAAACAGCCCTCAGGGCATAGGCCCAGCTGATGAACTACAGGCAAGGGATATCTGTGTCTGCTCATGTCTGGAAAAGGTCTCACTCACCGTGTGGAGACGTTTGCCATGTGGGGTGTGACTTTTATACTCCGTTGTGAACAATCCTTAGGATGTAGCTACATCAACTATGGGTGGGGTGTGTAGCTTTCTTAGCAAAGCTTCTATGTGACAAATAGAGGAATGAATTTGAATTATGACAGACAACTTGCAGTCTCTGTAAGATAGGCAAAATCATTTCTTGACTTTTTGTTTGTTTGACTGGTTTTGGACTAACAGAATGGAGCATATTTCAGTTCTAGCGCTTGGAAGGCAGGGGCAGGCAGATCTCTGTGATTTTGAGGCCAGCCTGGTCTACATAACGAGTTCTAAGACAGTCAAGATAACAGAGAGAGAACTTGTCTCAAAAAAAATTGGGGGAGCTGGAGAGATGGTTCAGTGGTTAAGAGCACCAACTGCTCTTCCAGAGGTCCTGAGTTCAAATCCTAGCAACCACATGGTGGCTCACAACCATCTGCAATAATGGGATCTGATGCCCTCTTCTGGTGTGTCTGAAGACAGCTACAGTGTATTCATATATATTCATATATATATAACAAATAAATCTTTAAAAAAAATTGGGGTATGGGGGTGCTGGAGAGATGTCTCAGTGGTTAAGAGCACTGGCGGCTCTTCCGGAGTGCCCGGGGTTCAATTCCCAGACCTACATGGCAGCACACAAGTGTCTGTAACTCAAGCTCCAGGGAGAGAACCAACACCCTCACAAAGACACATGCAAGCAAAATACCAATGCACTTAAAATAAAGAGAAATAAATTGGGACTGGAGAGATGGATCAGCAGCTAAGAGCACTGATTGTGCTTCCAAAGGTCCTGAGTTCAATTCCCAAGCAAGCACATGGTGGCTCGTAACCATCTATAATGGGATTGATACCCTCTTCTGGTGTGTCTGAAGAGAGTGACAGTGTACTCACATACATAAAATAAATGAACAATTCTTAAATAAATTCAAAACTGTTTTTAAAACTCAGAGTTGAGTGTTTTGGAGGTATGTGTGTCTAGGCCAGGGGTGAACCTTAGGCATTGTTCTTTAAGTGTCCTGTTTCTAAAGACCACTTCTCTCATTGGGACTTGGGGACTCTCCAGCAAGGCTGGCTGGCTGGCTGGCTGGCTGGCCAGTAAGCTCGGGTGATCTTCCTGGCTCTGTGCCCCCAGTCATAGGATTTTCACTACATAATATCACCATGCCCAGCATATTACATGGGAGCTGGGGATTGAACTCAGGTCTCCAGGCATGTTCAACAGACACTTAACTCACTGGATTATCTTCCCAGATTCCTGTCTTGCTTACTTTTCTATTGTCCTGAGAAGACAACCGTTTCCAAAGCCTTATTATAGTTATTAGGCCTTAGAGTTTCAGAGGATGAGTCCATGATGGCCATAGTGGAAGGCATGGCGGTAGGTAGGCAAGCAGGTATGATACTGACACAGAAGCCGTGAGCTTAGATCCCAGAGACAGAGACAGAGAGACAGAGAGGGAGTGCTAACTGAGTGTCATGGGCTTTTGAACCCTCAAAGCACAACCCCCAGTGATACACTTCTTCCAACAAGGCCAGACCTGCTAATTCTTTCCAAACTGTTCCACCAGCTGGGGATTAAGCATTCAAATATTTGAGTCCACGGGAGTTATTTTCTTTTAAGTTACCCATCTCCTTTCAATGTTTATGTATGTATAAAATTTTATGTGTATGGTATTGTGCCTGAATGCATGTCTGTTGTACCACATGCATTCCTGGTACCAGCAGAAGCCAGAAGAAGGCACTGAATCCCCTGGAACTGGAGTTCTCATTGTGAGCTGCCGTGTAGGTGCTAGGAATGGAACCCAGAGTCCTCTGTAACAGCAACAATTGTCCTGAATCACTGAACCATCTCTCTAGCCCCTCCAACTTTATTTTAAGTAATTTATTTTTTATTTCATATGTATGAATATTATCCCAGGCCTCTGCAAGAGGAACACGTTTTCTTAACTGCTGAACACTTTTGAGGCAGGGTTCATGTAGCCCAGAGTGATCTTGAATTCCTATTCCTCCAGTCTCAGGCTCCCAATTGCTTGAGTTACCCACTACATTAAGCTTGGATGTCCATTCTTGACTTTCAGACTCCTACCTCATCCCTACCCTGTTAGCCAGGCCTAGTGTGCTCAATCAGTTGCCATGCAATTCAGCCAATGTTTCTAGGCTTGATTTGAGACCTACTTCTGATGCTGGTGGCTCTGCAGCCTTGAGTCTGTCAGTGGTGGGGTCAGTGGTCGGGCCTGTGAGCTTCTGATCTGCTTTGAGTCTATAAAGCAGCACTTGCTTTGGGTTAGTGTTCAGTTAACACATGGAAGGAATGCTGGCTGGTGCTGATGTTGGGCCAGCAGTCCTTTTGGGTGTTCATTTTGGAGAAAGGAATCTATGATCCAGCAGTGTGGCTCATTTTATGGATGTCATAGGTTGGCTCCTAGAAGCATAGGATGGAACAGGGCTTCTGAAATAAGTGATTTACTGAAGAGGGTTTTGGGGGAAACCAATAAGGAAGTGAGACCAACAAGGCCTAGAGGCAGAACCAAGATGCAGATCTGGTCTCTTCGGAAATCAAAGGGCCCTGAAGTGTGAATGGCACTTAGAAGTGCCACCTGGGGCAAGGGGCCAATCATCACATGTGACCGACACAGAAGGCATGACTTCTGGACATTTTCAGTAACAGCATCTGTGAGCTCGTATAACCAATGCACAAAGCACATAGGGGCTGGTTCACTCAGAGGTCTCCAAGGTGGGACAACAGGACAAACTAAAGGATCTCAGAGGTTATTAAAAAAAAAAAAGGCTAAAGCTCACTGACCCTCCTCAGAATGCATGCATTTTGAGAAAGGACCTACTTTTAGAACTAAAGGAGTGTACGGGTTATTGCAAATTATGTGGTATTTCAAGACATTTTACAAACATTTATAATAATATATGTGGAGATACCTCCACAGCAGGTCCCAATGACACGAGGGAGTCCATAATTCCAAGAGGATTTTATTTTCATGGCGGATGGTAGATGGATCTGGATGTACCCCCACTTAGGTCAGGGCGAACCTGACTTAAATAGGGAGGAGGGTCTTGGGAAGAATGCTTAATTGGCTACGTCCTCTGGTCTTCAGATACCTCATTAGTATGTAAATCTCTTGAGGCTGAGGCCTGTAGTCACGCCCTCTACCTGTGCTGGGTGATGCAAACTTCTCTTAGGGAGGGGCAGTGTTGCCCTACGTGACTGAAAATTGTGGGTTAATGGCGTGTCAGGAGCCTGGGGTCTGGGGGCGTGGCTGAACATCTGCCATTGCCTGATTGAGGTCCGGGATTCTAGGCCTGTGCCACACCAGAAACCAAGCTATCTTTTCATGGCCCCACACATGTGTGCTGGGAATCAGCCTTGGGTCCTGAACAAGAGCAGTACACATTCTTAGCTGCTGAACCCCGTGAATTTATCTTCTAACATTACAGATCTGGGCCAGCAAGATGGCATAGCCCATGAATCACTTCATACCAAATCTGACTAGCTGAGCTCAGTTCCTGGAAGTCATGTGGTAAAAGAGAACTGGCTCCCACAAGTTGTTCTCTGACCTCCACAGGCATGGTGTGGCTTGTATACTCGAGTGTGCTCTCTCTCTCTCTCTCTCTCTCTCTCTCTCTCTCTCTCTCTCTCACACACACACACACACACACACACACTTGAATGAGTGGATGGATAAAATACAATTTTAAAACCCTATCTAGTGTTGTGTTGTGTGGATGCATTGTATTTTAGGTTATCAGTCTTCCAGTAATAGACATTTACGTAGCTTCCAATGTTTTGCTACTATAGAGAATGCTACAGTGAGTAACTTTATGTATGTGTCATTTCACATAAATGCAATCCTGTCTTCGGGATAAATTCCCAGAAATGCAATTGTCAGTGCTAACAGTTTCACATGTTAAGGGCAATTTGTAGTTCCCTTTTCTGTGAACTGCCTAAATGCCCATCTTCCCACAGGTTATTAGTCTGTTTTTCAGCATAACTACTTCCTTCCTCTCCTCCTCCTCCTCCTCCTCCTCCTCCTCCTCCTCCTCCTCTCCTCCATTTCGTGTGCTGGGCATAGAACCCAGGGCCTTTCATAACATAGGCAAACACTATCATTGTGCCCTTAGCCTCTCTGCTGTACTTGTAAGAATTATACAGATCTCATAAACACACACACACACACACACACACACCACGAAGGCTGGCCCCTGGTCATGTAAGTTGTTGGGTGTTGTAAAGTCGGTGGATAGGGCTTGGTTACCCTACAAGGAGATGGTGCCAATTTGTACTTTGAGTGTACCCATGTCCTCGCCACTGAGCCAACATTGTATTGCTGGTTTTGGCTCTCTGCCCATCTGATAGGAGAGAAATAGTTTTTCAGTGTCATTTGATTTGACATTTGTCTCACTGTGTGTGAGAGGAAGGCTGGACGTCTTGTCTTATCAAGAGCCATTTGTATGTGGCTGCTTCAGGGAGCAGTCTGACGTTCAGGTCCAGCCTAATTTCTTGGTCTTTTTTTCTGATTTCTTAGGGTGTTTCTTTACTTGAATGCTTGATGTACCAGGAAATTCAACCCTTTGTGATTTAAGTTGCTGTTTTCCTCCTGGGTTGTCATTTAGCTTTGACTTTCATTCATGCTGAATGTGTCCCCCCACCCCCATGTCCCCAGCCCCCCCCCCACAGAAGTCTTACATAGTATGAGATGACCCATCTTTTTCTTCTCTGGCTGCTGCAGAAGGTCAAGTCACAAGTAGAAAGGCCCTTTGACTCCCAAGTTACATCGGGATTCTGCCATGCATTTTTCTAGGACTGTAACGGCTTCATTTTATCACATCTAAATCTTTGATCTGTTTGGACTATTTCCTGGGGTATAGTGGGAGGTATGGATCCAACTTTATCATTTTCCAGATGGCTGACAAGAGATATTTTTTAACAGGGAGCTAGTCCAAAACACACCAGAGAACACTTTCTTCAGGAAAAGGTCACATGCCTCAGCAGAAGGTGCGCGAATTATAGTACGGAGCAGTTTTCTTTAATTAGCAAGGATTCATTTGTTCAACAAATATTTTTCAAGTGCCCATGCTATGCTAGGGACTTTTCTAGATACTAAGCCTTGAAAAAAATAGACCAGTGTCCTTTCTTTTATTTTGTTTTGTTTACTTTGGTTGGAGGTATAGTCTTGGTTCCCCCACCCCCCACCCCCATGCTAGCCTGGAAGTCACTACATAGCTGAGGTAGCCTTAACTTGTGCCAATAATCCTCCTGTCTCAGCCTCCCAGTCACTGGAATTGTAGACATGGGCCACCATGCTTGGCTAGTCCCTGCTTCTGTAGGGTGGAGACAGACTACAGATAAACAAGTAAATCAATATAGCTCACACTGGATGCTATAGAGGAAGCTGAATAAGGTCGTCAGTTCCTATGATTGGGTAACTACCTGAGCCAAACATAGATTCTGTGGATCTGAGTTTGGACAAGGCATAGTACATGTGCACAGCGGATGACTTCTCTCTATCCTTCATATGTCTGGGGTCTCAGCTGGAAGACTCAAAGGCTGACCCTGGAGCTGTCTGAAGACTCTTATTAGTCACCCATCTGGTGGCTGCATACATATATAAATGCCTACACATTCTGCACATATAAAACGCACATATTCCTACACACAAGAAGATGGTGCCAGATTCCATTACCAATGGTTGTGAGCCACCATGTGGTTGCTGGGAATTGAATGCAGGACCTCCGGAAAAGCAGTCAGTGTTCTCAAACTTTGAACCATCTCACCAGCCCTCTCCCATTCCTTTCTTTAGGCCCCACCCCTCGTGGTGGTCTGTGTGATCTGTGAGGGCATTAGTGACACGGCAAACCTTTCTGTCTCTTGACAGGGTCTTACTAGTCAGCCCAGGTTGGCCTTGAGTTCGTATTCCTGCCTTAGCCTAGTGCTGGGATTACAAATGTGTGCCACCTCGCCCAGCTTGGCAGGGTAAGTTTTGAAGGAGATGCAGAGGTTGAGTTACAGACTGCTGTAGTGCTAAGTGCTGGGGATAAAGGTATGTGCTACCAAGCCTGGCAATCCTGCTACAGTCTGTAAGTGATATCATGTCCAGCCCATACTCTAGGAAAGGAAGCTCACCCCTTCTGAATTGGGGAATGGTTCTTGATGAGCTTATGAGACTGTGTATTGCACTGGCCATTTTTATAAAGCATAATTTGTTCTTCCTAAGGAGAAGAGGGGCTGGCATAAAGTGGAGGTAGTGATAGGGGACCAGGGACATTTGGCCTGAAGGAAATGAAGAAGCCATGGGGCTACCTGAGGAACTGCTGTTCCAGTCAGAGGGAACAGCAAAGACACAGGCCAGGAAGTGTAGTGTATGTGGAGTGAGAAGAAATGGAAGCCATGTAGACAGACGGGAGCAGGTTACTGCTATAGGCAGACTTCAGCCTTCCTTCTGAGTGAATCAGGTAACTATTAACAACCTTCACGTTACTGTAAGGAAATTCTCGAGATACTTAATTTACAAAGTAGACAGGCTTTGCCAGTCTTGATGGTTCATTCCTGCAATCTTAGCTCTTGGGAGGCTGAGGCAGACAAGGCTTGCCTGAGCTATATAGACAATTTCAGGGTTGGGGGCAGGTAAAGGTGGAGGTAGGCAGGGTATGCCGATTTAGGTCATATTCCAAGAGCAGGTGGACCCATTTATCGGGGACTTGGGTAGAGTACTAGGGGAAGTATGAACAGCACATGGCAGAGCAAATAGTTCACCTCAGTCAGAAGCTGAAAGAGAAAGAAGACCAGCAGGGTCCTTCGAGTCCCCTCAGGGCACAGCTTCAAGGACCTAAGGACCTTCCACAATGCTCCACCTCATAAAGGTTACTCGTCCATGTTAGGGACCAAGTCTTTTTCCTTTATGAGCCTTCAGGCAACACAAATGCAAACCAGAGCCCAAACTATGGAGAGCTCCAAGCAGAGGGCTAACATATTCTTGTTTGTGTTTTAGGGTACTTACTCTGGATGCTGAGAGAACAGATTTGGGGGTGGGAGGCAAGGGTGGAAGTGGGGAGACCAATTAAAGATAAAACAGGGCACAATGGATGCTTGGGCTTGAAGGATGGTGGAGGAGGTGGTGAGAAATGGCCGGATGCTGGCTGTGTTTTAAAAATAGAACTAACTGGGTTTGCTGATGGGTTGAATATGGGTTAATGGATAGACCATACATTCTTATTTTTCTGAGGGTAGTTCTGGTTTATGTAATTGTGTGGTTACCCTGGTTATGAGAAAAAGAACTCCAAAGCTTTGGCCTTCCACTAGAAGCTATCCTCGGAACTGAGGCAGCGTGAATTGAGTTTAGTGATCATGAGAGGAGGCAGGCTAACTGAGGTCAGGAGGATTTCTGAGTTTAAAGCCAAACTGGGCTGGGCGGTGGTGGCACACGCCTTTAATCCCAGCACTTGGGAGGCAGAGGCAGGCGTATTTCTGAGTTCGAGGCCAGCCTGGTCTACCGAGTGAGTTCCAGGACAGCCAGGGCTATACAGAGTAACCCTGTCTCGAAAAACCAAAAAAAAAAAAAAAAAAAAAAGAAGCCAAACTGGTCTATAGCATGAGTTGTAGGATAGACAGGCCTACACAGAGAAACCCTGTCTTGGAAAAAAAAAAAACCAAACAAACAAAAAAATCCCTAAACTTACATAAGGTCATTTTCTTAGATGCTCCTCTTCCTAGGTAACTCTAGTTTGTGTCAAGTTGACCAAAAAAACCAACCAGGACAAGAACATCCTATGTCCAACGATGTCTTCTGCAGCAGAGTACATGCCTGTTCACAGAACTACTCTCTTTGTTTTGAATATTTTTTTTCTTAAATGTGTGAGAACCCTGAATATAGTTTGCTCTTTTAAATGTGTAATGGAAGCTGGGGAGATGGCTCTGCTGCTAAAAGCACTTGCTGCTCTTGAAGAAGAACTCTCTTGAAGGGTTCAGTTCCCAGCAGTCACACTGGGTGGCTCACAAAGCTGCTTGTGACTCCAGTGTCACAGGTTCTGACACCCTCTTCTGGCCTCCAGCAGCATCAGGCATACAGATGGGGCACCTGCATGCGTGCAGGCACTTCCACGCACACATAAAAAATGTTAGATGTATTATTTTATGTGTGATTGTGATTAATGTAATGAACCCAGGTGGTGATGCACACCTCAAGTGTGATAGAGGCTGAGGCAGGAAGATTGTTGAGTTTGAGGTCAGACTGGGTTACCTAATGAGATCCAGTCTAACAAACAAACAAACCATGTGGTGATCAATAGAGATGCTAGCTGTTGTTACTCAGTTTGCTGGCACGACCTCAGGAGTACCCCTGAGATTCCCAGCCTGCTTGCCTCACGGTGTAGCCCTAGATCAATTGGCTTGGAAATAGCACCTCCTGTTCCCGTTTTTGTTTTCTGCTTTCCATTTGCAGACAGCTGCTGTCCTCCATCTTGTCCTGGCCCCTCCTCCTCCAACAAGGGCTTTCCAGGTTATGCTGGCTGCTCTGTTCGCTGTTCCTTGCCAGCTTATCAAGTGTACCCAAATCGGGTGAATGAGGGTTTGTCCTGTGACCTTTAGACACTGTTTGGATTGCTTGCAAGGCCTTCTTTTTCTTTCTTTTTCCTTTGCTCTGCATAATTGCTTACTGGACGATGTCTTCTGTACAAGCTGAGTGAAGTATAAAAGCCACCCTGTTGCTGCTGAGCTAATACAGAGTGATTCAGTATTGGCTGAGGCCCTTGCATACACCAAACATTGTGACAGACTCATCTAGGCTGACAGAGGTTGACTGGTCAGTTCAACAGTTCATCATTTGTTGTGGGCCCACAGGTAAATCAGACAAAGATCCTTGCCCACTTGGAATTTACATTCTAGAGGGGAAAGGCAGACAGTCAACAAGACAGACCCTTAGAATATGTACTATGTCCCCTGGGCCATGGAGAACGCTTCAAGCAGAGGTGTATGGAAAATAACAACAGTAGGCTGCAGGGTGGTCTCGAAAGGTCTTCATGAGAGGTCCATGGGAGGCTCTAAACCAAACCCAACCCAGCACTGAGGGGTGATGACAGTAGGTTAACCTTCCTACTGCTTCCTGCCACACTCACAGTAGCATCCCCTTCCATGGCTTGTAGGATCAAGGTAGTATGACAATAGTCAAATCTGCTCATCTGCTTCCTGCCACACTGACAGTAGCTCTAGCATCCTTTTCCATGGCTTATAAAGCTAAAGTGGTTCAGCTCCTGGCTGCCTGTGAACTGCCAGCTTCTCTAGCCCTTGCTCACTCAGCTGGTACCTCACTCTTTCCTCAATACATCCTAGGTGCATCCTAATCTCAGGCCCTCTTAACACCGTCTTACTAGCTTTTCTCTTTATTCTGACCTCTATACACACAGTGAAGCTTTCTGGATGGCTGGTCCAGGGTGAGTCATGGCTTCTAGTGTTTCCTGCCCTGTATGGTTGTCCCCATACAAACTGTAAAGTAGCCCTTTAACTTAATTCAAGCCAACAGAATACTGCAGAAGGCAATTCCAGGCTGTCTTAGTCAGGGTTTCTATTCCTGCACAAAACATCATGACTAAGGCAAGTTGGGCAGGAGAGGGCTTATTCAGCTTACACTTCACATTGCTGTTCAACGCCAAAGGAAGTCAGGACAGGAATTCACACAGGGTAGGAACTTGGAGGCAGGAGTAGATGCAGAGGCCATGGAGGGGTGCTGCTTACTGATTTGCTTCCCCCTGGTTTGCTCAGCTTGCTTTCTTATAGAACCCAAGACTACCAGCCCAGGGATGGCACCTCCCACAATGGGCCCTCCCCCCTTGATCACTAATTGAGAAAATGTCTTACAGCTGGATCTCATGGAGGCATTTCCTCAAGGGAGGCTCCTTTCTCTGTGATAACTCCAGCTTGTGTCAAGTTGACACACAAAACTAACCAGTACGCAGGCTAAGTCTCCAGGTGTCTTGGGAGCTTTGACTTGGGAACTCTGAGCTGCTAGGTAAGAAGTCTAGCCACTGCCAGATGTGGCTATGCATGCTTACCATCCCAGCACTTGGGAGGCTGAGGCAGGAAGATTGTGTGAGGCCAGCCAGCCTGATCTAGTGAGACACACACACACACACGCACACTCACACGGAAGTCTGCCTATCCTAATAGAAAGTCCCCATGGACCGGCCTTGCAAACATGGGAAGGCACCAGGCAACAGAGGGGTCCCCAGTCCCAGCTGAGCTACTTTCCAACCATCGCTGCCAATATCTCACAGGTGAGTGAGCTACAAATTAAGATCCAGATGACTCCAATCCTCAAGGAGCCACCTGAGCCCAGTTACTCTGTGGACTCCTGAGATGAAAAACAACTGCTTTACTCAGGTTCTCAGATGGTGTGTCATGCAGCACACCAGGGAGTCGGCCCTCTCTGACCACCCCAGCTCAGACAGAGGCTTCATTTCCACTCCCTTTTCTTTTCTCCTTTTTTCCTACCTTCCCTTTCTTCCTTTTCTTCTAAAGCAAGACATGGTCTCATGTTGCTGGTCTCAAACTTGGTGTGTAGCTGAAGATGCTTGAGTTTAGGTCATGTTGGGGGTTGAACTCAGAGCTGTAAGCAGACTAGTCAAACATTACCAATTGAGACACATGCCCAGGTTTTTCTTCACAGCGTGTTCAATCTCCGTACATCTATAGCTGTCCTTGCTAACGCCTGTCTCCCGCTGGACTGGACGCTCCCTGAGGGTAGGGAGTTCAGTGCTTTATTGCTGGAGCCTTGTACAGAATCTAGCTCAAAATAAACTGCAGTAAATATTTAGTGGATGAAATAAATGTATAACTATCTAGCCTAAGCTCCAAACAGCTGTGTGTTTAGAATGACCTTTCCCTGGGAGGAAAACACCAGATTTCTAGCCCTCGGAGTAGGTATACACTGACCTAGGGGGCACCTCCCACAACTGGCCTCAAGTTGAGAATTCACACATTTTTTACTCAACTACTACAAGAAAGGCTGGCCGGAACACCAAATAAACAAATAGCAATTGGTTATTTAATTTGGGGGCGATAAGGTCTTGATATGTAATACAATCTAGTTTTGAATTTACCATCCTCCTGCCTCTGCCTCCTGGGTATTGGGATTATAGGCCTGTCAATATCAATCTTAAAAAACAAAACAAAACAAAAAAAAAGCCCTGCTCTTGCAGAGGGGCAGGAAGCAGTAGCTGACGTAAATGGCTGGTTCCCGGAAAGAGCCAAGAGTTCCCAGGTGCCCTAGAGGAGATGCTGGGAAGACCCTGAGCCAGCAGCTAGGTTCCCGAAGCTCCTCCAAGTTCTCTCCACACAGCCCCAGGAGGGGCCTCCTGTGCTCCCTCCACCCTATCCAGAAGGGTAGATCTGTGTTACCAGCACTGTCCACACAATTGCTATTTTGGTTTTCTTCTCTGTTCTGCCGGCCTGACATTTCCTTAGCCAGTTCCAAGCCCAGCGTACCATTTTAGCTGTCGTGGGTGAGTGTTTCTCAGGGACAGCAGATGGATGGAATGACAAATAGCAGGATGGTGGGGACAGCTGAGAAATGCTTTTTCCTGTGCTAGAACTGTCGGCTGTGCACGTGCTCCTACGTCGTCTAGACACGCCGTGCAAGCAAGCAGGCGTGTGTGGTAGGGACAGCCGGTGGGTTGGCTTGTTTCTTTACTGTGAAGCACGCTCATCAACACATTGATGCAATTACCAACCCATTGTATTAGTTTGAGGTTCCCCAGAGCTGACCTGATATAGTCATTTGTTTGGTCCAGGCATTATCAAGGGAAGATAAGGCCACAACAGGTGGCCAATGAGCAGGTCATTGCTGTTGGCACTCTTGGGTGACTACAGAAAAAATATGGCCTAAAGCTGGGTCACTGGCTCCCAACTTTCACTGGTTAAAATTTGTCTATCTGGGCAGGAGAGATGGCTCAGTGGTTCAGAACATTGATTGAGCGGGTGTGGTGCCCCATGCCTTTAATCTCAGCACTCAGGAGGCAGATGGATCTCTGTGAGTTTGAGGCCAACCTGATCTGCAAAGTGAGTTCCAGGATAGACAAAAATCACTGATTGATCTTCCAGAGGACCTGGGTTTGATTCCCAGTGCCCACATAGTGGCTCATAACTGTCTGTAACTTTAATTCCAGAGGACCCAACTCCTGGTCTCCTCATACATTACACGCATACATATAGTGCATACATGCATACAGGCAAAACACTCATACTTGTAAACTAATGAAATAAAAATAAAAAGACGGGAAATGGGATGGAGAGATGGCTCAGTGGTTCAGAGAACTTACTACTCTTCCAGAGGACCCAGGTTTGATTCCCAGCACCCAATGACAGTTCACAGCTGTCTGTAACTTTAATGCCAGAGGAGCCAATGTCCTCTTCTGGCCTCCGAGGGCACTAGGCACATATGTGGTGTACAGACATGTAAGCAGGCAAAACTCCTGTACCAATAAAATAGAAAAGATAAAAAACAAACAAACAAGAACCCTGGGTGTTATTGCACACCCAGCACTTCAGAGGCTGAGGCAGGCAGATAGATCTCTGTGAATTCAAGACTAGCTGTGTTTACCTAAGACACTTTAGAACAGCCAGGATGATGTAGTGAGCCCTGTATCAAAATAAGCAGACAACATAATGATATGTCCAGGAGTACTGATTCCCCAAGGGGAACCTTGGCCTTATTTGTACCCAACAGAAGCCTTTCAGTGGAAATTATTGGGTTCTTGGTAAGAGGCTGACATTTGGACTGGTGATTGCTAGTAAAGCAGTTTTGTGTATGGATGTATGTGGGGTGTGGCATTTGAATCAGTGGACTAAGGATAATCCACCTTTGTCGTGTATGTGTGTGTGTGGGGTGTAGGTGTATGTGTGTGTGTGTGTGTGAGAGAGGGGGGGTGTTTGTGTATAGAGAGGTATAGAATGTGTGGTGGGGTGTGGTGGGGTTGGTGGATGTAGGGGAGCACTGTCCGGTTGTCCAGATGGCCAGCACAGAACAAAAGGCTGAGGAAAGGTAAACTCTCTGTCTATCCTGGAGCTGGGAGCTCTGTTCATCATAGCTCTAGGCTCTCTGGCCTTGGGACTGTGGGATGAATTCCTGTGGCTCCTGGGTTTCAGACTCTCAGCCTCAAATTGAGTTTCCCTGGCTCTGAGGACTTGGATCTTAAGACTAAGCCATAGTTCTGCTTTGGTTCTCTAGCTCACAGATGGCATACTGAGGGATTTCTTAACCTCCAGCGTCATGGGAGCGAGTTCCCCTAACCAATCCTCTCTTCTCTGTCTACATAGCCCAATGCTCTGCCACTTGGGTCAATCATGACTAATTTCCCATGTAACTCACAAGATTATGATGTCCAATATCATGTCCTTATTCACCATCTGATATCTCCAGTGCTGCACATACCTTCTAAGTCATTGTATTCACAAGTGAATTCATCACAGCTTCTCCTAAGCACTGATCAGCACTAATGACATTACCTCTGGTGAGCCATTCTTTCCCTGTTGTCCTGGGGTACGGTACTTTCTGTGCCATTGTCTGTTTCTCTCTCTCTCTCTCTCTCTCTCTCTCTCTCTCTCTCTCTCTCTCTCTCTCTCTCTCTCTCTGTCCTTTTATTTTTAAATAACTGCATTTATGTCTGTGTACCACTCGCATCTCAGGGCCCTCACAGGCCAGAAGAGGGCATTTGATCATCTGGGACTGGAGTTACAGATGGTTGTGAGTTGCCACAGGGATGAAAGGAATTGAAGCTGAGTCCTCTGGAAGAGAAGCCAGTGCTCGAAACTTCTGAGCCTCCTCCAGCCACTTTCGTCCTTCTCTTAAGATACTGTTCCTTGTAGCTTTTGGCTATGCCGATCATTTTCTTGACTCTGAACTCAAAATGCACCCAAGTCTTTCATTTCTGAGCACCTGTAGCCTGCAATACATCCTGTAGTTATTCAACCTATATTTTTAGTTTCATTTTTTAAAAAGAATTATTTATTTTTTTGTGTATACGAGTACACTGTAGCTATCTTCAGACACACCAGAAGAGGGCGTCAGATCCCATTACAGATGGTTGTGAGCCACCGCGTGGTTGCTGGGAATTGAACTCAGGACCTCTGGAAGAGCAGCCAGTGCTCTTAACCACTGAGCCATCTCTCCATCCCTTTTAGTTTCATTTTAATTTTTTTACACTTATTTACTTTTTTATTTAGTGTAGGGGATGCACCATGCCACAGTTCATGTGTGGAGATCAGAGGGTAATTTTGTGGAATCAGTATTCTCCTACCTTGTGAACGATTCTGGAGACTGAACCCTTCACACACTGAGTCATGTCACTTGCCCATTATTCAAGTTTTAGATCATGAGCACGCAGACACACACACACACACACAGATTATGCAATGGAAAACAAAGCATGCGTGTTGGGTAGTGAACATGGCAAGCAGTGTATGTGCTAAAGCTGTGTGTTTATCCAGCCCTGTAGACATTTCCCATGCTCAGGGAGGCCTCACCCACACAGTGAAGCAGAGGGCAGAACACAGAAACAGGGTGAAAGCACCGGCACCACTAGAGCTCAGTGAAGGGCTGAGCCAGTTCCAAGAAGAAAGGAACAGATCCTTTCCCAGTGCCATTCATCATCTGCTGAAGTGTTAAACTTCAGCAACACTGAGGTCAGCATCTTCCTAACTCACCAATGGGAAACCAGGTACTGAGAGATGAAGTAACTGAGCATCACGGGGCGGGGATTGCAGCCTCTGCTTCTGCAGCTCCTGCCTTCTGTTTCCCCACCGTTTTGTTTCCAGTGGAGCAGGTAAGGTTTGGGCTGGACATAGCAGGTTAAGACTGGGGTTTAGGCTCACTTACATCTTACATGGTCAAGAGGCGGCTGAACAAAGGGAGGAAGGGAAGTTATTCTGGGTAAAGGGACTAGCACAGAGCTTGGAAGGCCAGCTCAGTGGTTAAGAGAAGTGGCTGATCTTGCAGAGGAGCCATGCTTGCTTGCTTCCCAGAACCTACATGGCAGCTAACAACCACCTAATTACAAATGGACCTAAACTGCTGTTTATTTTTTCTTTCCTTTACTCAGATTTTTAATGCCCCATTCATTTAGTCACAGAACCTGAAGCTGTTACATGAATTTGGCCACATCACTTTTGACACCTTACTTTTGATCAATATTTTTTGTACAAATCTTTAAAACTGTATCTATGGGCCAGCAAGACATCTCGGTGGGGAAAAGTGCCTGCTGGTAAGCCTAAAAACTTGAGTTCCGTCTCCAGGACTCACATAGTAGATGGAGACAACTGACTCCTGAAAGCTGTCCTCCGACCTCCATGGGTGCCATGACACCAAGGTACACACATACACTGAACATATAAATAAACGTCAAATGCGTCTGTGCCTCTGACTGGCATCTACCATTTAAGCAGTCCTGGAGCCTTTCAGATGAAAATCTTCACAGCAGATAGGCTTGGGCCAGTTTGGAAGGCTGTGAGCCAGGATTCTCTGAGAACACAAGTCTGGCCTCTCAGCCGTTCTCTTGGCCAGCACTGTGTTGTGCCCTACTGTAATCTCCCATTTGCAGGTTAGTGGTGCTCGGTGACAGCCCACCCTGGTGGGAGCCGAAGACTCCTGCTGGTTTGGTAAACAGCCTCATTCCTAATTTATTCCTGGTCTGAGCTGTGACCCAGATGCATTCATTTGAAAGAGGTCTCACTGGGTTTGCAGACAAAACTTCCCTCATCTGGGACCTAGAGAAAAGACTTCACATCACCACGGTAGAAATATGAGAAGTACAGCTGTTTTAAAAAGAGAGAAGAGATGATGGAAACTCATTTAGTCCCTCTTATTCCAGAGAACTTGTCCTCGTGGTGGACTTAGACGTTTGACGAAGGAAGATTAATAGTTTGAGACTAACCTGAGATACTCTAAGAAACAAAACAAAAAGGTAAATAAAACCAAACCAGGGGGCCAGAGAGATGGCTCAGTGGTTAAGAGCACTGACTGCTCTCCAGAGGTCCTGAGTTCAATTCCTAGCAACCACATGGTAGCTCACAACCATCTGTAATGAGATCCGATGCTCTCTTCTGTGTGTCTGAGGACAGCAACAGTGTACTCATATACATAAAAAATAAATAAATAAATAAATAAATAAATAAATAAATCTTTAAAAAAAACCCAAACCCAAACCAGACCTATATTATCCACCCAGTTACCCAGAAATACCTAAGGCCTGACCACCTCTGGCTCCTGCATGATAACTGCAGTGGAACTTGGCACCACTAGATGGCACCACCATTCTAAAGCGGATTTCACCCAAGCAATTATGACTAGTATTTCAAATGGATTGTTTTCAACCAGTAAGGCTGGAGACAGTCTCGAAACTTTTCTGATAATGAGGATGTGAAAAGTCAGAAAGCAGTAGACTCTGCTTGTGGATGTTTAAGTTGATAATGTCATTTTGAAGAGAAATATTTTAATTATTTCTTTTATTTTTGAGATTATATTTCTAACATTTCTCCCTTTTCTCTCCAAACACTTCCAAGAGAGAGAGAGAGAGAGAGAGAGAGAGAGAGAGAGAGAGATCTGATTTCTAAATAATCTCCTCAGTATATGTAACATTACTTGTATGTTTTCAGGGCTGTTTTGGATATCTGACTGGTATCTTCCCTGAGGAAGACTATTTCTCCCATTCTCATCGTTCCTTGGTTGCCTGTAGTCTTTGTGGAGGCTGAGGCCTTGTGATCTTTTCCTCCTTGGGAAGAAGTTTGACAGTAATGTTCGGTTCACTTGAGCAAAACCAGGTTTGAGCACTGGAGGCTGACGACATTTGTTCCCACTGTGTGGCACACTGTCCTAAGGGTACCTCGTCCTCCCTCATCTCATCCTCCCAGTCCTTCAGTCATTTTATTTCCCTTCAGCTCACAAATGAGACACTGGTCTAGATGGGGAAACTTGTCCAGGGTTACCCAGCTAGGATTTGACAGGGCTATGGCTACACTCCACTTTCCATTGTGCTGCATGTGCTCTGCCTGTGCTCTGCATGTGTTCTGCATGTTGCTGTGCTGCATGTGCTCTGCCTGTGCTGGAAGGCAAGTCCAGGGTGCTCACTGAAGCACTGTCAACACTATCCAAAGTTAACCTAATAATTCATTAGTATGGCAGTGTGGCATGAGAGAATGCCACAGAGTGGCATTAAAGATGCTGTGGCAGGCACCTTTAATCCCAGCACACGGGAGGCAGAGGCAAGCAGATCCCCGTGAGTTCAAGGCCAGTCTGGTTTATGCAGTGAGTTCCAGGACAGCCAGGGTTATGTATAGAGACCATGTTTCAAAAACAAACAAATAAATAAGAATAAAAAATCCCACTAGATCCAGATATAGTCAACCTGGATAGATCTCAAAAACAAATTGCTAAGGGGCAGGTACTTGTGCAGAATACACAGACCCTGGTTTAAGTTCCAGCACTGAGAAAAGATTTAAAAAAAAAAATGTAAAAACACAGTAAAACTTTCTTATTCACAGGGACCAGGACATGTCATAAATCTATAAAATTATATGCTAGAAAGATCCAAACATGCCAGCTGCCATTTGTGTCCTTGAGGAGGGAATGGGGTCAGGGGAACACACAGAGGACTCGCTGGTTACTATTCTGCTTACTGGATTTTTCTCACCTACTATGTAAATAAGTATAGCTCTTAAGCAAAATGGGATAACCAACTCAGAATGTTGTCTAATATTTATTGGATGCATTGGGGGCAGGGCAGAAAGAAGTCAGTTCTGCCGTATACTTAGGGTTGATTGCTTTAGAATGGTTTCCTGTAGGTACCAGCTCACAGCACCTTAAGAGTTTTTTTTTAAAAATAGACATTCAGCTATTCCTCTGCTTTGCCTTTCTGTGTCTTGGGGAGGGCAGGGTAAGTTGTAATCAAACGTTAATTGCTCAGGTGGAGAGCTGCAGCGATTAGAACAAATTACCCCCTTCTAGTGCCTCTTAAAGCAGGTAGGCAAATTGGTTACCTAGAAACACAGTCTCACTAACCAACCAACACTCTTCCTGTATTTGCCAAGGTCAACACATAAAACCGCAGGGTCACATGCTGACAAGTTTCCCTACAATTTAAAATAGGTTCATAGAGGTTAATGTTCTCAGATCATCATGGGCTAATGGCTGCAATGAAGGGGTCAGGTCTGAAGGGGCAAGAAGTGATTTTGTGTTAAACTAAACTTGTTTTTTATTGTCAGTGCCTCTCCCATTCTAATGCAGTGACTAAGAATGAACAGAATTACATCAGGTTGTTTCTGTAGTGCTGGGGACCAAGCTTTTACAGGCTGGGTAAATGCTCTACTATTGAGCTATACAACCAACCCCGAATTACACTGGAAAAGGGAATAGAGTGAGCTTTGTCTCAGAAGCTGGGAACCACAAAAGCAGCATTCTTGTATTATAAGAAAGCCGAGATGGCTCAGTGAGCAGAGATACCTGCTTTCAAGCCAGACAACCTGAGTTAAGTAAGATCCCAGAACTGGGGCTGGAGAGATGGCTCAGTGGTTAAGAGCACTGACTGTTAGGACCCAGGTTCAGTAACCCACACTGGGTTTACAACCACCTACAACTTCAGATTCAAGGTATCCTCTTCTAGACTCAGTACACTCCTGTGCACAAACTCACTCTCTCTCTCTCTTCTCTCTCTCTCTCTCTCTCTCTCTCTCTCACTCAACACACACACACACACACACACATGATTAAACATAAAATCTTTAAAAATATTTTTATTAGATTTTTAAAATGTGTTTGGCCTGCATGTTTATATGCACACCACATGTGTGCTTGATGTCTCTGGTGGTCAGAAGAGGGCCTCAGATCCCCCAGAACTGGTGTTACAGCTGATTGTGAAATACCATGTGGGTTACAGGAAACCAAATTCAAGTGCCCTAACCCCACTGTGCCATCTCTTCAGCCCCTAAAATGTTGTAGATACTAAAGTTTTATTTTATTTTGAGACAGGGTCTGTCTCATTGTATTGCCAGCCCAGCCTTTCTTTGAATATTCTATATAGCTGTACCTAGTTGAGCTGTGGCAATCCTGCTTCAGCTTCCTGAGGGCTAGGATTGCAGGTGTGTACCATCATAGCACACTTTGTTAAAGTTTAAAGAAAACCATGTTCTCTTTTAAAACACTGTGCAGTATGTGTGTGGCTGCACAAAAGAAATGGCGCACACAGAAGGACAACTCTATAGAGTTGGTTCTCCTTCTACCATGTGGGTCCTGGGAATTGTTTACCTTTTAAAAATTGTTGTAAGCTGCCAGTATCTTTTTTTTTTTTTTTTTTTTTTTTTTGGTTTTTCGAGACAGGGTTCTCTGTGTAGCTCGGGCTGTCCTGGAACTCACTCTGTAGACCAGGCTGGCCTGAACTCAGAAATCCGCCTGTCTCTGCCTCCCAAGTGCTGGGATTAAAGGCGTGCGCCACCACCGCCCAGCTAGCTGCCAGTATCTAAATGATAGCTCACAACTGTCTGTAACTCCAGTTCCAGAGCATCTGACACCCTCACATACATACAAACAGGCAGAACACCAATGTACATAAAATAAAAATGAATAAATCACTAAGAATTTAAAAAATTTTATACTCAGAAAAATTATTTCACTGGATGTTAATATATACTATTTTTAGAGCAGCGGTTCTCAACTCGTGGGTCGCTATCCACTTAGGGGTCACCTATCAGATATCCTGCATCTCAGATAGTTACATTATGATTCCTAACAGTAGTAAAATTAGTCATGAAGTAGCCACAAAATAATTTTCTGTTTTGGGCTCACCACACACGAGGAACTGTATTAAGAGTTGCAGTCCTAGGAGGCTTGAGAACCGCCGATTTTATAGGGGAAGGAGGCGTCCAAAAGTTAGTAATATTAGTTATTCAACTTTGGCTTTATTGTTCTATGCCTTTAATAGTAATCGGTTCTTCTTCTTGAGCATCTCACTATTTTCCCAGGCTGGCTCCCAACTTGGGGTTCAAGAGGTCTTCCTGCCTCAGCCTTCAGAGCAGCAGGGACTGAATACATGTGGCACCATGTCCTGTGGTTTTTCTTTTTCATGACAGGGTTTCTCTATATAACAGAGCCCTGGCTGTCCTGAACTCCCTCTGTAGACCAGGCTGGCCTTGAATGCATGGTCATGTGCCCGCCACCTCTAAGTGCTGAGATTAAAGACTTGCACCATCATCACCCAGCAGATTAAAAAATTAAAAAAACCTATGCTTCTCTGTGTGAGTATATACATGAGAGTACGGGTGCCCTAAGAGGCCAGAAGAGTGCCTCAGGCTCCCTAAAACTGGAGTTAGTATTGTTAGCTGCCATGCGGGTGCTAGGAAGCAACCCTGGGTCCTCCTGAAGAGCAGCCGTTGTTCTTAACCATCAAGCACTCTCCGGCACCTCTCCTCGCCTTTTAAAAAATGTGTATTTGGGGGCTGGACAGAGGGTTCGGTAGGTAAATGCTTCCTGCTTTCAGAGGACCAGAGTTTGGCTCCCAGTACACGTCTGGTAACTCACGCTGCCCGTAACTGCAGGTCCAGGGGATCTGATGTCCTCTTCTGGCCTCTGCAAACCTATGGCATACACTCTCAGAGACATATATTCATTAGACAAATAAAAATTAAAAAAAAAGTCTTTAAAATGTCCATTTTCCTCTCCTCAGATTGAGATGGTTACTGGTGTGGTAGAAGTTATCGTGCACGCCTGTAGTCCCAGCACTTGGGAGGCAGAGGCAGGCGGATTTCTGAGTTCGAGGCCAGCCTGTTCTACAGAGTGAGTTCCAGGACAGCCCGGGCTACACAGAGAAACCCTGTCTCGAAAAAACAAAAAAACAAAAACAAACAAAAAAAAACCGAAGTTATCAATACTGTGGACAAGCTGCAGCCTGCGTGGACAGAAGCCTGCCTGGAGTCGCGCTTCACAGTACTTATTACCAGCATTAGCATTTTCCAAGTCAGCCTTCATACAGGGACTCAACACCAGACACTCTCCAGGGAGCACTGAGACTGTCAGCTCTGACAGGAACTGTGGAGGCATCAGCTTTCTGGAGTGAGCACCTATTGTGTTCTCTGGCCCTCCAGCATGGATCACTGTTGGACTACTCAACCTATAGTTTAAGTCAATCCAGTAAATCCTTTTATAATCTGTTTTCTTGGCTCACTTCCTCTAGAGGATCCTGCAGATAGATCTATCTACATCCTGCTGACTTTGTCAGGTAACTATGGTTGAGGTCACTTAGGACATCTTCTTTGATACATTTATATAGAACTCAGTAAACTACTGAGCCAGTGGTAAAATTTTGGATTTAAAATCAAAGTGCAATAATTAGACTCAGAGCATGTGCCAAGGGGTTGATCTCCATCACTTCAGGAAATATATAAACAAATGAAAATAAAGTCCAAACAATTTTCAGGCCCATGAAATTATCCTGTAAAACACATTTAAATAAAAACAAATAAAACACTTTATTATCTATCTTTTTCTTAAAAAAAAAAACAAAAAAAAAAACAAAAAAAAACCTCATTATTGCTCAGAGAATACTGTAGAAGAGGGGGAGAAAGTATTGTAGGAGCCAGAGGGGTCATGAACACAAAACAGCCCAGAGAATCCAGAGCCTACCAGGGCTCATAGGGGCTCACAGAGACAGAACCAACAATCAGGGAGCCTATACAGGTTTGACCTAGGTCCCCTGCATATATGTTATGATTGTGTAACTTGGGGCTCTTGTGGGACCCCTAACAGTGGGAGCAGGGGGCTATCTCTGACTCTTTCCCTGCTTTTGGGACCCTTTTCCTCCTACTGGGTTGCCTCATCCAGCCTTAATATGAGGGAGGTGCCTAGTCTTATTGCAACTTAATATGCATGCCATGTTTGGTTGATATACCTAGGAGGCCTGCCCTTTTCTTTTTTTTTTTTTAGGTTTTTGAGACAGGGTTTCCCTGTGTAGCCCTGGCTGTCCTGGAACTCACTCTGTAGACCAGGCTGGCCTCGAACTCAGAAATCCTCCTGCCTCTGCCTCCCAAGTGCTGGGATTAAAGGTGTGCGCCACCACTGCCCGGCAGGCCTGCCCTTTTCTGAAGGGAAACTCAGGAGAAGCAAATCTGGGAGAGAAAGGAGGTGGGGGGGGAACTGGGAGGGGAGGAGGGATGGGAAACAGTGGTTGGGGTGTAATATGTGAGAAAATAAATAAAGATGAGAGCAATCAGAAAAAAAGCTTGTTATTCATGTGTATGTATGTCTGTGCATATAAGTAAGGTGTCCCCAGAGTCCAGAGAGGGTGCTGGATCCCCTGGAACTGGTGTTATAGGCAGTTGTGAGCTGCCAGACACGGGTACTAGGAACAAATTCTAGTCCACTGAAAGACTAGGAAGCATTTAACTGTTGAATCAGTTTAATATCTTTTATTTTTTTATGACTAATGAAAACTAAATGTGACTGTAGAACTTACATTTTAAGTCAGTTGCTGTAACTTAAATGCTACTAGATTTACTTTATAAAATAGAAAACCCTCTCCCAATTACCTATTAAACACAAAAAAGTTCTATCATTGCTCCTTCTACTTAAAAAGTTCCACAACAGTATTTGTTGTAGTCCATGGCCTGCTAACTGACACCAGAACCAGACACCCAAACCCTAACGATGGTGACTTCCACACTCACGCTTCCTACTGCTGGGGCTTCTCTGGTAAGGAAAGGGGTCCAGCCAACAATGGGGTGAGTGCCCCGGCTCTCTAGGCAGCCAGGTTTCCTCAGGCCAAATATTCAATATGAATGAATTTAAGAAGTTTCCCCTAATGACACAAGAGTCCCAGGGTATAAAACACCTTCTAGAAAACTGCAGTGGTGATGCCAGATGTGCTTGTTCTCCCTCTGTACACCCTGGGTGCAGGGACTCTCCCATCCCGAGAACCCTAGGGACATGTGTGGCACATGATGCTTCATTTGGTCTTCTGATCGCAATTCAAAGACTGGGCGTCCTGCCAGGGACACAAAGGTTTGCAAGGAAAGTCCAGAAGTTCCCAGGCAGCTGCCAATCCGAGTGTCCTCCTCCCAGGTGAGAAACAGCCAGAGGTTGTGCAGCTGGTGAGTCAAGGGGGCACTCCTCTTTAAAAACTCAGTGGACAGCAGTGCATCTCCCAAACAGAGGGACACGCTCGGCATTTCCAAGTAATACCCTGGCCTCTACTCTGGCTTTGGAATGCTCTGGTTCTTTTGCTTTTCTGTATATTCTTCTAGTCGAAGAAGCCACTTGGCCCAATACTTAGAACAGAGCTCTTCATCCATGAAGTGAGGGTGGGCAGGGGATCCATCCTTATAGGCCACCACAATTAATCCACACTGAACCTAGAGAGAAACACAGTACAGCTCTAGTATTTCCTCTTGTTCAGGGCAAATTAGCCAGTGCTAAGCACGCTATAGTAGTATCTCCAAATCCATTTCTAAGATGGCTGGCTAAAGATAGTACCAGGACACAGGAGAGCACAACGATGGCCGATACACACTGAAGGCTGGTCTGTGCTCATTAAGCAACAAAACAAGGCAGAAACAAACAAACAACAGTAGCAGCAGCCCAGGAGGGGAGGAGAGTGCTCTGGAGTGAGAGAATGCTAAAGAGCAGTAAGCAGTGCTTTAAATAAGAATAAAACCCAAAACACCAAACCAAGCTTATCATGCAGGAGCTCAGGTTCTGACCTGAAAACTGTAGTGGGCATCGTGGTTTACAGCACCCATGTACGCCACGACTTGTAGTGGGTTGTCGTATGTATTTTGAATAAAAGGCTTTCGTTTTTCTGATGTCTTCCAATCGATCACACACAGCTTGCCCCTAAGGAAAATCCAGAGGAATTCTTTGTAAGTAACAGTTCAAATTGAAAAATTCAGGCCAGCAAGACGGCTCAGTGGGTAAAGGCGGCCTGCTGCTAAGCCTGACAACCCAAGGACAGTACCTGGAACTCACATGGTAGGAGAGCAAACTCCCAAGGTTGTGCTCCAATCCCTACTTGCAAACCATAGTGTGAGAACCTTCACATTATGTATACACCACACACACATAAACACCGATAGATAGATAGATAGATAGTATCCTGTGAAACAGAAAAACTACTAATTAACTCTTGTCTTATATACTTTATTTTTGGTTCCTTGCTTTTACCCTCCATTTTCCAAAACAAGCTTTACTTCTTAGGATTAGAAAAGCATGAAAGGTGTTGTCTTCATGCCTTTAATTCTAGCAGCTATGATGTGGAGGCAGGAGAATAACCATGAGCTCAAAGCCAGCCTGGGATACAGAGTGAGTTCCTGACTTAGGAGAAAAGCCAGGACAGACAGGACTGGGCGTAGCTTAGCAACAGAGAATCCTATTACACACGAAGCTATTCTACTCAGGAGGAGTAGGAAGCACATTTTAGGTTCAAACAATAATTCTCTTTATTCCTTGTGACTCCTTTAACAGCTAACAGTAACTGAAATTATACCTCTCATGGTTTGGGTAAATTTTTTAGAAGTATAATAATATCAGTTTTGTAAAGAACTCATTATGGATTGATACATGTTATAGTACTCAAACATAAAGCTGAATTCAATCAGTAGGAAGCTGTGATATTCAGACATACAAGTAAGGACATCTGGACCCTTGCCTAAAGGCTTATATGTAGACAGGCACGTCCTTATTCCATCCATTCTGGTATGGTACTATACCCACCCACAAACTATAAATAGAAGATCAGAGTGTAGGGGCAGGCTTGGTGGTGCAAGCCTTTAGTCCAGACATTTGGGAGGCAGAAGCTGGGGTATCTCCATAATTTGAGGTCAGCCTGATATACATAGTGAGTTCTAGGCTCGTCAAGGCTACGTGGTGAGACCCTGTCTTAAAAAACTAAACAATAGCCGGGCAGAGGTGGCGCATGTCTTTAATCACAGCACTTGTGAAGCAGAGGCAGGATTTCTGAGTTCGAGGCCAGCCTGGTCTACAGAGTAGTTTGAGGACAGCCAGGGCTACACACACACAAAAACCCTGTCTCGAAAAAAAACAAACAAACAAAACAAAACCCCAATAAATAAATAAATAGAAACAAAGAGGGCAGTTCTGTCACTTGGGACAACATGGATAAATAAAAGAGTATGCCAAGTAAACTAAGTCAGGTTCAGAAATGACGTCAGTTACAGGGCATTCACAAAAGTTAAGTTCAGAAGCTGGACATGTGGCACACACCTTTAATCCCAACACTTGGGAGGCAGAGGCAGGTGGATCTCTGGGGATTCGAGGTCAGCCTGGTCTATGTAGTGAGTTCCAGGACAGCCAGAACTACATAGTGACATGTTGTCTCTAAAAACTTAGTACCTAACCAGAGGTTCAAATGTCACACAGATTCCACACTCTTCCCCTCACATCCTGTTATTGGTCACATGGTTTATTTGGAATGGAATATCTGCAGATGATAGCAACTCTTGGAATCTGGAATGACTAGGAAAAACAATAACAGCATCAACTTAGAAGCCATAGGAAGTTCTAGCTGGTTCAGAGTCCTTATCATATCAGCCACTGCCTGGAAGCCAGGAAGAGAGCTGATGTTCAGGGCCAACAGATAGATCACTATACAATCTTTGGGAAAACAGGAAAAAAGCAGGGGTGGGGGAGGAGAAAGCCAAAAGAAAACAACAGTGATTCAAGAGGAAATAGAGAAGAACATTCAGGAACCACATGGGGTCTTGGAGAGACAAGAAAATGGACAGGCTGGAAGATAAGCCATGCCCCTGGCCACTCTGATTTTCATATTGGCACAGAGTAGGTGGCTTTCCTTGGTATGTCTCTCCTACCTCCTGCCCTGTTCTCTTTTTTACCTTAAAAAGGTGGAGGCCACAATTCCTTAGGCACATCTTGAAGCAGGAGCTAAGAGATGCCTGCACGCCCACCGGGATGAAGGCGGCGCCTGCACTTACTGGTACTCAGCCACGCAGTCCAGTAGCCCTGCGTACTTCAAGGCCTCATGCTGCACAGCACTCTCCAGCGCTTGCACACCACTGATTTCTTTCAGAATATGCTGGATGCTTTCGATGTAGCCACACTGGGGGTGCTCTTCTCCACATTTTAAGTTCTCCTGGGGTGAAAGTATGCTTTCCAAGGCTTCATGGAACTGTTTGCCTTGTAAAAACACATCTAAAAAGAAAATCGAGGAAAAATAAAAACGGAACCAACCAAACCAAACCAAAACTTAAAACTAAGTACTACATATTATATATAATATAAATAATTTAAATTATACAAAAATTATCTTAAAATGGAAACCCCTTAGACAAAAATTTTATCCTTTTTTTGTATTTGTAAGTAGGGTTTTGTTTGTATTATAGGCTGGCCTTGAACACGAGATCCTCTTACTTAAGCCTCATGTGCTGCTATGTACAATTATGCCCAGCAATATTCAGTTTCCTATGAAACACAATGCTATTTTTTTTTTTTTTGAGACAGCTCTCATTATGTAGTTCTGGCTGTCCTAGAACTATGTAGACCAGGCTGGTTTTGAACTCACAACTCTGCTTCCTGAGTGCTAGGACTGATTAAAAGCATAAGTGACCAAACTCTGGCTTATCTTTAAAATAACTTTTTTGAAAGAGTTTAGAAGAAAAAGTATAGGACAGGAAGGCTGTAATTTTTTTTAAATGTGTAAGAGTATTTTGTCTAAATGTATATCTGTGTATCACATGTGTATGCCTGTTGCCCAAGTAGACCTGAAAAGGACATCAGAACTCCTTGGACTGGAGTTAAAGGTGTTTGTGAGCCACGTGGGTGCTGGGAATCCAACCTGGGTCCTGAAAACTAATGCTCTAAAACACTGAGCATCTCTCCAGTACCCAAGCTGTAAATCTTGGCAGCTGTACAGAGCAGGGAGATGAAGAACAGACATTCCTCTCTGAGACAGCCATGGAGGTTGGTCAAGCAGGCATGTGGAAAGAGTGACTAGTTCAGCTGGATCAACTTTTAGTGTTTTTGGGTAGGTTGTAATATTAGGTCTCTACCCAAGCTGGGGTTGAGGGGGAGTTCATTCTCTTGAGGAGAAGGAAATAGCTTTCACTTAGTAGGCCTTAATGGAGCCCTGATCAAGGCTGCAGTAACAATGTTTGTGAAGTACTCACTTGACCAACTAAGCCATCTCCTTGGGCCTCTTTATATTCTTTTAAGTTAAGATCAGGAAACATAAACATACTCAATAAACACAAGAAATACTATATAGTTACTTGATCATTGGTAAAGGAAAGAGAAAGATTGAGCAGTGTTGGGCTATAGGCTAGGTAGTGGCCTCGTGCTTTCAAGCATTACTTAATTTTCAAACAACTTACAAGATAATGAATGCAGCTCCTCCAGCAGCCTTAGCTGTCCTGTTAGTTTACCCAAAGCACAAGTACTGTGGCTTAAGTCTCCTAGCAGAGCAAAGAGTTAAGCTGGGTGGGTGGGGGGGGGTTGGGGTGGGCATTATCTAGACACATACAGAAGCACAGGCTTGCAGACAAACCCACAGGAAAGAGAAAATCAATCTCATCCAAATGGGGTAATATTAAACAATATTATGTTTGTTAAATTTACAAAGACTTGAAAGGTCAGTTCAGCTCTACACTAGCAAAAATTGAAAATTATTTGGGGGACTAAATGGAATTCAAGTTAGGAGGAAAACTGCTCTACTTCCTGTATTCTTGGTCCTGTTGAAATTATCTGCTTGTGAAAGGCTTAAAAGAAATTTAACCCTGCTGGAATAAAATTTAAAGAGATGTGTGTTAGCCTACAGACTACTTAATGAATCAGAAGACAAACTTGTTAAAAATAGGAGGGGATAGCTAAGTAGCAGAGTACTTGCCTAGCATACACAAGGCTGAGTTTAACCACTAATACTTTCAAATAATAAATTACTTCACCCATTGCCATGCAATTAAATTCCCAGCTACAGACCTATCCTGGCTAGATTCTTCACATGTATCTAACTATGAACATCTAGATTTGAGGACCCCATGTATTTGGGAGCAGAGGCAGGCAGATCTCTGAGTTAGAGGCCATCCTGGTTTATAGAGTTCCAGGACAGCCAGGGCAACAAAGAGAAACCCTGTCTCAAAAAACAAACAAAAAACCCAAAAAAGAAAGCAGAGACTAGTTTAGTGGTTGTCACTAACCATCTTACGAAGGCACCCCAGCATGTAATCCTTGCCCCTCGCATCTGAAGAACGATATAAAGCGGTGCTTCTCAAGCTTCCTAATGGTGCAACCCTTAATACAATTTAATACACCTTATGTTGTAGTGACTCCAACCATAAAATTCTTTTCATTGCTACTTCTTAACTGTAACTTTGCAGTTATGGATCATAATGTAAATATCGGTGTTTTCCAATGGTCTTAGGAGACCCTGTGAAAGGGTTGTTGGACCCCTAAACGGGTTGTGACCCACAGGCTGAAAACCACTGGTATAAAACAAAGCCTGAGTCACTTTTGCCATATCCAAAGTGCACCTACATAATTAAATGCTTATACTATTTTGGTGGGATTTTTTCCTTAAGATACCTGGAAAGGAGGACAATAATTGTAAAGTAAACGTGCTCATATGTCACTGGAGGTACATAGAATATTCTTGGGGAAACAATGGCTAAGGAATGTCTAGATAAGCTCCAGTTTTAACCAAAGACACTGTTATAATCCTTATGAGACCAGCGCATTCTCTCACGCCAATGGTTTGCTTCCCCCTCAACCACCACGAGGGTCTCCTTATGTAGCTCAGCCTGGCCTGAACATGTGATCCTACCTGAGCCTCCTGAGTGCTGGCACTGTAGGCATGCACCACCATGTCTATTATTTTTTTTAAATCTACCCTTTCTTGTTTGATTTATCTCGAGACAGGGTCTTACTATGTAACTCTGGCTGTCCTGGAACTCCCTATGTAGACCTGGCTGACTCAAGAGAGATCTCTCTCTCTGCTTGAGTGCTGGAATTGAGGGTGTGTGTGCCACTAAACCTGGCTTAAGAGGACTTGCTTTAAGGAAGCTATCCTCTTCACTTGTCTAATAAATAAGTCAGGAGTTGAAGGCTGCCAATACGATCGAAACATTGTACCATTCTCTAAGAACTGGTAAAATTTAAAAAAAATAAGAGGGTTGAAGGCTAAAGGTTATTTTTACCAGCTTCTAGTCAAGAACATTCGGTCAGTTCAATTTACCAAACTGTAAGCGGGGATCATGTGTCCTGGACTGTGGCTAGTCAATTGATACTGATTGGTAGAACAATGGATAATCGTCAATTCTGAGAAAAAAAAAACACCTACTTAAAAACTAGACTTTTGTCAAGAGATGGAAAGGAATTAATAGGTTGTTTATAAATTATGCAAGTTTATCAAATAATTTGATCTCTGTATTTCCATTTCTACAGTTAATAGTATCTATGAGGAGGATTAAGCCAGTTAGCAGACATGAAATGCTATTTAATGCTATTTGAAAGTACTTCCTCAGTAAGATTTTTTTTTTAAGCCCCATTCTTTGACAGGAATGTTCTATCTCCTAAAAGCCAGGGCCCACACATAACCAGGAGTAAGAGAATTACTTGAAGTATATTCTGCAAATCCATCTTCTCCCAGTTCCAGAACCATCCGCTGTTTCCACCTCTCCAAAAAGAAACTCTGTTCAGGTGGCATGGTCTGCTGAAGGATGTGGGTCACACTGGGTATGACGTTTCTTTGCCAAGGGATCTTCAAAGGACTTGAAGAAGCATCTGTGTGTGGTTTCACGGGTCTCTCTTCATTGAAGATAGGAAACCAGTGCTGTGGAACTCTTGCCTGCGGCTCTTGCTCTGGAACCTTACACTTGCTCACAGGACCATAGAGTGCATCATCTTCCTTGAACAATGACTCTGGAGTCTGGACCGGGCCTCTGGACAAGACAGAGCGTACTAAACGAGAGTACTTCGCTTGGTCTACTGTTTCGTAAGAGTTTTTTTTCTTCTGGCTACACAAATAAGAGGAAGTGGAGAAACTCACAGGATAGTTTGGTTTTACAGAAAATCTGTTTAAACGTCTAAGCAGCCAGCAGATGGTCAGAAGTGGTTTCATTTTTTAGACTTCGCCCCTCTTTTCTCTAGTCTGTAAAGTTTAAAAGTGTGCTCTGGTCTTATCTAAAGAAAAAAAAAGTTTAGGTTTAAGAGGGTTTCCATATTAAAACCATCAAATTGAAAAATCACATAAGAACAAACATTAAAAGTGCATACGCCACACACTTAACGTTTCAAAAAATATCATTCCAAGAAAGGTCCATCAAAATCGTAGGCAGCAGCATTTGTTAAATGTTACTGTTTTGGACATGATACCAATAACTCTTTAATCTGAATAAACGTGACAAGGCCTGGAGGCATTGACCAGGAAACTTAGTTCTTGGGAGGCCGAGGCAGTATTTTTTCGAGTCTTAAGGTTAGCTTGGCTTTGTCTCTAGAAACAAAACAACTGCAAAACCCCCCAAACCAAATTCACAAGCCTTTACCAGTTAAACACCTACGTATCAAACTCTTTACTAAATATTCTGTATGAGCATCTCTCATCTATTCCTCACATCCTTTAAAGTGGGTGCGACTGTGACCCCGCGGTCCAGACTCGGGACTTGTCTCAGGTGAGTCTGCACAGCCCATCAGAGTGATCTCTGCAGGTGTCTCCCATGGCTGGGAGAGAACAACCGTGGCCCTTCGTGCCTGAGTTTGGACAGGGAAGGGACTATTTAAATAGACATTCGGCCTGCTGCAGGGTTCTATCTGTACCTGAGATGCCACCACGCTTTCACACCCAGACTGCAACCAACCTCTCGGGACCCGTACTTTCATCAGTCCCGCGCTTTCCCAAAGCGAGGCGGCCCCAGCATGCACTGCGCTGTTCCCCTGAAGCAGAAGCGTGGGCACCGTCAGGCCGCGCGTCTTCGCTCTCACGAGATCTTGCGTACGTCACCGCCGGTCGCCATCTTGGACTCTGGCTGAGCAATAAATTCCCCCTGCCGCTGTGCGCGCTCTTTCTCGAGGCGTACTTCACTGGGAGAGGGTTCGGACCCTGCGTCCCCGTCCCGGCCCTACGGTGCTGGTGTCCGCGTGACGCAGAGCGAGGGTAGGCCCCGCGTTGCTTCTTTGCCCGGCTCCAAGATGGACGGCAGCGGGGACGGGGGAGGCCGCTCTGGGGGAGCACGTGGCGTGCCGCTGGCCTGCGCCCGGGGCTGCTGGGATGGTGGCGGAGTTCAGCGGCCTCCAGCCGTCGTCCGGCAGGGAGGCCGGCGGAGGCGGGGCCGCGGCCGCCCCTGAAAGGCGCCCCGGCGGCGGCCCAGCCTCTTCTTTCCTCGCACAGCCAGACAGCCCCTGCTCGAGGCCCGCGTCGCCATGGCCGCGGTTCCCGAGTTGCTGGAGCAGCAGGAGGAGGACCGCAGCAAGGTGAGATCCCTCCCACGCTAACTAGGCTGGAGGTCCTGCCGGCCTCCCTGGGCAGGGTCTACCTTTTCTGGGGTTCGGGCTTTGGCGGTCCACAGGAAGGGAAGCATTTGCAAGACCCCGAGGTTTCCCCCACCCCTTTACAGATGCTTTCCAGCGGGGGTCTCAGTGCACCCTCATTCTCAGACCAAGGAGAACCAGACAAGTGGGACCCCACTTCTTGAGCTCTTGGTGCGAAGCTCACTGAGGCTCTGCCAGTCATTCGACCGAGGCTAATGCTTTGAAGCCCTTAGGGGCGTGTTTTTTAAAGGCTCCTAAAACTTAAATCGACTTCTTGGTAATTGGAAAGTGGATCGGAGTTTCGTTTGCGGCTCCTATCTCCTTTTAAGAAAATGGCCTTCTCGTTTAAAATAGTGGGGAAATTTCAGTCGAGAATCTGTAGCATGTTTTTTGCAACTTAGAAAAGCTAAATGTGTCCTCGTGGGAGTTGTAATTTTTAGTAAATCCTGTGTTGATGTAACCTTGGGCTGCAAATATCCTGAGGACTAATGCAGTAAACGGAGATTGCTATGTAGGCGATTAAGGATTCTACTTTTATTGGCCCTCTAAATTTGAATTTTCCATCGCACAGGTCAGTTTTGTGGGCAAAATCTTAAGTAATACGGGACCTCTTAGGTTAAAGTATCTTTGAATGGACAAACTTATCTAGTAAGTAAATACCGGTCTGGAGCACCAGTTGGATTATTCCAACAAGGGTATTTGAAATAGAGCTCTGTGCGAGGTGTTTTATTTCTTTTACAAGTTTTCTCTCTGGCATGGTACTGGGGGCAGGAGAGGCCCTGATGGTTGGTTTTTCCTCCTTTTTTGGTACCCGTGTTGGAGCAGAATCAGTCAGCTATGTAAAATGACTTGGTCATCTCTGTTAACTGCTAAGATGAGTTCACCATCACTCTGGTCAGCAAAATTGGAGATGATTACAGTGGAGAGAATTACAACTTTAAAGAAATATTGAGATTAATTACTGGTTTTAGCACATGGTTTCAATTTTGTTATCTGGTCTGTACTAGACTGGCAGATCACATCCAGATGGCAGAAGTCGTTTGAAGGAAATTTGGCAAGTGTCAAAAGGGAACTGGAGTCAATATTTTGCAATTGTATTTAAATGCTCAGATTATTTAGCTTGGAATTTCTATGAAGATGGGATTCTTGAAGTTGCTCTAGTGACTATTGGAATCCAGTCCCTGAAGTTAATGATTCTTGAGACTTTGAGGTGGTGGTGAGAAAGAAGCTCTGGGACTCCCTCTAGCTCTGAGCTATCGAGTTTGAATGCTATAAAGTGCTTTGGCAAGGTAGGGAGGTCTGAGGAGTAGAGAGTTGAGTCTGACATCTAGACATTTACTGTAAAGTCTTTTACCCCAAAGCGGTCTCTCCGTAAGCTGACTTTGGAGGTAGAATTGCATGGCATGTGTCTTACGTAGAAAGCCTGTGCCCTGTCAGATCTTTAATTTGGTTCTTAGTTTTCCTTTAGTGTGTTATATAGTAGAGATTTACCAAGTCTAGCTGGGGTATGTGTGTAGTAGGGTCTTCCTGCATACACTAGGCTGAGCATTAGCTGACATTGTGTCTTGTGTTTTTGAGATTGGTCTGAGTCTAGTTTAGGGTAAATGGAGTGTAACAGCATTGTTTTGTGTTGGTGTTCTGACTGTCCTGGATTTTCTTTTTGTAGTTTGAAAAGCTTGACATTTTTTGACTAGGTGGAATCAGGTGGTGTTTCTTGCTTTAATCCTAGCATCTGGAAGGCAGATCGCAGTGCATTTCTGGAGACCAGCATGGTAGTGTTTTCCCAGGACAGCCAGTGAGTGGGAGACTGTCTCTAAAAGAAAACTCTGAACTCTTTGTATTCTATAGCCATTTTTTTTTAAACTAGGGATTCTCTTGTTAGAGGTCTAGGGATGTAGGAGTGGTAGTTTGACTTTCACTAGGGGGTTACATGGACTTAAAGAAGGATATTTATTCAGACTTAGTGACAGACATTTATAAATGTAACTGCTGCTGCTGTTTCTCTATAGATACTTCCATTAAGAGTATAGACAACAATCTTGAACTTTGATCAGTACTGTAGCAAGTCTAAATTTATCTTTTTTGTGTGCAGTGAAGTTTTGCACTGACTGTAGTCATATGACTCAGGAAGTGTGGCTTCTCAAAGCTGCCCACGCCTTAGTTCTGGATCAGCAACTTGCACATGGTGTCTTAGTGTCCCCATTTGTGAATTCTTTAGCAGGTTATTATATATTCAGTTTTTGGGTGCAGAAAGTAGCCTGCCCACTTAGGGAATTTTCTGGGTTTAGTTTACTATGATCTAAGTGTTTATTTGGTGAGATTTTGTAAGTTACAAAGTCAGACTTTCTGACAAACCTGAGCACTGGTGTTTTGGGAGCCTGTCCCCTTTCCATACCAGACTGCCAACAGTTTTACTGGAGGTGACATTAGTAGCCACCTCTCATATTTGTAAACATTGTCAAATGTTCTTTGCACTGAACAGATTTACCCTTAGTTGAGAATTACGGGGTTTAACTGGCTTTCTAAGTGGTGTGATGGGTGGGGTGAAGTTTGTTTGCAAGGGTTTAAATTTGTGATTAATAGTTTTTGAAAGGAAATAACATACTACATTAAGCTTGGACTGTTGAGCATCTTTCCTTATCCAGATATTATGAGGAACTTTGTCAAAGGATATAAAGGGTGTGTTTCAAGTTCTGTGAATTTAATGTAGCTGTTAAAACAGTACAGTTGTTTACTGTCTTTGGGTGGTAGGTTTGGACTTTGGGGACCTGAGGTTTCTTTTGTTATAGCACTCACAAAACATTGTGAGCCAGAATCGCTACTCACCTAGAAATGGATTAATGATTGCGTTTAAAGTCTGGTGAATTAAAGTTGGTGAGTGTGGCTGCCTTGCAACCCTAGTATACTAAGGATATACAACTCATGGGCTGCCTAGTGGTAGTACGGTACCCCCTTTTAAAATTAAGCTGTTTGAACATTGTGTTATCAACCTGTTGCTTGAGCAATTGAGAACAGTTTTGTGTGTAGAGAAACCTGAATGTCTTCAAATAGTTAAGTGTTCAAAGATAGTGTGATTACAATCTTGGGATTATCTCAATTTTTTAAGAAGACAGTTTTCATTCTTTGGGATCAGAAGGGAACTACAGGGCAGTTGTAAGCTTAAGTAATAATCTAAATTGGAAACATTTTCTGTTTGATCTGACTTTCCAAAAATGACTTCTTTGTTGCCAGCACATTACCCCCCTTGGTTTTTGTTTTCATTTTTAAGTTTATGGTGACACTTGTGGGGTTTGTCTTCTCCCATGTAGGTCCTGGGGATCTAATCAGGCCAGGCCACAAGTGCCTTCTTGCTGGTCCAAACACCTATTTTCTTTAAAAGATTGTGTGAGTGCTCTATCTGCATGTACACCTGCATGCCAGAAGAGGGCATCAGAACTTATTATAGACGGTTGAACTCAGGACCTCTGGGGGGACTCCCCACCCCCCCCAGCACTATTTATTTATTTATTTATTTATTTTGGTAAGCCATTGAAGGTCCTTCTAAAGGGGGGAAATGGAATCTTTTGCAATTATTTGAAGATAGTCCAGATAGCTAAGATCTCTTGATTACTTAAGGCAGCAATTCAGCATAGTACCTGGGCTTGCAGCCTTGTGAAATGATGATTCTGTTTATCCATTCGCTGAGTACGCTGCACTGCCCTTCTTCCCAGTCTCAGTTCCTGTTCTAGGAGCTTGGGGCTGAGTAGCCTCTGACCCTGCTCTCTGCAGTGTTCTATTGTGGATTGCTTGTGTGTTGGCAGACTACTACTGGTAAGAATGGCTAGTGTCAGCAGGGATGGCTCCCTCTCTGGGTTCCATCTCACCAAGATGAGTGGTGCAAATCTGATCACTTCCTGCAGCCCTTCTAGTTCCTTGTTCATAAGTTTGTTTTTACATTTATTTATTGTGAGTTTGCACCTCCCACTTGTTAAGGTAAGAGCATAATGGCCTAACTCGCTGAGCCATTTAAAGGGTGAGTTGGTATAGTGCTTATGGGTGCCTCAGTTGCTTGTTATGTCCTAGTAACACAGAAGTTGGCCAAGAATACATACAGATTTAAGTTTGGTTATCTTGGAATAGGAGTAAACAAGACTTTGATTTATTTAATACTAGCATTAGAATTCTTATATAAAGGGCAGAGAGAAAGTTATGGTAGTAGAATTTCTCATAGGACTATTCCTAAGTATTTGTATTTCATAACTAACTGTCATGTAGGTCTTTCATATCTGAATATCTGTGACAAGGTGCTTTTATTTAGATTTTACTTCTTTACTAATGAGTACTTCCTTTGGAGTAAAAAAATCTGACTCGAGGTGTGTCTGCTCCTTGCCAAGAAGGACCATTCACAGATGAGTTGGCTTCTTAACTCTCTCTGGCAAAGATGCTGATTTTTTTTTGGGCAGTGAAGGATTCATTGGAGTGAACAGAATAAATGAAGGGAAAGTTCTTTGTTAATATGTACCAGGTAAGCATATTTTTCTACATTAGGAATAAGAAATGGAAAAGGATCATTGAAATGGAAATAACTACTTTTTCTTTTAAGGAAAATTTCTTTATAGTGACCAAATTGAAATAATAGGGACTGACATTTTATATGTACCCCCCCACCCCTACCAGGGTTTCTCTGTGGCACTTGTCCTGGAAGTTGCTCTGTAGACCAGGCTGGCCTCAGAATCGAAATCGGCCTGCTATCTGCCTTCCTGGGTGCTGGGATGAAAGGAATGTCATCACTGCCCAGCTCTGTATGGGTTCTTAATACTATAAAATGGGACTAGATGACCAGTGTACTTTGATTATATGGCACTAGTCTAAAGCAGACCTTACAAGTACTGAGACGATGTAAGCAGTTACCATGTCTCAGTTTTGATTTTCCTGTGTTTTGAGGTTTTGAAATCATACCTTTTATCTACTTGGCGCTGGCCGCCCTTATCCGTCTGTCGTTTTCTGCCACAGCCTTCTAAGTGTTGAGATTATAGACATGGGGTGTGTATTTTGCATAAAAAGTTTTAATGTTACATTTAAAAGAAGCAATAATTAAAAGCCAGCCTGATCTATGTAGCCTTCCTCAAAACATAATTAGCAATGCTAAACCCCTCACTGTGAGGTAATAGCCAGTAACTTTTTTTCCCTGCATGCTTCATGATTCAAGGAAAGGGACTGACTCAGCCTGGAATAGTGCTTGCTGCTTTTTGAGAGTCTAGCAGTTAAGTTTCCAGCACCCACGTCAACAGCTCATGCCTTTGACACCAGCAGCAACAAAAGGACATTCTCATAACAAAATTAATTATTCTTTAAAAGATTTATGGCTAACTGAGCTGACAATACTCTCTAGAGTCAGTAACAATCTAAAAACAAAAACCTCAACACCAGGCATGAGAAGCCTGGTTCTAAAGTATGTTTACCATCTTGGAGGGATTCATTGGAGGTGGTTTAAAACTCCTAAAAACAATATAGACTACTGGTATTGCCCTTGGTTGCTCTTGAGGTGGAAGGTAAATCTGTACTACTGTTGAAGACACCATGTACATCAGACACAGGGCCCAGAAGTCCCCTCAGCTGGAAATGACCAGAAAGGAAAGTAAATCCTCTTTGAGGACTACCTTTCATGGTACCATGCAAGTTTCCAGAGGAGGAAAGCAATCAGCATTCCAACCTAGTCATGATGCCTGTGAATAGTTATAACCAACATGGCACTATAACCCTAAGAGTGCAGTATATTGGCTTGCATGTATTACTAACAGTTCTTTAGTTAAACTTAGAGTTCCCTGGAGAAGGAAACAGGGCTAAGGAAGGCAGGAATTTTGGGGAGAAAAACTTAAGCTGATACATAACTACAATCTAAATATTTGTCCTTTTAAACCACAGTATGTGTAGCTCTCACCCCTCGTACATAAAAAGATGTGTTATAGAAAAATCATAACTTAGCCGGGCGGTGGTGGCGCACGCCTTTAATCCCAGCACTTGGGAGGCAGAGGCAGGCGGATTTCTGAGTTCGAGGCCAGCCTGGTCTACAGAGTGAGTTCCAGGACAGCCCGGGCTACACAGAGAAACCCTGTCTCGAAAAACCAAAAAAAAAAAAAAGAAAAATCATAACTTAATCAAAATGCAGAGTTAAACAAAATTGCAACTACATCTGCAAAACAACTAAGGCTCGGGGTTATTGCAGAAAGTGGGGCAGCAAGATTGTAAGAGCCAATGGAATAGGGAGTATGCTGTGGTATTGTGTCTCTTAGGAATGTGAAGCTGCACCTATGAAGTCTCACTAGCATATCTGCCTAAACACGATCTGAACAATAGGCATGCTAACTGGATGAAGGACTTTCAGGAGGTCTCAACCGTACATAAAGAAGTTCAGACAACTAAGGAATGCTGAGAGTGAATAAATAGTCTGCCCTGGGGAGGGAAACACCAACTGTTTTTCCAGTACCAAATGGTCAGCCATGAAAACATACAAGTAACATGGGTAGACTGAGCAAGTTGTGCTTGTATTTAGGAGTGTATGTGTGCAAGTATAACAATAATGGCAAGGGTGGCCATGAATTTGAAGAATAAGAAGGCATATATAAGAGTGTTTGGAGAAAGGGGGGGCTGAGGAGTATAATTGTATCATATTTTAAAACGTGAGAGAAGGTAGGTGGCAGGAAGGCTGCCACCCTTTTATCCTTGGACCTGGTTTATTTAGCAAATTCTATGGGTTTGGGCTACTGGGTGTTGTCTTTGCTGGCTAAGCATAAACAGGAATGCTGAAGTTTTAATCCTACTTGGTGATTCCAGGATAAGGATACAAGTGCTGACTTAGAAATTCTAACATTGCACAACTTTTTACTGCTGGATGCAGATAAAAGTGGTAGAAGCTATATACCCTTTTGTGGTTGTCAGTATGAGAAGGTTAGAACAGATGATAGTTTATTCAGTGGTGGGGACTCCATTTTTTCGCCTGTAGTACTTAAGAGAACTTGAATCCCACCCCTTTGGGTCCTTCTGCCATAATTCCAAAAGTGAGGTTCTATAGGCTACTGAATTTGCTTGGCTAATATGAGCAAAAGTGAAGGAATTAGCAGCATATATAACACTGGTTTCTCAGAGTTATATTACAGTTTATAGCAGCGAAGCTACAGTTATGAAGTAACAATGGAATAATGTTATGGTGGGGTCACCACCGCATGAGGAACTGTATTAAAGGGTTGCAGCATTAGGTCGAGAACCACTGATAAAGCATATGCTAGAAACTAGCGTTTGTGGCTTCTTTAAGGATAAGGAAATAAAAAGCTAGGCTGGGTGGTGCATGCCTTTTAATCCCAGCACTCAGTTGGCAGAGGCAGGTGGATCTCTGAGTTCAAGGACAGCCAGGACTGTTACAAGGAGAAGCCCTGCCTCAAAAAACAAAACAAAAAAATGGATATTCAGAAGAATTGTAAGTATTGCTGAAATCTAGAAAATACACTCTACACTAACATTTCTAAAGCCTGAGTTTTGGCTTTATTCCTAGCCTAAGAGTCCATCTAACTATAACAGTTAGGAAATATGAAATGGCCATTTTACCTTTGCAGTTGGTGTGTTAGCTTTTAGAGGCTGTTTCTACTTAACAATCACTCACTTACAGAAGGAGGGCTGCTTACCATAAATATCAGAACTTAGCAAAATTGTGATTCAAAAATTCATTGGCATTTCAGCTTTCAAATATGGCCAGCCTCTTGACATTCTCTGGTTATTGGAGAAAACTCATGTTTTATAGGTAAGCTTATGGCTCTATATTGGGTCATATAAGTGTAGCTATTTTGGTGTTCATACTTAGCCACAGGTTGTCCTACAGGGATTTTTTGTGTTTGGTTTTTGAAGACAGGTTTTCTCTAGCTTTGGTTGACCTTTAACTCACAGAGATCTTTGAGTGCCGGGATTAAGGCATATACCACAGTGCTTGTTAGACCATTTAGATCTTTGGTTTGGCCTGTGGCCAGCCTGCCATGGTTCACATTGAAGAACACTTGCTGGCTCACTCTCTCCCAGTGAGAAATGATTTCTGAACATGTAACTAATATTAAAATGTATTTCAGTTGAGATCTGTGTCAGTGGACCTGAATATTGACTCATCACTTCAGATCGACATACCTGATGCACTCAGTGAGAGAGATAAGGTCAAGTTTACAGTGCACACGAAGGTGAGTAACAGTAATGACTACAAGTGCTGGGTGTGAAAAGATTTCTTGAGCTGAAATGGTCACTTTTTAGGGACAATGTGGCAAACTGCTGAGAACTTGAGCTTCTATCTCTTGGGAGCTCCACATGTGTTGTGCTTCCGTTCTCTTCTGGGATGGAGCTCTCAACAGGCAAATGTGCAGTCACAGTCACTTCCATAGTTTGGTTTTCATTTACACATGAAGTAAATCACTGTCATGAAACAGAAGCCAAGGACCTTTTACAGAATCATAGGAAACTGTAGCGAAGACTAGAAAGCATTGTACTTGCTAGTTTCTGTTTTTATAACCTGGGGGAGGTTCAGTCTCAAACTTGTCTATTACTAGCATAATCTTCCATATACAGCAAGCTTCAAAAGGCCTGTGGAAAGAATTGCCTAGAGATGAGAATGTCTAAGCTACCTAGGTTAGTGGCTTTAGATCATATATTGCTATACTCTTTGGGTCTTTCTGTGTTGATTGTGTAATGCTCCCATAGTGCAGTCTAGGAACTCTAAAGCCATTTTGTATCTCTGTCTCCACAGACCACGCTGCCCACATTTCAGAGCCCAGAATTTTCTGTTACAAGGCAACATGAAGACTTTGTGTGGCTGCACGACACTCTTACTGAAACAACAGATTATGCCGGCCTTATTGTGAGTTCATTTTAGAAGATTACTAAGCTCTTTTCTTGTTTTTGTTTTCCGAGACAGGGTTTCTCCGTATAGCCCTGGCTGCCCTGGAACTCACTCTGTAGACCAGGCTGGCCTGGAACTCAGAGATCTGCCTGCCTCTGCCTCCCAAGTGCTGGGATTAAAGGCGTGCACCACCACCGCCCGGCTCAGCTCTTTTCTTGTATCTTACAGAGACCACATATTTTGCAGTGGTTTGAATTAAGTGTGTCTATGTGCAGGTAAATGTGGGTGCCCACAGATCAGATCCCCTGGAGATGGAGTTCAGTGATTGTAAGCACAAGGGTGCTAGGAACTGAGCTTAACCATCTCCTTCACACCCACCCCAGGTGCCAGTAGAATTGATTTCTAGGAAATTTCAGTATTGGAGCATACAGTAAAATTCCTCAGTGATACTTAAGAGAGAAGGAGACAGTTAGAGCGCTTGGCTAGGTTTTAAATTAATTCAAATTAAGACTTTGCCCAGTACTGATTTCGTTCTGATTCTTTGGCATGAGATCTTTGGCCTGAATTAGATGACCTGAATTAGAGTTGTACTTAAAAGTTTTCCTGGAATGTTAATTCAGAAAATACTTGTTTTTGTGATGTGGAGAATCAAACTCAGGATCTCAAACACACTAGATAGGCACTCTGCCTCTGATTTGGATTTCCAGCACCAATATTCAAATCTTTGGAATTGGGGGAAATTCTTTTGGATGTGTGAAGACCTTGTTCTGATTTAGTCACTCATTGTTAACATTAATTGCACCTGTTTTAAGCTGACAGAAAAATACCAATTGATTAAAATGAAGAGATAGCAGTTAGTGCTCTAACATGGGAGGTGGGTTTTTGGTTTTTCAAGACAGAATTTCTCTGTTAATGACTGTCCTGGAGCTCGCACTATAAACCAGGATAGCTTTGAACTCAGATCTGCCAACCTCTGCTGGAGTATGCCACCATGCTCAGCCTAGGATAGTTCCTTTTTAGAAGGTCAGAAAGAATAAGGTTTGCATGAAATAAGAGCTGCCTTAGCTCCATTGGGCTGACCATCTGAGTTGGCAGATGAAGTAGCCACCATCTGCACTGGGATAAGGTGCTTACAGATTACTTGCCTCTGCTACAGATCCCTCCTGCTCCCACAAAGCCAGACTTTGATGGCCCTCGAGAGAAGATGCAGAAACTGGGAGAAGGGGAAGGATCTATGACAAAAGAAGAGTTTGCCAAGATGAAGCAAGAACTGGAAGCGTGAGTTTTCATGAGCTCTACCTTAAGAGAAATATAATCAGAAGAAATGAGTGGAAAAACCTGATACAAGAATGTAACCATTTGTTGCCCAGTGCTGGTTTCTAAAATACAGTTTGTAGAGGGTTTGACATGTCATGTGATGTGCTTCTGGAACCTTATTGCTGGATTGTAGCAAATGCTGTTTACAGTGTTCGGAATGACCACATGGATGACTTAAGAGGGGCCCACATTCACAAATTACAACATATTTTAAACCCTTCTTAAACTTTGTTTACAGATGAAATCTTTTTAAGTGTGTATGTGCTCAGAAGTATTCGCCCCCTTCTACTATTAGCCTGTTAAAATCAGTGGCCTCTTTTAGAGGCCCGTCAGGCCTGCACTAAGTGTGCTTATGTCCCTGAGAATGAAAGGTTTCTTTTTTTTTTAACTTTTTAAAAAAGTAGCTGTCTTCAAACACCAAAAGTGGGCATTGGATCCCATTACAGATGGTTGAGCCACCATGCTAGGAATTAAACTCAGGACCTCTCAAAGTATAGTCAGTGCTCTTAACTGTTGAGCCATCTCTAGCCCCAAGGTTTCATTCCTTTAAAGAGAGGAATATCTTGCCCTTGGTGATTGAAGCAGTAATTGCATGTAGATAGACTTGGGCTCTCTCGGGCTTGAAGCAAATTCGATTACAGTGGCACTTTTATCCCCTCATTGGTTCATTCTACAATTAACATTATTTAATTACCAAGTTGAATTATAGTGTTTAGGTGTAGTCTAGTTACATTGTTTTTCCTAGTGACCATTAGCAGAAGAGTGGAGTTAAATAAGGAAGTGAGCTGTATTGGGCAGGGATTGAGCAATGCAAGCTGAATTCTTTGTGTACATGTCTTTTCAGTGAATATCTCGCTGTCTTTAAGAAGACTGTGTCCTCGCATGAAGTCTTTCTTCAGCGGCTTTCTTCTCATCCTGTTCTCAGTAAAGACCGCAACTTTCATGTTTTCTTGGAATATGATCAGGATGTAAGGCAAATTTTCTATTTTCATAGTTGTAAATAATATGAGCTTTGTGTTTGCATTTATCATTGGAGAAAAGGTTTTCTCTTCCTCTTTAGATCCATTAGAGCTCATTTTCTAAACTACTGAAAGAACATTGACACCCCCACTCCAAACTAATTTTCTTCTTCCTTCTATTTAATTTGTTGGAAGGAATTGAAATGTATGTACCTTTATTTCAGGGTTACTGGTTTTTTATTTGTTTTTTTTTTTTTTTGAACATACCTTTTCACATATAAAGCAAGCCTTGACTTCTGCACACCTTTAACTTCAGCATATTTCTGTGAGTTGGAGGCCAGTCAGTCTACATAGTGAGTTCTAGGACAGCTAGGGCTACATGGTGAGACACTGTCTAGAAAGTAATATGTTCAAATTCTTGAGGCCTGGCATCAGTAGAATCAAGCAGTAGCTCTTTAGAGAATTGAAAAACCTCTGGACTTGGTGCTACCATGACTCAGAGTGTTGGGCTAGCCATTGGGAATATGATCTGTGTTTATCTGTAGCTACTTAATTTTAGACTCCTGGTTTAAGGCAGGGTTAAAGTACCTCGTGTATTCGTGATAAAGTGTTACTTGTGTGATTACTCAACTAAAAGATGCTAACAGAAACTGATGCTGTGTTCTAAAATGTTTTGCAATTTCCTTCCTTTAGCTAAGTGTTAGGCGGAAAAATACCAAGGAGATGTTTGGAGGCTTTTTTAAAAGTGTAGTGAAGAGCGCCGATGAGGTCCTTTTTTCTGGAGTTAAGGTAAGGCGTGGGCAGTTTCAGGAAATGTTTGATTTCATGGGAATGGGTAGGTTTCCTTTGGAGGAGAGTGTTTATAAATAGGTGTGACAGCTCTTAAGAAATGGCTGCTTTGTTTACTGCATTTTCAAGGCAGGGGTTCTCTGTATCTCCTGGAACTCTTTTTTTTTTTTTTTTTTTTTTTTTTTTTTTTTTTTAAGATCAGAGTGACCTTGAACTCAGCTCCACCTGCCTCTGCCTAGTAGGTACTGGGATCAAAGGTGTGCAGCGACATGCACAGCAACTTAACTTCCATTTCCTTCCTCAGAATACTCCAACATGGAATAGTTTTTGCCAAGAAGGTCCTTGAGTCATATTTTTTTAGGATGTAGGCTGCTCATTTGTAGGAAAGAAAATGAGCATGGTGTCACAGGGCTGTCTGTGAACCTAGTATTGGGTTGGAGGCAGATTCTCATTGTTCAGCCAATACAGACTCGATTCTTTAGTCAACCCCTCATCCATGAATAAGCCAGATTGCCCAAGTTTTCATTAATACTATACATATTCCTATTCTTGATATTTTGGTTTAAGTTCTTTTTCTTCCTTTTTAGGAGGTGGATGACTTCTTTGAGCAAGAGAAGAACTTCCTTATTAACTATTACAACAGGATCAAGGATTCTTGTGCTAAAGCAGACAAGATGACCAGATCTCACAAAAGTAAGTATCTTTACCCACTTGGTTACTTATACAGTTCTGTGTGTCTGTTCTGCTCAGATGACAGTATGTGTGCTTATTTCTTCAGATGTTGCCGATGACTACATCCACACTGCAGCCTGCTTGCATAGCCTGGCCTTAGAAGAACCCACAGTCATCAAAAAGTAAGTCTTGGGTGGCTGAGGTGGGAGTTAAGCAGAGTGCTTCCCTAGCTTATGCAGGGCCCTTACTTAGTTCAACCCATTGATCTTCCTCTTCCCTGATCTTCTCACTAAAAGTTACATTCGGAAAGCCCTGGTGGTGGTAGCACATGCCTGCACTTCCACCCAGGAGGCAGGAGAATCAAATATTTAAGGTGATCCCTAGTTATGGCAAGTCTGAGCTATATGAGACCCTGTCCCTTTTTTCTTGTTTTTCTTTGTTTTTTTTTTTTTTTTTTTTTTTTTTTTTTTTTTTTTTTTGAGGCAAGGTTTCTCTGTAGACTGACCTCAAACTCAGATATGTCAGCTTCCAGGTTGCTTGAATTAAAGTGTGCACCATGGGTAGCTTGTTTGAATATTCTATCCTGGAACACAAATCTAGTTCCTAGCACCCAAGTCTCAAGCAACCTTACCTTGTTCATGGGGGTGTTCTGAGGTCTTTGCTTGGTTCTTTTTGCTGGACTTCTTAACGAGATTAGATCATGAGAATGATGACTGGTCAATTCTTAAACTTGTATTTGTCCTGGGCTTTATACTTGCTTTTTATAACATACTACCTCAGACTTGGAAGTTTGAGAAAAACTGAGTGATGGTAGCTCATTGTACTAATTTTGGCTAATATAACATTTGGATCATCTCTAGACAGGATGACTGGGGCTGATGAATATTGTGGTCATTCTTTGCTGTTTGAAATAATAAAGAGCTACTTTAGTAAATACCTGTTTAGTTTTACTGTTTGAGGTTTTTTTGTTTGTTTGTTTTAAAAGACAGTTTCTGTGTAGCCCTGACTGTCCCTGGAACTCATTCTGTGCAAACCTTAGGATTCTTGACTGTAGTGGTCATCCATTCATGTCTTAGTTTTGATAAGCTTATAGAGAGAGAGCTAAGACCTTCTTTCTGTATGCTTTCAGGTACCTGTTGAAAGTTGCAGAGCTATTTGAAAAACTTAGGGTAAGAAGTATTGTGTTGGTCTTGGTAACATTTAGTTAAGGCACATAGATTTCTGCCTGGGTGGTGACTGATGACCTTTTATTTGTTGACAATAGAAAGTGGAAGGTCGAGTCTCATCAGATGAAGATTTAAAACTGACAGAGCTCCTCCGATACTACATGCTCAACATAGAGGCTGCAAAGGTAAGGTAGGAATTTAGCCCTTAGCAGCACTAGTTCATCTTGCCATAACCAGAAATTTAATCCTTAAGATAAACCCTTTGTGTTAGAAAGGAATGTTGCTTTATATTGAGGTACACTTGTTTGCAATGTTTTGTGTATGGCATGTGAAGACCTGAGAACAACCAACCTTGTTTGTGGATTTTTCCTTCTGTGCCATACATTTTACTCCCTTGTAAAACACGGCCTCACTGGCCTAGGTCAAATTTGTTTTTGTTTTTTTGAGACAAGGTTTCTCTGTGTAGTGTAGCCCTGGCTGTCCTGGAACTCCACTCTGTAGACCAGGCTGGCCTCGAACTCAGAAATCCGTCTGTCTCTGCCTCCCAAGTGCTGGGATTAAAGGCGTGCGCCACCACTGCCCCTAGGTCAGGTTTCATGTTATATTAGACATATTTCAAGTTAGATGATTCCCTGGTACTAATTGCCAGAAGTGGGCAGGCTCTTGTGTTCCTGTAGTCCATGGCTCAATGGCATTCTCCTTGACTCATTCAGCAGTAAATAAACATGTTTGATACGCTGTGTTTCATTTCCTGAAGTATCTGCGGTTACTGATTCAACTAGAAGGAAGTTTATAAGGATTATGGAAATGATCTTCAAAAAGTCAGAAACTGAATAGCGTCATTAGCTATTCTGCCCCTGCTGCTTGGGATCAGACCTAGAGTATGCTAGGCAAGTACTGTGTTAAGCTATATCAGTCTCTTGTGAAAGTTACGCTGGATAAAGGGATAGAGAGATGGCCCAGCAGTTAGAGAGTTCTGTATCCTGTGTCCCACATCAGGTGGCTTAGAAACAACTGCCTGTACCTCTAGCTCTAGGGATCTGGTGCCTCCAGGCTCATGTGAGCAGTTATGTCCACATAGTTACAAAAATAAAATCTTTATGCAAGAAATGGGCTAGAGCTTTGCTATTTCAAAATGTTGGCACTGTGGATGCTTTTTAGACATTGCCTGTATGCCTCTAGAAATGTGTATGCATATATCTAGACATTTTTAGTATTTGATATTTTCTTTGGAGATTTTTGCATTATGACTGTTAATTTTCTTCAGGACCTTCTATACAGACGTACAAAAGCCCTAATTGACTATGAGAATTCAAACAAAGCTTTGGACAAGGCCCGATTAAAAAGCAAAGATGTCAAGTTGGCAGAGACTCATCAACAGGAATGCTGCCAGAAGTTTGAACAGCTTTCTGAATCTGCAAAAGAAGGTTGAGCATTTCTTCTGTACTTAGCTTTCATTTGGGAACAAATAATACAAATTATCAGAAGTCAGCCCCCTCCTCATAGGGCTGGGGTTAGAGCTATAATAAACAGCTTCCCTAGCATTTATTCCTGAGACTGTGGGCTTGTCCCCAGCAACACAAGGAAGATGAATTGTAACACTACAGAAAACTCAGTTGGGGAGGCACTGGAGAGTTGGCTCATCCAAGTACCTGGCTTCTTCATGATCTTAGCACAGAGCAGGAATGTGAGTGCATAAATGTATGAAGACAAAGTGCATGCATACAATGATTAAGTAATTATAAAAGGGCATTGGTTATTGGAAAGAATTAATTGCTATAGGAGTGAGTATATTAGAGTTACCATGAACTGAGGAAAGGCAATGTTTGGGGGGTGGAAGAGAGTTCATGCTTCAACATCAGACAATAGTGGGTTTTCTGAAAGGAATCTGTCTGTGAGGCAGAAGTGGGATCTTTGGTTAGCATGCTTCCCTGATGAGATCCTGGTCAGAAGATGTGGGTTAGGAGTTCACCAGCAGCCGGGCGGTGGTGGCACACACCTTAATCTCAGCACATGGGAGGTGGAGGCAGGCAATTTCTGAGTTTGAGGCCAGCCTGGTCTGGTCTACAGAGTGAGTTCCAGGACAGCCAGGGCTATACAGAGAAAAACAAAAAAGAAAGGAGTTCACAAGCAATGTAGAAAAAAGGCTGGAATGTGAGGTAGGGTCTTTTCCTGGGAGGATCTCATGTATCATGCCTGGGTGGCATGAAACAAAGCCAGTGCAGGTATTAGTGTATCTCCTCATATATAAATGTAACTATGATAGGACAGTGGACTTGATTCTTAACCTCAAGTTTTTATAAGAAAGCATGGTCTTTAATCCTGCCAGCTATAATAAGTACTCCAACTTTGGGCAATCTCGAGCTACCAGTTCTCTAACCATGGTATGCTTAGCGATTGAGTAGTGTGGCCCACAGGTAATGTATATATATGGTGTTTTAGTGGATCTTGACTGGCATAAGGTCTAGGGGTCATGTGTGAAAGAGGAATTTGAGTGGGAAAATTGAAATTTCTTGTAGTTTCGTAAGTTTTAACTCTTTGTTCCCATAGAGCTGATAAACTTCAAACGGAAGAGAGTAGCAGCATTTCGAAAGAACCTAATCGAAATGTCTGAACTGGAAATAAAACATGCCAGAGTAAGTTGACTGTTTTGCCTCCCTCTCACAGGCCTAACAGGCCACTTTCTCAAGATCTTGCTCTGGTTTTTGTTAGTAATCTCTAATGAACCACGTGTGGTAGTGCAAACCATACAATGCTGAAGAGGCTGATGCAAAAGAAGTTTGAACACAGTCACATACCCTAAAGGGGCCATTTTAGTATAGTGGGTTCTTTGTTTTTGAGACAGCTAATCTATAGCTCCAGCTGTCTTAGAACTTGCTTTGTAGCCGTAGCTGGTGTGGAACGCAGAGACCTACTTCTGCCTGTTAAGTCTTAGAACTAAGAGTAAAAATTAAAAATTTTATTCATTGTCCTGTGGTGCATATTTAGTGGTAACTTGGCAAAGAAATGGTGCATGCTGGGTTCTTAGTTGAACCGTGGGTTAAGAATTTTGATACCTGCACTTTAGGGTTCTCAATGCAGGGCATAGGTTTGGTTTCCAGTAACAGCAATCCATGGAAGGGTTTAGTCTGTGACAACCTGGCCAGGCCTTCATCAAGTCCTCAAGTCTTCCACACTATGGAACAAAGTGTTTGTGATTGGGGTGCTTTAGAAGGAGTGGCCACTGGCTTTTTGGCCTGGAGCCCTCTGACTAGCAGGATGTGGGTGGTGCTAGGTAGTTGTACCTTGGGAGTTCTTGGAGGAAAGTCTCATCTTGGTTTGATTACTTTTCAGATTCAGAGTTCATGAGGAAAGCTATATCTGGGCTTATTTCATTCATTTCTTCCCTTTTTCCTAGAACAACGTCTCCCTGTTGCAGAGCTGCATTGACTTATTTAAGAACAACTGACCTGTCTTTACTCTGAAGGACACCAATGTGAACGCCAGCATCACTTGCACTTAAATCATTACTGCAAAAGAAAAAGCTTTGACTAGTTAAAATCATGTGAATAAATATTTTGATTTCTAAAAATCTTAACACTTAACCATGTTGGTTTAAAAATATTTTCATTGCATGTTACTTGGACATAACTAATTCTTTTCTTATGCATTTAATACCTCAAAGTAGGTAGAATCTAACAGATTCTCCTATAGATTGTCAGGAATTACTAAAATGGTATGGAGATGTGTGCCTTCTGGAAATGAGAAGCAATAGCTTGGCCCGTGTCTGTCTGAACATTTCCTGTGCCTATGCTCCTACAGACATGTGAGCTGTTAATTACAACAAACAGTAGCTGCTTGTGGACAGGTGGCAGACTCTGTTCTTAAATTAGGTAAATTTTGCTCCCTCTTGTCAAGATCACTTCAGATGCTTGTACAGTAGCAAGCAAGAGGATCTCATGTCTTTATATATCCTTTACAGCTCCATTTTTGTAACTGGGATATAAAATACTTGAGAGAAAAGGAGAATCTAGGGTTCTGACACTCCCTGAGGGTGGGGCATGTATGTGTGTTTGTGCTTTGGATGTTTTTATAAAGTATATAATAAAAATGATCCATGTTAACCATATGGAGTGCTTTTGTAGAGAACTAGACCGTCTCAAGACCGTTCTTGAGGTATTTCCACAGTGTGGAAAGGGTTCATTATCTGCCCAGTCTTGTAAACTCTACTGAGGTGTTTGGAATTGAGCCAGGACTTTGTGCAAACATTACCATTGAGCAGTATTCAGTATTTGAAATGGGGTTTAGCCTTGAACCCACAACTCCACTGCCTCAGCTTTATAGTCTCTCAAGCTCTGCAATTATGATATACCAGCATGCCTGGCTCAGCCTCAGTTTTGAAGACTTGAGGCTTGGCTCTGCTATATAACTCAAACGGTTACTTGAATATTTGGGCAGATTTTGATTCCATAACATAAATTGATGGGAGTCTGGATTTAAACAAAGATTTCAAAGTTTGGTTCCTGTCTGTCTTTTCTTGCCCGTCGCTCCTAGACTATTCCCAGTAGCACACACAACTCCATTTGGGTGGTAGTGGGTGCCTGGATCACAGCCACAGGAGTCTGTGAGATTGGCCTTATTCCTCCAACAAGATTGGTTGTAAGTGGACTCCTAGTTCTACTTCCTGCCAGCTGCATAATTGTAGGTAGACTGTGCCATGCTCCTTGGTTGATCTCAGCAGGCACAGATTGAATGAGAACCCTAAATATATCCAAGACATGAATACTACTCAGACTGCCATTGGGTGGGTTCTCACAGTGCGAGGATGTTACATAGTTAGTTGGCTTCAGAGTAAGGTGGTCTGCTCCTGTGTCCTGAGTGCTTGGGATTCTAGACATTAACTCTGAAACTCATGTGGAAGCAGGGAAGTGGCTCTAAAGGTGGGTGCTTGTACAATCCAGAGTGGGATTCCTGGGAAAGTTGCAACTTTGCACTCTAGCCCACAATGTTCTACGTTTTTTCCTAACTGCAAGCAAGAGAAGACAGCAGACACTTAAAGTTGGGACTAGAACATTGAGCTGAAGTGTGTAGCACCCATGAGGCAGCTTGTATCCCAGTTCAGTATCAGACTGATCTTGAGACTTTCACAGCTAAATGCTGAGTCTTGTTCTACTCAGTGAGTTCTGTTAGTCTCCCCTGTCTCACTGCATTGGAGTCTGAGATAACCTGGGTCTTCTGTAGCATGAGATATCCATTGAAAGTATTTTTTGGGAGAGGAAAAGTTGGGGTTGCACATGTTTAATTTTCTGCCTATTAACAGCAGGCAAAGCCTAGTTCAGAACTGTGTGGTCTTGGCCTGGGACATATCAGCTCATTTAGCTAAAATGTCAATCATAACAGGAGGGAAAATGCCTAATCTAGTACCAGAGTAGTTAGTCTTGAGGTTCCACTCAAGAGCCTTCCTGGTTGAGGCCCTTGGTCTGTAACTCATCCAGCAGCTGTGAGGTAATACTCAAAGCCAGGCCTTGTGACCTGGGAGAAGCATTGCTGAAATGAGGTCCAGGGACATTCTCACCTCGACCCAGTCTACTAGCTCAATACATGACTCTTGTCTGCTGGGTTGCCCAATGTTGCCTGCAAATTTGGTTAACCGAGGAAATACATATTTGTATTATATATTTGATTGGAGCAGTATAAAAATGAACTAAATGCAAAAAACCTGTTTCACTGCTGGATGTAGGTAACAGTAAAATATCTCCAGGTTTCCCCTTCTGGGACTAGTTTCTGGACGTTTCCAACTGTTGTTTAGGAATAGAGGGTGCTTTGGGGAGAAGGTTGGAGATCACACCTAGTTGCTACGAACTAGGCCAGTGGCCTATCGCTGAGCTCTGCTTCTGCCAGTGGAATAATACCCAGAATGATTCCAGAGGCTTAGGAAATTATATCTGAATATTACTCAGTGGGCCTGGCCCCTGTGTGTCACACAGGTCAAAAAAATTAGGGCTGGGCGGTGGTGGCACATGCCTTTAATCCCAGCACTTGGCAGAGGCAGGTGGATTTCTGAGTTCGAGGCCAGCCTGGTCTACAGAGTGAGTTCCAGGACAGCCAGGGCTACACAGAGAAACCCTGTCTCGAAAAACAAAAAAACAAACAAAAACTGACTTAGGATATTGGATTTCCTTCCAGCTGTGGGTCTTGGTATACTGAATGGAGGTCACTGGGCTTTTCCAAAAGTTACTTTAGACCAGCTGATTTTCTGCCTACTCTCAAACATTTACACATTGTTGAGTACTTTTTAAATTTTTAGTTTTCATGAAAAGGTCTCTATATAGTTCTGGTGGTTGTTTATCAATTCTTGTCCATGTGCAGTAATTTGATTAATGGAGCAGGGCATCTTTTTGAGAGGTTTATAGTATCAAGTGTCAGGGGTGGTGTAGAATTTGGGCTTCCATATGACATGTTTTGATAATGTGGATGGATGGCCACTTATTAGAACTGTTGACTGCCATTTGTCTCAGGTTCATTCCTATCATTTGGATGGGATTAGAAATGGCCTGGGCTTCATTTTGCTGTTTGTCCTGGTTCCTTCATGTTGCAAAACCATAGGAGGGAACAATTTGTACTCCTGGTGGATAGCCCCAAAACAAGGCAAAGTCCAAAGCAGCAAATGCAAACTTCTGCCTGGTCAGGTTGAGCATTAGTGACTGAAGCCCAAAGCTGCTGGTAATCCTTGGCATAGTTTTTCTTTTTTTTGTTTTTTTCGAGACAGGGTTTCTCTGTGTAGCCCTGGCTGTCCTGGAACTCACTCTATAGACCAGGCTGGCCTCGAACTCAGAAATCCACCTGCCTCTGCCTCCCAAGTGCTGGGATTAAAGGTGTGTGCCACCATCGCCTGCTGGCCACCGGCATAGTTTTTCTAAGTCCTACTTCCTATCTGCCTTGCCATGCTTATTAGTTCAGGTAGGTTTCTGCAGAGCAGTTTAAAACTTTACTGGAGAGTAGTTACTTCAAGCAAGGGCCAGCTTTTTTGAGTCCAGCTGGATCCAGCGGCAGTCACCAAGGACCTCTGGGCTCCTGGGATTTGTTGACTGTATAAGGATCCTGACTGGGATGTGAGAGACCAGGCAGAAAATCTGGCAAGTATAGCTGTCTGAAAAGTACCCCGAAGAGACAGGGAAGGAGTCAATGAGAGTGTGTACATAGGCTGCGTGCAGTCAGGTGAAGCCGATTTTGACCTGTTCCTTGAGTATTGGGAAGACTGCTGGCTTGCAGTGAATCCCAGAAGGCTTCTGTTTGTCTGAAGTCAGCTGGCTGGCTATCTGCAAGGCTTTGTGACTCCCTTCACATAGTCTGAAGTGTCACACCAGGAGGCAGCAGGAGGAATGAGCCTGCCTGCCACTTGTCTCAGAGTTAGGGATGAGAGCTACAAGCACTTGCTACTTGGTAGGGCCCTTGTTGGGCTGAGCTAAAAGTGAAGTGAAAACCAGATCATCTCCATCACCAACAACTTGGCTGGAGTCTGAGTTCAGCTTAGCCTAGGGCTCCGTTCAATCTCAGTAACCTTCCAGCCCCCTCTCCAGAATCTGGGTCTGCTCTAGGGACATGAGTGTACACCATGAAGAGGTGGTGCTGAGTGACAACTCTCAAGTACAGAGCAGAGGAAACCATGTTTTAGGGTTACTTCCTCTTGGAACTGTTGCAGTTCAACCACAGATTGGTAAGGCCTGTCCCCTGCTAAGTGCCAACTTCTGGTCATCTTGAGTGAGTGATGAGGTTTCCATAGCAGAGTCCCTTGCTCCGAGAGGGAATGCTGGGGTGTGGGTAAAATACAAAACACCCTGTCAATATCGACCTTTAGGTAATAGCCAGAGTATTTCTTTAGTATTTCTCATGTAGTATTTGACATATTGTTTCTTTGATCTGAGATTTGAATTTTTACTGGCAATCGTGTATGTTTTATCTGATGACTCTGGCAGTTCTGTGCTGAAAGGTAGCTAGTGCAATTGAGGAACAGAAGTTTAAAGTTCATTTTTTTAACTTAATTTACATCTTAATTTGGGGGCACATGTGCACTGTGTGTGTGTGTGTGTGCGCGCGCGCGTATGTGCACATGCATAAGCATGCATACATATGTTCATTAGGGATCAGAAATCCAGGACTTTATGCTTGCTGATCATATGCCCAACCATTGAGCTATGTTCCCAGCCCCAGATCCAGGCAAACTTAAGTCCTGGGCTGTTTGTATTTTCCTACCCGAAGCCCCAGCATTGAGTGACATAGACAGCCCATTCCACTCAGCCCTGTCTGGCCTCTGTCCAGATGGGCTTGATGTAATGAAACGGTGCTGGTTTCATGTATCTGGTGCCTAGTGGCTTATACTCAACAAGTTGAACTGGAAGTCCTCAACCCTCTCCCTTCTGTCCGCCCCACCCATACTCTGTTTTTGCCACAGTCTCAGGTTCCTAAGATCCCTCATGCATCAGGGCCTCCACTCCAATCCTTCCCAACCTTAAGGATGTAGATTTCAGTGAGAGTGGAGACAGTCTGGTGTGTTGGTATTTTACTGTTTATAGTTTGGTGGGGTTTGAGGCAGAGTTTTGTTTTGTAGCCCAAGCAGGCTTCCACCTTCTCCCCGAGTGCTGGGATTACAGATGGGCACCAACACTGTCTGCTGGGTTGGTAGTATAAGAAATACACATGTTCTTGTGAGCTAAAGTCAAGGCTAAGACCACTTGGTTCATTCAGTGTGTCATCTCCTATGAGTTGGGATTGGTCAGCTTCATTTTGTAGCTGAGGAAGATGAGGTGGAGAGACTAGGCCAGGGTCCAAGATCCCAGCTGTATCTGGGACTCTCCCTTGGATCCCATCAGTGAGGGACAGGACCTGAACAGACAGTTATGGACCCTTAGGCTTTGGGGGAGACACCCAATCACCTCCCCTCTTTCCCAGGTACATAATAACCCTTTCCTTGGCTTTCTCCCCCTTAGCGGGGCCTCTTCCCAGCAGGTTGAGTTAATGAAAGGCTTCCAGGCCTGCAGCTTCACTTGTGTAATTTACTCACAGCGCTGGTCTCTAATTTCATTGCTTCCTCAGCAGTCTCTTCCCAGCGGGAAACTGCTCTCTGGCTTCAGAGGTCAGCTTTCCTGCTGCCCAAGGAGAGAGGCTGGTTTGCAGAGCCCACGAGAGTGGCATGGTAAGAGCAGGAGACAGCAGTGTTCGAAGTACCTCCTTCCCTCATGCGAGGCAAGCACTCTACCACTGAGCCATGTCCTCAGCCCCTCTAAGTGTGTTTTTAGATACTTCTGGAGGAAGTACACAGAGTTGTAAGGGGTTTTCTAGGAGGGAACAGAAGGTAAGATGTCCACAGCTGTGTGAGGATCCTGGCTCTGGATTTTGCCCTTTTCTGTCTTGCTGCCTTCCCATGATGGTTTAGCATTTACTTATTTTCTACTAGGTGTTTCCCATGCCTTTGTGGTGGCTCCGGAAGAATAGGACTCTGGTCCCTACTTGCTGAGAAGCACTTGGGACACTGGTCCTATTTCAGGCAAGAGTACAGGTATCTCTGTCTCACTGAAGGAGCTGTGAACTTAAAGGGAGTTGGTCCACAAGAAGCCCCAGCTGCGGCCAAAGAGATGCTTCAGTGGTTATGTTCTTCCAGAGGACCTGGCTTGGATCCCTAACACCTACAAGACAGTTCACAACTGTCTGTAACTACAGATCCAGGGACCTGACACCCTTTTTCAGCCTCTGTGGACACCAGACACCAAGCACACACGTGGAGCTCAGAGATACGTGTAGACAAAACACTAATACACAAAGAGAAGAAGCTGCAGCTATGGCTGCCACCCCAGCGATGCTTAATGAGGGAGGTGCTGGCATTATACTGGCATTGAACTCACTGGGCTGCATCTGTTGAGTACAAAGCCAGAACATGAACAGCCAAGATGTGAAAGCTGGGGAGCGATAGCCACCTGCAGCCAGTGAGGAGAGCCCGAGAGTTAGGCCAATATAGAGCCCTCCAACAGCAACAAACTGTTCAGGGAGCCTGAATATAGCCATGTAAAGTTGGGCCATTTATGAGCATGCTCAATTTAAGGGCCTGATTTCAGAAGGATAGATAGCAAAATGTTTTTGGGCAATCCAACCACTTAACTCCGTTGTGTGTGTGTGTGTGTGTGTGTGTGTGTGTGACTCAAAGTCACAGAGCATAAAGAATAAGATGGGGGCCAGGCAGTGGTGGCGCACACCTTTAATCCCAGCACTTGGGAGGCAGAGGCAGGCGGATTTCTGAGTTCGAGGCCAGCCTGGTCTACAGAGTGAGTTCCAGGACAGCCAGGGCTACACAGAGAAACCCTGTCTCGAAAAACCAAAAAAAAAAAAAAAAAAAAAAAGAATAAGATGGGGGACTGGGATTGGGAAGATACTTCAGTTTGTAAAGTGCCTTGTAAACATGAGGACCTACCCTAGTTCCATCCCCAGAACCCATGTAAAAAAAACAAGAACTGCAGATCATTGCATTAAGCAAAATAAGCCAGACTCCTCAGAAAGACAAATACTATGCATTTTCTTTCAAGAAAAGTTGATGAAGGGAGTTTGGTCAAAGTATGTGGTGTGTGTGTGTGTGTGTGTGTGTGTGTGCGCGGTGTGCGCGCGCGCGCGCACAGCGCGAGTTCGTGAGTGTGTGTATGTACATGCATGCACACACATATAATGTTAAATATACATACATACATATATGTATGTATATACATATGTAGTATGTATATGTGTGTGTGTATATATGTGTGTGTTATATATATACGGTGGTCTGAAGCAGGCAAAGGTGAGAACAGAAGAAGTAGAGGCTGTCCGTGTGTGCAAGACAGTCTTCATAGAAAAGAGGTCTTTCAGGGTGGAGTTTGGGGCCTCTGAGGACAAAAGCTCACTTGCTGGATCCTGCACATGCCCAAGGGTAGATAGTTTCAAACTGTTTGGCTATTACAAGTCCTCCAAATTCTAGATAATGATGTAAGCAGCAGTTTCCAGGGTGACTGTACCTCTGAGGTACCATCAGTAGTGGTAACTGATGGCATATACTGTAAAGCCTGGCGACCTGACCGCTGACACCGAGAAGAGAGGAGCCCCAGAAGGGAGGAGGTTAGCTTAGTTCTGCTTTTCCTCCCATCCAGCCCCTTATCCTTGGCCTCACCATGTCTGAGAGGAGGCAGCCTGTGGCTAAGGTCCCAGGCCCCTGTCCTTTTCCTTCCTTTTAGCTTCTCTACATAAAACAGCACCAAAGTTGATGTGCTCGGGAGCTGGGGGTTATCTGAGGCTCCCGATTCTAGGGGAGGGCTCTGTGTCTCCTGTATTAGGGACATGGCAGGCCTCGATGCATATCTTGAGATGAAAAACCTCAGACTGAACTCTCCTCCCTGGGGAGTTGGGAAGGCACTGTAAGTAAGATGCTCTGTAAAATACCTGTCTATAGATTGGGAGGGGAGAGAATAGGAGGTAGGGTTGAACCCTCCACGTGCCCGAGCTGAAGTAAACCTTTCCTCCCTTGAAGGTAATGAGAGTCAGAGACCTTGACTGCATCTTGCCTTCAGGTCTTCCCTATTCTGGGAGGCATATTACAGTTTCTTCCATTTGCTGCATTGTACTGGAACGTTCTGGTAGCTGAGCTCATGCCATTACAACTTCAGGTCTTCTCTGTGTGAGCACTCAAATTCCAGCAGGCTAGGATAGGCTGGTGCCTGCTGTCAAAGAAGATGGGCAGGGCTCTGAGAGAGCAAGGGAGAGCTGCAGGAGACTCTGGTGGGTTCTAAGCAGGCACATAATCCATTTACTGCATTCTGTTAACAAAAGAGCTTAGAAGGTCGGTCCAGGCTCAAGGAGAGAAAAACCAAACTCCATATTTTGATGGGAGAAACAGCAAAGGAAGGATGTTAAACTGCCACAAGTGATGGCATCTCCCACAGTCCAGATGAGGGGCCAGGGCTCAGCATTACAGGCAAAGCCAATCTATGACCACCTTCCCTCAAACCTTTCCTGTTTGACTGTGCGTACCTCTTCCAACATAGTCTGCCTGCTGTCCAGGTATTGTCGTTTGGTTTGACCTTTTGAGACAGTCTCACTATGTAATCCTGTCTGTCCTGGAACTCACTTGTAGACAAAGCTGGTCTCGAACTTAAAGAGATCCCTGCCTCTGCTTCCTGAGTGCTGGGATTAAAGGGGTGCACAACTCGAACCAAACTGTTTGCCTTTTGTTTTTTGTTATTTTGGAACTGTGTTGCTTTGATTATTGGCTCAAGTAATTCTGCCTAAACTCCCCAAGTAGGATTTGAGGTATGTGTCACTGAGCCCAACTTAGTTTTCTTTCTTTAATTTCTTTTAGATTTTATTATCTTATGTTTATGGATATTTTGCCTGCTTGTAAGTCTGTGTACAAATATGCATGCAGGGCCTACTGAGGCCAGAAGTGGGCATTGAATCTCTTGGAACTGGAGTTAGAGACAGTTGTGAGCTGCTGTGTGGGTGCTGGGAATTGAACCTGTGTCCTCTGGAAGAGCAGCAAGCACTCTTAACAATCTCTCCAGCTCCCCCAGCTTAGTTTTCTTAGATTGTTCTAGTTTTTAAAAATTTATAATTTAAGGTAGAAAATACAGAAAGCCATAAGGTCACCACAGTATCAGGACTTTGTGGTAATAATGACAAATATCCTTCTAACCACTTATCCTATCCCCATGGCACATGAATCTGCACTTCCCAGCCCAAATACACACTCACACACACACACTCACACACATTCACATACACACAGTCACACACACACACACTTTTACAGGTGTTATATTCTTTATTCTATGTGGCAATAAAATAAAAGAGAGTTGATGGGCTGGAAAGCTGGAGAGATACCTGGTGGTTAAGAAGAACTGAGTTTGATTTCCAGCACCAACATGGCAACTCACAATTTTTTTTTGTTTTTGTTTTTCAAGACAGGGTTTCTCTGTGTAACCCTGGCTGTCCTGGAACTCACTCTGTAGACCAGGCTGGCCTTGAACTCAAGAAATCCGCCTGCCTATGCCTCCCAAGTGCTGGGATTAAAGGCGTGCGCCACCACTGCCCGACTGCAACTCACAATTTTAACTTCAGTTACAGAGCATTCAAACCCTTCTAGCCTCCACAGGCACCAGGCAAGCATGTGGTACACAAATATACAAGCAGACAAAATACCCATATGCATTAAATAAAATAATAATAATAATAATAATAATAATAATAAAGGACAGAGGCTGGGGCTGGTCTGGTGGCGCACACCTTTAATCCCAGCATTCAAGGCAGAGGCAGGTGAATCTCTTTGATTTTGAGGCCAGTCTGATCTACATAGTGTTTAAGGACAGGAAAGGCTATACAGAGAGACCTTATTTCAAAATACGTATGTACATACATATATACATACATACATACATACATACATACATACAACAAAATGAAGAAGGAGGCCTGGAGGCTCCGCAGATTAGAGCACTGGCTGTTCTTCCAGAGGGGCCCAGGTGGATTCCCAGTGCCACCGTGGTTCACTGCTATAACAGAGTGGGAAGGGTTTGAGGTAGTCTCAACTCCAGTCCTGGGGATTAGATGACCTCTTTTGACTTCATCAGGCCCCAGACACATGTGTATCAGACATACATGTAGGTAAAACACTCATACACATAAAATAAATAACACTAAAATGAGAGGCTTTAGGTGAGGAGCATTTGATCCCTGGACACAACTCTCTCCTTTTTGCTTTCCTGCTATGAGGTGATCAAAATTCCTCTGCTATGTCCTTCACCGTAATGGCGTTGTTACCTTGTCATAGGCCCAAGAGCACTGGAGTCAACCAGCCATGCACCAAAGCAGCCCAACTTGTGAGCTGAAGTAAACCCATTTTCCTATATTTTGTTACATTCCTGCAGTGCTAATAGCTCAATTCTATAAGGTGTTTTGATTTGTTTGTTGTTGGTTGGTTGGTTGCCAGAGTCTCTCCTTGTAACCCTGGGTGTCTTGAATCTTTCTATGTAGACCAGGCTGACTTAGAACTCACAAATGCCATCTCTGCCTTCTGAGTGCTGGGATTAAAGGCATGCACCGCCATGCCCAGCCTACGGTTTTGAATGGTATAGTGGGGATGTATTTTGGGGATTGAGTAGAAGTTGTTCAGTGTGTGGGGAAGGGTGGTTGTCAGGCAGCTGGCATGGGGGAGGAGTTTCTGTGGAATCCATAATATAAATATAGCATATATGAAGAAATGAGAGTGCAGGGCCAGTTGTGCACAGCTGGAAGTGGTTGGGGTTGGACTTAGCTGATGGGAGACATGAGAGCAACCAGCAAACCCTTGGAGCTATCTGTGAACCACAGGCAGAATTACAGCATGGGAGACAGGAGAGAGGCAGACAGGAGTGTTGACTGGGTTCCAGAGAGCTTTCTGATTATGAGAGTGGCCATCTTGTGTTGTAGGCAGAGCTATGAGGCCTGAAGTGGGCCACGGCTGGGCTGACTGACCCAGGTGTTGTCCTGCCTGAGAAGATAACCCCAATTCTCCCACAGGGTACCTCTCCTTTATTCCTAGTCCCTACCCCTCTGGTGGTACTGATTTCACCCACCACACTCGGGTGAGGTCAGAGCACTTGGCCTGGCCCAAGGCATTCTTCCCTAGACAGGTGTGTCATCCATCAGGCCACGATGAGGCAGCCAGTGCTGGGCCTGTGGGCGTAGGATGTGCTCCCGCTATGTCACGGTTGCAGAGCAGGGTGGGTTGGTGTGGTGCTGCAGAGGCCAGAGTGGCCAAGACAGGGCTGACATCCTGAAGAGATTCCTGGGAGCCTCCTTCAGTCTTCTGTGTCCTTGGTGGCCACTGTGCTGGGTGGGGTGGGACAGACTTGGTGGATAGTAATATTTAGGTGAGCAGACCCCATTCCCCAAGTGTCTGGAAAGAGACTTGGCAGGTGTGAATGGGGTACCCAAGCAGAGAGCAGCTGGGACACCAGCCCTGGGCCAGCCCACTGCCCCTCACAGTTTGGGGAACTACAGAAGGTTCTGGCCCCCTCTCTGTACCCTGGCCCCTTCTCCTAGCCCTGTTAAATGGCCTAAACCTCCTAGTCAAAAAGGGCATTGGGAAACGCTTCTTCTGGATGTATCTGAAGCACATTGAGTCGGGTGGGGACACTCAGGAATATATTTTCTGACTCAGCAGCCTGGGGCCTCTGATGAGAACCCTGAGTCCACCTGAGGCAGGGTCAGTGGGTGGAGGGGCCCACTCACGGCTGTAGCAGGACAGGCTTATCTGGGGACCTTCTCACTACAGCAATCCCTAGAGTTTCTGGGTGCCACACACCTTTGCCCAGCAGGAGCAGCTCAGTACCTAGAGGCCTGACTCCAAATCCTCAGGGGACTATAGTGTTATCCAAAGGCACTGAAGGTGCCAGTAAGAGAGAGGTCCCTGAGGGGTGCTGCTCAGACATCAAGTTTCTTCGGGGTTCTCCTGGAACACCCTTTAAAAGGATCCAGGCCCTTCCAGCCGACTATTTCTCCTTTTGTCAATACTTATTTCTCTTCTGGCCTCAAACAGCTTGATGATTGTATAAAGGGCAGGGGCAGACATGGTTGCCCTTCTTGTATTGGAACTGCTTTCTGCTGGATATTTTGGGGATCTATCTGCTCTCTGCAGGGAGACTTCAAAGCAGGCCTGTCTTTCCAGATTGGATGCCCTGAGAGAGCTTTCATCTACCTATCTATCTGTCTATCTGTCTATCTATCTATCTGTCTATCTATCTATCTATCTATCTATCTATCTATCTTGACGTAGATTCTGTAGATTCTCACCATATAGCCAGGTATCTACTTGCCTCTGCCTCCCAAGTGCTGGCATTAAAGTTGAGTGCCCCCAAGCCTGGCTTGGATTGTTTTGTATTAAATAAAATTATTAAATGAAGTAAAATTATTTTAAGAATAGTAATTTTATTTTATGTGTGTGCCCAAGTATATGTCTCTATACTATGTGCATGCAGGAGTTCTGGAGGGGATGAAAAGCATCTTAACTGTTTTTTTTTTTTTTTTTTTTGGTTTTTCGAGACAGGGTTTCTCTGTGTAGCCCGGGCTGTCCTGGAACTCACTCTGTAGACCAGGCTGGCCTCGAACTCAGAAATCCGCCTGCCTCTGCCTCCCAAGTGCTGGGATTAAAGGCGTGCGCCACCACCGCCCGGCGCATCTTAACTGTTGAACCAGCTATCCAGCTCCACACCCCCATACCCAACCCCTGACTTTTGGATTTTACTATATAAATCAACTCCCAGAACCACTTGCTTCTGTCCCCTCAGAGCTAAGATGAAAGGTGTGTATCACTATGCCTGACCTAAACTCTAAATAAATTTGTTTATGATTTAATAATGTTTGATTTGTATACCTATTTTAAAGATTTTATTTTAAAAGTTTATTTATATACACGTGTTGGTATTGGTTTGTGTACATGATGAATACAGTATAGGTATGACCCAGAAAAAGATGTTAGTCAGATCCTCTGGAGCCTTGATGTGAGTTCTGGGAATTAAACTTGAGTCCTCTGGAAAAGCTGTATTCCATCTAAATCTTGAGCTATCTCTCTAGCCACCGCTTACATCTGTTTTATATACTTATATACCAAGGGTCCTATAAAATTTTCTCAGGACCAAAAAAAAAGCTTTTTCCCAAGCTAAAGGAATTATGAGTGGAAAAAGCCAGAGAAGCCCAGCTCCAGCCATATGGCCTAGAATAGAGGTTCTCAGATATGCATAACAGCCCCAGAGACACTGCTGGCTGCAGGACAGGCTCTGGACCCAAATCTCAACAAGCTGCAAAGAGGCTGCGGCCATGGACATGCAGTGTCAACAGATGTGCGCATCACCGTCTGCAAACCAGAGCCTGGTGTTGTGTGGCCTGACCCAGGACCCTGGAGACACCCATGCTGTTGATGAAGTGAATGACAGGCCCCAGGCCAGTCCTCACATCTTTGCTGTTCCATCTATTCAGCTGGGATTTTATGAGTTTGTCTCTTCCAAAGCTCAGGACAGATCTTAAAGAGAAAACGCTTCAGCTCTGACCTCTTCTCTCCCACATTCAAAATATTTGAGCTCTGTTACCCTGGTGTCAAGCACCGTTAAACACAAACACTGAGACTCTGCTGGAAAACTGGGACATGGCTGTTGGCTTTGCTTCCTCTTTTCATTTCTATTAAATTTGTACTTTGGAAAAAATAGTAGTAAAAGAAGTCAGGGGAAGGTTGGGGATGTAACTCAGTGTAGAACCTTTGCCTACCTGAGCAAGACCCTAGATTCTATCCCTGGGCTGGAGAGATGGCTCAGAGGTTGAGTGCTTGCTGTTTTGCAGGAACCTGGTTTATTCCCACACCCAGTGGTGGTTTACAAAGACCTGAAACTTTAGCTCCAAGGGATCGGAAGCCCTCTTTTGGCCTCCACGGTACTTGAACACAGATTGTACACATACGCATAGATAGATAAATCTTTTAAAGTAAATAGCTGGGTGGTGGCGCCCTTTAGTCCCATTGCTGGGGAGGCAGAGGCAGATGGATTCTGAGTTTGAGGCTAGCCTGGTCTACAGAGTGAGTTTCAGGACAACCAGGGCTATACAGAGAAACCTGTCTCAAAACCTAAAAGCAAAAACACAATAAAAAAAAAAAAAAAAAAGAGAGGAAGAAGAGAAGGAAGAGGACAAAGGAGAGGAGGAGGAGAGGAGGAGGAAAGAAGAGGAAGAGGAGGAGGAGAAGAAGAGAGGAGGAGAAGAAGAGGAGAAGAGGAGGAGAGAAGAGGAGGAGGAGAGAAGAGGAGAGAGAGAGAGAAGAGAAGAGAGGAGAAGAAAGAAGAGAGAAGAAGAAGAAGAAGAAGAAGAAGAAGAAGAAGAAGAAGAAGAAGAAGAAGAAGCAAGCAGCAATAACAGTACAACATTTTACCGTATTCCTCCTTTAGCCTCCTAATCATACAAAACAACAGGACTATGGTAAAATCCAGGAAATGACCCTTGGTGCGGTACCCTCACCCTTGGACCTTTCCTCACTACTATCCATTTCTTTTGCCAGAGTCCATGCCAGAGTCTACCTTGCAATGTAGTTGTTTCTGTCTCTGGTCTCCTGGCACTTGCAGCCTTTTCATTTTGGTACCTTTAGGACCCAGATACCTCTAGACAGAAGAGATTGGTTCTGCACATCCTCCGCTGCTCGGGTCTCCCTCCTAGGTACCTGCTGTATCCTGGCCATGCATTGCGGATGTGCAGTGTGTCAGGAGGCATTGGTGTCGCACTTCTGTGTTGATAGGCTTGCTTCCAGGCTTTCTCTGTGTGTGTTTCTACCTGCCCTTTGCCCTGGCCACGCTGCTGGCAATCACCACCAGGGGAGAGAAAACCTGGGGCTTTGCAGATCACTTTTCTCCTCAAACCTTCCTGCCTCTAGTCACTGTTATTTGCTTAATGTCAATTTCCCATCCCCTCCTCCTCCCACATTGGCTGATTGAATTTCGGTCCCAAAGAAGAGCTGTCACTTCTCTAGCAATTTATCTAACCAAATATTAATGGATCTCAGGATGAACTCATGGCTATGTATTTTATTCTGTTACGGTGTGATGCTGTCATTTATTTTCTTGTTCATATCTCTCTAGCCCCAACCCCTGGGACCCTCCCCTGGGGCTTTGCATTCTTTAAACAAACAAACTCTCTTTCTTGATTCCACGTGATGCCCTAGGATTTGTTACAAATGTGGCTGAGTTCATTTTTAGATAATTCTCTCCAGGTTACGGATCACATCACTCACTTGACAGAGAATGTGGCACTCAGCCTCAAAGCTGCTCAGCACATTGGTTAGCTGTTTGGTGTATTGGGACTGGCGTCTTTGAAAGCCAGAGGCTGGAAGTTATGGGTCTGTTGGGAGCCATTAAACTAGGCAGGAGCCAGGGCTCCACCTCTGAGTTACATACCTAGTCTCCATGTTTTATTGTGTAAGTCCTTTTTGCTTTAAAGTCTGTACATAAGCATCACGAATGCTTATGAAGCCCCTGAATACCCACTCAGATAGACCTGTGGCTCCTTTGCCTGCATACAGAGTAGTGCCAAGATTCCAACCACACTGTGAGAACATAGGGAAGTCTCGTCCCAGAAGTTAACCCCGTGACAAGAGTTCAGGTGCAAGCACTTTATGCTTATTATATGCTCCCACCTCTTATATGGAAGGGGTGCGGAGCGCTTGTGGGGAATTAAAACTTAAAACAGCAGAGGTGCAGGTGAGGAGACCGTGTGATCAAATGCATCATCACTATGAGTGATGGGAGCTCGGGGGAACTGGCGAACTGGGGGAGACCATGCAGACCACTTTCCTGACCCCACCTGACCTTGAGAGTCTACGAATCTGTTTAACAGCTCCTCTTGGTCCCTACTTGGTGCTGCCCTGGAGCATGCTGCATCTCTCCTTCCTGTGAGCATAAAAGCAAAGTTATGCACGGGCTGAGAGGGGTCTACAGCACACTGGGGAGGCACTGAGGATATCAGATACAGACAAATGGAGGTGTTGGGAAGCTAAAAGACTTCTTCCCGGTCTAGAAACAGGATGGAGCTGTCCTCAAACCTGTGGATGTGGGTGAAGCGTGGGTTAGATGATTGCGTTTCTGCCAAGTTCTTAAGTATTCCCCATTGCCCCCTTTATTTCTCCTGGCATGTCGCCCCTCTCTTGTGTCCAAGGTCAGCCAATGAATGTCTTGACTTACACATAGATGTGACTTTACTCCTTCTCCAGCTACCTGAATTGATGAAGATGATCTCTTTACCCAATCCACTTATAAATGCTAATCACTGAGGAAAACACCAAGGAGTTACATTTTGCCAGCAGCTGTCTGGACAGCTCACAGCTCAGTGAGATTGACATGTGAAAGAGCTCTCGGAGCCCAGACCACCCAGGTTAATGCTGGATCCTGCTTATATTTTCTTTCTGATCAGTTTAAAGATAGCTTTGGCTAAGTTTTACTTTAAAAAGATAATTTTATTAGTAACTTTAAAAACATCTTATTTTATTTTTAATTTGTGCGCAGGTTAAGTATAGTATGCATGGGGGCTAGAGACATCAGATCTCCCTGAAGGCAGGAGTTACAGGGAACTGTGAGCTGCCCCAGTGGGTGCTAGAAAACAAACAGGACCTCTGCAGGAGCAGTACATGTGCTCCATCACGGAGCCGGCTCGCCAGTCCCATGGAGTTCTACTTTTTAAAAAATACTGTCTTTAGTTTCATATGCTTCCATTTGATTTTTTTTTCAATTGACATTTTTATTTTGACATAAATAAACCGGATTTACATATAGTTCTGAGAAACAACACACAATGGTCCTATGTGTCCCTCCTTGCTGGGGTAACACTTTCTTTTTCTTTTTAAAGAAAATGTTGAGCTGGAGAATCTGATGGCTAGGTAGTTAGGAGCACTGACTGATCTTCCAGAGGTCCTGAGTTCAATTCCCAGCAACCACATGGTGGCTCACAACCATCTGTAATGGGATCTGATGCCCTCTTCTGTCATGTGGGCAAACATGCAAATAAGAGTACTCAGATGTATAAACAAATAAATCTTAAATTTTATTTATTTATTTTTTTAAAAAAAGAAAATGTTGCTGGGCAGTTGGTGGCACATGCCTTTAACCCCAGCACTCAGGAGGCAGATGTAGCTCTGAGTTCAAGGCCAGCCTGGTTTATAGAGTAAATCCCAGGACAGCCTGGGCTATACAAAGAAGCCCTGGCTTCCCTCAGTAGAGTCTTTAAGGGACTCTCAAATTTCCTTAGAAACTTCCCAAGCCAGGCCTCCATCATCTGAATTGCTCTCAACATCTTTATCTTCCATGTTTCCACAGAAAAGCTCACCATGCTTTGAATATTCAATGGCCTTTCTAGCCCAAAGTTGAAAGTTCTTCCATAGCACTCCCCAGACAATATGGTCAAGTTTGTCACAGCAATGCCCCACTCCTGGTACCAATTTCTATCTTAGGGTTCTATTGCTGTGATAAATCACCAAGAGCTCTTAACCACCGAGTTATCTCTCTAACCCCTAATTTTTTTTTCCCACTTAGTACAATTCTCTGGAGAGTTTTTCTGGAGAGTCTTCCTTCCAGGCTGTCAAGAATCCCTTCCTTCTCACTGCAGAGTAGTGTTCCCTGACACGGATGCGCCGCTGCTCCTCTCACAACTTGCCTCTTAAGGGAGAAAGTCTCATTTCTAAGTCCAAATAAGGTCTTTTGTAATTAATATTACTGTATAGTTTATACCTGCACATAAGTTTTTATTTTCTCAAATAATTAACAAAAGTACAGTTGCAACTCTCCTGTCTCTGCCTCCAAGTGCTGGGATTAGAGGGTGTACGTTATGCCTGGAACTTGAATTATTATTATTTTATTTAAAAAAGATATACATATATATGTATATATAAAGATTTATTTATTATGTACAGTGTTCTGCTTGCATGTATGCCTGCTGACCAGAAGAGGGCACCAAATCTCATTATAGATGGCTATGAGCTATCATGTGATTGCTGGGAATTGAACTGAGGACCTTTGGAAAAACCAGTGCTCTTAACCTCTGAGCTCTTAATTTCTCCAGCCCATACGTATTGTGGTGGTTTGAGATGCTTGACCCAGGGAGTGGCACTATTAGGAAGTGTGACCTTGGAGGAAGTGTGTCACTTTAGGGCTGGGCTTGGAGACCCCCTCCTAGCTGCCTGAAGACAGTCTTCTGATTTCCTTCCGAACAAGATGTAGAACTCTCAGCTCCTTCTGAAGTGCCATGCCTGTCTGGATGCTGCCATGCTTCCTGCCATGATGATAATGGACTGAACCTCTAAACTTGTGAGCCAGCTCCAATTAAATGTCCTTATAAGCATTTCCTTGGTCATAGTGTCTCTTCATAGCAATAAAACCCTAACTAAGACATGTACATATTTATGTTTGTTTGTTTGAGACAAGGTCTCTACACAGTCCTGGCTGTCCTAGAACTCACTATGTAGAACAGGCTGGCCTTGATCACAGAGATGATTCACCTGTCTCTGCCTCCTGAGTGCTGAGATTAAAGGTCTGTATATGTGTATGTGTGTGTGTATGTATGCATACATGTATAAAGACATGAATACCACATGCTCTCCTCCCCACCAACCCCCAAAGACAAAGTTTTTCTGTGTAGCTCTGGCTATCCTGGAATTCACTCTGAAGACCAGGCTGGCCTTGAACTCATAGAGGTCCACCTGCCTCTGCCTCCCAAGTACTGGGATTAAAGGCGTGCGCCACCACTGCCAGGCAACGTTACTTCTGTGAATATATTTAGAGCTGACCATTTGGTGTAGGATAATTGATTGGTGTGTTCTTTCCTGGAAAAGACTTTTTCTCTGGTCTCAGCATTCCAGAGTTGATTGTAGTTCTTTGTGTAGGGTTGAGGCCCCGTGGACTTTCCACCACTCATTTGAACGTGTCTACAAGTTGTCATCCTTGTTCAGGTCATGTCTAGGCAGCTGCATTAGTGAAGTTTCAGGGGTGTAGCTTCTGACATTTCTAGGAAACTCAGTCTGACAGCAAAGTCCCTGTTCCTCTGGCTTTTACAATATTTCTGTGTCCCATCTGTAGTGTCCCTGAGCTTTAGGGGCAGGAATGTTTTGTAGATGAATCCACCAGGATGGAGCTCCATAACTCCGGCATTTTTATTGGTTGTGGTTTTCTGTAATGGTTTCTGCCTGTTGCAAAGCGACGTTTCCTTGACGAGGGGTGAGAACCACACTTATCTGTGTGTTTAAGGACAAATATTTAAAATGTTAAGAAGTTAGGGATTATGCTGGTTTAGTGAAGTGTCAGCTGTAGGTTTTCCTCCAAGATCAGTGACTTCACTAGCCCTGGCTAGTTTGGTAGGTCTCCAGTATTAGGCATGGTTTTTCACTTGTTGAGTAGGGGCTTTCAAAATTCTTTAGGGATTGCCACCTGTTCTCTGGGGGTGGCTGTTCACTTTACAGTCAACAGAGGAGCAGCTTTTACTGGTGTCTCAAGGGTTTCAATTTGCATTTCCCAGGTGGCTGATGGCGCAGAACGCGTTTTGATGATGTACCTGCTTTTTGTCTGGATACCTCTTCAGAGAGATGGCTGGGTTTTTTGGTTTTGTGTCTAAATGAGCCTCTTGTTTTGTACTGTGGGGCTTTGTGAGTTCTTTCTTTGTTGGGTTTGAAACATTGTCTCACAGCCGGTGCTTGTCCTGGCTTCCCCACCCCTCACTTTAACAAGGTCTTTCTTTCACAGAGAAAAAGTTGTTAATTTCAGCAAGGTCCAGTTTCCTCCGTGGATGGGAAGCTTCATGTTAAGTTTGAGTGCTGACTCCTAGAGATGTTCTGTGCTAGCTTTGAGGTATTATGGTTTATGTTTGCACATAAGTTAATAGCCTGTTTTTAATTTATTTCTTATACAGGGTCTCACGGTGTAGGTCAGGGTGTTCTTGAACGTCACGATTCTCCTCCATAGCCTCCCAAATGTGACTGTGGTGTGTCATGACACTTTGGCTCTACAGTCCGTGTCGGGTTTTGCATCTTTGCCCTGTGGGTATCCGTTTGCTCCCATTTCTCTGTGGCTTCTGTACCACACTGAACGGGCAGCTGGCTGGATCTCTGCTCCACCCCTCCGTCCACCATTTCTCTGATACAACTGTAGGTCTTCACGCTGATTTTGTCAATTTCTCCAACTTTGTTTTTCCTGGAATTGTTTATTATGCCTCCTATATAAAATATAAAATATAAAATAATTTTGTTCATATCAATAAGATCCTGGCCGGGGTTCTAATAGCAGCAGCCTTAAGCCTGTCAGTGTGTGATGAACTAACTGACTACTGTTTGGGGTAATCTGATTCACAAAGACTGTGACCCTCCATTTCTTTAAAAACTTTCTCTGAAAAAAATTTTTATTACATTATTTGTGTGTCTGTGTGTGTGTGTGCGCGTGTGTGAGGGCAGAGGACAACCGTTAGAGTTAGTTCTTTCCTTGTATCCTAGGGCTCACTCAAGCTTAGTCTTTACTTACTAGTTTTAGTGTTCATTTTATTTTATTTCAGATTCCTTGGGATTTTCTACATAGGCAATCACATCATCTACAAATAGGGACTCACTCACTGCGGATGGAACCCAGGGTCTTATAGATATTTTGACACAAGCAATTCATCACAGAGCTGTCCCCATAGTCCAGGGCAGCTCACCTCTCTCTCTCTCTCTCTCTCTCTCTCTCTCTCTCTCTCTCTCTCTTCACCCTGGATGTCCTGGAACTCACTCTATAGACCAGGCTGGTCTCAAACCCAGAGATCTGCCTGCCACTGCCTTACCAGTGCTGGGATTAAATGTGTGCGCCACCACACCCAGCTACGTTCTGTACTCTTCATCTCTCATGTCCCTTTATTTGGCTTTTGCCTTATTTCATAAGCTAAAGCTTCTAGCACAGTGTTGAATAAGACCGTGGTGGTGGTGGTGGGGGTCTGCCTTTCTCATGATCTTATGGGGAAAAACATGTCATAGTAGCCATTTCGTATAATGTTTATTTGTATGTGTGTGTGTGTGTGGGGTATACGTCTTGGGCATGTGCTTCTGTCGCTTTCTATCTTTTCTGTTGAGGAGGGCTCAACCTGAGGCTTGAGTTTCTCTGACTGTAAGCCTACGAGACCTACCGATCTTCCTGCCCTCAAACCCCTTGGAGCTAGGGTTACAGGTGCGAGCAGGGCACCCAGCTTGTTATGTGGATGCTGGATACACAGTGGTCCCCATGATTTCACAGTAATACTCCAGCCCTTGGCCATCTCAAGTCCCTTTATCTTAATTATGAAGATTCATGATCAGAAATAGAATATGATACTTTATGCTTTTTGTGGACCCCATCAACGATGGGCATTTTTAAAAATTTAATTATAAATTAAAAGCTAGCCGGGCAGTGGTGGTGCATGCGCCAGAAATGTAAGTTACTAAAGGCTAATTAGTTCCCTTATCCTCCTCTGTGACTTGGTTGTAATAAATGTCAGGTCCCTCCCGGCCCTCATGACAATTTGGGCTCTGCTCATGCTGGACTCTGACCCTTAAGTAAACACTCAGCATTCCTCAGAGACCTTGTAAAATGGGTTTCTGTTTGTTAGGAAGAGCTGTTGCTTTCTTATCTACTCCTGCAGTCCCCAACCTCCGGAGAGGGCCTCTAGTTCTCTGTCAACTCCAATAGCTCAGAGTCCCATGCTTGTTCCCAGGCTGTTCCTGCTAACCTGCCCTCTTCACAGATACCTGTTCTCTTCATAGCCCTCAAGATTTCCCCTGTCCTGCCTCTTTCTACTTTTCCTTTGAGAGATAGCCTTGGCAGTTTGGAATAAACTTTTCTATTCCACCCAGGGAGCCGCCATTTCAGCAATTTCTTTACTGTGCCTTGGCATGCTCCATTTACACCACACAAACTGGAGCTGGGGTTATTTCTGTCAAATTATTTAAAAGCAGCTGTATGCAGGAATGGGAGTAGAGTGGTAAGGTTGGGGGAGGGGCAGTGCTCCCCTTACTTCCTGCACTCTCGGGAGGCAGAGGCAGGCTGATCTTTGAGTTTGAGGCCAGCCTGGTCTACAGAGTAAGTTCCAGGATGGTCAAGGCTCCACAGAGTAACCTTGACTCAAAAAACCAAATAATTAAATTACTTAATTAATTATATAAAAGCAGCTGTAAAGAGACAGAAGTAGAAAGAGAGGCTTGGCCAGACCTTAGGTGGGACTGTGTTTATTCATTGTGAGGGGGTATTTTGTCATATATGTGTGCAGATGCCCAAAATGCTCAGAGAAAAAGATGGGGTGCAACCATTGACAGGGACAGAGACAGCTCCTGTAGTCTGCTGGGAAGTGTAGTCTTTCAGGAGGAAACTCTCAGTGTCTGTTCCAGTGTCAGACATAATTTAGGAGAGGAAATAGAGTCCATTGTGTCTCCCCAAATACATTTTCCTCGAGTGTTTTTCTTTTTCCTGAGCTCCAGATGCCTTTTGATCCATTTCTTTCCTTTGGAAAAATTCCTTTAACCAGTCTTTTAAGCCCAGGTGTGCTGGAAAGTGTGCCATCTTTGACTGTGTCTCGTAGGCCATGCTGCCTTTCTCTTACTGACTTCAGTCTCATCATTAAATTTTACTATGATGTGTCTCATGGATTTCTTTGTGTGTATCCTGTTTGGGGTTTGTAGAGTTTCTTTTAAAAAATATTTTATTTTTAAGTGTGTGTGTGTGTGTGTGTTGTGTGTGTGTGTGTGTATCTCCTTGGGAGTTCTGGTACCCTCAGAGGAGCTGGAGTTACAGGTAACCAGGCTGCCGGGTGAGGGTGTTAAGAGGTGAACTCAGTCTTCCATAAGAGCAGTTACGGGCTCTTAACTGCTGAGCTGTTTCTCCAGCCCATACAGCTGTAAGCCTGACGCTGTTTAGCATTTTTTTTTTTTTTTAAACCAAACTGGGAAGTTTATAGTCATTATTTTTTCAGCTGCTTTTTCATTCCAACCTCTTCCATCCTTTCCCTGGACTCCAGTGACATCACAGTCCCACGGGTCTCTGAGACTTTTATTTTTGTCCATTTTTTTAAAAGTCTATTTTCTTTCTGTTTTGAGTCAGGTGATTGTGTCCTTCTATTCCCCAATGTTCCTGTGAGACTGTTTTCCTCTAATAGTACGGCTAAAGAGCAGACCTCTCCCCTCCCCACTTTTCTCTCTTCTCTGGGTTTTCTTCCCCTTCCTCTTCTTCCCCCCTCCCCTCCCTTTCTAGGGCATCTGTTTGTTTGTATTTAGAGACTGTGATCTTCTGAGGTACCTGCTCTGGAATACATGAGGTAAAAAGAGCAGTCAGGGAGCTGGACATGATAGCACATACCTTTAATCACAGCACTGTGAGGTAGAGGCAGGTGGATCTCTATGAGTTTGGAGCCAGCCTGATCTACATAGGAAGTTCCATGTCAGCCAAGGTTATATACTGAGACCCTTTGCCCAAAAAACTAAATGACTTAAAAAAAAAAAAAGGTTTCCCAGAGCCCCCTAGTCAGAGCCTCTTCTCTTTTCTCTTTTCCTTCTGGGAGTCTCCTTACACTTATTTATGTGCTATGGTCAAGGTTTTTAGCTGCACTGGGGAGGAAGAGGAGGGAGAAATCTGCTTGTCCCACATTCCTACAGAGGTCTACTTCTAGGTCTCCCTATGTAGTCCAGGCTGGCCTAGCTGGATATCCTCCTGCCTCTACCTCCACAGTGCTGGGCTTACACCTGGCCTTGCTTTCTACCTGTTTCTGTTTCTGGGCACCCTGCTCTTGTCCTGGGAAGACAGTGCAGCCTCCTGCCTTCCTGGTGCTTAATCTGCAGTTAGAGTCTATCTCAGTCACTATTCCAGTGCTGTGAAGAGACACCATTGTTGCAGATTGCTGTCTGTTTTTTTTTTTTTTTTCCCTCAAAATGGGTACCTGTACTCAGGTGAGGTCAGGTGAAATCTTAATTAGTCAGATAAGGCTAGAGCCTGTGATTGGGTAGTGGACAGGAAGGCAGAGCTGAAAGTTTTAGAGAAAGGACCACACACACACACACACACACACACACAAAGAGAGAAGAGAGAGAGAGAGAGAGAGAGAGAGAGAGAGAGAGAGAGAGAGAGAGAAGAACGGGGAGGGAGGAGACAGGAGAGACAAGATGGTAGCTGAATGAGAGGTGATGGATCAGAACCACGTGGTCCTAGGAGCCATAAGTAATTGGGGATTTCATAGACAGACAATTGAGGAATGAAGGGCACCTTTGTCTAATCTAGGTGTGCAGCTTGTATCAATATCAGCTGAGTTTTGAGTTCTTTGTGTGTCATTTTGGGGTTGAAGATTTACTGTTATAAATCTGGCTGGTAAATTTCAAGCCTCTGGAGTTTTCATTTTATGAGCTAGCACAGGGGCAGTTGACCTGGAGGCAGAGTGGCTGGACAGCAGCTAACCAGCGGGAATCAGGGCAGATCACCACTTGGGGCTCCCCATGGGGGTGGGGAGACCACCATTGCTGGAGCATAGCTGGCCTTACCATGGATTGTTTTTTTTTATAACTACATGCTACACACCTGACCAAGTAACTAATTCATAGAAGAAAGCATTTAACTGAGCATGCTTGTTTTAGTTTGAAGCTCAGGCGGGGTAAGCCTTCCAGTACTTTTCTGTCTACATAGGTTAATCTTGAGGTTGTTGTTTTCAGCAGCTTAATGTTTGGATGTGAAATCCCAAGAAGAATGTCAGATGCTGTGAGGACGAGCAAGGCAGTAGCTTCCTCTGCTAGGAAGACAGCAGGGCAGTTTCTTACAAAGCTAAGCACACTTTTGCCATATGACCCAGACTCCCCCATGTGACTGGCTCTTCCAGTCTGTGTGCAATGAATGATGCATTTCTCTAAGTTCACATGCTTATTTGCTGTCTATCTTAGTTGGCAAAGATTCTGTGAAGGTGTTAGGCTTATTTATTTATTTATTTATTTACTTTTTATTGCTTAGTTGTGAATTTCACATCATGCATACTAATCCCACTCATCTCCCCATCCCTTTGAACACCCCCACAATTATGTGGAAACTATATTGTGTCACAGTGGTCACACAGTATACCCTTTTGTCCACACTTCTTTGCTTGCAAATATTCATTGCAACAAGTCGTTGGTCTGGTCCAAGGCCTCTGGCTTCTGCTATGCTATCAATGCTAGATCCTTACTGGGACTCCTCAGACATCCTGTTATTGCCTGTGTCAGGAGATCCTGTGGCTTTGGATCAGTAGGGAGCACCTTCATGTGCTCCAGCAGTTAAACAATGAGGTAGATGTTGGGGTGGGCCGACTCAAGCCCTGCATCCGGCCTGGTGGTAGCTGAGCTGGTCAGCTGTAAGGGTCCATGATCACCAAAGAATGACATCCCGACTCAAATACATGTAAATGCAAAGAGTGTTTTATTCTGCAGAAGCATGCTGGGGTCTTCCATTACCAAGATAGAGAGACAACCAAGTGAACTCTCAGGCTCATTTTCAAGGACATTGGAATTCCGGGGTAGATGAGCTTTATCTTCTATCCTAGGCATTCCAGAACCATTATTGGGGCATGAAGGCTGGAGCCAGTTTGCAGCCTGTCATGGAATCAGCCTTCTCATAGCTCACCAACTCTTCTGTGCCTATACCACCAGGGTGAGCTCTCCAGCAGTGCCCTGGCTAGGTCATCCAATGTGTCAGCTGGCAAGGGACAGAGGCAGCTCTTCTGCTCTCATTCCCCAAGGGCTGGCTCACCCACAACCCCAAACTCACACTCTCTTTTTAAATTGAATTGTTGAATTATTTAATTTTTTAGATTTTTCTTTTCCCTTTCTTTCTTTCTTTCTTTCTTTCTTTCTTTCTTTCTTTCTTTCTTTCTTTCTTTCTTTCTTTTCTCTCTTTCTTTCTTTCCACATGGTTTCTCTGTGTAGCCCTGACTGTCCTGGAGGCTTTGAACTCAAAGGTCTGCCTGCCTCTGACTCCAGTTCTGGGACTAGGTAGGATACTACTGACCAGCTATCTTTTAGTTTCTTGAGACAGAGTCTTTCCACATAGCCCACTGTCTTGGTACTCACTATGTAAATCAGGTTGGCTTCAAACTCAGAGAGATCTACCTGCTTCTGACTCCTGAGTGCTGGGATTAAAAGCATAAATCACCACATCCAGCTATTACTGTTGAATTTGAAGAATTCTTTGTGTACTTTTAATGTATCATTTATTAAATTCAAATGCATCTTTTGCAAATATTTTCTCCTGGCAAGTGATTTACATTTTCTTGACAGCACTGAGTGATTCCTGGTTGTCTGTTACATTTTGCTTTTTAAATCAGGAGCTGGAGTTATTGGCAGTTGTGAGCTGTGTAGACCACTCTTTTAAAATTCATTTAAGGGCTGGAGAGATGGATGGCTTATTGGTTAAGAGCACTGACTGATCTTCCTAAAGGTCCTGAGTTCAATTCTCAGTAACAACATGGTGGCTCACAACCATCTGTAAAGGAATCCGATGTCCTCTTCTGGGTACTCACATACATAAAAAAAATCTTTTAAAAAATTGAAATTATTTTTGTTTTATATATATGATGTTTTGCCTGTATTTACATCAGTGCACCGCATGCGCCTGGTGCCCATGGAGGCACTGGAGCCCCCGTACTGGGGTTATAAGCAGTTGTGAGCTCCCGGGCAGCTCTCTCCAGCCACCTCTCCAGCCCCACTTCGTTTCACTCTTGTTTGGTTAATTCCCAAGTGGGAGACAAATCTTTTCTCATAAGAGATAAAGCATTTTCTGATTTCTTTCAAGATTGTTTTTCTGCAGTTTGGATATAATATTTCTGTGTTTTTTTAAAGACTTTTTTTTTTTTTTCCCTCATTGGCAGTCCCTGACCTTCCTGGATCAGTCTTCCTGACCTACCTTTTTTGGTGGAGAAATTCTTACTTATTATTTAAGATGGTTTGTTTGTTCTTCCTCTGCTCATAGCCCTGTGCACATGCACTATAGCATATGTAGCAAACCCATAGACTTTCTATAGTTTGTTCCATATGTGTCTTTGGCACATACACCGGCCTCCCTGCCCCGCCTACTTCCCTCTTGTCTTTCAAGTTTGGGAGGTTTCTATTATCTCATGTACCTCAGGCTGGTTTTGAACTCAGTGTATAGCTAAGATGAATTGAACTCCTTCTTGGTCCTCTAACCTCCTCCTCTGGCATGCGCCACCATCCTGGCTGCCTCAGCCATGTCCCGTCTACTAATGTGCATCAAAGAAACCATTCTTCATTTCTGTTACACTGCTGTTGTTTTTTTTTTAACATTTATTTTATTTTTGTTATTTTAAATGTGTGTGTGAGCACAGGTGCTATGGGCATGTGAGTGCCAGTGCAAGTCAGAGGCTTCAGGTGCCCTTGGAGCTGGAGTTACAGGCAGCTTCGAGCTGTCTGGTACAGGTGCTGAGAACTGAACCTGGGTCCTCTGCAAGAGCAGTCTGTGCTCTTAAACCACTGAGCCATCTCTTCAGCCTTCGTTACAGTTTTGCTGCTGTTGTTTTTAAGTGTCTGCCTGCTTAGAGCACTGACCTAACATCTGTCTACCTTTTCCATTCAAGTCCTTCTGGCACTAATCATATATGTGAAATATATCATATTATTTCCCTAGTGCTGAGTCACAGATGTGTATCACCGTGCCCAGTTCCACAATGTGTTTTTTAAGCCCTGGTCTGCTCGTTACAACCTTCCTGCCGTATCAGATTCAGATGCTCGCTTTGGTCTCTTCATGCTTTTCATCTTTCAGCCTTGTAGAGTTTTTGGAAGTCAGGCATGAAGTAGCAGGTAGAAGGAACTGCTGTGGAAGACCCCTAACAGCACAGTATGGGGGGAGAGGAAGATTCCCAATTCCCACGACTGCTCTCTGGTCCTTACCGTGAGCCTGCGACCCAGTCCGTGAACCCACAAGGCAGCACCAGCTTTCTCCTCTAATTTAGAGGAACAAGTGGCTGCAGGAGGCTGCGGTGGGGGTTTTCCCTTACCCTGCGTCAGTTCAACCTGGGTTCTGATTGGACTCTGGTAGACTAGGTGGCGGTAAACTAGTTTCTCTTGGAGGCAGACTTGGTTCAAAAGGACGGAATGCTCTGGCCGTATTTCGCAGTGACAGAGCTTCCCGTCTCACACGCCCTTACACGCCCACCCATGCACAATGACGTTTTTCCAGTCATTACTGTGAGGACATGACAGCCTCAGAGCTACCGAAGCGTGGGTGTGCCCCTCCTAGACCTGGCCCCTGGAGCCTTCCCTCGACCTGTCCGCACTGTGCCCCCAGCACACGCGACATACTTTCAGGTTGTCCTACCCTGCTTGCTGTGGCAGCTGCTGCTGGTGGGTCTCTCAGCAGCGGGTCACACTGCGAGTCTACGTATCTATCACGCTGCCTGTCGTTTATTATTTTGTTTTGCATTTTTCCGGTGGTGCTGGGGAGTAAAGCCAGGGCCTTGCTCATGCTAGGCAGGCACTGCTCCCAGAGCCACGTTCCCAGCTTTGTCTGTCCTGTGTGTAGGGTGGTTTGCCTTGTGACCTCATTTCTGTGACAGATTTGGGAAGGATGGTTTGTGTTCACTCTGTTCGGTCTTACTAAGTAAGCGGGAGTGAGGGTGTTCACACTGCTTGGGGGCTGAGCTGGAAACCTATGGTTCCTTGTTCTGTTTTGAGTTATTGCTTATGTATTGGCACAAGGGTACTGCTCGGTAAGCATCTCTGGGGAGGGAGTGGCTCAGTGGTGAAGCACTTGTTTTGATTATTTGAAGCCCTGGGGCGCGCCTCTCTCTCTCTCTCTCTCTCTCTCTCTCTCTCTCTCTCTCTCTCTCTCTCACACACACACACACACACACACACACTCTCACATGCATGCATATATACTCTCTTATGCACACATACACTCTCACATGCACACACACTCTTATGCACACATACACTCTCACATGTACACACTCTCACACATACACACACTTTCACATGCACACACTCTCACATGCACAGCACTCTTATGCACCCACACTCTCATGTGCACACCTGCATGTGCACACAGACACACACTCTTACATGAACACACACTCTCTCACACATATACACAGTCTCTCACACATGCATATCTACACACACTCTCTCTCACATGAGTACATACTCTCTTATGCACACACACACACTCTCTTATGCACACAGTCTCACAACATATACACTCTCACATGCACAGTATGCTCTCACATGTGCATACACGCATGCTCTCATATTCACAACACTCTTATGCACCCACACTTTCATGTGCACACGTGCATGCATGCACACACACACGAACACACCAATATCCAGACTCCCCACACTTATTTTTAGTCACAAACCAACCAGTTGGTGCTGTTTCTGCTCTTTGCTTGGGTCCTGTTGAGCCCCTGGGGTCTTTCCTGTGTACAAAGCTGTTGGTCAGTTGGGACTCAGCCAGGGGGACCTGGCTCTCCTCCTTTTCCTCTGGCAGGCAGCTCAGCTGTTCCCTGGAGGCCTGGGCAGTGCTCAGGAACCCAGCAGAAAACTTAGGCTCTTTGGTTCAGACCTCGGATCAGAATGAGAGTCACTTACCCTGTCAGGCAAGGCATGTTCCAGGAATATTTTGGATTCTAGGGGTGACCAGAGTAGCTACTTCCACATCATGACAGAAGAGTTAATGGATGGATTGCAAAGAGGAAGAAAGAAAGGGTTTGTTCTATCTTCAGGGTACCAACTAGAGGTTTAGGATTGGTCAGGGAATAAAAAGTATGTAATTAAACAGTCCTGGTCAAGGTATGGTCCTGCAGATCATGGTCTCCTCCCACTCCTGACATGTCCCCCAAAGCACAGTTTCTTCTTTCTCTGTTGTGCATCTTTCAGTTGCAAGACACCCAAGGCCTGCTCACCAACTCCGAGAACCTTCAGTGAAGCTCGAATTTCTCTATTGGAATCTCCTACTCAGAGGAGTTTCCTCTCTGGACTAGGAAACACTTTAAATTTTTTTTTAAATTAATTTTTTTTGGTTCTGAGGATAAAACCTAAAGCCTCAAGCACACTAGGCAAGTGCTCTAACTTTGAACTGCATTCCCAGCCACTTTAATCACTTTGTGGACAAGAGTTGGGGCTTTTAGGACAAGATACAGGCATTTGTCAAAGGCTCTCACCATAGGCAAAGTCCAGATCACAACCTCAACCTTGGCTTGAAGGATGAAGATTTCCAGTGGCTAACAGGTCTTGCTTGGGCTTGACGTACCCCAGCCTACCCCCACCCACTGCTCTCATTGCTCCTTCTGTTTTCCTGGAGGCTGGAGAGGAAGGCTGAGACAGGAGCCCAGGCTGACAGCTGGAACCCATGCACCTCCTAGCAATGTGGGCAGGGCCGTGTGATCCTGCTTTGTCCCAGGTGGGAAGTGCCACAGTGAGGTTCTATAAAACCTCCTGCACTTCCCTGGGGATCGAAACCCACTGAGCTTTCTAATGAGATAAAAAGAACCTTTCCTTAAATAGGGGAACCACTCCTTAATTTGACTAGAAACACAAGGAGCAGTTAGGGTTTTTTTTTTTTTTTTTTTTTTTTTCGAACAGTAATGAATTTATACCTTTCTAAAATTAAAACAAAACAAAACAACTACAGGGCAGTGTATATAAAAAAATCTTCCTAAGCTAGGAGTGGTGATAGCCACCTGTAATCCTTACATACAGACGCCTGAGGCAGGAGAATGACAAGCTTGAGACCAGCCTATGCTATATAGCAAGTGTTCCCAACTTCTTGTCTTCAGTGAAAAGATGTCTTATAAATGCAAGGCCTCCTTTGCACCCGTTCCCCTACATTCTAGCCTTTGGTTACAACAAGCCAGCCCTGTGTGGCAGGTGTACTCGGGGCTCCTCTGTTTACTCTAGGGACCAGCAGGGTTGAGACATGCTTGTCTTAATACTTGACTTTTCTTGCTTGCAAAAAAGTATCTTTTATTTAGTTTTTTCATGATTTTGTACATAAATATAGTATGTCTTGATCACGCTCACCTCCAGATGCCCTTCTCACTCCCCTTGAATATCCTCCAACCTTCATGTCCCCCCAGTGCCCCTCCTAAACTCACAGACTCCCATTAGTGCTGCCTGCTGGGATGCTGACTTGATCTTGCGCAGGTCTTGTGCCGTGAGTTCATGAGCATAATGGCCACGTACAAAGACAGGACCAGCAGCCTCCTCCCATCTCCAGCTCTCACACTGCCCCTGTTTCTCCTTCCCCCATGTTTCCCAGCCCTAGACGGAGGGATTCGATACAGATATCCTATTTAGGGCTGAGCACTCAAGGTCACTCAGGGTCACTCAGGGTCACTCAGGGTCACATATTCTTAGCACTCTGACCAGTTATGAGTCTCTGCATTAACTGTGTCCCACGGCAGAACGATACTTTCCTGGCCACTGGGAACAGCATTGATCTATGGGGATAAACATACGTATTTAGAAGACCACTTGACAACATGTCCATTCAGCAGAACTTGTGCCTAGCACCTGTTTAAGGATGTACTTTACCAGGATTACAGCACCAGGCTGAATTCCCTTCTGTGGAACATGGTATGTATGTATGTATGTATGTATGTATGTATGTATGTATGTATTTATTTATTTTTCTGTGCATTGGTGTCTTACCAGCATGTATGTTTGTGTGAGGGTGCCAGATCCTCTAGATCTGGAGTTAGAGACAGCTTTGAGCTGCCATGTGGGTGCTGGGACTTGAACCCAGGTCCTCTGGAAAAGCAACCAGTGCTCTTAGCTGCGGAGGCATCATCTCTCCAGCCCATAATTTACAAGTTTTAAGTGGCAGCTCAATGACTTTACCTACTCCTACACCCACGTCACCGCCCACATCAGCATACAGAACGTTTCCTCTCTCCAGCCTCAGGCCCTTGTCCAATCAGACCTTCTACTGCCCGCAGCTGGTCACCATCCCTCAACTTCATTCGTTACTTTAAAATTAAAACAACTTTTTTTTTTTTAAAAGGAAACCATCAAGGAGAACTCTTTTTTTTTTTAAATTTATTTATTATGTTTATGAAGTATATAGTGTATGTATGCCTGCAGGCCAGAAGAGGACTTCGGATCCCATTACAGATGGTTGTGAGCCACCACGTAGTTGCTGGGAATTGAACTCAGGACCTCTGGAAGAGCAGTCAGTGTTTTTAACCGTTGAGCCATCTCTCCAGCCCTCCATTTTCTTTAAATTGGATATTTGCACCTAGAACCTGAGATCATGTGCCCCCTGGACCTGCTAGATTCTGAAGAGTCCCAGAGACAGTCTCCCTCCCCACCTCATACCTCTTCAGAGCACTCACTGCCATGTTGGATGGTTTTGATGACTTTCACACTGGCAACTTCCTTTTCTTTGTTGTAGAACATATAATGTCTGTCCCCAGGTAGGGAAGGACCTATGGTCCAACTCTAACCGCATTCATCTTGCAAAGTCAATGATTCATTCAGGTCAGGCGTGATGATGCACACCTGCAATCTGCACTTTGGAGGCAGAAGCAGGAGAATTACCAGTTTGAGGCCAGCATGGGCTACATAGTGAAACCTGTGTCAAAAAACAAACGAACCAGAGCAAACTCTTAACCAAGAAAGGACTTCGTTCTTGAACTAATTTTCTTTCCAAATGTCCTTTGTAGGCTTAGGTTCTGAGTGCTTGTCCCTTTCTTGTCTGTCATGAAGTTAACTGCCTCCTCTTCCATGTTGCTTAGCCTCACCTTAGGCCCAAAGTCACAGAGTCCATGGACAGAATCGTGAACCAAGCAAATCTTTTCTCCTTTAAAAATGTTTTTCCACTTTATTTACTTTTATTATGTATATAAATATCTGCCCAAATACCTGTATGGACACCACATACTTGCAGTTCCTGTAGAGCCAGAAGATGGCACCAAAGGATCTGAGACTGGCTGTAAACCACCATGTTGGGGACTGGGAATTGAACCCAGGTCCTCTGGAAGAAGAGTCATTGCTAGTAACCACTGAGTGATTGTTCCATTCAGAGTCCTCCCTCCTTTTAAGTTGTTTTGTCTGGTATTTTGTCCAGTGATTTGAAGGTCTAATACTGGGGCCAAGCCAAGACAATGTGCTGAGGACTCAGAGAAACTCTGCTTGCCCCACAGCTCCCTGGATACTGTGAGGCCCGATAAGTGGCTGTGAATTGAGTGCCTCAATAAATAATTTAGACGGATCCATCTCCCAATCATGCAAGCCACCTCTCACTTTCAACACCGTGTGCCAAAGGAGAAAGCAGGAACACGTTCCAGTGCTTTATTCAGCAGTCTTGCTGCCACTCTGCCTGATTACTCCATAAAGTTCAGACATCAGTGTGGTTTTGTGTCATAAGTTGCCTGAAGACCCCATTTCTGTGCTGATGTCCTAGTAACTGACACATCCTGTTAAAAATCAAAGCAAAGACAAGAAAATGTTCGGGCTAGCACTGAAGGCCATGTCGCTGAAGGGTTCAGACTGGCCAAGTTTAACCTCCTGGGGTTCTGTCTTTTATCTTTTCGTGGTGTGGGAGATTTTCTTACAAGTTCAGGCCACTGAAGGAAAACTTCACAGGCTGTTGATGACCCTTAAACCAGGATGGCTCCAAAGGTCAGCGTCTAGTTGTGCTAGATTGTAATTCCATATGCTACCTGCAGGTGTTCTCCCTCTGACTCTAGAAAATTTTAATTTGTGTGTGACAAAGACAATTTTGTGAGTTACCCTGGGACACGTCTTTTATCTTAGCACTCGGGGCAGAATCAGGAGGATCTCTTTGAGTTGGAGGCCAGCCTGGTCTACATAGTGAGTTTCAAGAAAAGCTGCTTTGGGTAGTAAAGGTTATGTGACGAGCTTCAGAACAGCTCCGTCAAACATGACAGTTTGTAACAGTGGAAATGTTCAATTATCTACAAAGACAGTAGACGTTGACGACACAAGGCTGTTGAGTCACTGAAATGTGTCTAATGCAACTGGGGAACTGAGCTTTACATTTCTATTATGTTTAATTCAGCGCGCATGAGTATGTGTGTGTGTGTGTGTGTGTGTGTGTGTGTAGTCAATGCTGCTGTCTCAGGCAGTCTAGCTATGTTCCCATTGTTTCAGCAAAGGATAACTAGAAGAAGACATTTAAAACAGCAACTGACAGGAAGTCCCCTCACTAATATCAGAGTGGCTGACTTATGGAACTGTGAAGATTTGGGGGGCACTGGATAGCTGCTGTGACCTTAGTAAGTGAGCCCTGGCTTCCTCTGCAACCTGGGGACAGTAGTAGCAACTTCAGAAGAGTCCATTGTGTGGACATGGTGGTGTACTGGATAATCCCACCACTTTGGCAAGCTGAGGCAGGAAAATAGTAAGTTTGAGGTCACTTGGGCTACATAATAAGACCCTACCTCAAACCAAATAAGACAGCTTATTTTGAAGAGCTAAGTGTCACTCCCATGGTCTTTTCAAGGTTCATCAAGTGAGCAGGTTGGTCAGGGGCCAGCTAGGAGTCAAGCTTTGTGTCATCTTCATTTCCATAAGGTTCAAAATCAAAGAGGCTCGCAGAAAACACCACAACAGAATACAAGTTGTCTCCACTGTTCACCCAGAATTCCTAGACAGTAACACTTTTGCCACATTTGCTCCGTGTTTTATTTCTACTCGTGTGCATTTTTATTTGTAGTGTAAAAAACTTTTTCTAAATCAAATGACAGTAAATTACAGCTATGATGCCCTTGACCCTTCTGGCCCAGAGCTTCGGTGTGCAATTCATAAAGAAAAAGTGTCATTACAGACAGAATCACAGTGCCATTTCCCAGGTCAAGAAAGTGACATGATTTGACACAGTTATCTGTGATTAGATGTCACCAACGGTCTTTTATAATGTCCTTTATGGCAAAACAATATCCCATTTCTCCACTATATTCAGTTGTTCCGTCTCTTTTCTTCCAGGCTGTGCAGTTCTTTCATGTCAATGACATTGGTGACAATGCAGACAATGATCTTACATTGTGTCCCCTAGTTAGGGTCTGACTGACATTGCTTCATGATTAGCCTCAGACTGTACACCTTCTGACAATACTTAGAAAATAATGTCCCTTTCTCCTACCAGCAGGGACAGGAATTAGTTTCTTGGTCTAGGAGAATAATTTCTAATAGTAGGTATTCCAGGTAAGAAGAAAAAAATCTAGACGCATCTAAGGAGCCTGGTTTAGCTCGCATGAGCCACTGCTATTAGGTCCTTGTTTCCACAGACAGAGGAGAGGGTTGAAGGCAGAGGACGAGGCCTGAGAGGGAGCTACAGAGAGAATAATGGCTAACGCTGGATCCCAGAATGAGCAGAGGCTGGAGAAAGTGCTGAAGGCAACAGAGCAGCTTTTAAATCGCTTGCTTAAAAAACTCTCATTTGTTTCTCTGACACTTAAAAAAAAAAAAAAAAAAGGTGCCCACTGTGAAAAATACAAAAGGAACAAAGAAGAAAATAGCAAAGGCCCGCAGCCTCTGCAGCCCTGTTAATCTTGCAGGCACATGCCTTACCAGCCGCCAGAAAAGCTCCTTCCGATCTGCTCTTGAAGTAGGAAACAAGCAGAAAAAGCCACGTCTTCCCTGGGGGGGTGACGTCATACTAGCAGAAGCCAGCCCCAGGACAGCTTTTGGCGCTCTTTTTTTCCTCCTTCACTCTGACAGGGCTGTGTCTGTAGGCTGGGAAGAACAAGTGGCCGGGCACCTTGGAAAATTCAGATCTGCTGCTGTCATATCTGTGGGACTCTCAGACTGCCTCCATATGTTTGGAGCTGAGAGAGGAGTTTCCCGATTTTCAAAGATAAAAAGGAAGGAGTGTGGGTTGCAAACCCAGTCCGTACATCTTGTTCAGACAGGGGCGGCTTGCAGGCGAGGGCCAGGTCAGGAAGAACCTTCCTGAGGGCAGAGCTGGGGTCAGGTGGGGACAGAAGGGGCCCAGGAACAGGTTCTGTTAAGTTACTGTCCTCAGTCTGTGCAGCCCTAGAGACGGGCCTGGGGACATTCTTGGGCCTGTAGGGCTGAGTATAGACAACTGTAGCAAGTATGAGAGGGGGACTGGGTACCCAGAGCAGGTCTGTCTATCTTTTGGGATCCAGTTCATCCTATGGTGGGGGGCCCAGGGCAGGGTGGGTCAGGAGGCTGAGAAGCAGCTCTCTGGAACTGGATCTGATGGGATGGGAAATGGCGGCACCTTCCAGCATGCTCACAGCACATTTAACTGTGCACGTACTGTGTGGTGTCTTTAAAACAACACAGGCGAACCTTTAACCAGAAGAATATCGTCATCTATGGTGGACAAATGAGGAAACAGAGGACAAGATAAGCAAGATAGCACATAGCCTGTGCTCCTGTCCTCAGCCACCAGGAGGTGACCTCTGACCCTGCCTCTATGTGCTCAAGGCTTTGTATATCTCTGTGATGTGTGTGTGTGTGTGTGTGTGTGTGTGTGGCACACACTCGCTCACTGGGTCTTTTAGAGTGTGCGACAACAGGACAGTGAGGGATAGTAGATGATGGATTTGTATGCTCCTTAATAAGACTCATTATTTTGACTTTTTGCGACATGGTCTCACTATGTATCTCTGGCTGTCCTAGAGCTCACTATGTAGAGCAGGCTAGCTTCCAATTCACAGAGATCCTTTTGCCTCTGTGTGTACTACCATGCCTGGCCAAGACTATTTTATTTTTTAATTGTGGTGAAGCAAAGAACTTTAAAGTTGAGGGTATGGCTTAGTGGTAGAGCCCTTGGCTGGTGTCCCTGAGGACCTGAGTTCGATCCCCAGTATCAGACAAACGAAAGCATACAACAGTGAATTTACAGCCCTTACTTTGTTGAGTGTATCCCACACTGTTAACTGTATGCACCGTGTGTAATAGATTTCTAGAACGTGCCACCTAGTGAAACTGAAACTCTGCAACTGAGGAACAGCTCCTCATTTGCTTCTTGCCTAGACCCTGGTGACCACATCCTATTTTCTGTCTCTGTATATTTGACTGTTCTAGGAACCTTGTATAAATGGCATCCTGCAGTTTTATCTTCTGTGACTGATATTTAGCATAATGTCCTGAAGTCTCATCCATCTTTTAGACTATAACTGAATTTTCCTTTCTTTCTTTTTGTTTCCAGAGATGATTTTGCTATATAGTCTAGTCTGGCTTGAAACTCACCGTGGAGCTCCGCCTGGCTTTGAACTCATGATCCTCTTGCCCCAGCTTCCTGAGTGCCGGGATTGCAGGTGCAGGTGGCTCTGCCTGGTTGAATTTCATTCTATTTGTGGCTGAAAACTTCTCAGTGTTTATATATTGATTGTCTTTACTGCTTTGTCTACTGGTGAATATTAATTTTCTTTTACCTCTTAGCCATTGCTGCAATAAACATGTAAGTATCTTTTCAAAAGTCATTTTCAGTAATTTGGATATATCCCTGTTTTTTAGTTTGTTTGAGCAGCTATAACACAAAACCTTGGTCTAGGTAATTTTTTTAAAGTTTTTTTTTTTAACTAGAAAAAAATTATATCTCAGTGTGGTGGTCTATGTATGCCTTTAGACACAACACTCAGGTAGCAGAGAAAGGCAGGGAGTTCTGTGAGTTCAAGGCTAGCTTAGTCTATATAACAAGTTCCAGGCCAGCCAGAAGTACACAGTAAGACCTTGCCTCAAACAAACAAACAAACCCCCCCCCCAAAAAACAAAAAGCAGGGCTGGAGAGATGGCTCAGTGGTTAAGAGCACTGACTGCTCTTCCAGAGGACCTGAGTTCAATTCCTAGCAACCACATGGTGGCTCACAACCATTGTAATGGGACCTGATGCCCTCTTCTGTCATGCAAATTGAGCACTCATATACACAAATAAATAAAAAAAAAACTGTAAAAAACAAAAACCAAAGCGCGCGCGCGTGTGCGCGCGCACACACACCACACACACACACACACACGCACACGCACTCAAAACACCAAAGACTTATTTATTTGTTTATGTGGATGGTGTTTTGCCTGCATGTGCTAATGTGCACCTCATGAGCACCCAGGACCCATGGATGTCAGAAGAGGACATTGGATTCCCTGGATCTAGAGTTATGGGCATTTGTGAATTGCCATGTGGCTGCTGGGAGCTGAACTTGGGTCCTCTGCAAGAGCAACATGTGCTCTTAACCATGGAGCAGTGGCCCCAGCCTCTAGACTTGGCAATTACAAATAATAGAACTTTATTTCCCATAACCTGGAGGCTGGGGGAATCCAAGACTGAGGCTCAGTACTGGCTTTCTCAGTGTCTTCTGGGAGGAGGGGCACTGTGTCCTCTTGCTGAGACAATCAGAAGGATGAGCTAGGTATTGCTACACGAGTCTCTTGGAAGGGACTGCCCATAGGGAAGCCTTCAGGCCACTCAGCTTCTAGACTGCTCACCTCTCCCTCCCCACTCCAAGACGGGATTTCTCTGTGTAATAGCCTTGGCTGTCCTGGAACTCTTTTTGTAGACCAGGCTAACCTCAAACCCCTCTGCCCACTCTTCTCACTCCATCCCCCACTCTTCCACAAGACTCCCCAGCTCCGCCTAACGTTTGGCTGTGGGTCTCTGCATCTGATTGTCCCCACCTCTTAATCACATTGGCCTCCCTTGCAATTGGAGAAAATGTATTCAATCCACAGCAACCTAGACGTGGGACTGTTAGATTATACATAGTATTATCTTTAAAACTGTTCTGCAACTTCTATTACTGTTTTCCAGAGTGACTGCAGCATTTTATTGAGACAATTTTGAGATATATTTTCTGCACTCTCCCTGCAGGAGATCCCTCCTGATATCTTAATCAAATCATGAACCCTTCTCTCCCCTGCTCACATCTCTACCCTGCTTCCTGTTTACTTCCTGGACTACAAGTATCAAGTCTTCATCATGGTCTCGTCTGTCAGGAACTCAAGTTAAGGCCTGCCACTTGCTTCAGGTTATGGAGTTCCTACGTGGCTATTCTGAGCATCTATTGCTGTGCAATAAACTGCCACACGATCTGGTGGCTTCAGATGGCCTTATTTATCACCCTTCTAGGTTGACTGGGTTTGACTGGGTGACTTTTTGGGGGGGGGGTGTTCCCAACATGGTTATAGGTAGATGTCTTGGGGATAGAGGCATCTGCAGGCTCTATTATTCTGGTTGTCCCAAACTGCTAGGAGTTCAAGGTCAAGAGGCAGGACAAGAGCCTGCTAAAGGATTCTTTTGGAATAGCATGGGTCACCTCTACCACATTCTAGTAAAAACAGTACTTTCACGTTCTCTCAATAGGAGAGGTGGAGAGATGAGTCATGTTATGCTTTGAATATGAGAGGCCTCGGTAAGCTCTTGTTCCCAGATAGTGGTCACAAATTCAAACAAATTCAAGATGTGAGGCCTAGCTGGAGGAGCTGCCTGACAAGGGCAGGTCCTTAGGACCTTGTTCTTAACCCCCTCCTGTCTGTCTTTGTGCTGACTAATTGGCCTCTGTGAGCAGCTTTGCTTCTTTAAGTCCTTGCCACCACAGTGTCCTGTTTCTCTACTGGCCCACAGTGATGGAGCAAGCTGTACCCGTACTGCAAATCGGAGCCCAAATACCATGCAGCCGAAGAACAGCTGGACAGGGCAGGGGTTTTTTTTTTGTTTGTTTGTTTTTGTTTTTTGGTAAATCAATATGGTTTGAGAACTCCTAATAGTAACCTCCATTTTGCCTCTACTGAAGACAAATAAAGAAGACTGGTCATTTCTAGAGGATTGGAGAGTGAGCTGAAGACAATGGAAAACATAAGGCTGACTTATTAGAGTCCTGTGTTTAAGTCCAGACTGATGTGGCCTCAACTGATCCCCAAATATAGAGTCAGCAGTCTTGATAGGGACCTGGAAAGTTCAGAGCAGCAACCACGAAGCACGTTTGGGATCACCAGAAACAACCCAGAGGGGCTGGCCAGATGGCCCAGCAGTAAAGGTACTTGCCTTTGCCAATCTGGTTGACTCGGTTTGACCGCTGACGGGTACACTGTGGAAGGAGAGAACTGATTCCCCAACGTTGTCTTCTGACTTCTGTATGTGTGTTGTCAGGGCTAGCTTGAGCAATTCAGTGAGCCTCTGTCTCAAAAGAAAAGGCAAAGTGAGGGTGCTGTGTGTAGCTCAGTGATAAGAGTTTATGAGTGGGATTCCAGGGTGAATCTCCAGCATTGAAAACGAAAATAGTCTCTGGAGATACATTGGAGGATTGTGAGTCCAAAAATTATTCTAGACTTCCAAGATAGGCCGAAGATGCCAATTAAAAGTGTCCTTGTAGGAGAGAGTCGTGGAAACACACCTCTTACTGGAGAAGATGTGACGAGGCAGGGAGATGTGAAGGTTCTGCCTTTGGAGAGATGTGGCCACAGCCCGGGAATGCCAGAGGCCACCAGAAGAAGCAAAGGCTCTCCCCTGGAGCCTCCCCTGGACATACTGATTTTGGTCCCATCACATTGATTTCACCTTCTTGGCCTCTATACCTGGATCTGAAAATAAATGTGTGTGGCTTCAAGACTCCCAGTTTGTGGCAACTTACAATAGCTCCCGCCAGCTGAGATAAATCCACGTCAGACAGTGCTGGAGAACGGGGTTGGAAACTTAGTCTGGCAGGCATTTAAACAAAGGCTTAGCAAAATCCCTGAGTGCAATCGTGTGTCTAGGGGACTTGTGACAGGTTGCACAAGTGTCACAAAGTGTTTGACATCAGGGAGTCTTTGTCAAGAGTTCAAGGAGTCTCTTGGTTGTAATTGAGAAACACTAGAGGGCTAGGGCTACCTCTGCCAAGATCCAAGGTTCAGTGACCTTTCAAGATGAAGACGGTTGAGAACCACCCCTCCCCCATGACCTTAAATATACGTGTAACACAGCCTTGGAGGGACAAGAGGACACAAAAGGTGTTTGGATAGGTTGGCCTTGAAGGATGATGCCTCTAAAATAAAGGCATCAAGGAAGTTGGAGTTTAAGGAGACGTGTCTTGTCATTTGAGGGTCTGGCTGGTCAGTACCTGGGGTGAAGTGGGACTCAGATACAGACTCAGGGCAGCAGGGGTTTTTGTAAGAGGAACAGAATTTAGTGTTTTGTGGGATGGCAATGTCTGGGGAGGAATGGTTCTCAAGTACTCCAATCTCACCAGAGCTGGCCCGCTTTGTTTAATCCTTTAACATCCTTCTTACTCTCCAAATGAGTGACAGAAGAAAGGAAGGAGGAAGGAAGGTGAAAATGTCAGAACAATGGGGGGAGGGCAGAACAAGCATGCATGTGTAGCCTCTGCATGCCTCTTATGTCCTCTCTTTGTGAGCAGGAACATCTCTGGGGTTTATTTCCAGAATATTAGCCACATAACGCCATGAGATAAATCATGCCGACAATGAACCCAGGCCCTAGAGCAGATCAATTAGTTCTAATTACATTCATTTATTTTCTGTTTGGGCTGTGGCATGGGATGTATGTGGACGTTGGAGGACAGCTTGCCAGAGTCTGTTTTCTTCTTCCATCAAGTGGTTCATTGGGATTGAACCCAGATTGTCTCCCAAACTCCAGAAAATGTTGTTTAGTGTCTCTTAGCTTCTGCAGGTCAGGAACCTGGGATTACTTTATTTTAGTCCTGGTCTTTGAGCTTGTGGTCTGCAGGACGTAACCCTGTATTCTACACACACTCACACATACACACACACACACACACACACACACTATACACTACACATACCACATACACACTACACACACACACACACACACCACACACACCACACACACACAACCACACACACACACACACCTACATACTACACACTATACACACACAACACACACACACCACACATACACACATTACACACTACACATTACACACACCACATATAACACTACACTACACACACACACACACACACACACACACACACACCTGTCCAGGCTCCATTGAGATCATAGGACCAGTTCCAAAATGGCTCCCTCCATGGATGGTGAAGCCATGCTGATTATGGGCAGAAAGTTTCCACTTTTTATTCCTAGACCTGTGTACAGAATGAATGCCAACTCTCCCAAGTGAGTGATCCCAGAGACTGAGGCAGAAGCCATTGTGTCTTTTATGAGTAGGACACTTTCTGCCATTCCTACAACAGATTATACAGGTGAGCTCTGCTCAGCATAGGAGGGAGCTTCCATGGGTCTAACTTCCAGGAGGTACGGTATACCACTGAGGGCTGGTGGTCTCCAGAACAGTGGAAAGGGCTGTCATGTGACTAAGGATCAGGGTGAACAGGAACTGTCTATACTGATGGGATCTGCTCCGGTCAGGTCGGCCAAGTGCTGGCTCCAGTGAAGGGATGGAGAGAGCATGTCTTTCCTCTATGATGCCCATGCAGCTTCTGCCTACGCTGGCAGGGAGTGGAGGCCTCCTTTGGGCACTGCTGGATCCTGTTACACTGTCACTGAGCAAGACAAGAACTGTGGAGCCTGTGGCAGGAGACAATGGCCTCCATTGAGGAATTATGACGTAAAGGAACGAGCCAAGCCCACAGCCACCATTCAGGAAACAATAGGTGTTTCAAGAGGGCCCAGGGTGCTCCCAAGAGAGGCACAGATGCACACCACCAGCTCTGGCAATCCCTCCCCTCTCTCAGGTCTCCGACACTGTGCCAAAAGAAAAATCTATCCTGGATCTGTCTGAAAAGGTCAGTCGTTATGAATATCTTAGAAATCTGACTTCTGACCTTCATGCAGTTTGCCCTTGCTCAATTCAGGGTGGTATTTTCCTGATTCATTTTCCAAATCTGTAAAAGGCACCCACCTATGTGCTGGCACAAGGGGAAGGTGGGGGAAAGTATGTGGAAAGGTTTGAGGGTGGCTTGTGACAGCTTTGTTTATTTCCACAGCTCCTGCCTTGGCGTCTCACGTCCAGTAGAGTACTGGGTGATGCCATATCTTAAGAACTTTATGTGAATCCAGCCATTTGTCTGTCAGCCGGGGGATGGGGTGTTCTTTGTTCTTGGGCTTGAGCAGAGCTCCCAGCTGTACCCAGGGTCTGGCTGTATTGTTGTCTTATGTTGTTATGAGTAAAGATACAATTCTGCAATCACGTCTGATGGTCAGAACAGAGATGGGGAGGAAGCCCCCTTCTCAGGGCCTTAGCTGGAAGCCACTTGCCAAAGTCTTTGCCTCTCCATTTAGGTAGATCTGGGGATTCCTGATGGCAATATGGAGAAAAGGCCTTTTTGGGAAGGCATCTGTTGATCTGGGGCTCAAGGATCAGTTTGCTCTAGAAGGCCACCTAGAGATTCTGTGATGTCAGCTGTCCAGGTGAGCACAGGCAGCTATTCTGATCTGAGTCTCGTTACTTACGTAGGGTGTGACCTTTGCAAGGTAGTGTGCGTCTTTGTGCAAGGGCTGGCTGGCATTTCTGTGGATGTATCCCCTTCCTGCAATCCTTTTGGGGAACCTCCTGCTTTCTTCCCTCCTTTAAGCAATCAGTGAGGACATTGCAGGACTGGAGACGGAGTTACAGGAAATACACGAACCGCCATTATGCTCCATACCTTCATTTACTTGAATGTGTGAGGCCAGAAACAGCAATGTGTACGTGGATAAAAAGTATCCCATCATTAAAATCAAATTCTAATTGTAGGGTGAACTTTGTCTTATGAAGGGAAATAGTTGACAATATTGTAAAAGAATAGCAGTCATAAACCTGTACAAATTGCTGCTCCCCAGTTTCACTTACCTGGAGATTTCTAATTGGAATGAAGACTCTCAGGGCATCTGTGCTAGAGATGTCCCATTTGCACCTGCGCTTTGCCTGGTCTCCCATCTATCTATTCAGCTTTGTGCTTTGGGATGCTGGATCCTAAAGTCTGCATCAGTGGGTTCCTAGGATGCTGTCCTAGGTCCTCATAGATAGTACCTAGAGGACAAGGAGAGAGAGTCAGGATGTCTCCCCCTCCATAACCTCTTCCTACTGGGCCCCTGTCGTTTGGGTCCATCTCCTGGCCAAGGCCACAATTTCTGACTGGGGCCCTCTCTGCACTGCCCTCTTTCCTGAGTTCCCGTAGTTCTTTCCTCACTTTTGGGAGGGTCCCCTTACGTTGCTGGCCATGGGATGAGCTTTATATTGTCTTATAAACTGACCTGCATCTCTGTATGTAGTCCCCATTAAACTCTTCTCAAACCACCCGGGTGAGTGTGCTGTTTGCATTCCCAATGCTGGTCCACTTGACATTCAAAGTCTTGTTTTGAACAGGGTCTTTTAACTCTCTGCCGAGTTCTTTTCTTTTCTTTTTAAGGCCCCAAGGAAAACTTGAAGCTCCACAGCAATGGCTGCTGTTTGAACTTGAAAGCCCAGAGGTGGCCTTTGGGGCAGAGGGCAGATTGGCTTTGTGTCTTTCTTCAGAACAAAATCAACCGAGTTTTAAACGTCTTGTCTGTGGGAATAACTGAGGACGCTTTCATCCCTGAGGGGACTATCGAAGACTGCTCAGAATAAATTCAGACTTATTTTGAGAAGGGAAAGGAAGAGGAAGGTGAGGGGTAGGGAAGGAAGATAAATTATCTGTTACTGCTGTGAACCTCAGATAGCCAGATTGGCAGGATGTGGTGGTGCACACCACAGAGGCTGGAACATCACTGTGAATTCAAGGCTAGCCTGGTCTATATAGTGAGTCCAGGCCAGCCATGGTTAGATAGTGAGATGTTGTCTCAAACCACAACAAGAAGAACAACAAAACCACCAGGTCAAAGAGTATTTGACGCAACTTTCCTGTTTCCTGAGGAATCCTAGGAGAAGATTCTAGGGAAGTAACTCATGCTCCAAATTCCAGAGATAGTTGCTCAGGAGACATCCCAGGTGAAGGGACAAGCCAACAAAACAAATACCAGTAACAAGTCCAGTGGAATGCTATGGGGTTGCTCACAGTGGAAGGATGTCAACGGTGCATAGACACATGATAAGGAGAGTTTGAATGTGTCTGCAAAATGTATGCATTCCAAACGTAAGCCCCAGTGTATCTGTGTTGGGAGCGACATCTCTGCCCTCAAGGCTTGTTTTGGGTCCTGAGCTGCCTGTGTGTGCAGAATGGTGGGAATGGGGAGTGTGAACAGGAGCTTTCTGGAAAAGCCAGCGAGTATCTAGAGCCAGGAGTTAGAGCTGACAGGGGAGGGGTGGCGGCAGTCCTTTGGCTCTGTCCCCTGGAATCGATGACACAGTATCTCTCAGCCATGTCTCCCTCCTCCTCTGGCCCTTTCCTCACATCCTTTCCCTTGCACAGGGTCTACTCCCCTCTCTGTCCCAACAAAGTGAGATGAATAGAGGAGAATGGTGATGGGGCCCCCAAACAGTTTACAGTGTCTGAATCGTTGCCACTCTACACTTAACAGGCACATGACTACATAGATATGGATGACATGCTGCCCCAAAGCAGATCCCGGGATTGGCACTTGCTTGACTCCCATAAGCAAGCAAGGAAATGGAAGGAGGGAGAGGAGAAGTCAATGGTGAGCACTTCCATGTTGGGTACCAGTGTGGACACTTGGGGCTCCTCCACACTGTTGGAATCATGGAGGGAGCCAGGCAGATACATCAGAACCGTCCTGCTGAGGAAGGAGACGAGGGAGGCTGCAGTATTTTCCCATTGGATCCACACCCTCCTCAGTGAGGTTTGCTCCGGTCTTCCTTGACTTATGGTCACTTGTGGGCTGGTCTTAGTACAGGCTGAGGGGTTTTGTGGAGCAAAACTTGCAGTGTGGATGTGGAAGGAAAGCTCCTTTTGACTGTCCACCAAAGCACAGGTGAGCAGTGGAGAATCCTGGGCCGGGCAGGGCTATCAGTAGCTGTACTCAGGTACCTAATGGAGAAACAGTCTTCCCAACTGAGAACCACACATTGGGCACCTGCTGTGCTCATGAGAGCACATGGCTTGCATCAACCCATGGCCCAGCATGGGAGCCATTGCTATGGAGACAGATGTCCCTGGGGTCCTGTTGAACATAGATGTCAAGCATTGTAAAGCTGCATAGATGAAACTGTGCCTGTCACACAGAAGGTACTCAATAAAGTGTGATGAAGTGTGTTACAGTGTGCTGAAGGAGCGTTCCTGCCAGTGGAAGGGGCTGGGGAGATGGAGGGACACGGAGGTCTGTGTGGTTGAATGGCTTGACAGTCTGAGGAGTGCTGACTCTGGTGGGGCCCAATTTCTCCAGAGCATTCAAAGGCTGGTGGAGCTGGGCCCGGTGGTTCGGGCCTACTCATCCCAGCTCCTGAGGAGAAGAATAGAGAGGTCTGACTGGGAAACTTTGAGAGAGACTTTAAGTCAAAATGAAAAATAAAAAGAGGGTTGGAGATATAGCTCATTGACAGGATGCCTGCTCAGCATTTGTAAGGCTCTGGGGTCAAGGTTCACTCCTAGTACTGGGGGAATAAAGACCAATTCGGCTGAGCAGCAAGGATCCAGGAAAGGAGGGAAAACGGTCCTAATGGACAACATTTGTTTAATGGACAACTGCGATTTCCCGTATTGAATATGGGAAGACTCCGATTAGGGAAGAGTAAGATAGAACCCTTCAACTACCCAACTGGACCGAGAGAGAGAGAGAGAGAGAGAGAGAGAGAGAGAAGAGAGAGAGAGAGAGAGAGAGAGAGAGAGAGAGAGAGAAGAGAGAGCTGGCAGCTGCTCATCCACTGTAGGAAAGCCTAGAGGTGGCCACAGCTTGCTAGCACACTGGAGTCCTTCAGGGTCAGAGCGGGCATCTCCTTGTCTCCTCAGCTTCCCTGGCATCCTCCTGGGAAACTTTGATGACTTGATCTCTGTGCCTGGTGGAGGAAGGGAGGCTGTTGGCCCACCAGGCCGGCTGTACAGACCAGCCTTTATGCCCCGTGGCCTCCGGGAGGTGTAGGCTGTTTGCAGGCTCAGCGTTTGCTGGCCTGCAACACAGGCACTCTTTGTGGTGCCCAAGATCCAGGAGGTATGGGGGTGGGAGGCCCAGGGGCAGGTTTCTGGGGGACAGCTTCTAGGTGGCATGTTGGGGATAAAATGATGGCCTCAGCAAGAGATTCAGGGGTAAGGCACAGATATGTTGTGTGTGTGTGTGTGTGTGTGTGTGTGTGTGTGTGGTGTGTGTATCTTCTTCTGAGAAGATTCCTTTGAACTAGCCTGAAGATTCCATGCAGCAAACAGACACCAGACCTTCTGACCTGGCCTGAGCAAAGGCCTTCTGATTTGCATCTTTGCTAACTAAAGTTGTCCATCACCCATGACCCCCAGAGTCTTCTTCTGGGCTTTAAACATCTCTGATTTCAAATGCAAAACCACCAATATTTCCTGGGTCTTCTCTGGTGGGATTCCTGGGAGCTGAGGTGGGCTGTGCCTCTCAGGCCCTGGCCTCCCAAGGCCTGGACTCCATCCTCGATGGCTGATTTTCCTGGCTCTATTCTTAGCTATTTCTATTTTCCTGGTGGAAATTCTCTATACTCTGATCAGCTGGGTCATGATAGTTAGGGACAGTTTGCCAGTTGCTGGGTTGTGGAGTCACATAGAGTACACACTCAGAAGTGCCCCTCACTTGGCTGCAGGCTCTATGTTGTCATTTGGAGTTGTTTTTTATTAAAGAGCTGGGGATTGAAGTTCAGGTCTCACATGTACCAGGCAAGTGTACTATCAGTGACTTTCTAGGCCCTTTTCAAAATTTTATTTTGAGACAGGGTCTTAATAAGCTGCCCAGGTTGACTTTGAACTTGCCATCCTTCCGCCTTAACCTCCTGAGTAACTATACTCAACATGAGATTCTTATAACACCCTGTTTTTGGTTTGCACAGGATTCCATAAAAATGAACTACTCATGCTTCAGGGGTGAGGATGGGAGAGCCCAGGGACATAACCCATCAGAGCCCTAGCCACCTCTCTGTCCCTGGGATCTGAATTCAGGTACTCATGCATAGCAGACACTGCATTGACTGAGCTATTTCTCCAGACACAACAAATTATTTTTGTTTTTGATTTTTAGATTGTTTGTTTTTGTTTTATTGAGACAAAGTTTTTCTGTGTAGTTTTAGCTGTCCTAGAACTAACTCTGTAGACCAGGGTGGCCTTGAACCCACAGAGATCTGCTTGCCTCTGCCTCCTGAGTGCTGGGATTAAAGGTGTGCTCCACCACTGCCCAGAAAAAAATTTATTTTTTAAATAATTGTTTCATGTGCCAGTGAGATGCTTCAGGGGGCAAAGGCATTTGCTGCCAGGACTGACACCTGGAGTTCAATTTCCAGGACCCACGTGATGGAAACAGATAATCAATTCCCACAAGTTGCCCTCTGACATCTACACATACATGATGGCACATACTCATGTATGTGTACATACACAAAATAAACAAATGTAATAAAACCATTGCTTTGTTATACTTATATGTATTTATTGTGAATTTTTTAAATAATACAGAAAAATAAGAAGAAGAAGGTTTAAAAAAACTCCCATGACACTATCAGCATTCTTAGCTTTTTGGTAAATATTGGGGTTTTTTGTTTGTTTGTTTGTTTGTTTTATTTTTTTTATTTGTATGAGTATGTAGAGAGAATCTCTTTTGTACTGTACGGAAGCATCACCTGTCAATAAAAAGCTGATGGCCTATTAGCAGAGGCAGGAAATAGAAGGCGGGAGTTTCCGATAGAGAGAGATTGGAACTCTGGGAGTTAGACAGGGGCTGGAGATTGGCTCTGAACTCTGAGGAAGTCAGACACATGAAACTGAGGAGAGGTGACTAGGCATGTGGTAGACATAGACTAGAATAAACAGGTTAAATAAGTTAAGGGCTAGCTGGGCAATGGACCAAAGTATATGGCCTAGGCATTTATTCATAAATAATTAAGACTCAGAATCATCGTTCTGGAAACAAAGAGGCTGGGTAGAAAAGCTCATAGCCACACGAGTGCTCTGCCTACATGTTTGTATGTGCACTGCATTCATGCCTGGTGCCCATGGAGGTAAGAAGGTGAAGGAGCCCCTGGAATTGGAATGAGGGATGGTTGTGAACCACCATATGGGTGCTAGGAATTGGTTGAACCCAGGTTCTCTGTAAGAGCAACAGTGCTTTTAACCATGGGGCTCTCTTCAGCCCTAGTGAGTACTTAAAAAAAAAAAAAAAACACATTAATTTTTTTTTTTGAGATAAGAATGTAAATACAGCTGGGTAGTGGTAGTGCATGCCTTTAATCCCAGCATTTAGGAGGCAAAGGCAGGCAGATTTCTGAGTTCGAGGCCAGCCTGGTCTACAGAGTGAGTTCCAGGATAGCCCGGGCTATACAGCGAAAACTCTGTCTCGGAAAAAAAAAAAAAAATATATATATATATGCACATATATATATAACACATATATATTATATTTTTGGGATGTATATTAATATGATAACATTATAATAACATATAATATTAATGTTATATATTTCTAAATATCACACATATATGTGTACTCCTAAGCACAATTCCTAATCACAACATATATGTGTGTGTGTATTATTTATCTGTATATTTCTAAATACAAGGATGACCATTTGGTATTGGGCAATCACTTGGTGTGCTCGTCCCGGGAAGACTATTTCTCCTGATCTTAGCACTCCTGAGTTGGTAGTAGCTCTTTGTGTAGAGCTGAGGCCTCCTGGGATTTCTCCTGTCGTCTTGGTCAGCTCATGTTTAGGTGGTTAAGTGAGTGAAGCTTCATGGGTGTAGCTCTGACATTTCTAAGACAAACAATGTCACAGTTCCTCTGGCTTTTACGGTTTTTCCTTCCCTCTTCTGCTCTTCCCTGAGCCTTGGTGTAGGAGTTGTACTGTGGATCCATCTGTTGGAACTGGGCTCTTCAACTCTGCATTTTGACCAGGTGTGGTTTTTCTTTAATGGCCTCTGTTTGTTGCAAAGAGAAGTTTCCTTGATGATGGGTGAGGACCACATTTATCTGTGGGTATAAAAACAAATATTTAAAGTGTGTTTAGTTAGGGATTATGCTGGTTTAGTAAGTGACAGTCATAGGTTTTCTCCAACATCCATGGCTTTACTAGCCCTGGTAGTTGGCTAGGTTTCCAGTACCAGGTACTGGTCCCTCTTATTGAGTGGATCCAATTAGAGAGCTGTTGGTCTTCACCAAGCTATGCATGCCACTACAGCACCCTTAAGATTATTATGCCTCGATTTGTGCCGGTGGTTGTAGTTTATAAGGGTCATAGCTGGGTAGGACTTGATTTCCTCTTTGGAAACTTTCATGATGCCTTCTGGTCCCATGAAAGCTATTCCCCAGGGAGGAGGCTTTCAGCTTCCTTCCAATTTGAAGAGAATACTTTTATGAAAAATTTTATTATTTTATATGTGTTTTTTTTTAACCTGCAGGTATGTCTATATACCATGTGCATACAGTCCCTGTAGAGGCCAGAAGAGGGTGTTGGATGTCATGGAATTATTCTGGGTCCTCTGGAAGAACAGTCAGTACTTTTAATCCCAGAACCATCTCTTCAGCCCTGGTGAACACATTTATAGTGCTTTTGTGTGCTTATTTATGTGTATATTTAATCCATACTCACATAATTCCGTACTTACTTGTATATTTTTTAAAAAGATTTATTTATTTTATGTATATGAGTACACTGTAGCTGTCTTAAGACACATCAGAAGAGGGCATTGGATCCCATTACAAATGGTTGTGAGCCACCATGTGGTTGCTGGGAATTGAATTCAGGACCTCTGAAGGAGCAGTCGGTGCTCTTAACCATTGAGCCATCTTTCCAGCACTACTTGTATATTTTTATGACAATGGAATCATTATATATTATATAGTACAGCTATATTTATAATGTATCTGCATGCATGCTGCTTGTGTGTGTGTGTCTGTGTGTGCTCATTTAGCTTGCTATTTAGTTTTAGGCAATTCACAAATCCAGGACATATAAGACACATTCCAAATTTTTGACAACAGTGTGGAATTTCACTGTATTTCTACTCTTTGTCCCTTGACTATTTCTGAATTCAAAATCCTTATGACCCAGCCTCACAAGTGCTAGGATTTCAGGTGTGTGCCATCATACCTGGTGAACAAATCTTAGAAAACAAAACAAAACAACACTTCATTGAGGTGTGATTGGCATGCTCTGCTTCCCTAGTCTGGGCTTGTCAATCTGTGGGACTGGAACGCTGCTCCTCCCACTTACGTAGCAACCATTTTGCCCACGGATCCATTTCTCCAACCCTCATCTCTTGGAATATCGTATTGTGCAGCATGGCTGTCCCTTTGTCCTGTGATGCTGTATGAGGATAGTTGTCTTCCTGTGAAGATCAGCTGAGGCACGTAGTGTAGGCATCATGACCTCTCAGAAAGCTAGTATTGGGTCTCTGTTGTTCCTTGAACACAGATAGAATGCCGCTGTAGTACCTTAGCAGATGAGCTGATGACTGAGATGGCTAATGGGTGGCTACCTGCTGGCAGAGATACAGAGTAGACATGTTTGGCAAAGGTTAATTCATGATGTGGGAGAGAGAACGGTTTGAGAGTTCATTATGATACTCATATCAACATAGAGAGTATGCGTTTTTGTTTACATCTCGATTGTTTTCCATGTAATATTCTGGGACCAGAGATGACATAGAGTAACAGAACCATGGAAATCAAAGCCACGGACAAGACAGGATTACCACCAAAAAAATAAATAAATAAAAAATAAAAAGCCTCTTGTTTTCCTGTCATTTAAATTGTAACAGTGGCCTGCATTTCCTTTTGTAAGTCTGATCCCCTATCCTTTATACGTTCTTGTGCCTGTTGAGGAAGTGCGGTGCATGAAGGCTGAGTCAGAGACTCAGTGTCTTCAGTGTCTTGCTTCCCTGTGGCATTAAAACCGAATCCTCCTGGAGCCTTCCTCCTTGGCCAGGAAGTGCTGTCCTGGGCTCTGCATTTCTGTATGCTTGCTGCCAGAGAGTTTGGATTGTCTGTCTGATGAGCTGGTACTTGTGAGTCCTAGCAAACAGCTGGCTCACTCAATGCCCTTAAAACCCTCGCGTCCCCTTGGTATGCCACTGACACAGGAGGGCATGGAGTGGGGCTTGATGAATCAGCATCCCTCCTGCCTCTGAACAGTCCTCTTTTAAAATCATAGCGTGCTAACCAGGTAGTTAAGAGCTCCGTTTGGGGGCAGTTCTGGGAATATCAGTGACAAAATCTGGCCTTGAAGCTGGTGGGGCCACGTGGGGGGCAGGGTGCTTAGGTCAGCGCTCCTCGCTCTTCGCCCACGTGTACAAAGTCCAGACGCTGCAACCGGCTGCTGGCCCCCTGGCCTTGCTTCTCTGCTCCTGCTCCTCCCTCTCTTGTCTTCTAGCAATCTCCAGTGGAGTTTGGAAGATGGAATGGGAGGAGGGGTGTTGGGACCAGTTTATGGGAAGTCTGCTCATGGAGAGACAGATGCCTCTTACTTTCAGTGTCTCAACTTCTTTTTTGTTGTTATTTATTTTAAAATATTTATTTAAATTAGCTTTTTCTCACCACCTCACCCCTTCCCATTTCCCCATGGTGACTTCCCTGGCCTCTGTCCTTGGGGTCAGTGAGCTCTCCTGCCCAAGAGCAGCTTTCTGATAAATCTGCATATATAGTCATTTTAATATATATAATATATTTTTAAATTATGTGTGTATTTGTGTGTGAGCGTGGGTATGTGCATATACCATGGCAGCTGCCTGCCGAGGAGAAGAGGGCTTTGCATCTGTTGGGACTAGACATCCAGGCTAGACTTCTTAGCTGCCCAGGGACTCTGGCTCTCTGCAAAGGCAGCGTGTGTTCCTAACTGCTGCCCGACCTCTCCAGCTTCATGCCTTAACTTCTTTCTCTGCTAGATGAGATGAAGAGGGAAGTCTGTCTACTCCAACTGTAGAGCAAATGGGACCACTTTGCAACCTGGTCAGCAATGGGGAGGAGGTGTCTTTGTGATCAGAAGCCTTCCTAACTGTCCCATCCACCCAGAACTGTGTCCTCTCCTGACAATGTGACATTTTTTAGTCTGTCCCTTCAGTGTTTGCAGCACGCTGTATGGTGACCATTTCTGTGTCTGCTTCTCCCTATTACTAGAATATGAGCTCCATCATCACCAGCAAGCTGAGGCTGGGTGGGAGTAATGTCCCTCTACAGTCTCTGCACACAAATAGTGCTCAATGCATGTCTAGTGAAAATCTACTGGCTGCGGGAAGACAGAGAGGCTGCTCCAGTTCACCAGTCTACTCTTAGATGCCCAACATGAGCAGATAAGGAGTTAGGGACTCCCTGGGAGTCTCCATGCTACAGCAAGAATGAGCATTGCAAGCCAGATGGATGGGCACCATACTGCAAAGCCCTGTGGTCCTGAATGGAAGGTTCAGCATGGAGTGCTGGTCTTAGGATCCCGACAGCAGCCACACCCCTTGTAACAGCTCCGGCAATGTGTGCTTCTGCACTACAACAGTTACTGGGGCTGCGCATGCCCCACCCCACCTGAGCCCACCCCCAGGTTAGACTATATCATGTGCGCCCCAGTCTACTCAGGCCCTGGAAGTTCCTGCACACATAAGATACCCTTAGGCTGTATCCTAGGGTATAGCACACAGGAAGGAATCTCAGTATCAGAAGTCACAGCCAGGTCCAGGACCCGACATCTCAATCTCTGGTCAATTTCTGTCAGATACTGGATGATTCCTGGGATTCATTGAACTCCTCTCAGCCATAGATACCTTTCCTTCCTTGGCCACTACTCAGTCCCCTGGGAAAATAAGGCTTCAAATCTAGACTCATGTTTTGTACTAACCTAACGGAGCAGCCCTGATTTGATCCCAGATCCTTTGACCTGGGGCGTTTTGCTTCATCCTGACAATCACCCTACAAGGTGGATGGTCTGAGTAACATTTTTCACAGATGGGAATGAGGACCAGTGATGTTACTTGTGGGAAATTACTGCTGGCAGCCAGTGTAGGAGGGCTTCAGGCCCACTGGACTCTACTACCTAAGGGTTTTTACCTGCTCAATGTCCTTACAGGGGGGCTGTGATCGAGTGCGCACGCAAATGTGTCAATATGCAGCGCACAGTTGTGACAGTGTGCTTAAGCAGGCTTGCAGGGAAGAAATATGCAAGAAGGGAAGCAGGCACAGGATGTGAAGCAGGTGGGACCCGGAGCCTGGGAAGGCGCAGGGGCGTTGACATCGCAGAGGTCAGGATAAGGAAGTCACTCCTCACTGCCCTCGGTCCTCACCCAGGCACGGAGGTAGCCCTTGTTTTCACAATAGGAGCAGCGAGGCTGGGTAGCAGAAGGCTGCCTCTGCAACGTGGCATCCTGAGCCTGCTGCCAACAGCTGGCCAGCGGGCCTCCCTTGGGCTTTTCTCCAGCTCGGACTTGCCAGCTAAAGTCCGGGTGTTCTATAACCAGGCGGATTTAAACGCCCAGCAGCACTGCTAAGCGATTAGGCACACCATGAGAGCGCGTCCCTGTGGCCAGGTCTTGCCTGAAGGCTCAGCATCCAGCCACTGCCGCCCGCCTTTGCAGGGATCCGGGTAGCTCAGCTCAGTGTCTTTGCAGCTGGAGAGGCAGCTCCAGGGAGTCGGGAGTCGCTGTTTTTGAGTTTCCTTTCTGCAAAGGTGGGGTGCTGGGGTGGCATTTCCATGAGGGTCAGGACAGGGTGTGTCAGTGACATCAACCATCCCCAACAGAGAGCTGATAGAGTACCCAGAAGCTGCAAAACGACCAATCAGGCTGTATTAGCACAGCAGCACATAGGTTTTGGAATCGTCAGTCCCGTTACTTGCTAGCTCAGTAGAGGATTTAATCTCTCTAAGCTTCAGCTTTTCTGTCCCTAAAATGGGGACAATAATTACCTGTGCCTTTCTCAGAGTGTTTGGAAGGTTATAGCTAATATCCAGGAGCATTTGATCCAGTCGAGATGTTAGTTTAAGGATTTTAACTGTGCTCCTCATGGGGACTTACTGAGCCAGGTACCATGATAGCGCCTGTTCGGTGGCTGGGAAAAGCTACACTCAGTTAAGTAACTTTCCCAAGACTGTCCAGCTGGTAGCTGGGGCAAAGCCAGGCTTCAAGATGGCTCTGAGCCAAGCCCCGAAGCAGATTTTCCTGGCTGCCTCTGATAGGTACAAAGCCTGGTACTATGCCTGGCATATATGGTCGACGCTCAGTTAAAGGTCGCCATTTGACAGGCAAGTGAAGGGTGAAATACAATGCTTTGCTCTTCTTCAGGAACTGAAATGCAGGGGAAGGAATGTGGGCATGGGTAGATAGAGGAAGCTCCCACCTTAGAATCTTCTTGAACCCTTTTGTAACAGAGAAGCAGGAATTCTAGCACAGTTAACATTTGCTGTAGCCAGGCGATGGTGGCTCATGCCTTTAACCCCAGCAGAGGCAGGCTGATTTCTGAGTTTGAGGCCAGCCTGGTCTACAGAACAAGTAGCCAGGGCTACACAGAGAAACTGTGTCATGAAAAAAAAATTGCTGTGAAGGTTGCCGACATACAACCTTCCCTTATGTGGAGACATTATATTAGAGGAACCGTACACCATGCTGACGGCCTAAGCCGTATGACCTTATGTTCTCCAGGAGCCTCACCGGCTACATCAGACTCGTGTACAGTACAGACACCTTAACTCACCCTGCAAACCTTGTGACCCAGGGTTTTACTTTGTCAACGGTGACCCCATCCAGTGCACAGGAACCACCTCAGGATCTCAGTCAGGTTCCTTAGCAGCTCTTGAAGTATAACTTCAAGAAGTATAACCTACCCAAACCAGCATTTATGGCTGCTGTAAAGTCATCAACTCTGATCCTCTCTTTGAGAAGTCCACACCCATGCTCTCGGATTCGTCTTATTTTCTTCCAAGTGCCTCTCTTCCTATTTGCACTTGTGTTTAAGATCTGTATTAAAAATGTCTCTCAACAAACAACTGACTTATACTGTCTCCTCTTGGAATTCTTTTCTGTTGCAAAGAATCAGATTGTACCAGAGTGGAGGTCCCTAAAAGAGATAAGGGAACTTCTCAGGCTGTGGGGGGCAGCACCGGGCTCCCTCTGCTCACAAAGTATCAGTGTTTTGTTTTCATTCATTCATTCATTCATCTACCCATTCATTCATCTTCATCCAATAACTGCCCTACCTTCTTTGCCTAGCTCACAGTTGTTAAGGGAACAAATGGGTTTGGGTCCATCACAGTCCTTGAAGCCCACTCAAAGGCATTCAGATGAACTTAAGGGATAAAGGCTCTGTTACAGGGACCCTCCTAGGATACCTGTTACAGAAGGCACCACGACGCTTGCTGGCAACAAAAAGTTGTCAGTAACACCCACCCTCTTCACTAACACTGTTTTCAATGAGACTATAGTCACAATAATACGTTGCTGCAAAGAAATCCCATTCATGTCTCCAGCCCTGCCATTTACCAGTTTCCCGCTACGGGCAGCTGGGCCCACTCTGCTAAAGGACAGTGACAGGTTTTACAGCCTCCAACTATTTCCATGGTCACCTCACCAGGCTGCTTTCCTCATCTGATCTTTGTTGGTCCTCAACATCATACCTAACTCACCTTTCCTCCAAGACCCTCCCATGACCCCAGTCTGAGATGTTACTGTTACTGTCTGTGATAGGTTGTATATTCTTGGCCTAGGGAGTGGCACTGTTGGAAGGTGTGACCTTGTGGGTGTGGGCTTTAATACCCTTGTCCTAGCTGCCTGGAAGCCAGTATTCTGCTAGTAGCCTTCAGATGAAGATTGGAGAACTCTCTGCTCCTCCTGCACCATGCCTGCCTGGATGCTGCCATGCTCCCGCTTTGATCATAATGAACCTGTAAACAGTCCCAATTAAATGTTGTCCTTATAAGAGTTGCCTTGGTCATGGTGTCTGTTTACATCAGTAAAACTTAACTAAGACAGTGTCTCTTCCCCCTATGTAATCATCTCACACAAACAGGAAACACTCACAAAAGGCTTTCCAACACACACACACACACAAACACACACACACACATGCACGCACACACCCACGCAGAGGCTGCTGAATGTCCCGCACAGTGAATTCCTCCAGACTAGCTCTGCCTTCACTTACTTTGGCAACACTGTAACAGAAAAACTGTAACAATGCAAATGGTTTACAATCAATGACACACAAATTAATTGTGTCCAGTGAAACCTGTTTTACTTGCTATTGCCCTGTTGCTATACTTTTGCATCTAATGGAAGCTCATCTCAGCTCTCTGACAACCCACAGATGTGCTGCTCTTAGACTTTTCCTTTGAACCAGTTAGAATATTTTCATATGTTCCCTTATTAGCTAATGGAGTAAATGAAATCTTCACATTTTAAGAGGATATAATTGCACATCTTTTTTCCCCAGTTGCTTTGGAATTCTATTTAACTCATTATATTTATTTATTTATTTATTTATTTATTTATTTATTTATTGCATATGAGTAACTGTTGCTGTCTTCAGACACACTAGAAGAGGGCATCAGATCCTATTACAGATGGTTGTGAGCCACCATGTGGTTGCTGGGAATTGAACTCAGGTCCTCTGGAAGAGCAGTCAGTGCTTCTAACCGCTGAGCCATCTCTCCAGCCTACTGTTTAACTCTTGAACTTTTTCTTGATTTGGGGACTAGAGAGATGGCTCAGTAGTTAAGTGCACTTGACTTCGATTCTGAGCACCAACATTGCAGCACAAAAACTCCCAGGTCCAAGGGATCTGATGCACATAAGTGTACACAAACACACATATACATATGAAAATAAATACATAAATGAGGTTTTTAGATGCTGATTCAGCATATGATACCAGTCAGTGTTGGGAGAACAAGCAACAGAAATGCACTTTGGGCTCACCTGTCACAATATGGAGGTTCAGAGGGCAGCTTGCAGGAGTTGGTTCTCTCCTTCCTCCAAGTTGGTCCTGGGACTAAACTGCCAGGCTTATGGATGAGCGTCTCTTACACGGAGTCATCTAACTAGCGGCAAATGATCACAGTCTCACCTTATGATCTGGGACACGTCTGACAATGCTCATGAAATGACAGTATGGGCTCTGGCCATATCATTGGTGGAAAGTCATGGGCTAATTTAAAACAGAGCCTCTTAAGGCATGTTTGACTGTGGGACCATTTTCCAGCATCCTTGGCTGTAGCCTTCTTTTCTGATATGCCCTTTACTGACATGACTGGTGGTCCAGAGCTGGGATGCACAGCTTTCTGAGGGATTGTTTGTACAGTTGAAACCTTGCCTTTGAGATCTCTCTAGAAATTGTGGCTATGGAGAGATGTGAGCTCACGGCCAATAGCAGCATTCCAACAGGTTCTGGAGACCCATGTTCACTCCTTAAACACCCCAGCTTTGTCTGAGGATTCAGCAGCCTGTGGCTCCATCATATCCCCTCTCAGGGTTCTATGAGGGAGAACCGGGTATCTTCCCTTTGCTGGTGGCACTGACTCCATCCTTCCCAGCCTGCTTTCTCCTCTTACCATTCCTGTGCCACGATTTCCACAAGCAGGAGCCTGCTCCTGGGACACAGGACCCAAGTGTAGTTGTTGGCCATCCATCTACTTGTTCCCCATGCAGGAATAGGGTCTCATTCTGAGGAGGGCTGCAGTGGGTGGATGAGGGGTTTCTGGTAGACAGGCTGTGTGATCTTCCCCTGAAATGGAGTGCCTTAGAAAAGCAAGAAGCTACATGCCTTTGTTTATCATTTCTGGATATCCAGGCTTCTCCAGCTCCAGAGGGAGCCAGTTCCATGCTGTTACTCCTCAGTATAACCTGACTGGAAACAGAAGAGTAAAGGAAGGAGTGATCTGAGGAAGGACAGGAACCCCATTGTGAGGGATCCTCTGGGCTGTCAACTTGACTACATCTGGGATCAACTAAAACCCAAGTAGCTTGGCATACCTGTGGAGGAATTTTCAGATCTTTTGAGGCAGGATATCCCTCCCTAAATCTGAATTATTTGCAGTCGGAAGGCCTGCTCTAAATGTGGGCCACGCCTTCTTGTGGCAGCCCACATAAGAGGACATGGAAAAAGGATAGTTTGCTTTTTCTCGCTTATTCTTTCTGTTGCTGGCAAGTTCATCTATGCTAACACTGCTGAGGCATTCCTTTGCTGGTGTGAGAACCTACTTCTTAGGGATTCCGATGTAGACTGAAGACTTGCGGAGATACTCAGCCTGTAGAATGAACAACTACCATACTCCTTCCTTTGGAAGACAGCCCATTGTTGGACTAGTTAGACCACAGCCTGTAAACTCCTCAATAAAGCATACCTCTCTCTCTCTCTCTCTCTCTCTCTCTCTCTCCTCTCCTCTGTTCTTCTAGAAAACCCTGATTAGTGCAATCATCCATTCTAACTGGATTGACATGCTATATCCTTCCTAATTCATATCTGTTTTCTGGACTAGTTCTGATTTACAGATGGTGAAACTGAAGGCAGAGCTCAGGCCTGCCTGCTTCCAAGCCCACAGCTCTCTGCAGACACTACCCTGCACTCTTGTCTCTCCCCATGATTATCTCCAGACCTGCAGTCCTGTTAGTCAGCAACTCCTTACAGATGGGATTGCCTGGTTACTAAGACAGTAAAGCAAGGGGAGGCGAGACTTCTATTCTGTCTTGTTTAAAACCCTTGCAGCCGTTTGCTTGCTCATTTGAAATGGTCTAGGGGTGGTGTTTGGAAGCGACCCAGATGTCTGGCAGGAACTTTTCATCTCTGGAATGAGAGGAACCACCAGACCTCCAACTGCAGTGGCAGGTTGCCCTTCTGTCGCTCAGGAAGCCTGGCTCCTCAGCCATCTGGGCTCTGCTCTCCTGGGCTTTCCTACCAGTGGTAGCCAAGAGACTACCTGGGTTGGAGTTTAGGGTAAGGGGGAGGGTCTGCCAGCCGGGAGGACTCTGTAGCAGGTAAGGACTAAGGGATGCTGGGAGAACCTGGCAGTCAGTGTCAGCTTTGATATGTTAATAAGCACCTCAGTTTGCCCTATGTTCCAGGTTTAAAACCTAACAAATATTTTCTCCTCAAATCTCTTTCCCACATCTATGACTTTTGGGTTTGCTAATTTAGTCTTAACTGGGGCCATCTGTGCGACCACTGAGTTGGATTGGGTTGGAAGTATCCATTGGAATCTGGCAAGGTTACTGTTAGGTACACAAGTGGAGGCAATTAGTCTCCTCCCTGAATCTATCAGTAGCAAATACTTATCAATGAAGGGTACTCACCCCCGCCCCCACCTTCTCCATCCATGCTTGACTGTCAGCCTCTTGTTTTGACCAACAAAGTTTTTGGAAAAGCCATATTACCCAAAACAGCCCCCGTGGTGACTCGGCCATCTGAAGCTGATGGAAGTGCTGTGGTTTGAATGTGTCCCTTCCCACATCCTGTTGAAACTTCGTCTCCACCACGTGCCCCGTGTATTTCCTGCTTGCTTGCGTTGATGGGAACTAGCTCAGGCTCTTCTTCTTTTTTTTTTTTTTTTCATAAACAAAATCAATTTTATTTAGTAAAGCTCTTTCCACATTTCCAAGGCAAACGGCTACACACAGTAAGTTAGAAGCATCCCAGGATGACCAAAAGTATGTGTGCAAGCATGTCACCGGCGCCTCCGAAAACCTTTCTTCTTCCGACCTTTCTTGGGTATCTTCTTCCGTTTTTTAATAGGATTCTGGTCCTCATCGAGATGAGTGCCCCCTGTCAGAGCACTGATGTCACTGAAGTGTGTGAGGGAATGAAGAAGCTGTGAGCTCATGGCACCGCTGCCTTCGCAGTCCTTTCTCTCGTTTGCTAAACTTAAGCCACCATCGTGCTCTCTTCATCAGTTGATCCTATGCGGGTCCTCCTGACTCTGACATGAGGGTGTCTCGCGTCGCGGATTTCCTCTGGGGCATCTGAGTACTGCTCCTTCAGCTCAGAGCCCATCTCTTGGCTTTCTCCAGAGCTTCTGTTCCCGTTCAGCTTCTGTCTCATCATAATGTACTGGAACCAAGCGAGGTGGGACGTATTTCTTAGAGGCGCCTTTTACAGATTTTTTTCCCTGAGGCTCAGACTGGTCCTCCTCTGCTTCACTTTCCTCCTCATCCTCAGAGTTCAACTTGCTCATCATATTGCCGGGATGAGGCTTAAAACGGAGCGGGTCATACTCACTGAGGCTGCCTGTCACTGCAGTCTTGACCAGTTTGTCAATTTGATACTTGAGTTTTTGGTCCAATGGACGAAGTTTTTCTAAAACCGTGCGAATCTCCACCAGCCTCAACACTGCGGGATGTCCCTGCAGAGATCCTCCAGAGGCTTTGTCCAGGCTGAGGTGGCTCAGATCCTTAAGGTCATGAGCAACAGCTGATCTTCACTTCCAAGAAGCTCAGACCCTTCTCTGTAGAATACGTTGCAGCTCGGACTTTTGTTGTCAGTGCTTGTACTTGTGCAGTGACAGCCATCACTTGCTCCTGGAGGTTTTTCAAAAGTGTTATCGAACTTGGCACGTCTGACTCCAGCACCTCCGGAGCCGCCGTCTTCACAAAGCTCAGGCTCTTCTTGACCCTTCACTTTTCTGCCCCATGAGAACACATGGTCCTCAATTCTGGAGGATGCAGCAACCAGACAACATTGTGGAAACAGAGAGAGGAGGCCCTCTCCGGACACTGAACCCGCAGCGCCTAGCTCTGGGATATCCATCTGAGAAGGAAGTAAATTTAAATTCTTTATAAACCATCTACTCAGTGGTCATTTGTCACATTTACATTGGTACTTGAGGTTAGGACATTGAATTCCGATTTGGAGCAGATTTCAGAAAGTGTGGCTTGAAGGGATGGCTCTGTGAAGTGAGCAAGTCCTTTAAGGACACCTAAGCGAGCCACAGCAAGTGATTGCGTTATGGAGATCACGTGTGGGCCCCTCCATGAGGAAATAGAACTAACCAGCTGTCCTAATGTTATGCAAATAGGTGCTTGAGACTGGGATAAAAATTCCAGCAAACGCATCCTACAGATTTCAAAAGTGCTGATCACGGAGAATAGAGACAAGAGGGAAGGAAATGTGCTGGTAGGGAGAGGTATGGGGACTCTAACAGTGCCCCCTCCAATGCGTCAGTGTCGCCAATGACCCTAGGACCACAGACTTAGCTGGAAAAATGGGAATAAAATTGAATTATGAAGGGGGGCAAAAAAGTAACATCTCTAAATTAACATATCCCTAGGATAATGTCATAATAAGCACGTGAAGCAAATGCAAAGCTTATAAATAGGTATCTAGCAACCTCATACACTTTAAAAAAGGTTATGCATTCAGCCAGAGCCTTGGGCTCCTCCCTGTGGCAACACAGGCAGCCATCCCATTTGGGGCTGTCTTACATGTGGGTGCTATAGCAGGTGTTCTTAGTGTCTTTCTGGAACCCTGATTTCCAACTGCTAGTGTTTGTCACTTTGCCCCAGGGTTTTCTCCATTTGCCCCACTTGGGGACATCCATTTGGAAATGCCAGGGAGACACCTCAGGAGGACCTAAAATATATAGGCCTAGCTCCGCCATCTGTGGATAAGCCTGTGCTGGTGTCTACTCCCCAGGGCTGAAGCCCCAGTTCTAACCTACTCACTGGGTCAGCTGCCATGGCCTCTCTGTCTCCCTTCCTGGGATTCTCTCCAAATAAAGGGAATTGACTCCAATCCTGGGCTGGGTCTACTTCTGGGGACACTCTGTGACAAGATCTGCATGCCATTTTGAAAAGACCAGAAGTGTTGTCCTTTATGTCCCTAGGACTTGTGGGACTCAGGTGGGGTCTGGTCAGCTATGACATTCTGGTTGTCTCAAAGCAATCTCAAAATATAACTCTCATTCTCATTCTCTCTCTCTCTTCTCCTCTCTCTCTCTCTCTCTTCTTCCCTCCCTCCTTCCTTCCTTCCTTTTCTCCCTCCATCCACCCCCTCTCTTTCTCTCTCTTCCACCCTCCTTCCTTTCCCCCTCCCCTCTCTCTAATTATATGCTTGAGCAGCTAAGCCAAAATTGGTCCATCCAGAGCAATTAAAAGCTTCCTTTGCCAGACCTTGGGGATTTCTATCTGATCAATGAGAAACCCCACAGCTGGAAAAGAGCCGAAACCAAGAGCAGAGTAATCACCTTTCAGCTTCGCAGCAGAGCCAGGCCCCAAGAAAGCCCGTTCCTAAAGGCGGAGGCCCTCTCATTAGTTGTCCAGCCCTTTGCCTCTAGACTAGACTCTGTGAAAGTTTGTGTGAAGCTCCACTTACTAGCTCATGAACCCAGTAAGGTGTATTTTTACAAAAAATTATATTTATGATCAATAGTGAAATGGAAGCATCAGGAAGCATGTAGTATATAGTAACCGTGTGCTAGCTAAGAACGCCAATACATTATTTCAGTTGAGTCAGTGATCCAGGAAGATCTCTGTATCACTGTGGTAGTGACTCAGGCTCAGTCAGGTAAAGTACTTGGTTTGAGATCACACAGCTAGGAAGTAGATTACAGACCCGGGCTGTCTGGTTTCGAAGTCTGGGTTTGTAACAGTCTGGCTTTTCCCACAAGGAGGAAAGTGGGTATCAACGTCAGAATCTGGTATCTCAGCCAGAGTCCTGTAGACAGATGGAACTGATGGAATGAACATCGCCTTAGCTAGGGTTTCTTTTGCTATGATGAAACATTATGACCAAAAGTGACCTGGGGAGGAAAGGCTTTATTTTATCTTATAGCTTGGTAGCTTGTAGTCCTTTATCTAGGAAAGTTTAAGCAGGAACTCAAGGTAGGGACCTGGAGGCAGGAACTGACACAGAGGCCACGGAGGAATGTTGCTTACTAGCTTGCTCCCCATGGCTTGCTCAGCCTGTTTCTTACATGGCTCAGGATCACAAGTTCAGGGGTGGTATCATCCACACTGCGCTGAACTCTGCCACTAATCACTGATTAAGAAAATGCATTACAGATTTGCCTACAGGAAAATCTCATGGAGGTATTTTCTCAATTGAGAGTCCCCTCTTCCCAACTGATGTAAGTTTGTGTAAAATTGACAAAACACTCACGAAGACACTCTTGTATTACAAAATAGTTGGTTTATGTGATCTGGTCTTAGGTAGTCCACAATGTCTGTTTGTACACTGGACAGGCTGAGAACCCGGAAGCTGTTCAGTCCATAAGGCTGAAGGCCTCAGCAATTCCAACATGGTGCTGAGGCCTGAGGATTTCTGAAGAGGCACTGGTCTTCTGTCTACACTGAAAGGCCACAGAAGCTGGGATCTGTTGTCAGTGAAGGTCAATGGCAACAAAGAGAGGACACATTTGTAAGCCTGGAGCAAAAGTGCACAGGAAAAAGCCACGCTCTTTTTCCTCTGACCTTTTTAATTTCTGAACTTCCACTGCAAGGCACTGTCTGCTCTGGGGGAGTCTCCCTGACCAACTAAGTCTTCCAGGAAATACCCTTTCAAACAGCCCGGGGCTGACTGGTCGTTGATTCTAGATCAAGTGAGGTTGACAACCAAGATTAACTCTCAAGACCTCTCTGCCTGACTTCATTGCTTCATTCTAAACTCATGCTCTAAGAAGTCAGTTCTCATGTCCTTCCTCCTTCCCACTCTCATTGGTGGAGAGTTTCTGCAGGTCCCAATGACCAGCACAGTCAACACAATGATGGGTCCCCCAGGAGACACCCCAGAGAGAGATGTTCCTCTCTCTCTCTCTCTCTCTCTCTCTCTCTCTCTCTCTCTCTCTCTCTCTTCTGTGTGTGTGTGTGTGTGGTATGTGTAGCAATCCCCTTCCTTCTTCAGATGTGGCCACACTGGGAATAGCTGAATAGCAGCTTCTCAGGTGAATGAGAAAACACATATCTTAGGTGAATCAGCTCTAAGACACAAGTGCCAAGAGACTCAGGGGACCCAGGGTCAAAGAGTGGATTCAGGTTAAGGATAGTCTGTGAGGATAGCCTGGGATGTTGTAGAGATTAGAGCTGTGCTGGCTATTGCTCACTGCATGACTTTGGCCACATCAAACCTCTGCTCCACTTCCTTGTCTGTGAAATGGGCCTAATGGCTTAGGAAAGCTGAGAAGCTCCTATCTTACTCAGCGATCTATGAGCCACGCCCCTGGCAGGAATGTGGTCCCCCCTGTCCTTTGCTCTGCATCTAACCCCTTCCTCCACACCCTTAGTCCTTTGGCACTTGAGATAGCCCATTTGAGTGGCTGTGTGTCTATTTGAGGATCCAGCTGGACCATACATCTGTGAGGACAGTGAATGGGGGACCTCTTTGTGTCTGCATTTTCACAGACAGATGGATCACAGTATTTTCCAACCAGGGCTGGCCTTGCTCTCTTCCCTCAAGACATCTGGAGATGATAGGAGACATGTTTAGCTGTCATATCTGGGAAAGGGAGCTGTCAGCATTGACTAGGCAGAAATAAGGATGTTTCTGAATGTCCTGTTTAGGACATTCTCATGAGGAACAAGGGGTTGGCTCATGATGTCACTAGTACTGAGTTTGAGGACATGGGTAGTGGGGATGTAGAGGAAGACGTGCTGGGTCCATGTACCTCATGGGTATCAGTGATGTGGCAGGTCCTGTTTCCTTCTTTAATGCCCCCCCCTCCAACCATCAAAAACAGGAACTTTGAAATTTTGATGTGTAATCAAGTCATTGAAGTCATCGTGGTCATTGCCCTTCTTTATCTTAAAAGCAATTGGTGTGCTCAGTAAGAAATTCAGCACAACAAAGTGGGTCAGAAGGACACGTGAGGGAAAGTAATAATCACACATACTTATCTGTCTTGCTCCCCACCTAATGGGGGAACAACTGCCAACTTATATGATGGTCACAATTGATTGTCAACTTGACAGAGTCACCTAGGAGACAAGCTGTCTTAGTTAGGGTTTTCCTGCTGTGAACAGACACCATGATCAAGGCAACTCTTTTTTTTTTTTTTTTTTTTTTTTTTTTTGTTTTTCGAGACAGGTTTCTCTGTGTAGCCCGGGCTGTCCTGGAGCTCACTTTGTAGACCAGGCTGGCCTCGAACTCAGAAATCCACCTGCCTCTGCCTCCCAAGTGCTGGGATTAAAGGCGTGCGCCACCACCGCCCGGCTAAGGCAACTCTTAAAAGGATGACATTTCATTGGGACTAGCTTACAGGTTCAGAGATTCAGTCCATTATCATCAAGGTGGGAGCATGGTAGCGTCCATGCAGATGTGGGGCTGGAAGAGTTGAGAGTTCTACATCTTGTTCCAAAGGCAGCTAGAAGAAGACTGGCTTCCAGGCAGCTAGGATGAGGGTCTTAAAGCCCATGACCACAGTGATACACTTCCTCCAACAAGGCCACACCCACTCCAACAAGGCCACACCCACTCCAACAAGGCCACACTTCCTAATAGTGCCACTCCCTGGGCCAAGCATATACAAAGCATCACACAAGCCTATGGGCATGCTTCTGAGGGAATTTATATATTGGGTTAACTGAGGTGGGAAGCCCCACCCTAAACACTGGGGGTGCCTTTCCTCTTTAGATGCTAGGATCACCTCTCAGTTGTGACAGATGTTGCTATATGTCCCCTAGGAAACAGTGGGGTCCTAGTTGGAAACTGTTACTCTAAACATATCCTTACATATCCATGCACACATATAAACGATAGTAAAAATTTTCAAGTTCTATTGTATTTGTGTGAGTGTGTGTGATGTGTACAGGAAGTTCATGTGTGTTACAGTGCAAAGTGGGAATCAGAGGACAGCTTTCAGGAGTCAGTTCTTTTCTTCCACTGCGGATGCTGGGGATGGAACTCAGGTTATCAGTCTTGGGCCACAGGTGCTTTAACCGTTGAGCCATCTACTTGGCCTTGAAAAATGCTTTTTAAAATGCTTTTTAGCACATATCCGTCTATATTTTCTTTTCATTAGGGAACCTCTTTGTTAGCTTCTGTAACCAGACAGATAAAAGTAAGATCCTATTATTTAACATGGTGAACTATTTCCAAGTATATGGGGAAAGAGTATTTCTTGACAAACATGGCTATTACTTTCTGTACAATGCCAGCTCAACACTGTAAACTGGTAGAGTATTTTCCGAAGCTACATAAACACTTCTTGAAGGAATGGATAACAGAGAGTAAGCTGTTTAAATGCCCTGAAGGAACAGGTTACATATTTTACAACATGAATATCAGATATAAAATAACTTTCCCTTGGTTTCTACTTGCTAGCTGTACTTTAAGACAGTCCACAACATAGTCTTCCCTCAGCCTCTCTATCTCCATTGACAAAGGCTGGAGATCTGGGAGGGGAGGGGCACTGGATCCCAGATGCCCCAGGACTCCACACATAGAAGCACAGGCTGGCCAGGGTAATGAGCTTGGGGTGCTGCCTGATTCGTGGGTGTCTGTCAGCTTCACTCCTTCAACCAGGACTGATGGGACAGCCAGGCCTCAGGGATATGTCTGGTACACCTGAGGGCCCCACCCACATCTGTCCGGCTCTGTCAACACCTGGTTTTTGTGACAGGTGGTGGCCTTGGTTCTGGAGAAAGTGCCTTTTCCAAGAAGGTGAGGGCATGACTCCAGTGTGGTGATCAGCCCAAAGTCCATTCTGGCTGATTCTGGGCAGCCTGCCCAGTTCCTTCTTGGAGTGCAGCTGACCTGGCATGCCCTCTAGATTTGATTTTCTGTTTCCTGGAGGGGTATAGTTGGCTGCTGGGCAGGTGGCCTGTGCCAGCCATAATTAGGGTCCACTTATGGTAGACACTCTACTTGTGGAGGGCCTGCTAACCATTATGTCCTCTGGGTCCAAGTTGGGTGAATCTGTACAGCAGGTAGAGGGGACAGACCAGAGAAAAAGGAGACTGAGGATAAGACCATGGAGAGTGCTGAGTATTAGATGAAGGTTCATTTGAACCTCCATGGTCTTATCCACACAGTCTCTGTCTCTTCTGCCTCCACTGTGTCTCTCTGTTGGTAGTGTTGGCTCAAGTGAGAGAAGAAAATACGGCAGCTCTCTTCTGTCTGCAGTTTCAGTTTCTGCTGTTTCAGGGTGGTCCACTGTGGTCCCAAGCATTACATAGAAAATTCCAGAATAAACAATTCAGAAGTTTAAAGTTGCATGTTGCTCTGATGAAATCTCCCAGCACCTGCTCCACCCCACCTGGAATGTAAATACCTCTTCGCTCAATGGCTCCGTGCTGTGTACACCACCCACACGTTAGCCACTCTGGCTGACTTACCTATCAGATTCCCTGCTGCAGAACTGCAGTGCTCTGTGTCTTTACTTAACAACAGTTCTCAAAGGCAGTTAGCCTGTGGCAGCTTTTCGTTGGCAGTTCTACTTTTAGCACATTACCGTCTCAAGGCAGAGTTGTGATTGGAGATTTTTTCAGCATATTGTTACAATTGTTCTACTTTGTTACAATTTGTTGTTATCTCCCACTGTGCAGAGTTTATGGATAAACTTCATCAGAGGCATGCGTATGTGTGTGGGGAGAAACACAGTGAACAGGGGTTGGCACTAGCAATATTTCAGTCATCCACTGACAATCATGGACGGTGTCTGTGACAGGGGCAGCTGCTGTGTTTGGTGTTTGCTGGGTTGCCCTGCAGGACCAGAAACTTGTGTCCATCCCAGAATTTCCTTTACCAGTCTCTGGTCCACCCTTCCTTCCTTACCACTAAATCTGTTCTTGGCTCTTTGTTGAAGGAGTGATTGGTATTCTTGTGTGGCCTCTTGTGAATGGGGACACCTCTGCTCCCCTGAGATGCTGTGGTCACTGTTGGTTTCCAGTCACTTAATCCTGTCAGTTCAAGTCGTGCTAGCTTGGCCTCTCACTGGCACTGGGCAGAACTGCCTTTCTCCTTGGATCTCTTCCTCTGGTACCCACACCTTTTCCTTCCTCCCAGAGGCACCCCTTCTCCTTGCTGCACATTCCTGATTCACTTAACCCCGTGACCTCTCCGTCCTTAGAAGTACCGACTGTACAATCCATTTCCGGTCTCCCTGCCTATCTCTTTCCAGCTCTTCCTACTGGACAGTCGCTCTAGCTGATTGTCACTTGTCTCAGGTCCACTGGACTGGGTCAACTCCACGCAATTCCATGGTCCCCTGCTCCTCCCGTCACTGAACAGCACCATCGTGCCTGGGAAGACAACAAAGCAGCTTATCGGTGGGATGCAGTTCACATCAAGACACAATGGCGTTCTTTACAAAGTCACTCAAAAGTACGCATGGAGTTTCAGAAGACTTGAATAGGCAACGTGATCCTGGAAAAAGAGCTTGAGGTGTTATAGTGTCTAGCTTCAAAGCCTACTGAAAAACAGCACAGTGCTGGAATGGAAACCAACACATAGTCCAGTAAAACAGAGAAGCAGGAGACAGGTCCACACATCCAGAAACAGAGGTGTCCAAAATCACTCACTGAAGAGTGAGCAGTCTGCTCAGTGACTGGTTCTAGGACTATTGGGGTCCATAGGTAGAAGAAAGAAAGTAGATTCTCATCTCTCATCACGGGCAAAGTAGCTCAAAATGGACTGAAAATGTAGAGCTCAGACTGGAAGCTATGAAACTACTGGAGGGAAGCATATGGGAGGCACTAAATGATGTTGATCTGGGGTGGCAAGAATCAGGCGTGTGGATGTGACCTTAAAAGCACAACGAACAGGAGCCAAAGCAGAAAGGCAGGACTACAGGAAATTGAAAGCTTTCCATCCAGAAAAGGGAACAGAGTCAGTTGGCAGAACAGAAGAAAATATTTGCAAACCATTTTATCTGACAAGAGATTAAGTTCCAGGATATATAAGGAACTCAAACTCACCAGCAAAATTCTTAATAATCCATTAAAAATAGGCGAATGAGCCAGGCATGGTGGTGCCCACCTCTAATCCCAGCACTCCAGAGGCAGAGGGTGCTCTGTGAGTTCCAGGCCAGTTTGGTCTACAGAGTGAGTTCCAGACAGCCAGGATTACACAAAGAAACCCACAAGGTAGAAGGAGAGAACTGACTCCTGCCAGCTGTCCTTTCACCTCCACTTGTGCTCTGTGGCGTGTCCCCTGTCACCTGCAATTCACCTACTAAATCAAACTATCCTTAAAAAATATTATGCGATCAATTACCTCATTCTTGGTTGTACGTCCAAAGATATCGAACCCAGTATGCGGAAGAGATGCATATATTCTTGTATGTATGGAAGCACTGTTCACACTTGCCAAGATATGGAATTAACCTAAGTATCCATTAGTGGATGAGCAGATGAAGACAATTTAGCAGATAGACACAGTTAATATTAACCAGGCAGGAAAAGAATATAGTTCTGTTTGTCATTGGGCAGCAATAGGGATGGAACCAGACAATACTGTCTTGAATGAAATAAAACAAGCTCATAATGACATGTTCCCATTTATATATGAAAACTAAAAGTTTCCTTTATTTTCAGTTTTGTCTTGTATTTATTTACTTATTTTGTATGTGTGTGGGGTCACGTGGCACATGTGTGGAGGAGGTCAGAGGACAGCTTGGTGGAGTCAGTCCTCTCTCTCCACAGGGGTCCCAGATATTGAACTCAGGTTGTCAGGTTAATGGCAGACACTTTACCCTCTGATCCATCTCACCAGCCCTAAGAACAGAAAACAAGGCTGGTGGGATAGCTCCCCCATATACTAAGTAAATAAAATGTAATTAAAAAATAGAGAACAGAACAGTGATTGCCAGGTGGTGGGGGAGACAGAGCAAGGCTGGCCAGCAGGTGCAGAGGGAGTAAAACCAGTGTTCAGAGTCCTGTGGCACACATGGGGCAATCACCCTGTTATCCACAACAAATCGGCTGGTTTGTTTTGTTTCTTAAGATTTATTTATGTATGAGAGTACATTGTCGATCTCTTCAGATGCACGTCAGAAAAGGGCATCAGATCCCATTACAGATGGTTGTGAGCCACCATGTGGTTGTTGGGAATTGAACTCAGAACCTCTGGAAGAGCAGTCAGTGCTCTTAACCACTGAGCCATCTCTCCAGCCCCAAATTGGCTTTTTTAAAGAAGACAGTAGAGGGAGCTTTTGAATGATCCCAACACACAGAATTAAGAATACACCTGGGGCAGTGAGTATCTTTGGCTACTCTGATCTTCTATCTTTTGTAGCTGTATTGATATGGACATGAGTATGTGCAATCGCTGTGTTATCATTATATCCTTAAAATCCCATCAAGGTAGAAGAAGAGGTAGGCCTCCACTTATGTGTGTTTTCTTCTGCCATGTTCTAATTGTGCAGTCCAAGCAAGTCTATTGCCAAACCATCTTTTTATTATTAGATTAATTTGTTTTATGTGCATAAGGTTTCACCTGCATGTGTGTCTGTGTACCACCCAGATGCTGGGAACCAAACCCAGGTCTCCTGCAAGAGTAACAAGTGCCCTTAATTGCTGAGCCACCTTTCCAGCACCTAGACCATCTTTTGAAGTCAATTATGTACTCATTTGTTCTGCAAATAGTTATGGAGTATGTTCTAGAACCAGGAACTGTTCCGGTAGCTTATGTTCTACAAAGGACAGAAAGACAATTGGCTGGAAAGAATGGAACACACTGCAGGGGTGTAGTATTAAGGACCAGAAGACAATAAGGCTGGGTGGGGACTGGGTCAGGGAGCCAGGAAGAACTTTGTTGTTTAGGTAAGAAGAGACCAAAAGAAAATGTGGGGTGCACTGGAGATGTTGAGTCTCTTCATATCTTTTTACCATTGACCTACCTCTTGACTGTGAGTCAAATCTGTGGCTTGCTTCCAGAAAGGAGCAAGACTATGAGATCTCATCTTTCATATCATACGAGCATCAGTCTAGGAAGACTTTATAACTATTCTGCTCTGCTGACAAAAGCTAACTGCTTGCTGCACTGTCAATTCCTAGTGAGAGGGCACTAGGCTGGGAGCTGTAGGTAGTCCTGGAAGCTGACGGAAGCCTCCAGCTCAAAAGCCTGTCAGAAACTTAGGAAAGAAACTGAACCCTGCCAACAGCCTGAATCGACCTGGAAGCAGATTCCTCCCTGTTCAGCTGACTACAGCCCCACAATACTTTGCACAGACAGAAGAGGCCCAAGCCCAGTTGGCCTCATAGAAATGGCGACACAGGTATGTGTTGTTTCAAGCCTCTGTGCTACACAGCAAGAGGAAAGAGGAAGTTCCTCTATCTGTCTGTCTATCATCTATCTTTTCTTCTTCTATCTATCTATCTATCTATTCATTTGTTTATTTGTTTACTTATTTAATGTATATTGATGTTAAAAAGCTATTTTGAAATAGTTATTTATGTATTGTTTTGTTTTTGAGACATGGTCTCACTACGTAGACCTTTCTAGTATGGAGCTCTACGGGCTGGCCTCAAACTCATAGAGATCCACTTGCTTTTGCTTCCCCAGTGCTGAGATTAAAATCAGGCACCATTGAATCTTGCTAGGAAGAAGTTTTTTCCGTCTCCCTCCCCTCCCTTTCCCTCCCCTTCCCCTCCCCTCCCCTTCTTCCTTTCCCTCCTCTCCCTCCCTCCCCCTCCCTCTTTCACCTCCCTTTCCAGGTGGTGAGGGAGCCGGAGTGAGGCTGGCCAGCAGTGCAGTTATGAAACTTAGGTATGTCAGGCTTAGTGGCAGGTGCTACTCCCTTCCCTCCCCTTCTTTGCTCTTCCCTTCCTCTTTCTCTGTCTCTTGTCGTCTGCCTTCCCTTCCCTCCCTCTCTCCTTCCTCCCTTCCTCCCTGCCTCCCAGTACTGAGGATGGACCCCAGGGTTCTCTTAGCCATGTGCTGGACAGCTGAGCCATACCCCTGGCTCTAGTCTTCTTATTCCTCTCTCCATTTCCCGGTCTGGTTCAGTGCTTGGCTTCTAACTGTGTCAGTACTCCCAACTTGGGATGGGATGTTCCTGGGTGGGGTTCAGGTCCCCATAATTTCTCTAAGATCGTTTACTGAGGGATTGGGTGCCCCACCCCCCACTTCAGGTTCATTTTTTTTTTTTTTTTTCATCAGACCCAAAGGCTGGAGACCCTGGTAGGGTTAAGACTGGTGGACACAGGCTGTCGGAGCTTGCCTTGAGTGGAAGCTGCTGAGCTAGAGTCCATTACAGGTTGCTGGTTTTCCACCTTCAAGTTAACTGTAGCTTGGCTGAGGCAAGCTCTACACTACCCACTGCATTTTGCAAGCAAGATACTGTTTTGGCAGCTGTGAAAGCTTAGTGGGCAACCTGTGCTTCACCAGGAGCGAGACGGATCCAGCCTGGGGCAGAATCATCAGAGTGAGGCAGGGCAGGAAAGCCCAGAGCTCATGAACGGATTGCAGAGTTGGGAACAAAGGGCACAGCGGACACCTAGGAAGCTGGCTGATTCTGACTGTGCCTTTTAATAGCCAAGGTGCTGCATAACCATTCCCCCAGTAGCTCCCCTGGGCCTTGGAGGATGTTTGGCAGTGCTTGGTTATTTTTAGCCCTCCAGCAACTGGAGCAGAGCACTCAGCAGGGCTGCCTTGATCTGGGCTCTGGGACACACTCAGTGGCTTTCAAAGAGGGACCAGGAACTCTGTAGGTCTGGTCCAGCTCCCTGCCCCACTTCTGGGCTCTTTGTAGGGCAGGGAGAGGTTATCTGCAAGAAGGATGTCTGGTCCTCATGAGATGCCTTCCCAGGGTGTATATGGGAGAGAGCATGAGAGCAGGCTCTCTCTGGGAGAAGAGAATAATGGATACCAGAACCACCGGGATCTATGGACAAAGCAAAAGCTCCAGGTCAACGGTGTGGTGTGGAGGACCCCAGTGGACCCCAGGTAGAGGAGGGAGAGGTAGGCAAGAGTGACAGGAAACCATTTCCTGGGTACCCAGGGAAAGACATTCAGGGACAGCTTGCTGCTGTTCATGAGCCTGATGCTGTATCTCTTACTGTTTGCAGTTAATAGGTGAGCCCTGAACATTGATCTGACAAATATTTGCTTAGAACACTGACCTAGGGGACTTACATGTCAACTCTTCCCTAGTGGCGACCTGAGAACTGGTCCCTTGATCCCCGAGGGGTCATGTCCAGAAGAGACCATTTCCCCACAGGTGGCCATACAGTTCCAGTCCCACCTGTGGGACCAGTCTATACCTGCAGGGATTCTTTATTTCAGTGCAAGTGTGGTCAGAAGCAGTCAAGATTGGTCACAGCTGTCTCCACAAGGTCCATGCTGCCTGAGTCCTGTTCCCACCCCAGCTATCTTGTCCACCCCAAGACTAAAGGAGAGAAAGGCCTCGTTTCTCAGAGAAAACAATCAGAGGCCCAGGGAGCATCTCCCAGCACAAGTCTCCAATTCACTTTTGCATTTGTATCTGTGTATGCGAGTGCACAGATGCACACATACCACACACACCACCACCACCACCACCAACCACCACCACCACCACCACCATCCCACTATAGTGCCATTTCTCCCAGCTGTCTGGCACCCTGGATCCAATTTTGATTCAGCCACCATCTCCTCCTGAAGTCTTGCAACTCTGATTCTTGCTTTGCTCCATTTTTCTGGGTCGGAAAGCAGGAAAGAGTAAGCAGCAGGGTCAAGCCCACACAGTACATGGGGAGTTCAGGTCAAATCCAGATGCAAGCTATTTCCTATGACAAGAAGAGAAAGAAACCCAGGGAAACACATGTACCTGTTCTCTGAGATTCTGGAGCAAGTGCTGATGGGAAGGGCTGGATAGAGCACAGAGCTGCATGCAGTGTCTGAACTGGCTTCTTGTGTACGCAGGTGTCAGGGATGTTCCTCGGCTTTCTTAGTGCTAAACTGGGGAGAACCTATAAACTCTGGGTGCCTTAGGCTTTAAAGACTGACTAACATTAAATGACTTTTTGGGTAGGGTTCTCTGTCACATGAAGCCAGGCTCTCACATAATGAAATCTCTGAGGTCTGAGAACCTCCACTGCCTTTACCTGTCCTGTTCCCAGGAGCAAGCGTCCATCTTACTTTTGGTGTGGCTGTTTTTTTCTCCAAGGTCTAGCTCAAAAGGCTATCTCCTTGTGATGCGTGTCCTCATTTTTACCCTGTGGGATCATGAGTTCTTTTCCTGAGATATTCCACGCTCAGTTCATCTCAGTTCACTCTGAATTGACACCATCATATCTGATTGATGGGTCATTATTTTTTTCATGGTATATTGAGCCATCTTGCTTACTCATTTAAAGGAGGTAATGTTTGTTTGCTTTACAGGCAGTGGTATGCTGGGAAAACAGCTGTCTGGGAGAAAAAAAGCACCTGATACATTGAGCCAGACAAATCCCATGGTGTAAATATTCCCACCATGGTCAGTGTCAAGCTAGAATGATTTACATGTCATTTATAAATCATCTGACGATTTATAAAGGTGAAGGCAGGCTCTCTTGAGACAGAGCTAGTAAACCAGCTTGCTGTTCCTGGTTCCTGGATCTTAAATGTTTGCACTTGGGGCTGGAGAGATGGCTCAGCAGTTAAGAGCACTGACTGTTCTTCCAGAGGTCCTGAGTTCAATTCCCAGCAACCACGTGGTGGCTTACAACCATCTGTAATGGGATCTGATGCACTCTTCTGATTGTGTTCTGAAGATAGCTACAGTGTACTCATATAAATAAATCTTAAAAAAATATGTTTGCACTTAGTAGGTGTGCCTAGCCACAAATCCTTGGAAAGAATATTCAATTCTAATTTTTTTGGGGGTGGGGGGTGGGACAGGATTCTCTTCCAAAGCCCTTACTTTCTTACTTTTTTTCCAGTAAGAGTTAGAATGGGAGTCGGGGAAAGCCTTTTCAAGTAGACCTGCTGACATTTCTTCTCCCTATATCTAATACTTCTTGGAAACTTGACTTTGGTAAAGAACTGGGCCTGTTCTTTCATTGACTGGAGTCGGAAGAGGGAAGGAGTGACTTCAGAGGCTCTAAGCCTGGATCTCCAGAGGCCCTGCCTCTTACTCTCCTTCTCTTAGGCTCTGGCTTCTCCAGTTCTCCTGTAAGAAGCCCAGACTACTATGCTTACAAACATCCTGCAGAGAGCCACCGTGGGAGGCAGAGATGCGCCATTTCTCACGAGCAATCCCAGACCAGCTAGTCCACAGGAGCCCAGCAACAGGCCAAAGATACCCAAGTAAGCCAGCTGGGAGCAAAGAAGTCACCCAGGCAAGCCCAACCTGCATGGCCAATTGTAAGCTATATGTTCTAACCACTAAATTTTTGCATTTTGTGGCTACTGTTGTTTCCAAAGCAGAAGCTAGCTGTAAACCATCCTTACATTTATTGTTTGTTTTTTGTTTTTTTGAGACAGGGTCTCTGTATGTAGTCCTGGCTATCCCAGCTCTTGATATATAGATCAACTGGCCCCGAACTCACAGAGATCCTACTGCCTCGCCTTCTAGTGTTGGGATTAGAGGTGTGTGTCCACCCCATCCTTGCCTAGCCCATCCTTGTATTTATTAAGATTTAGCTTCTGGCTGGATTACCCATCTCAGAGTAAAGTAAAGATGGCAACTTGTTCTCTTCTGTCTAATAACCGCACACAAGGACTCCAGTTGTCGGTACAATTGGCCCCCACAGCAGCTGTGTTCTGGAAGATTCTTACCACACCCTAAAGAGCCCACAGGAACCCTGATTGTGTTTAAATTGCTGACAAGTGGGTGTGGAGAAAGCAACTTTAATAAAGAAGAAACCTTTCTTCTTTACTAAGAAAGAGAAGCCTACTCTTGCTGAGACAATAGGGAAGGTGCCAGAGAGCACGATTGACCGAAGAGTCACACAGGATGTGGACACTCATCAGACCTGAGCTAAGCTGACCTGGCCTGGCTCTTTGACTTTGCCTGTGTCATCATGCCTGGGGTTGGGAACTGCCCCACCCCCGCCAATGAAGACTCCAGGCGTCCTTTCCAGGAAATGTACAGGCAAGAGCAGGAAACTGTTGAGTTACCTATTTTTCTTCCCCTGAAAAATGATTTTATTGTTTTGGTTGAACAAAAACATCCTAACGTATTGAGGATGAGGAAGAGAAAGACACTCGGACCTTAAAATAGACCTGATACACCCCTACTTTGGGCTGGAACATCCTTGCTTGTAACCTGGAGAATATGTGAAAAACTCCAACTCCACCCATTCTGCCCTCTAGGTTTGAGCTGTCGAAACTCCCTGGTGGCAGAAGGGTTCTCTAGATCAGGGGAAGCAGCTCTCGAAACGGCCTTGTGGCTGCTCTGGGGGGGGCTGTGGTTTCTCTTCATCCAGCTGGGTGACCTTGAGTAAATGACCCAACCTCTCTGATACTCTGCATAACATGGGGCAAGATGAGAGAGTTCTACCTCCCTTCACCCTTGACTATTTCCCACAAGTTTAAAGACACAAACCAGGAGTACTACAAACCTGGCATGCCACAGATGGAGGTGTGTGTAAATTTGGTTCCATCACTATGTACCTATGTGATAGCATGGCTGTAGTGATGGTACCACACTCTGATGGTGCCACAGCTTATATATGTGTGTGTACGCATATATAATGTATGTGCATATAATATATGTATGCATATTCACATAATCTATATCTATAGATAATAAGCATATGTTCAGAACTTTGGTGATGTTATCATTTTTCAGTTTCAAGATCTTTGTTCTGTTATTTATGGACACCTGGTGCGTTTTCTATTTTTCCCTATAAAACTTTTACTGGGTGTTATATATAGGAAGCATCTTTGGTGCTTAGCGTAGAAGATTGTGACAGGATATACTGAAACAATCTACCTAAAGCATGGGGTTTGTACCTAAGACAGCACTGCAGCAGCCATCAGTTCCTCTGCTAGAGCGCGTTCCAGATCAGACACTCAAGAACTGCTGGGAGGGGCAGGGTGGGGGTTGGGGTGGGGGTGGGGCAGCCAATCTGTTCTCCAGGCCAGGGTCATTTTCTAACCTTAAAGTCTTTCCATGGTTGCTCTCTTCTGTTGGGGACAACCCATCAGAGCCCTCTTCCTTGCTGCCCTTCCCTCTCTTGAGGTCTGGATCTCATACTCAAAGGCCTTGGCGGAGCTAGTCTCCTGTTTTAGGTAGGCGGTAAAACAGGGAACTTGATATTTCTCTCCCTAGGCTGGGAGTAAGGATCCTACTCTGCCTGCTCGCAGGGCCCTGAACTCTCTGGACTACATTTCCCAGAATCCCTGACTCACTGTTTTTCTGGTGGGTGCAGCCAATGGGAGACAGTAGCAGAAGATTGCCGCTCCGAGGAAGGGAGAAGCCGAGGTGGGAGGTGGGTAACCCTCTCCGCTGAGGGCGGTGGTCTTCTCCTCCTCAGTTCCAGGTTCCAGTGGAGATACTACTCCCTTCTCCTTTGTGCTTTCAGCCCAAGGAAGCAGCATTTCGAGCAGATTGCAATTTCTGGGTTGCTAAGTCATCTGGTTCCGGTTTCTAGCTTGTCTGTCATCTTTTAGCAAGGCTATTAATAGCGTTAATTCACTATTGAACTATTCGGCCTTGGCTCTGTTTTTCTGATGGGATTCTGCCTGCTCCAACTACCGTGACAGTCATCGAAGCAGACAGTGTGCCTCCGTATCCACAGATCCCAGCAACCGAGGATTAAAAACATGTGTACCAAATACATATAGACGTTTTTTTTGTCATTTCCCTCTAAACAGTATAGTTTAGTACTATTTTCATAGCACTGACATTGGACTAGGTGATATGAGTCATCTAGAGATGGATTAAAATATGGAGGTTGTATGTAGATTATATGCAAGGACTTCACCGTTTTAATAATGTGAGTGTGTGTGTGTGTACTCATGCAGGTGACATAGCATAAGTGTCAGAGGCTGTCAGAGGACAACGTGTCAATTATAGGGGTTGAATTCTGGTTTGTAGGTCGTGTTCAACAGCAAGGGCAAACGCTTTTGCTGCTGAGCTATCCTAGCAGGCACCACTGTCATTTACATAAGAGTTTTGAGCATTCCTGCATTTGGACGTCTTGCAGGCAGGAGGTCCTGTAACCAATGCCTCCCAGATGCCAAGGCTGAATGTATCTGAACGTTCTCACTCTGTAACTTTGATGGCCATAATTTTACAGATGAAGTTTCAGAGGACTTTTTCTATGGCAATTTACAGTTGAATCTTCCCTAGAGGGCAAATGCTCATAAAGTCTCTGGTAGATTGTTAGCAGCAATGCCTATACCTATTTTCCTAAGGGTCAAAGAAGCTCGCTTGCTCCTCCCTCCTTCTCTTCTTCCCTTTCTCCCTCCCTCTCTCTGTCTCTTTTTCTGATAGGGTTTTTATTGTAGCACAGGCCAGCCCTGAACCCATGATCCTCCCTTCTAAGCCTTACTGGTATAGCTTATGGGAAACCACCATGCCAGGCTCATAATTCAAACGCAACCCTTCTTCTGAGGGACAGATGGAGTCTATTTCCTACTTCTTGAAGCCATAGCCCTTATGATTTGGCTAACAGTGTGGCAGAGGCAAGCCTCCGGCCCAAGAGCCCAACAGGTTTCCATGTAACCTGCCTCAGCCAGCCTGCTGGAGGATGAAAAGACAGGGAAGCAAGCAACCTCCCTATCAGAGCCTATCTTGGATAAGCCAGACCACAGACAAGCTGGTGGTGCCTCCAGATGTGTGTGGGAGCCCTAAGGAAAGCAGGCTGAGGCCAGACCAGACTTGGGAGTAAACCAAGCATGCAGCAAAGAGCACAGAGCAGAGAATGTCATTCATTCCCTTGAGCTTCTGGCTCCTAACACATTCTGTGTCTAGCAATCCCCAGTGCCAGCGAGGACCACCTAGGAGTGAGGCAGTCCAGTAGCTGGGTCTGACCTCAATGGCTGCCCAAAGGAAACATGTATATGTAGTTAAACAATGGAGTCTGCTGTTCAAAATGCAAATGCTGACTGCAGTGCTCAGCTCCTGCAGCAACCTCTGTTGTTCAGGTGAGGTATCACCTGAGGCAGGACTCTGTAGGATGAGCTGCCCTGGTCCTCTTCTGTACTTCAAAGTGAGGCAGAGAATGGCTGCTAGTTGCTTGCTTCAAACATCTTTGCTTATTTTATCACTGACTAGATATGATGTGGGCTTATTTGTGCTGGTTTTCCTTGATGGCTTATCCATGCAGAAATCACTGGACGGATCCTGGTCCAGCAGGAAGGCATTGCCTTTAACCTCCAATTCACTCTCCGTGTCCAGTTCTATCTCATACTGAGGTAGCTTGTCTATGATTGGCTTGCAGACAACAGCTAGTTGGTTACCCTTTGGGACTGTTAGAAAAAGCTATTGGGCCTGCGAGGCACCTTCTAGAATAGTTTATGGAATCATCTACACAGATGTGTCCTTGGCTGATCATCTCCTTACTCGATGGAGAGGGGCACTGCCACTGCAGGACTTCAAGCTGGGGCAGGACTTTCCTTACCTCGGCAACCTGGAGTCACTGAAGACCTATCCTCAAGGACATCAGAGATTGTTTAAGAAATGTCAAATGCAGGTCATTCCATGATGCTTTCCTGACCCACCATTCTGTGATGTGGAAAAGTTATTGCTCTTAATAATTAACCTCCTAAGTCCATCACTGCCTGCTGGGACATCCTTCTCCCTCCTTGGGAATTACCTAGTTCATCTTAAACAAGTCTCCATCCTTAGTGCTTGAAAGTCATGGACCTATTGGTGGTTTGCCCTGTCCATTCATGTGGTCCTGTTTCTGCACCTGCAGGCAGGGTACCTGCTAGTCCCTTCCTTCCTGTCTGAGACCACTCCAGAGGCTCTCAGTCCACAGCTGTCTGCCCCTATTCTGTACTCTCTATTGCTCAGTATGGAAATTCATGTGGGGCAGATGTTTTTGGCACACCACTGGGCTGTAACTAAGCTGGAGGGTGGGGTGAGTGTACATGTGTGAGTTCCTTTTGTCCCTGGACCATCTGGGCTCTCTGGTGAAGGAAGCTACAGATGTATTTACGGTGGCAATGCCTATGGAAGCCTGGCAATAAATAATGGTGGCCAAGAATTTTGGAAGCATGCCATCCTTGGAATCAAATTTCTCTACAGGTGTATGTAGGATCAGGAGGCTCCTACTGCATGCTGTATACAACCCCTGGTTAGAATTGAGAGGTTCCTCCTGCCACAGAGAGGAAACCGAGGCTTAGAGACATACAAGGACATGATCCAAACACCCCAGATCTGTGGCTCTTACTGGGTTTCTTCCAGAGTCTGGACAAACTGAAGCCACTCCTAGAGCTGGGCATTGGGAGAGCTGGTAGGTTTAGAAGAAGCTCTGGGCAAGTCTTTTGGACACTGGGTTCCCGGTACTGTGATCCCTTGCTAATTGAGGGGATAGGAGGGCCTCCTAGTTCATACTGACAGAGAGAAGTACTCTTTGGAGCCTATTCTGGAGTTGCTCCTTCAGAACATATTCTGGGTCCCATAGAAGGCTCCCAATCTTTGGGAAGCATCCAGGGGAGGAACCTTGTGAGATGGTTAAGTCAGGAAAGCTTTTGACAAGTTTTGATAGATCTATCTATCTATCTATCTATCTATCTATCTATCATCTGTTTATTGATGAAGGATTGATTGGTTCTGGGAGTGGAATCCAGGGTTTCTATAAGCCAGGCAAGCATTCTGCCCTTGAAAGCACTCCTATCTCCAAGTGTTATTTAAAAAGTGAAACAGAGCAAGTCTTATAATGGTTACAATGTATATCTTGTGGATACATGTGGATACATGTGTAGATATATAAGTTTATATACATGACAATGTGCTTCTGTATGTTTTTGTGAGTATATACACACATGCACTGTGGGCTGGCTTGTAAGCACATATACACGTGTTTATGTATGATTGTAAGAATGCAAGCATATGTTTACACACATATATGTGTGAGTTTGTGAATAACAGCCCAGACCCTGGGATCATGTCAGATCTGGTTTTGTTTTCTTTCCACAGAGTAGACGATAGTGCAGTGACAAGCCATCTGTGCTGATAGGTACAGCCTACTGTCAGCATCTTTCTGCCTCAACTTTCTTCCTACTGAGTTCTTCACTTGGGGCCACCACCAGTTTGTTACTGCCTAAAGATGACCAACAAAGCAATGTATGCTCCTTTTTAAAAAACAAAACAACAACAACAAATCCCCAAGACTAAAAATTCTACAGACACAAAGAAGATAAAAATTATCCTTTATCCCCAAAGCAAGAATCCTGGGCAATTGCTTACTAGAATTTTCCTCTCTGGGGTACTGCAGTGACTTGAGAGTCAGAAGAGACACAAACGCTGCCATTCCACAGTCTCCTCTTTGACCCCATGAATAAGTCTCAAGGATTTCTTTTCGCCTTGTTCCTGGTGTTCTTGAGTCCCTCTAGTCGTGCCCAAGCTGTGGAGACAGACATGTAGAGCTGGGTCTAACCTGAGACCTGCCTCACTTTGCTGACACAACCATCCAGTCCAAGCATCTGTGTCCTCGGCTCTAAAATGGCATGAAACCAACCACCATCAGGGCAGTTGTCTGGGTGTGATTGGTGGCTGTCCTTTTCTGTCTGCTTTTGTGCCTCAGTCACATCCCTGTGCCCCGCCCCATCCCCTGCCACTTTTCTCTTTCTGTTCTATATTGCAGAGGGCTCCCTTGGCTTTGGCTGCCAGGTAGGGTTGGTCATGAGTGGAAAACTTAAGAGTGGACACTGGGGACATCAGGATGTTTCTTCTCATCTTCCTCTGCTTTCAGTGGTGTCTCAGGCAGTAGTGGCATCTCTGCTGTGACTCTGGTTCCTGCTGGTGACTTCAGATCACTGGCTCAGGTACATCTACCTTCTGCTGTCTTCTGCTGTCCAGGCCTGGTGGTGACTGACTTCCAGCAGCTATCACATCCACACTTCAGCTCCTCAACAATTCAAAGCTCAACAACCAGTTCCCAGCATTCAGTTCCTTGCATGAGGCAGCTGTGGTTTTGTGCAAAAGCCCTATGCAATATTGAAACTGACAAGCAAGGCTGCCTCGGGATGGGACTTAGATGATTTCTCATAGCACCGTGGTTTGCAGCTATGGCCCCTTACGAGTTTGTGACAGTTTTACCAGTTAAATCAAGAATTTCATAAGCCCTGCCTTCTTGCTCACCACCCAATAGTCTCTTTTTGTTTTGTGGTAGCATGGTCCAGGAGTAAGGCATGGTCTCTGGAGCAAGGGAGACAGCTCAAGTTTGAATCTCAGAGTTATCATTAACTGAGATTAGTTAGTGGGTGACTGTGAACCATATTTGGGGTTGTTGTAGCTCAGTAGTAGAGAATCTGCCTAGAATGTACAGGACCCTGGCTTCTATCCTAGCGCGGCGCGCGCACACACACACACACACACACACACACACACACACACACAACACAGACAGAGAGAGAGAGAGAGAGAGAGAGAGAGAGAGAGAGAGAGAGAGAGAGAGAAAGAACAAAAATCAACCAACAACAACAAAACAAAAGCGAACAAACATCCCCCAATATAAGGGATAAGGACAGCTAGTTCATGGAGCTGGTGTATGCCCGGTGCTTGATATGCACTGTTATTGACTGTTAGGATTAAATTGCCAGCACACCCCTTCCTTCAAGAACACAGGGGACTTTCACTTGGATTTGGACCCCCCTCTTATTCTTCCCAGTCTCTATTCAAAGAGCTCTGTGGGTAGGTTTACACTGCTGCCAAGAATCATGGGAAAAGGAAGAAAACGACCTAGAACCTTCCTGTCTAATATTGGCCTTGGAGCAACCCGGGGTTGAGATCACCTGACTGGAACCTCTCCCGGATACACAGAGGAGCCTAGAGGAGTTTCTTTTGATGGGTGGAGCCAAGGCCTAGGGGAGGAGAGTCACTCTAAAGCGGTGAGGTCCTGATCTGGCACTTGTGCAGCTGAGACAGAAGAATAAATGTGCAGCTGGAAATGTGTTCCTTCCCCACAAGACACTTAGGAGTAGCTTTGGAATCTCCCTGCTCCTTCTGCCCTCCCTCTAGGCTCTAGGCTTGCTTTACCTGCCACATCTTTTCACTTCTTGTTTACTCAGAAAACTTCTACACATCCTTCAGGACCCAGCTTGAGTTACCTCGGGGCTTCTTTGGTGCCACCGCCACCCAGGCATAATTAAGCACATCCCTCCTGTGTTTTCAAGCTATGGAGCTTCAGCTACGGCACTTGCAGTTCTGTGTATACTTAATAACTTATACATCTTTTATTATGGCACCAAAGGATTGTTGGTAGGTGCTTAGACATCTCACCTAGTGGCAGATACCAGCCGGGACCCTCGTTGTTTCTCTATGAAGTGTCGCGTTTTACAGAATAGGACACACACGGGTGCTCAGGTCCACTGCATCCTAGTTCTAAAGTCCACTGTTTTCCCCCTGTGAATCCTCGGAGGAAAGGGTAGAACCGTTTGATTCTACCCTTTCTGTGTCCCCAGATGCTGACAGGGTCCTGACAAGTGATCACCTAAATGTCGCATGAAATAAAAGAGCATTCCATAATACTGATATGCAGAGGTTCGTTAAACCATTTCCCACGAGTTGCTTTATCCCCGGATATTCTCTCTTTCTTGGACTGGATTATTTCCTTTGGGTCAGTTCCTGGGAGTGGAACGTCTGGGTCCGAGATGTGGCGCTTCCTCGATTCGCCACGTCATCTTCCGCCTTTGCAGAGGCCCGCGGTTCGAAGAGCGAAACGTTCCGGGCAGCCCCGAGAGCCTGGTTCTCACCTCGACCTTGACGCGGTTGTCCTGCAGGTGCCTTGGAGCACCCAGGGCCGGCGTTGCGCCCCGAGCCGCAGGGTTAGATCGCTACCCCGGCCGCGGGATCCGCTCCCCCACCCCACCCCCCAGCTGCTTTCGGTCTGGGGGCGGGGACCAGACCCAGCATCTTCGCCAGGCGGTCTCAAAGCTCTGCTTCCTTATTTGGAGGGGCGGGAGGTGGGGAGCCAGAACGAAGGACAGGGCCTGGGAAGGAAAATATAGGGCATAGGGAAGCGAGGAGACGAGACCGGAGCATCTCAGGGATATGAGCAGGAGGTGAGTGTGTGTGTGGTGTGTGGTGTGTGTGGTGTGTGTGTGTGTGTGTGTGTGAATTCCCCTTCTGCGCGCTACTCCAGGACTGGAACGTGGCAGCTCTCCACCCTCCTGTAGTCATCCCTAAATCGTTAGCTCACCGCAGGGAGGGGCCAGCGCTGGAATCCCTCTCGCTGAGCAGGGCCGCTCCTGTGGCCGGATAGTGGTAATAGAAGGCTCAAGGATACTGGCTCCACTTAACCTCCACGCATGGACCTCCTCCAGCAGTCTCGTCGTCTTTCCTCGGGTAGTTCCTCTCTGATGTAAATTCCCAGAGGTCAAATATACCCACCATGGCAGGAGACATCTGTATAAACGACTAGCAAGCCCCCCAGGGAAGCAAAGCCGACCAGTCTAATGCAAGGGTTAAGGGTGTTTTAACTAGCTGACCGTAATTTTTTTAACGCACGATTAAGGGTGTCCAGTTAAATTTGACTTTCAAACGGGCAATGAATTACATTTTACCATAAGTTTATTGCATGAAATATTTGATAAAAGAATGTCTGAAATATTGCAGGGCAGACAATAAAAATTATTCGTCGTTTAAAATACAAATCGAACCAGGCACGGAGCATTGTTATTTGCTAAATCTGTCAGTGCTAATTCCTTCGTTCCTTCCTTCCCTCTCCAGGTTTCCTCCCCTAACCAGCTTCCTTCTTTTTTTTTTTTTTTTTTTTTTTTTTGCTTTTTGGTGGAGACTTGGTTTCTCTGATACTGTCTTTTAATTTCCCTCCTCCTCTGGGTTTTATTTACTTTAGCTAACTCACCCTGGGTCTCAATTTAAAAGTCTTTGATGCTACTGCTAGGGCTGGGGTTGAGGCAGGGTAAGCTTTAGGAGGATTTCTTAAGGACATTGGAAGGAAATTAAACTTCCGAAAATATGCTTGATGCCCTTACCCCCCACCCCCACCCCATTTCTTTCTAAGGAAAATGTGGGTTGAGTTCAGTTTGTGTCACGGGAGCACAAACAGCTGAATTAAGGCCAAAAGAATTCATTTCTCAAGCCTCCACCATGCTGCCCCCCCCCCCCCCCCCCCCCCCCCCCCCCCCCCCCCCCGCAACAAACGGGTTTGTCTCTAGCTACATGGGTGTTTTCTCAGGGTTTCTATCCACAGCTGAACTTGTGCAAAGAGATCTTGAACCTGTAGGTTCAGAGGGACCCGAGGGATCTGAGAAATCAGGAACAGGAGGGTTTCCCACACAGTGAGGCACGTGGCCAGTGTTTAGCAGTCCCCAGCACAGGCTGGCCCAGTCTCACAATGTAAGCTCACAGGAATTGTGACAAAAAAAAAAAAAAAAAAAAAATCAACCCCCCACCCCCAAGCCTCCCCAGATAACTCTAGCCTGAGACCCCGGAAACCAGACAGAGCAAGGCTTCTTAGTTGTGGCTTAGGGATGGCAGCTGAGTGTCAACTCCCTTCTGATTGCTAATGAGCAGCTCTAGTGCGTCACCCCTCTGTCTGCTCCTTGTTGCAGCATCTTCTCCCCCACCCCAACAGGACCAGCTCTCAGTGGCCTCTCTTCTGGTCTTCTTCTCTACTCTTCTTGGGACCCCTTCCCCCATCATATACTCATTTGAACCCTGCTCCCTCAGCCTCCGTGGAGACATCTTAGTGTGATGGGTTGGTTTATCTTACCATTATAGCTGCTTCTTGTGTTTACCACATGGATTCTTGATGTAAAGGCCAGAATGGTAGAGCCCCCCAGCGTTTGGATTTCTGAGGCTTAGAATTTCTAAGTCATTGTGGTACGAGGCCTTCCTTACTCTTAGTGTTTCCCAAAAAAAAAAAAAAAAAAAAAGAAAGTAAAGGAAGGAAGAAATAAAAGAGAGAAAGAAAAAGAAAGAGAAGATATTTAGTTTTTTTTTCCAGAGAGATTTGTCCCAACTCATTTGACTTAGGACATAGCTTCCCATCACCCATGCAGCCCAGTCAGCTTGATTCCTCTAACCAGATGGAAAGAAGGCCTTTGAGGGAGATGAAGCACTGGATGGTGGGTTTATTATGCCATGACATTGGTGACAGATAAAGTCTGGGGAACCAGCAAGGACACTCATGACAATGGTAAGGCTAGTTTTCCTGGAGAAGCATTTGACTCCGTGGACACACTTTATTGTATGGTGCAGATCTGAGTCCAGGGTGGGTGTAACCATTGAGATTTCCAGGATCTTGTGACCCAGGACAAAGCAAACCAAAACAAAAGGAACAACAACAAAATAACACACCCGAACGTGTAGGTAATAAAATAGAGACTTTATTAAGAAAGAGAAAGGGACTCCCAAGAATGAGCTACAAAATGACATGCACTCAAAATCACCCGGCCAGGCTCTCAGGTCCCTTTACAAGTCATTTGCATAGCACCTGCTTCTCCATGTTTGTTTGTTCCGGACTTTTGTTGTTGTAGTTGTTGAATGTAGCCCAGGTAGGGAAGAGTTTCTAGTCCTTTCTGGCAACAGGCTTCCTTGCTTATATTAGTCACCCCACCTCTCTCCACTCACTCCTCTTCTCTCAGCCCTCACCAGCCACAGAGAACCAGACTGCTCCCACTGCACTTCCCTTCCAACCTGGGGCTTCCATGGATTTCCAAAGGCCACAGTTACAGTTTGAGAATCTTTGGCAAGTGTCAGGATGCTTTTGGTAACAAGCATCAGAAACTTGACTCGAACTGTGGTACCCATTCCCTTCAAATCTCTTATCTGTCCATCTCTGTAGACCCAGTTTATTTTCATCTGGGTCCTTTGGGGTTCCAAGTCTTGTACCCACCAGACCTGCATCTGTGTTCCTAGTACCAGGATAACAGATCCTTTAGGGCCCACTCATGACACTCCAAGAACATTTCACTTACGACATGACTTCAGTTTAGCTGTGCCACCCACTGGGATAAGTGGTCTAGAATTTACTGAGTCTGGGATGAGTCAGGGTCCGACACACAACAACTGCCAAATAGTTGAGAAAGAGTGAGAAGATATTTGTGAACAGTTTCAAGTTTATGGAGGGCTGTCATGCAAAGACAGGGTCAGGTAGGAGAGCAGAGGGCCCAAATGAAGGAGCCAGGCATCCTAAGTTGATTCTCAGCCAATCCTCTCTAACAGATGAGGTCTTTTATAGCCTGTGTCCTCTGAGGTACGCAATTGTGTCTTTTTTGTTTTTCTTCTGTAGTAGGAGTTGACCCCATCCTTGGCTGGGTTCGGGTTGGATGCTGGAATGAGGCCTTGTGCGCCTGTCATTTATTAAGGGAGTGTTCTCAGGGGGAAAAGAAGGAAGCAGTTCAGAGCAGAGAGGAGACCATTCTAAGAGGAGCTGAGGCAAAGTCTCCAGAGGGTGAATTCAGCAAGTCTCAGGAGGTGTGAGAGACACCTTTACAAGGTCAAACCTTGCCTAAGCTGTTGGCAAAGGATGTCAGGCCAGGGAGGAGAATTAAGTTCTAAGTACACTGTATTAGTTACCTTCCTCTTTACTGCCACCAAATATCTTCCCAGAAGCAACACTAGGGAGGAGGGGTTTATTTTGGTTTACAGTTGGGTGTCTTTAGTTAGTTTAGTTTTTTTTTTTAATATTTATTTTTATTCAGGTGTGTGTGTGTGTTCAGGTGTAGAGTTCAGAAGGTTGTCAGATTCCCTGGATCTGGACTTACAGGTGGTTGTGAGCTACTTGAACTAGGCGCTGGGTCCTGAACTGCAAGACCAGCAACCACTCTTAACCACTGAGCCATCTGAGCCAGCCCCAAGGCGTTACTTAATCCAATCAAACTGTCAATCAAATTAACCAAATACTGTCCCCTCATGCAAGGTGACTCCAAGAGTGTTGGGAAGAGCCCCAGCCACACACTGAAGGAAGAGGAGAGCTTCAGATCTGGGAGGAGCCAGGGACGCATCAGTGGCAAAGAAGGGTCTAAGGAGCAGGATGGGGTGGACAGTCTGCCCTGGGCCAGTTCTGGCACCAGCCCTCCCCGAGGACGCAAGATCTCAGCAGCTGACCCCCATTCCTGCTTCACCTCCAGACATCCTCTGCTTGGCCAATGTTAGGCTGACTGCTTCTCAGTGTCTTCAGCTTCTGAATTAGTTGTCAACATTTAAGTCTCAGGCATTTTTTCACGTAAAAATCCAGTTCTCTGGCTCCTCTGGGGGAAAGCAACAACTAGGTTTGTAATCTGTGGTAGATACCACAGAGTCTGGCTAAGCCCAGAAACATCACCTTGGGGAACAATATCATAGACCGCATCATTCTCTCATGTCCCAAGCATCTGGGAGAGGGAAGAGAAAAGAGAAATGTTTTGTTCTCATATCTCCAAGGTGAAGGGGAAAATCTGCAACCAGGGAGGTTAATGCATATTTCAAGTATTCCTGAGTCTAATGCACAGACTCAGATCGCCATTACCGAGTGTCTTCTGTGCCTGTAGAACCCTGTGTATGTGAGCTGTGTGTCCTACCAGACCTCAGCCTTTCCACCGGGATCCAGATGTCGGGCCTCCCTCCTCCATCCCGTTTTGTTAAAAGCAGCTGTCTCTACCCCTCTTCAGCTTCCCAAGTGCTGATTTCATTCCCCCCCCCCACCCCGACAAAAGTTTAGAGCCAGGAAAGAAGTGGTTTGGCAGAAAGCCAACATGCTGTGGGAGGAAGAGGACAACGTGGAGAAAGTGGGGGCCAAGTAGGGGCTGAGCAAGAAGGCTTGGACCCAGGCTCTGAGCACGCCAAGAAGCCAGGCTATCCAGTGGATCCAGATGTGAGAGTAGCCTCTTCACTTAAAGGTGGAGCCCAGAAAGTTTTTTTACTCCACAGTTTGTTCCTGGTGTAGCCGGAAAGTGGTAGAGATGAGTCAAGGGGCAAGAAAAGGGAGAGAAGATGGATTCCTTCCCTTCACTTCCAAGCTGGAGCATCGACCCCGGTCCTCCACTCACCCCATCTCTGCTCTGGCAGCAGATTTTTGGACCTGTGTGTTTGCTATGCTCGGCTGAAAGGAGACCAAGGAATAATGAGGTGGTTAAGGGGTAACCAAGGCCCAGGCGACTGGCCCACAGACACACCAGGTCCAGGAGGAGCAGGCAGCTCAGGAGGCTCGGGTGGAGGTGGGTGGGGGTGGGGCCTGCACCGGGCTCTTGGAGTCTCATGTTGTTCCCTGCCCCCATTCACAGCAGCTCCTTAGTTCTTCTTATCCATTCCACCCCCACCCCCAGTCCAGCAGCGAGCCAATGTCTTTGAGGTCTGGAAAAATTCCTTTCCCCTTAAGTTTGAAAAGAAAAAAGTTGAAAATTTCCAAAAGGAACACGTGAGTAAGGCACGAAGGGAAACCCAGAAGTGGAGCTTGGGGAGCTTGCAGGGCACTCTTGGCTGTGCCAACTTGATCTACTGCCTTGGGGAAGACACACTGGTGGGCACGCTCAATTCTCCAAGAAAGTGCAAGGTGGGGCTGGAGGGGGTCTGTTTTTATCCTGGTGGGATCCAGCATCTCTCCTATGCTTGGAGCCTTTTGGGAAGAAGGGGTTCTCCATTCAGCCCCAGTGTTTCCTGAATCATGTGGTCCTGCTTCCTTTCCCAAGAAAGGCACCTCATTTAACTTCTATCTTCTCTCAGAAATCTCTGGCTCCTGGCTAGGGATGGCTCCCTGTGTGTGTGTGTGTGTGTGTGTGTGTGTTGTGTGTGTGTGTGTGTGTGTTGGGGTCAGGTTTCCAGAGGCCACACCAAGCTCAGACTGACTCTACTCTGGATGGCCATGCTCCTGCAGATGCCATGGGGGTTCTTGCTCGTAGGTTGTGACACTTTTAGGATTCTCGTGGTTCTGACTTAAGGGATTGAATTTATCCATAGACAACCTACCCGATGTAATGCTATGAAGAAGTTCTACTTGGGCCGCTGGCACAAGATGGCCCAGCTGGTAAATGCAGTTGTCCCCCCAGAGCCTGATGACCAGAAGATGGAACTCTTCTGACCTCCACATGTGCGCTGTGGTGTGGGCTTGCACACATAGACATACACGCTAAATAAGTAAATGTAAAGGCAAGCCACCACCCCTTTTCACATTTGCATGTTAATGTAATCAAAGACAAAATGCATGTGGCTTCCCTCTCCATCTTCTCCCTTCTCTCCAGGGGCAACCACCATCTTCCAGGACTGTATTATGCAAGCATATATGTGCTTAATAAAAAAATTCATTTCTACTCATCTATAATTATCTATTGCTATCTGTAGGACATTGTTCCAGGAGCTATCCTGTAGACAGCAAAATCCTCAGATTTTCAAATCTTTTGTTTAAAAAAGCGCAACATTAGCATATAACCTGTACATATCTCACCCCTGGATTATTTATAATGTTGAATATAATGTAAATGCTATGCAAATCGTTGTTAAACTGTATTGTTTAGGGCATCATGGCCAAATGTTCAGTAGAGACATGATTTCTTTCTGAACTTTTTTTTTCAGTCCACAGTTGTTTGGATCCACAGATGCAGACGAGAGCCTCTGTATCTCATTTTCCTAATGTTTTTTACAATTGCAGTTTTAAGGTCTGATTTCTCTGGGATTCATCTTCATGGGAGGAGGACGGTAGGGAGGGATCTAACCTGAGCTTTCTCCCAGATGACTACCCCCTGGCAGGGATGAACTGGGATCTTTTGAATAAGCCACTTACGAAACTGATGCTCCCAGAAGGCTGTGCTGACATGTATTAATGGGGAGGCAGGAGAAAGGAATGCTGTTGACCCCAGCCTTGGCCCGGCAGCCTCAGCCTTGGCTCTGTCTTCTTCAATAGTTCAGTTCAGGTTACAAACTTGCATGTTGCCTGACTGAAGCAGAGGCCAGCAACTGAGATGATCTCTTTAGTAGATACCTTGGTGATTGATTCCTCCCTTTCCTTAACAACTTGATCCTCCCCCCAGGCTCTTCCCTCCCCTGGCACGGGGCCCTCTGGGGAGTGTGGTTTTCTCTAGCCTTTCCCTTCAGACTAGAGTTCTGTGGGTTTCTACTTGTTGGGCACCCCCTAGATCTCATCACTGTATCTAAAAGGCATCATCAGAACACACCTTTCAGTGAATGTTCAGACTTCAGGAACGGAGAAAACAATGTTCAAGAGAAGATTAAGCTCCTTGCTCAAGGTCCCACTGTGACTGAATGCAGGATTGGCAGTGGGCTAGCCTCTGCTTCCAGAGTGTGAACTACTGCCTACCCAGGAAACTGTCTTCAGAAACCAGCAACCTTAGGTGAGAGAGGTCCAGGTGTCCCCAGTGGACTCAAGGTCAAGGACACTGTCATCAGCATCTCCATTCTCTGCAAGGTATTGCCTTGGGGGGGGGGGTGAGGGATGTGGGTGGGGGGAAACTGCTGCAGGCTGTGCTGTGAGCTCAGTCAACAGAATTCCGTCTTCCTGCCTGGCCTTCTGGCTCCTGTGAGTACTCTCCAGAGGCACATGCCCACTCTGGATGCTAGACACTCACAGGTTGTATCAATAGTAAAGAGCACAGAGAGACCAACCCAAGCGTGGATTTCTTGGTGAAACTGACCACCACCACCACCACCTCCACCACCACCACCTCCACCACCACCACCACCTCCACCACCACCACCTCCACCACCACCTCCACCTCCACGTCCACCACCACCACCATCACCATCACCACCACCACCTCCACCACCACCACCACCACCACCACCACCACCACCACCACCTCCACCACCACCACCATCACCATCACCACCACCACCTCCACCACCACCACCTCCACCACCACCACCACCACCACCACCTCCACCACCACCACCTCCACCATCACCATCACCATCACCACCACCACCTCCACCACCACCACCACCTCCACCACCACGAACACCTCCACCATCACCCCATCACCACCATGGTGCATATGGGATGCCTCTTGCAGGCTTGTCCCTGTCTGTCCTGGCTCCTACAATGCTGGGACTGTCCATTATCCCATTCATTCTTCACAGGCCACCTGGATAATTGTTTCCTTTTTCTAAATCTAAGCGTATTCAAAGAGAAATGACTTTGGCTTGGCATGTGAAAGGGGCCAGGGCCTTACACTGCTGGATGTTTGGGACTTGAAAAGAACCAGGAGGCTCCCCATTCTTGAGGTCAAAAGCGAGTGGCTTCATCTCATTTGTCACCCGCAGGGGTGCCAGATCGGGCTAAATAGAAGGATTTGCTTTTAGTTAAGAAGAATGACACTGGATCTGGTTCTGGTGTGTTTTGGGATGGGGGTCGGGAGGGAGTTTTGTGAGGAGGACCTGGTGGAGTCGGGATCAAACTCAGGTCAGCAGGTTAGCATGACAAATGCCTTTGTGTGCTGAGCCATCTTGAGAGAGGGGAGCTAGGGTTCAGGTACAGCCACTCAGGAGAGCAAATGGGTCCCTGTGTGGGGTCTTGCTTCTGGAGATGCTCCTGGGAACCTGAGGCCCACAAGTAATGTTGGGAAAATCTAGCACTGGCTCAGGCCACAGAAGGCACAGACCCCAGTGACTTCTGCAGTTCTCTGTGCTTAATGAGGAGCAAGGCTGCCTTTGCAGACAGGGCTACACACATTTGGCTCAAGGGCCAGCGGGAAGAGTCAAGTCTACACAGATCTGTATCTTCAAACTCTTACTGTTCCCTTGAACTGAGAAACAAGGCAAGGTAACAAGCCCTTGGCATGATGCAGATTGCTGGGGTGGTGGTGATGATGGTGGTGGAGGCGGTGGTGCTGGTGCTGACGCTTGTACTGGGTCGTGCTGGTGGTAGGGTAGTGGTGGTATATGAGAAGAAAACACTGTATGTGTAGGAGCCGATTTTTTTTTTAAGTTTTCTTTAAACTTTCATGTTTTCCTTTTCCTTTGATAAATGTCATTTCCTTCACTTTTATTAAAAAAACAAAATCAAATCCATACTTTTCATAGATCCTATACTGGTCTTTAGCACTGAGTGCTTGTTGGGAAACCTTAGGATTCAAAACAGAGACGCCTGGGTCCACCCTAAGTGATTTTGATTTAGTGGGTTGGAGTGTGGACTGCCCTGGAGATTGTAATTTGTAGTTTAGGCTGAGAGCCCCTAAACTGAAGGAGTGAGTGCTACAGAGGTCAGAGGAAAATGCTGCCAAATCTGGATATCCCCGAGAGGTCACGGGCATTTGGATGGCTGCAGACTGGGTAACTCCAAGGGACACCAAGGCTGCAATGTGAAGGGTGCCTCCTGGATTAGTGTAAGTATGGATATATAATTTATGTATCCGCAGATACATAATTTAAATACTAATTGCATCTGTTAAATCTAGCCCTCTGGAGGAGGACAAAATGACATTCATTATGGAGGGTACACAACATTTTAGAAAGCTTAGCTCCTATCAGCTGAGATTTTTCAAAGCTGATAAAGGCCAGGATACAGACGGAAAAGAACAAAGCAAACAAAATAGCATCAGGAGCCGAGCATCAGGCTGGAACTGTGAGACACACACAGGCCCGGGGGTCCGAGAGCGTGAGTGGGCAGCTGTACATGGGGATGGGGGTCTGAGAGCACGAGCGGGCAGCTGTGGGAGCAGTGTGTGCGAAGACACCGTTGCCTTCCCTATACCCAGCACCCTGCCTGGCCCTGCAGCAGCTCAGCAACTGTGTGCTGAGTGAATAAATCAGGAACAGTCCGTTTCCATGATCAAACTGATCCATAACTACACATCCACTATTTATGTTTGGCTCTTCCTATTATTTACTTATATTACATTTATTTAGTCTTGTACATGTGTACACATGGCATGGCACATGTGGGGAGGTTGGAGGAGTTTGCTCTTTCTACCGTGTGGGTTCCAGGGACTAAATCAGGTTATTGGTTTTGTTATCAAGTACCTTTATCCTCTGAGGTATCTCACCGGCCCTATTAATATTATTTTTGAGACAGAGTCTTGCTATTGTAGCCCAGGCTAGCCTCACACTGGCCATCCTTCTGCCTCAGAATCTTGAGTGCTGTGCTTAAAGAAATGTGCCACTTACTATATTCAGCCTCAAACTATTATTACTGTAAATTTCTGAAACACTAGAGGATGTTGCAGACTCCTTCCGCATCCCCAAATACTCTGTATCTGTCTTCTAAAGCAACAACGTCTCATTAAAATTTACAGAATGGGAGACAATGGTAACAGGGCTGTTATTCAGTGTATAGTCCAGAGCTGACTCTCTGCATTGGTCCCTTTAGTGCCCCTTATAACAGGGCCCTCTGACCACAGGGCAGTCCCTCTGTCTGGCCTCTTGTCTCCCTCCTTACATTCTTTTGTCCTTCCTGGCTGTGAGTCTGGAAGACCTCTGGGAAAGTGTCCTCACCCCGAGTCTGATCTGCGTATCCTCAGGATCTGGTAAAGGCTATCCGGTGACCTCTGTGTGTAGTGAAGGCTATCCATTGACGTCTGTGTGTAGTGAAGGCTATCCATTGACCCCTGTGTGTAGTGAAGGCTATCCGTTGACCCCTGTGTGTAGTGAAGGCTATCCATTGACGTCTGTGTGTAGTGAAGGCTATCCATTGACCTCTGTGTGTAGTGAAGGCTATCCGTTGACCCCTGTGTGTAGTGAAGGCTATCTGTTGACCTCTGTGTGTAGTGAAGGCTAGCCGTTGACCCCTGTGTGTTCTTCAGTCTCATGCCCTTGTGGATTCACAGAGCACAGCATCTGTCTTCCCCAGTCTGTTCATATCCTCCAGAGAGGAGCTTCTCCACCTAGTTTCTGTGTATACTGCCAGATCCCAGAGTTGGTGCCCACTCTAAGTCACATACTTTGTCCACCCAAGGTCACACACTGTCCAACCAAGGTCATCAAGGTCTCATACTTCATGACGGGCTGAGATTCAGTCACCTTCGGCTGCTACTCCCAATCTTACCACATTGCCCCATCTCCCAGTTTCTGGAGGACTTGGCACCCTTTCCCCAAGCCAGTTGTCTGCATTTCCCTGCCCATTCCCACTGTTTTGCTTGCTTCTAGCGTGCTAAGTAAGGGCTCTTGCACTGAACCTTACCCAGTACCCCAAGACCCCTGCCAATGTGCTACTGGGATATTGGGTCTAGAGAGGGGACTAAAGGAAGCTGGAGGCAGGCAGCTGAAGCTGACCTCAGAAGCAGCATCTTGGAGTGATCTCCAGGAGGAAACTTGTTGAAGTGGATATATAGGGTTGGGAAGAGTTGTGGGTCATGAAAGGAGCCCAGGTTAGAGAATTTGAGGATCAGAGAAGAAAGGCTGGGTGGTCCCAAGTCTGTGTGGAAAGAGAGGTTAAAGGAGCATGTGTTTAAAAGATTTTTATTTTTTATTATGTGTGAGTGTCTTGTGTGTAGATGTGTGCACATGAGTTCAGGTGCCTACACAGCCCAAAGGCATCAGATCCCCCAGAGTTTGATTTATAGGCAGCAGTGAGCTGCTCCATATGGGTGCTGGGAACTTAATTTCAGGTCCTCTGTAAGAGTAGCACCGGCTCTTAACTGCTGAGCCATCCCTGCAGCCTTCGGGGCATTTTTGTTAGAAGGTTTGGAGTGGGCTGCTCTTGTTTTGACTTTTTAATTAATTAATTAATTAATTAATTATTTCAAGACAAGGTTTTTCTGTGTAGCCCTGGCTCTCCTGGAACTAGTTTTGTAAACTAGGCTGGCCTCAAACTCGTAGAGATCTGTCTGCCTCTGTTTCCCTGGTGTGCGCCACCACTGCTGGGCACCACTGCCTGACCACCTTTTTGTTTGTTTGTTTGTTTTTCTTTTCTTTCTTTCTTTTGTTCTTCTTTCTTTCTTTCTTCTTCTTCTTTTTAATAAAGTCTCCCTATATAACTGTTGTGGATAACCTCAGCCTTGTATTTTGATCCTAGTTCCCAGTGGATAGCCCCAACCTTGTACTTTGATCCTAGTTTCACTTTCCTAGGAGGGGTTGCAGAGGATGATTGAATCTGTGCACAGGTGATGTCTTGTAAACCTTCTGTCCAATTAAAACTTGTAAAATAAAGGCTAGAGCCAGTGATTGGGCAATAGAAGAGGAGGTGGAGAAAAAGGCTTAGGGGAGGAGAGAGTGAAAGAAATTCGATATAAAAGGCAGAAGCAGAGAGACAGAGGTAGAAGCAGTAAGCAGAAGCAGAAGGGAGAGGAGAAGGTAGTCGATGGAGGAAGGTGAAGGAGTAGGAAGCTACAACAGAGGAGCCAGAGCTGGAAGGACAAGCACAGCCTGGATAAACCACAAGTTAAAAGGGATCTCATAGCTGGGGATTAGAGTAGTGTAGTGGTAAATCTGCCCAATCTAGGCGTGCAATTTATACCATAATTATTGAGTTGTGTTTTCCTTGACTGGTCCTATTAGGTCGGAGATTTCCTGCAACAGTTGTTTGTTTGTTCGTCCTTCCTTCCTTTCTTCCTTTCTTCCTTTCTTCCTTCCTTCCTTCTTTCCTTCTTTCCTTCTTTCCTTCCTTCCTTCCTTTCTTTCTTTCTTTCTTTCTTTCTTTCTTTCTTTCTTTCTTTCTTTTCTTTCTTTCTTTCTTCTTTCTTTTTTTCTTTTTAAATAAAGTCTTCCTATGTAACCCAGGCTGGCTTTGAACTGTGATCCTCCCAGTGTCAGGCTTACCCTCCTACCTGCCATGGTCTCCATACTCCTTCTTTTCCTGAATCCTTTAATTTTGTAGGCCTGGAAGGCTCCAACAGACTGGACTAACAATCAAAATGGAGACACCCATGTCACCATTGTGTGTCACTAATGGGAAACTAAGTTGTTATCTGGGGGCAAGGGTTGGGGGAGGGAGCTAAACTTCCTAACCAGGACAGTTTCAATCTCATGGTGAAGCCCATCCCTGTAACCTGAGGTTAATGGATCAACTATTTTCTTTTGTTCTGTCTTGATAACTCTGCCTCTCAAAGACAGTCATTCTTGAATGTCCAATCTGCCTTTTCTTCTTTGCCTCCCACTCTGTCCAGCCCTATTCTGGAGTGAAATCTTTCCTAATTCTAGAACCACAAAATGAAGCTACCCATAGGAGGGACAGGTGGTCCTAGAGGCCTCCCCATGGGCTTCCTCAGAGCAGGGCTCTGGGGCTGGGGAAGATCACTGAGGGAGTTCTCCATTTCTTGCTGTGAGCACAGAGGACTCTGGTGTGTGAGGAGTTGACAGGAGCCAGAGAGTGTCACATGACTACCTACTGAAGTCCTTTGTCTTGCTCAGCTTCCCCACTTGTAAATGAGGCAGCAGACAAGGCCTGTATGGCAGTTTCACTCACTAATACCCCCAGGAGCTCCAGACTTCTGCTCACCCACCAGGTCCATGATATTTTTGCAATGGCGGCCTGGGCAGAGGAACACATTGAGAAAATGTCCTAGGTCACACTGATGCTGCCCACACCAACAGCATGTTCCAGAGAGTGGCAGCGAACTAGAGCCAGAAGAGCCAAATGTGTGAGGTATGGGTGTAACTTGGGCTTAAAACTGGGTTGTCTGCAGCTGGGACACAGCCTCTACAGTGGCAGGGATGGGGTGGGGTTGCTAAGTGTCAAGGAAGGGCCTGGGCTTAGGCAGGCTGGGGTCGAGTTCTGCAGAGCCTTAGAATAGGAAAGTCAAAACTGTTGTCCTGGGTCTTATGAAAGCCCTCAGGTCAGTGAAGGGGCCTGGAATGTCATTTATTGAAATGCTCATTGTTTGACTATGATGGTTAAATATTTAGACAGATGGCATGTGGGTTATCTTTCGGACTCTTGTCACAGGCCTGACTGGAGTTCAGGGATAGTGCCATCAAGCCCAGCACATGGCACCTTTAAGCTTATTGTCTGAGAGAGTCAGATGGGAGCTGAAGAGGGACTGAAGAGAAGTGACCAGGTTGTGAGAAGCGTTGCCAAGACCTGCAGGCCATCCCTAACTTTATGGCCCGAGTGCTCCAAACACAGGCTGTTGCAGAGTTAGGTAAAGGCTGGGATGCTGGGCTTGGAAGTGGAGCTACATGAGGGACAGATCATGGGCCCTTCTAGAAAGAAAGAGAACCTTCAGGACTCCTTTCTGACCCATTAAGGAGAAGCTAACTATGAGGTTGTCACAGGATAGGTTGGAGGAGGGGAGGAGGGGAGGAGGGGAGGAGGGGAGGAGGGGAGGAGGGGAGGAGGAGGGGAGGGGAGGGGGGAGGAGGGGAGGAGGGGGAGGAGGGGAGGATGCTTTGTCTCTAGCTCATTCTGGTTAACTGTGACCCAGGAGTTTTATGCCACATCACAGGCTGCAGCTTTCTAGCCCACGCTTAGGGAGCTGTCTGCCTTCTGGTTAGCAGGCAAAGGGTCCTCACGGCATAAGCTCAGCCACTAACTGGTCAGTAGAGCAGGTGTTGATAAGTGCTTGGAATGGAAGTACGTGTCACCCAAAGGACAAATTCAGAAGATACTTAAAACTAAAAAAAAAAAAAAAAGTATCATAGCCAGAAGCTTTAGAGGTGGGAGATTCTTTTCAAATCTTTCCCACCTTTCAGAGCAGGATGAAGACTGTGAATTTGGCACCTGAAATTTCTCCAGCCTCTTGAGAAGCAACGTGGCTGTGTGCCCCATTCCCTCAGATTTGTCTTTCCTTGGCAGAGAACATATATTCTGAGATAGGCTTGAGGTCATCTTTTCCTCTGGTTGGGAGATTCTGAAAGGATGAGGTAAGCTCTGTGGGTGGGAAGGAATGGACTTGTTGGGTACCCCATCCTGGAAAGGAGAATATTATGGGCACAGTGTGCTCGGATGGGCCTCTTGGAACAGAAGGAGGGACTCTTGGGAGGCGGTTAAGTCATTTTGGTTGTCTGGAGCCTTTCTGATTAAGAAGAGTGATTGAGCAAGGCAGAGCATTGCCAAGGGCTCAGCTGGAGGGACCCAGACTGTGCTGCACATCATGGGGTAACAGCTATTTGAAAATAAGAATCTTGTTCCCAAGCACTTTCCAGCAAGTTTTATGGAAGTCAAATAAACGGCTTGGAGGAGTTTTGAGGTTACACCTCAGTCTGGGAATACAGACAGGAGGACAGCAGCAGCCTTGGAGAGACCAGTGGTTTAGGAAGCCCTGACTCTGGGCTTACCAGCATCTGCCACCTTCCCAAGCTCTTCCTGTCTCTTCTCCCTACTTTCAGCCACCAATTGAGTGTGTATCAGATTCTTGGAGTCACTGTAAGAAGTGACCAGTTTTCAACAATGTATTTTTCTACTTCTGGGACCATGAGCTCCAGAGCTAGAGGTTCCCAGGTCATGCTGTCCTCAGAGGCTCCAGAGAGACTCTTTGGTTTCTTCCTGCTTCTGGGTGACTCCAGAAAGCTCTCAGCTTGGGGCTAAGTCAGTCTATGAATAGGGAATTGGGCTTTCCCCCTCTCAGACCTGGTCTCTGCCTGTTAGGCAAATCTTTAACTTAATTATTCTGCTTTTCCAAATAAGGTCACACTCACAGGTTCTGGGACTTAGAATAAGGAGGCATATTTTGAGCTAGGCTGATGAGGTGTTTATTTACTGGACTACAGAGTGTTTTTGTGAGCAGGTCCTAGCTGGACCAGGTCCTTGGACACGACAGTGCAGTACTTTCTACTATGAATGAAGTTCTATAGGCCTTAGTTTGGTTGTCTACCAAAGTGGCTGGTGAACTCCAGGGTCTCCTCTTTCTAGCATATTCCCAGTGCAGCTCCTGTTAGCCCCTTGGCATCTGTGATGATGACTTTGGCCTACTCTAGGGTTTTTTACCAATATAAGTACATGTACACCCACATACATCTTATCATAGTATAGTACAGTCAGCCGCCACTTCTGAGGGTTCTACATTTGAGGATTTAACTAATCGCAGACAGAAACCAGAAATGAATCACACCTATTCTGTGTGTAAAGTGTGTGACTGGAGGTTAGAAGTGTCATTGTCCGTCTAGGTATGTCCAGCCTTCTGACACTGCAACACGAGGCTGGCATCCACATAGTTCACTCACGAGAATGGTACAGTTGAGTTTTAAAAAACTCATAAAAACACTCTCGTAACTGTCCAGTCAAGTTCATGGGTTTTGTGTGGCTGTTGGTTGGCAGTATCTGTGACAAGGCAGCATAACAGCCGTCTATAGGCCAGCACTTGTATCAGGTGTTAGGAGTGACCTGGAGGTAATCAGGGGTATGCAGGAGGATGTGCAGACTCTGTCACATCCTACGTAGTGGGGTAAGCACCCATGACTATGGCATCTGTGATAGGTGGGACTCAGTGTCTGCATCTTCCCCATATCTAAGTGATTCTGACTCAAGCTACACTGAGAACATCATCACGCTAGGTACACAGAGAAGTTCTGTTTCTGGTAAGCTGCCCTCTCCATAGACAGTGAGTCTTCAATTCCAGAAGCTGTAGACATAGATAATGAACCAAGGAAACTGACTGATTCCATGAGATCATGTGACCTTTCCATGTCATCTAAAAATTTAAATTTCAGTATTTCTTGAAAAAGAATTGATGCGTCTGGCAGCTCCAATATACCACATTCCCAGGCCCGGGGCCAAACATAAACCACCCTGATACCTGGAGAAAGGACTCACCAGTTGGCCCTAGGTCCCATTCATCCTCAGTGTGAGTGGTGAGCCCCCTCACTTGCATCACCTCACCAGCTGCTATAGGGATTTTGGCTTTCAATTTCTATGTGGGGTCGGAGGTCAGCATACACTATACAGCCTGAAGTAATAGCTATCTTCATAGATTACATTGGTGAGGCCATGGTACCCAGATATGTAGACCAAGTGTAGTCTGGATACTGTTGTGAAGGTTTTGTTATTGTTATTGTTTTTTTTTTTTTTTTTTAACAGAGTCTCATTATGTATCCCTTGCTGTCCTAGAGCTAAATGCAGATGAGGGTGGCCTTGAACTCATAGAGCTCCTCCTGCCTATGCCTCTAGAGCAATAGAATTAAAGACTCTCACTACCGTACTACCTTGAGATTTCTTTTTAAAGACAGGGTTTATTTACTACCCAGGCTAATATTTAGCTCTCTGCATAGATGAGGCTAGCCCTTGAGCTTAATTTTTCCCTCTGAGCATGAGGATACAGGGGTGTGCAACCTGCCTTAAAACAAAACCAAAAAACCAAAAAAAAAAAAAAAAAAAAAAAAACCCCATAGTACTGGGGACCAACTGTGAGCCTTGTGCATGCTAGGCAAACCAACCTATCATAGCTCCTCTGTAAAAAAAAAATGGTAGAAGTTAACATTGAACTAATGAACCTTGAATGAAAGAGATCACCTTCTCTCAGTCAAGAGGGCCTCATCCAAGTAGGTGTTAATGACCTTAAGAGGGAAGGGACTGTCTCTCCTGAGGAAAACAGAATTTGTCTGTATTATGTTTTTAGACAACAACTGCAACATCACCTTGTCTCTGGTCTCGAGTCTGCTAACCTACCAGTAGACTGTGAGTTTGCTGCCTTCTATAGTTATATGGGCCAATTCCTTAAAATCTCTCCTCTCCTCTCTTCTCTTTCCCTCTCCTCCTTCTCTCTCTCTTCTCTCTCCATTAGCCGCACCAGTAATAAGACATTAACATCATGAACTCTTTAACATGAGAAGGACACATGACATTTTAATAGTTTTTTTTTTTTTTTTCAAAAATATTTGTCTTAGAGTTTCTAGTGCTGTGAAGAGACACTCCACCAGGCAGCGAGCTTCCTGACTCCATCCCCTTCATGCTTGGTGGATCCTGCAGGGAACAGAACAGCGCTCCAAGATAGTCACGTGGGCTCAGCCACAGGAAGCCCCTCTGTCAGACACCACACACCTCATCTCATCTCTTCATCTCTAAGGCAGCTTGTTCTGTGACCTGCTGCCTCCGGTAGGGGTGGAGCCTGTGAATGCTGCCTAGCTGCAAGAAGCAGCCAAGGCTGCCCCAGAGAGACAAAGCCCTTAATCGAGCATTTGGGCTTTCTTAGAGATCATAGGTGACACTTCCACCTGAGAGCGGTCTAGCCATGAGTACCTTTTCAGAAACAGGGAAAGCACATCTCTTAAAGATAGACAGTTGTAACTTCTCACTTTCCTATGTTTTATCTATGCCTCTGGGCATGCTAGGATACAGGGATTTATTAGTGAATGGCCAGGCTGGTGGGCAATGCAGAGATGGAAAGCTCATTCTTCCATCAAAAAAAAAAAAAAAAAGACCATTTTCTGATGCAGACTGGGAGCTATGTCTTCAGAGATGGAGGCAGCAGCTGAGTAATATTATATTAATTATAACTAATAAATGGTAGTCAGTCAAATGGCACACTGGTGTTATTAACAGTATTTACTGAGTGTTATTACATACTTCTAGGCCCTTCTGAAGGTTTGTAACTCCTTGGTGTGGCAAGCACTGTTTTCTTGATACTGTTACAATGGCAGAACATCACAGGAAGGAAGGACTTGATGAAGTTGACCAGCTCCTGAATGGATAGCACAAGCCCTGAAGTGAACAGCTGAGGACAGCTGCACACACATTACCCATGTGTCCTAAGGTTGGTGTAGATTTTTGAACCCCAGTAGTGGGCAGGATCCAAGGTGGCTCCCAAAGTATGTAGGGAAAGGAGAATGGGGGTGAGGTTGAGAGAAAGTTTATTCTACCCCAGGCCACTTTATCTATTCTGGGCATGATTGTCTATGAATGTCACCTTCTGCTCCAGGTGAGCCACCAGAATCTGTATACGGGACTGAACTCAAAGGGACCTGGAGATTTTGAGTCTAGCTTGAACCTCACAGTGCTATCCTGGTGTCGGGCCCTAGAAGACTGTACACAGTTGCCCTGTCTTTTTCCACCTCTTGGCTATTACCAAGCCATTCTGAAATCAGAACTTCTTAAAAGAGTGGAGCCTGCAGAAGCAAACTTTGCTGTTTTCACATGTCTCCCATGCCTCACTGAACATATGTGGCCGGGATGTGCATGCCACTTGCTGTGTGCCCTGTGGCTTGCTGCTATTCCACCTGGGCCACATCAGTCCACTGGATTCTTGCTTGGATACCATTGTGTCGTCAAAATGCTCGAACAGAGTCAATGCTCTTTGTCATTCATTCCACGGTGGAGCACTAGCATCCTGAAGCTTCAGCTCCTAACCTCAGCATCCTGGGTGTCTGCATTCCCATGAACACGTGCCCTCCCTACCTCCATAGCCAGACATTAAATGCCAGGTTGGTTTTCTTCACTGAGGGAACAGGACACGTTTTGCAAGTGGCCACAGGTCTCTGCCTACATGTGGTCTGTGTGGTCCCAGAAACCCTCATAACAATGCTGCCTAGTGACCTCTGGTAACCCTGGCAAGGCCCCAGCTCATCTTTCTGTACACAGATGCAGCCATATGTGGCTCTGAGCACTCAGTATGTGGTTAGGATGAATGAGGGATTGAATCCTTAATTTCCTTTAAATTGAATTAGTTTGCATGTGAATAGATACATGCCCTCACGGAAGTGGGCTGCACAGCGCTCCAACAAAGGCGATTCTGAACCTGGGCTGTGGCTGGTTTTGCGGTTGAGATACACGCTGTCACACACGTGCTCTGATATATGTCTCAAGTTTGTTCTCTACCTTAAGGCTTTCCTAGGGTCAAGCACAAGTGGGGCGGGTTCATCCTTAGCTCTTTGCACAGGATCATGGCTATGATGGTTTGAATGAGAAATATCCCTCATAAATGCATGTATTTGAACACTTGATCCCTGTAGTGGTGCAGTTTGGAGAGTATATGGAACTTTCAAGAACTGGAGCTTTTGTTAGAGAAAGTGTTTCCCTGGGGGCAGGTTTTGAGTGTTCATAATCTCTCTGCATTTCCAGCTCTTCCTCCCTCCCCCTGCTTTGTTTGCTGTTGAATATGTATATGTATGTGTATATGTATATGTGTGTGTGTGTGTGTGTGTGTGTATAGTCTTTCAGCATCCTGCTCCATACCTCCCCTGCCATTTTGGACGGACACTCTTTCTGGAAGTGTAAGCCAAAACTCTCCATGATTTGCTTTTGGTACAGTGTTTTATCACAGCAACAAAAAGTAATTAATGTAATAACCTTGGCCAGTTCACCAGCATCAGAAGGAAGAGTTGTCAAAGCAGTATCTTCCTGTGTCGGGAGCTTTTAGATGAGTGACTGCCCTTGCCTTCTGGGACTTCTGGCCCGAGGCTGTTGGAGGAAAAAACAGACTCAGCAAACTCTGTTGCTCTTACTAAGCTTCAAAGTGTGACCATTGCCACGTCAGGATTCGAACCTGGGCCCACCAAGGCTGTGACTTTTCCCTAGAAGTCTGGGTGTTGCCTTTCTGCTCCTGGATGACTCTGACATTTACCAGATGGTTGCTGGGATGTCCTGGAATTGGGGGGTCAGCACCGGAAGCGGTCTGCTGTTCTTGGTCCTGTGCTGGTGACCTGGTGACCATTCTCAGCATCTCTATCCCTGCTGCATCCCACCACCAGCATGACTCTAGTATTAAAAATAACCAAGAATGGCAAGAGCGGCTTCTGCAGTCAAAAGGACAACAGATGTTTCTCATTTTGTCTTCTTCTTCCTTAATTCTCTAGACACGGATTAAATATAAAGAAGTACTTCCTGACCAAAGATTTGGATGATGCTGGGAAGGTCATTCAATGGTGAAACTTACTGTCCAGAGAATTCTTTTACAGGTCTCTTTTTAAAATTTAAAAAATCCTTCGACAGTATAATATATGTATGTAATAAATTTCAGGCATTTGCAACTCCCCCTACTCTCTTATCTCTCCCCCCTCTCCTACTGAAACACTTCCTTCCAATAATTCTTGCTCCTATTGTGTGTGTGTGTGTGTGTGTGAGGAGAGAGAGAGAGAGAGAGAGAGAAAGAGAGAGAGGAGAGAGAGAGAGAGAGAGAGAGAGGGTATGAGTGTGCGTATGTGTATGTATGTGTGTTTATAAGTGTGTGTGTCTGTATGAGTGTGAGTGTATGTGTGTGTATGAGTGTGTATATCTGTGTATGAGTGTGTGTATGTGTGTTTATGAGTGTGTTTGTGTGTGTATGAGTGTATGTATATATGTGTATATCTGTGTGTATGAGTGTGTATGTCTGTGAGTGTGTATATATGTGTATATGTGTGTGTATATGTGTTGTAGAGGGAATTATTTAACCCCCAAATTTGCCACGGTAAATCTCCTACCTGAAGTGAGACCAGTAAAGGAAGACACAACTCAATAATTATGGTTATAAATAGCATGCCTAGATTGGGCAGGTTTACCGCTACACTACTCTAATCTCCAGCTATGAGATCCCTTATAACTTGCGGTTCATCCAGGCCTCGTGGTTGTCCTTCCACCTCTGGCTCCGGCTCCTCCGTCGTTGGCTTCCTTCCACCACCGACTTCCTTCTGCCTGCTTTCTCCTGCTCCTCCTCTCTCTCTCTGTTTCTTCTTCTGCTTCTGCCTCCCTTTATATCGAATTCCTCTCACTCTCTCCTCCCCTAAGCCTTTTTCTCCGCCTCCCCTTCTACTGCCCAATCTCTGGCTCTAGCTTTTATTTTACAGGTTTTAATTGGACAGAAGGTTTACAAGACGTCACCTGTGTACAGATTCAATCATCCTCTGCAGCTCCTCCCAGAAGGGTAGAACTAGGATCAAAATACAAGGCTGGGGCTATCCACAACATTGATTCAATCCTCCTCTGCAGCCCCTCCCAGGAGGGTGGAACTAGGATCAAAATACAAGCCTGGGCTATCCACTGGGAACTAGGATCAAAATACAAGGCTGAGGCTATCCACAACATATATGTATGTATGAGTGTGTATGTCTTTGTATGAGTGTATGTGATATGTGTATGTGCATGTACAAGCATGCGCGTGCGTGCGTGCGTGCGTGCGTGCGTGCGTGCGTGTGTGTGTGTGTGTGGTCCACAGAGTGTAAATAGGGTTGTGTTCATGAACATGTGTGGGAGGTTATCAACTGGGGCCTGGGCAGCACCATGAAGAGAGTAACAACCCTTCTCCCAGCCATCATTAGCAGTCAAGAGTCTCTCATGAGCTCTTCCCTTTTCCAAGATAAAATGTTGAGTGGTCCAATCTTGTGTAGGTAATCATGGTTGCAGTGAGTTCATGAGTATATTCACCGTGCAATATCCAGAAGACAGTATTTCACTGCCCATCTCTCCAACCTCTGGCTCTTAGGATCTTCCTGTCTCTGTAAAAAGAAGTGTCTTTGATGAAAGATGCACTAATCTATGGGTCCTAAGGTAAGTATTTAGAAAGCAGTTTGGAGGCTCCAGAGATGGCTCAGTGGTTAAGAGCACTTGCTGTTTTGGCAGAAGAACTGAGTTTGTTTCCTAGTACTCATCTGGTGGCTCATGGCCATCTGATGTCTCTTTCTGACCTCTGAGGGGAATGCATACACATGTGTGTGTGTATGTATGCAAACCACTTACACACATAAAACAAAATGTTAAAGACCTGTTTTAGAAGACAATTTGATACCATGTTTATTTAGCAAAATAATAGTAGTAAGCTTTCCCCTGGGGCCTATGGCCTCTTATGTACAGGTGCTTGGCTACATTGATGCCTAGCATGAGTTCCTTCCTAGAGTGGGCTTCAGGTCCAAACAGTGAATGGTTGGTTGCCCCATAACATCCACGGCACTATCGCACCAACAGGTCCATCTTAACTAGGCTAGTCGTTACTGTAGTTTGCAGAATTCACAGCTGGTGAGACTGTTGCTAGCTTTTCTCTCCCCATATCCCCTAAAGCACCTTCTAGCACTGTGAAAACTAGCTAAGAGCAAAAAGGCATCCAGGTCAACTTCAGCTTGATTTCTTCAAGCCACAAGAGCAGAGTGTGTGGTGTCTTCAGCCATGGGCTCTTATCATAAAGTTCTGGAGGGCAAACAAGAGCAATGACAACTACCAGTTTTAATTTGGGGACTCTAATCAACAACTGGCACCTAGATTCTTGTTTAATAACCTATGGTTTCTGGGAGAGCATTATCCCCTCATGTAGGATACCTCCACTCAAACTTTTTTTAAAATTATAATTAAAAAGCCTATGAGTAGGTTTCCATATTGCCTTGTCATAGATCCTTAGTGTTAGTTCTCCCTGAGTCTCTTAATTACACTGCTCTCAATGACAAAATCCACGAATGTTCCTTAAGGAAAACAGACAAACATAAGGAGAGAAAATACATTGTGACTCTACTCAAAGAATCTTCACCAAAGAGTTACTGCATTCGCTTTTAGCTCTTTTTTTTTTTCTTCACACTTAAGAATGTTTTGTTTGCTATAATTACCACTGTAGATTTAAAGATCTGAGGAGGATTATAGATCATGGGGTTGGGGGCAGATTCAGATCCTCCCTAGAGACCAAAAGAATGATTTAAATGACCGCTTCTCAAATCTTCTAAGGCTACAGACCACATGTTTCAAATCCTCAATCCAACACTGACCCATGCGACCAGGCTGTAGCTTACTCCTTGTTGCTTGATATGGGGGTTTAATGTCACGCCACACAGGTAGTGTTGGGTCTATTAGACAGCATTGTGTCTAGTTGGCCACCATTGCGTCTAGTGGCTTGGCCACCATTGAAATGTCACATTACATGTCTAAATACAATGTCTAAAATTTGACTTAACTTTAAACTTTCTTCCTGATAACACAGGTCTGCTTCAGGACTCATGAGCTCTCTAGTCCTGCCCCCCATTCAGTTTGAGCTATAGAGATATTTTTAGGGGGGAAATATCAGAAGAAGAAAAAATATATTCCATAGCATACAAATAAATCATCTATGAAATTTCAAGTTTCCAATTTATGAGATTCAATTAAAAAGGTTTTATGGAAGTGTGGCTTCTCTCATCTGTGGCCCATGCTTTACTGCTCTGGGCATTGGGGCAGAGGCCAGCACATACAGAGGCAATTATCCTCTGGCTCTACAGCATTGGTTCACAACTTTCTTAATGGCGTGATCTTTTAATAAAGTTCTTCATGGGAGTGGTGACCCCCATCCGTAAGATTATTTCGTTGCTACTTTATAACTGTATTTTTGCCATTGTTATGACCTGTAATGTAAATATCTGTGTGCTTCCTGGGGGTAGATGATCCCTATAGAAAAAGCTGACCTCTCGAGGGGTCTCGACCCACAGGTTGAGAAACTACGGCTCTGCAGAATTTATGGAGTTCTGATGTGTGCTGGTGGCTCCCAGTTTCTCACCTGCCTCTCAGAATCCCAGAGAGAACTCTGAATACCATACAGCTACCCAGGATTACCTTCACTCTGGCCTAGGGTAATTCTGGAGGCCAGGGGCTTAGGGAAACAGGCAGCTAGCTGTGCCTGAGGCTTAGGGGCAGTCTCCTTTGGACAAAGTCTGGTATACTAGGCTGCTCCAGAAGTGGGTGCAGCGTCCGTGTTCCCGGAGGATGGGTCCTTAAGCCTAGCCTAGAACAGTCCCCCTGCAGGATGCTAAGGGCTTCCCTCTGCCCCACCCACCCACCCAGCTCAGTCCTCTGCCACCCCTCCTCAGTCATGGCTTCTTAGAATCCTTGGCAGCTGGAGGGGAGCAACAGGCCCTAAGCCCTGCGGGCTGGACCCGGCAGGAACGCCCCGTCTGGGCCTCACGACTCTCCCACTCTTGGTTCTGTTTCTGGCACCCGCACTGTGGTCCTGAGCCAGCTGCACACAGCGCCGAGCCGGCTCTGAGCAGAGCTGGGAAGAGTGAGCGGAAAGTGTTGGTGCAGGCATTTTCAGCTCGGAGTCCCTCTCTTGTCCTCAACTCCCTTCTCACTCTCCATCTTTAGCTTTCTGACTCCTCTCCTCACTGGTCTCTTCCCTTCTGTTTTTCTTCCCCCACCCTCACGTCCTCACCTGCCTTTTCTTTTTCCCCACTCTGAGTTTTCTAGAAAGCAGAGGTCCCCTGCTTAGGCAGAGCTGAGCTCACTGGTAGGTCCCTTTACATACAATGAGGCCTAAGAGGTCACTAGGCCGACAGGAACTCAGGCCTGCTGCCCCAGGGAGCTCCTTCTAGGGGGGAGCCAAGATGCTTTTGTGTGGGTGAGGTTACTTCAGCTCTAATTCTTAGTGAACAGAGAATAATCGAGTATATTTGTGGGTCCAGTGTGATGCTTAGGCAGAGGCAGACCTTGTGGGATGTTTCTATCAAGTTAATTCGCACAGCCATTGTCTCGTATTTATGCTGTTGCTTTTAGTAGTGAGAATATTTTGAATGTAGTAAGTAATTTTTAAAACACACGATACTTAGCATTAACTGCAATGGCCATGTGGTACAGTAGGTTGTGGATTTATTGCTTGTGTGTTCCTGGACCTTTGTATACTTTGGTTATCCCACCTTCACTCCCTACTCGCTGTACCATGCTTCTTAGTGAGTACCATTTCATTTTCTGCTACAGGTTCGGGGTTCCCAGCTTCTGCATCACAAGTCAAATTAGATGGCTTTGCTGTTCTGAACCTAGCTTGTCCTTGGGTGTTGATTATATAGTAGCAAATGACAGGATCTCCTTTTTATTATTTACTAATCTTTAAGTATGTATGTATTTATTTAAATGTGTGTTACTTACCTTTAAGTATTATTTATTTAAATGTATGTATATGTATGTGTGCCTGTTTATCTGTAGATGTACCATGGGTGGGCAGGTGCCCTTGGAGGCCTTAGGAGGCTAGAAGAAGGTATTGGATTTGCTGAAACTGGAATTATAGGCAGTTGTAAGCTATTTAACTTGGTGCTGGGAACTGAACCCGGGTCCTTTGCAAGAACAGCCAAGTATTCTTAACCACTGAGCCATCTCCAGCCTCAGGATCGCCCTTTTAAAGGCTGAATAGTATTTTGTTGAATAAGTAGCACCTTGCCTCCGTTTTCACATGGAACCTAGGCTGGCTCTGTACTGTCTGTTGGGAACAGTGCTGCGGCGGACAGCAAGTGCTGGTTTCAATCAGTTGGAGGTCTACCCTGAAGTGAGACCCTATATCAATCATATGGTGGTTCTACTCTAAACTTTCGGAGGAGCCTCCGTACTGTTCTCCATCTCCCTCATTTTCATCCCTACTCCTAGAGCCAGAGGTGTCTGAACAGTATCCTAAAAAGTTGACCTTGAGCTAAAGATGTTATCTGTCATTTCAGTTGGGCAGCACCATGAACACCGGGCTTCATGGAAGTCAGGCAAGCATCTGGGAAGGAAGTAAAAAAAACTCAGCATGGGGCACTTGGGCCAAGTCACCTTCAAGGTGGAGTGTGCCGCAGAAAATGGAAGGGCAGGAGCATGCAGGAGCCCCTGGACACGCCCCTCTTAGGCCCCTGAATGCTACCCAAGCTAGAAATCCCTAAGAAGGTCTAAGAGAGAAAGGCTATGGTCTGATTTACAGTTTTGAAAGCTCTCTGTGGGTACCCAAGAGAGTTGACCTGCTGTGCCACGTCTACAGCAGGAAGGCTACTCTTGTCTGGAGGGCTGAGATCCAAAAGAGAGATGAAGGGAGAGGGTAGGGAGGAAGTAGATGCTCTGAGTGAGATTAAGGACTCAGGGGCTAGGAGGGAGGCGTGAGGGAAAGGCAGGAGTGTCGGATGACACGATTCTTTTGTACACTCAGTTCTCAGACTGATACTGTTAGTGAGCTCTGCTGCCAAAGAGACTACCCACCATCTCCATGGTTTTCATCAGCATGCTTTGTTTTACACCAAGACTGGTCTGGCTCTAGGAGGATGAGCTTGAGAAAGTTGACCTGACTTCTTTATAATGTGTGGCTGGAGCACAGGAGCTGGCAGGGCCCAGAGTGAGGCTGGAGCTCGTCCCTCTGAAGTGGAGTGAGCTCATGTTAGTAATCTTCCTGTCGATGTGACACAAGCACATTAGAAGATCAAGTTATAAAGAAGAAAGCTTCGATTTGGATAACACTCTCAGGGTCTTCAGCTCATGGTCTCTTGGTCCTATTGCTCTGAATGTGTAGTACTACAAACACATCATGGTGGGAACATGTAACCAAAAAGGTCTGTGGGCAACCTGGAAGTGAAAGAGAGGGAGGCCCCAGGCTCCTTTTTAAGGGCACTCTCTGCTAGCCTAACTTCTTCTTCCTAGGCCCTTCCACTTAAAAGATCCACCTTTAGTTCCTAGGCTGGTACCAAGCCTTTAGGACATGGGCCTTTGTGGGAGATGTTTCAGATCTAAACTGTACCAGTGTTTTCTCTGTTGGAGATGGTGTGTGCTTTTCAGGAATTCTTCCTCGTGGGCGCCCTTTTGATCCAGTGGTTCTCACCCGTTCCAGTCCATTCTCTCTCAACCAACAATTGCCACATAGCCCTCTGGTTAAGGTCTCCATCTGTTACTGCTGCTCATGGATTGTTCCAGGAGTGGCCCTAGTTGGCCCGAGTACAGCAGGGTACTAATCCCTATGGTTGCTCCTCAGTGTCAACTGAGATTGGGGTCACCTGAATGTTCCCTTGAACTGGGCCTTCTGGAAGCTTCTCCTACATGGTTTGCAGGGATTCTGGGAGATCAGCTGGACCACTTACCAACCTACTTAGCATGCTTTCTCCATGTGGCAAAGAAACTGGGCTCTAAGCAGGAATGCCTCCAAAGCCAATGATTCAAGAGAACAAGACAAAAAATGTGGAGACAAGGCCCCATGAACAGACTTCCCTCTCTATGGGCAGGCCCGTCTTCAGGGAAGGGGGAGAACCACAGTAGTACCTCAGACAATAGCTGCTGCATCTGCCCTGTCTGTGTGCCTAAACCACTCTAGGAATGAAACCACTGAGGCCAAGTGTGACCCCCAGAGACTTCTGTGGTCCGTGACCTGAACTTTGGTCTGGGGATCCTGATACCAGGAAGCTCCTGGGGTTGTTTGAATATGCAGTCATGGTTGAGAGCCTTGGCTTAACCCAACTATGAGTAAAAGTAAACTAAACCCATAAAACCCAGGGAAGGCAAGAAGGCAAGCTAGGTCCGAGGACCTGGGAGGTGACTGGTCCACACCCTTTAGTCTCTGTTGCTATAACAAAGCACTTTAAATGATGGATTTAATAAGAGAAGGTGTTACATGAGCTCACAGGCTTGGGGTCCCATGCTTTGGCCCTCAGAAGGCTGAGCCAGAAGACAATGGCAGGGAGTATGTGGTAGAGACTCTGGTTTTCTTATGACCAGGAAGCCAGAGAGAAAGAAGGAGAAGAAACCAAGGGACTTCAGTCCTCCCTCTCCTCCCTAGAGGCATAGCCTAAATAAGGACTTCTTATTAGATCTCCCTCCTAATGGCTGCACCACCTCCGAGCACTGCCACGCAGGAACTAAGTCTTTGACACACAGAGCAGACCTCTGGGCAGTATTCAAGGTCCAAGCCATAGCCACTCCCTCCCCATATTGGCATGGTCCTCATGGGACTGCTGCAGTTAGGTGCACAGTTTATAAAACCACCCATAGGCATCCTTGGTCTCAGGCTTTGGTCCTAATTTGGCCAATTTTCCCTATTGCCTTTACTAGAAATTAACTTGGTATAATTAACCAATTAACATTGTATAAATTCTCACCAAAGGGCCATCAGTCCCCTTTGTTTGGGGTCCACCAGCCTGTCCACAGTTAGGATACCTTTCCTTCAAATCCGTGGTGCCTAAAAGAAGGCTCCCCACCCCTCATTTCAGAAGCATGCTTATGCATATTCATGGTTCTGTCTTCTGGCTTCACACACTAGAAAACACGATTTATTCCTTAGGCTAATGAGCTCTTCAGTTTCTTTCATGGTAGAGAAAGCGGTCTTGTTTTTCTGGATAATTTATTTCGGGTGCTAGTCCATTTTCTGGAAGGGATCGTTCCATTAAGACGCTGAGCACATCTCAAGAGAAGAGTGGGGCTGAGAAACACAGACGAGCTGCCCACTGGAGAGCTGCACCCAAGGCTGCCGGCAGTCAGGCTGGAAGGAGAGCACGTGTGATCGGAACCACTGAGGTGGCACCCTGTGAACTGCATAGAGGTCACAGCAAGGCAGCAGGGGAGGCTAGGTGTGCAGAGCACACAACTGGAACCTGAAGTACTGAAGAATGAGCTGAGGAGACTTCAGAACCTGGTTCACTCTGCTAATGGAGCACAGAAGAGCACGTTCCCACCTCTGCCTCTCTCTCGTGTTCATCTGGCTCCAGCACCTCCATCCACAGAGTTCCTCTCCACCCGCCATCTGCCTGTGAACTCAGTGGCCCTCAGCTTCATTCCTGCCCTCTGTGCTCTGCTGGCTGCCATGGTGGCCGGAGGTAGCACAGATATAGAAGCAAGCTGCCTTCGATGGAGAGTCTGTCCATGGGAAGCACTAGAGAGGAATTAGAAGCCAGCTGGCATGAGGAGAGGCCCTTGCCTTTTCTGTTGCTGAAGAGGATCCAGGAGGGCAGTGTGCAGGGCTCTACCAACCAGTTCCCTGGCCCAGCAGCCCATAGTGGGGCCTTTCCCTTTTCTCTGGGGCTCTTCCAGTAGCAATGGAGCTTATGGCTCCCTGAAGTTATTACTCTTTTGTTTTATTTATGTGTATGTGTGTGCATCTGCATGAGTTTATAGGCACCATGTATATGCAGTTACCTGAGGAGACCAGAAGAGGACGTTACATCTCCCTGGAATTGGACTTACAGGCAGTTGTGAGTGGCCTGACATTGATGCTGGCACCTGAACTAGAGTCCTCTGAATGAGCTGTACTAGACCTTAACTGCAGAGCCCTCTCTCTAACACCCTTTCTGCAGATATTAATCTTTAAGAGCCTTTCCCTTTCCCTGTGAGCCCTGTCAGCCCTTCCAACACCGCTGTTTCTGTTTAGTGACAGAGAACACAGTCTAAGGCACTCTGTGTCTGCCTGAAACAGTCAGCAGCACCAGATCCCGTGTAACCACGCTCACCACCCATGCACACACACCCTGAGATACAGTGTAATTTATTAATTATGCACAGTAAGGAATTGGGTCAGTATAAATAGAACAACTATAAAATACACAGTCATAAAAACTGTTTAGAACGTAAACATGAAACATTGCTTCTTTCTGGAACTTTCGTTTAGTATTTTCAGACTTCCATTGATTGACCATGGGCAGCCGAAACTGCCAAAAGTAAAACCACAGATAAGGGAGGGACTATTGTATGTTGGTGGCCAGTTTCCTGCATTAAATTCCTTACTTATGGTTGAAATAACTTAGGAGGCCCCTATTCCTCCAACTGAACAGAGACAGTTTTATAGGTCACCAGAGTTGTGTAAAGACTTGTGTTCTCTCAGGAGATAAATGACATAGGCACAGCTGTGCTGTTCTTTTGCAGTTTTCTCTTCAGCATGACACATGCCCTTAGCCTTCAACTAAAGCCTGATCTTCTGTCCTAAGGTGTCCAGGTCTGTCTCAACCCTGGCCACTGCCCCTTTGGCACATTTCCTTTGGCCACTACCTGTGCCAGATGGTTTCCACAACTGGAGACATGTTTCCAGCTATGGTCAATCCAGAACACAAATGGTGGGGCTCTAAGCTGCCAACCCATTCCAGCCTTTGGAGGTCTAACATTCTGTCTTAGACTGCTCAGTTTGCTTGAACAGCAAGCACCCCGCTTCTCACAGTTCTGAAAGCTAAACTTCCAAGGTCAAGGTGTTTCATCACAGCTATGATAACCCAAGCAGGACAGCTGGACTGCGTAGCATGAGTCTGTAATGCCAGCGCCCTACGGGAAGATGAGAATTGGAAAGGAGAAAGCCTGGAAGCTCAGGGCCCAGCTATCCCAGCTTAGATAGCAGTGAGCAACAAAGCATGTGTCTAAAAGGTGAGGACAGACCCCTGAGGTTGGTCTCTAACTGTCACATGTGTACTGTGCTAAGCAGGAAGAGAGTCCTCACTAAGAAGTGGTGAAAAGGGTCACAGAAGGGCTGGGAGATGGTTCACTAGGTGATGTGTTTGTTAGATCATGGTGGAAGGACCTGAGTCTGAATCCCCAAACCTACAGAAAGCTGGTGTGCTGGTTAGTTTTCTGCCAACCTGACCCAACCTGGAGTCATCTCAGAAGAGGGAAACTCAATTGAGAAAATGCCTCCATAAGATCAGACTGCAAAACAAAAGGAGGCAGCACATGTCTTTAATCTCAGCACTGGAGAGGCAGAGACCTCTGTGAGTTTGAGGCCAGCCTGGTCTACAGAGCTAGTCCCAGGACAGCCAGGGATATACAAGGAAGAAATCCTATTTCAACAAACAAACAAACAAACAAAACAACAACAACAACAACAAATCAGGCTGCAGTTGACCAGGTACAGTGGCACATACCTTTAATTCTAGCACTTAGAGGTAGAGGCAGGAAGGCAGCTGTCCTGCTGAAATGTGGATCTAACCAATAGGCATGTGTGTCCATGTGTTCTTCCTTCCTTCCTTCCTTCCTTTCTTGTTTTTTTCTCTCTTCCTTTCTTTCTTTTATTCTCTTTCTTTCTTCCTTTCTTTTATTATTTCTTCCTCCCTCCCTCCCTCCCTCCCTCCCTCCCTCCCTCCCTTCCTCCTTCCTTCCTTCCTTCCTTCCTTCCTTTCTCCTCCCTCTTTGAAACAAGGTCAGTGCCTTGTTTATTTCTGTCTCCGGCCCTTGTTATAAGCTATTGCATAAACCTTCAGAAAGTCTCACTGTGGGTTTCCCAGCTCACTCATCTCACTGAGAGCTTCCCAAGGCTCCTCACTCTGCCATCTCCACACTTGCTTCCGCATGGTTCCTGGTCTCTGGCAACATTCCAGGCATGGCATCCACCTCATCGTTAGCCACCGCTTTCCAGTTCTTTTTTTTTTTTTTTTAATTGGATATTTTATTTACATTTCAGATGTTCTCCCCTTAACCCACTTCCCCCCTCCCTCCCAGGAACCCCCTATCCCACCCCCCTCCTGCTTCTATGAGGGTGTGCTCCACCTACCCCCCACCTCACCTCCCCACCCTCAAATTCCCCCCACACAGCGTCAGCCTTCATGAGACCAAGGATCTCTTCTCCCACCTATACCTCCCCTTGCATATATAGCTGGAGCCATGGGTCCCTCCCTAAGCGCTCCCAGGCTGGTGGTTTAGACCCTGGGGGCTCTGGTTGGTGGTATTGTTGTTCTCCTCATGGGTCTCCACCCTTTCAACTCCTTCAGTCTTCACTCTACTCCTCCATTGGGAACCCCATGATCAGTTTAATGGTTAACTGTGAGCATCTGCCTCTGAGTATGTCAGACTCTTGCAGACCTTAAGGAGACAGCTATATCAGGCTCCTGTCAGCATGCACCTCCTGACACCCACATCAGCATCTACCTTTGGTGACTGCACATGGAATGGATACCCAGGTGGAATGGTCTGCAGATGGCCCCTCCTTCAGTTTCTGTCCTGCACTTTGTATCCATATTTGCTCCCTTGAGTATTTTGTTACTCCTTCTAAGAAGGACTGAAGCCCCGCAACTTGGTCTTCCTTCTTCATGAACTTTATGTGGTCTGTGAGTTGAATTGCTTTCCAGTTCTTGACTAGAACCTGGTGCTCTGCAAGTTTCCCATTCCCTTATACATCCTGTTCATTTCAGAGGCTCCAACTCCCAGAAGCCTCCCTGCCCACCAGATGCTTATTGTCTAACTCCCCTGGGATGGCTGATGGCAGGGAGGGGGATGAGGAACCCGGGTCTGGCAAAGGGAAAGTGAATTGGGGGCTTTCTGTAGAGCTTTCCTCTGATGGAAAAAAGCATTGTCTTGGTTCCCTCAGCCCCCAGTACTGCCCCCAGTACAGCCCCCAGTACTGCCGACATAAGGAGTGAAAGGCAGGTAGTTTGGGATGCAACCCCAGAGGGAGAGAGAGAGGGAAAGGGGGGTTAGTAGCAGACAGAGGTTCATCTGCTGCTGTGGGTGACATGAGCTTCGTAAGACAGAAACATCCTTGGAAAAGGTGCAAATCACCTACCTTAGAGTCATCCCCGAGAAAGCCAGGGCATCAGTGTTAGTCAGGGTTCATAGCGGAACAGACTGACCAGGTGAGCAGACGTTACCAAGGCATCTATTCAATTCGCTTAGGTGATAGTGGGTGGGTAGTTGCAATGGCTGACTTCACACTGGAGAGGTCGGGAACCCAGTAGCTGGACAGTTCATGATGCCTCAGCAGTTCCAGTGATGCTGAACTCTGGCTGGTTTCTGGAGAGTCACTGTTGAGAGCCTGAAGAAGCTGGAGTCGGATGTTAGCTGAGGTTGGCAGCAACAGCAGCAGCAACAGCATAGATGCATTCACCAGCAAGAAGCAAAGGCTAGCAAGCAATACTGTTTATTTTTTTTCCCCTTAGGATCTTTTAATTTCTGGATTGCTGTTAGAAGTTGTGGCACTCTGGGGGCGGGGAGAGTCTTCCCCCTCAGTTAATCCTTCCTAGAAGTGCTCCCACAAAACCATCCCCAAAGGCATATCCAATCAGATTGACAGTCAAGATTATCCATTACACCAACATCTTTGCAGTCGTGGGCTGGGGATTCCTCTTGGGAGAAACAGATATTTTAGTATTCCGAATCTGAAGCTTGCAGACAGTCTCCTATGGTGTGAGGAGAAAGCCCTAGGGAAAGGCAGCTGGAACGTGGCAGGAACTCAGTGAAATGGCAGGACGGATGCAGAGGAGTAAGCTCCAAGAGCCTCTTGCTCTTGCATGTGTTGTGATAGCTGGAGATGAGCATCTATCTTGTTACTGTGAATGATAACCAGGAAGACAACAAACCAGCACACAGAGGTTGGTGATGCGGGGTTGATGGGAGGGGCGGGGGAATCCATGGTTCTTGGTGTCACTGGCTGCTACACTAAAACTGAGCTAGCATTCCTAGTGCATGAAATAACCATGTCTGTAATTCTCCAAACCACTGTTACCGCGGTGTCCTGTTACTTGTTAAGTGAATTCTGCTGGAAACAGCTATGGAATGAAGAGTTGGGAAAGTCAGCCTGAACAGCTTAGCAGACACCAACACCCCGTCTCAATGTTTGTTTCGAGGGAAGTTGAGATGAGAGTCTAAGTAAAAGCTTGTTAACAGACAGGCAAACAGGTAGCAGGCTAGGGACCACTGTGTTAAGACAGGTGAATGGTTGCAGGCTAGGTACCATCAGTGCAGGGAGCGCCAATTTCTACGTGTCGAGGGACTCAGTTCTTATCCGTTTGACTAAGAACCGTGTACTTTGGGTCTCCTTTTGTCATCTGATCCCACATTAAGATTTCATCTGACATTAATTGTTGGTTTCTCAGATCCTCTGCTATTCTGGAATGGCTCAAAGGTCACTAACAAAGTCTTTTGGCCAATTTATTAATAGGCACAGCTATTTTTACTTCTGGTTGTTGCGGCGCAGCTCTGTGTAGTACTGGAAGGATAGGAACACTGTTTTCCTTTGGTGTCTTTTGTAGGAGCTGGGTAAGGGAAAGGGTTATACAGGAAGTCTTGGCATCATCAGGATATGTAGCTTTGGGGCTAGGCACAACTGCAAATTGCCTCCTTGTCAATATCCCTTTGTTGCAAGTGTAAGAAATCCATTCAAGCACACAGGGAATGCGTTGGCCCCAGTGATAGACTACAGTGATTACGTTCATGCAGAGCTGGCTCCAGCGGCTCTGGTGGGGCACACACCCTCTCTGCTCTGTGCTCCTCCCCTTTGCTCTTGGTTTCTTTCCACTACCCCCTCTCGTTCTCTATTTTCTCCTTCTCATAGGCACACACGCATAAACCACATCTCACCTTGTTTCTATTTCCCTTTACTCCGCTCTCTTCTCGGTACCATGCAAAATGGCAGCCACGCTCCTGGTTGTTTCCACGTTTTTCTGTGTAGCCTTTCCGCCCACGATCCTCTAGAAATCTCACAAGGCCCCTGATTGGGCTTCCCTGAGTCAATCACAGTGACCAAGAAGACAGAAGATTCTGATTGGTTGCCATGGGTCAATGCCTGTAGCACTGGGTCAGTCCTTCCTATCTTTCTCAGGACTCATGGATGGAGGAACATCCAGAGCAGCTAACAGAAGGTAGATAGGGATGCATGCTGGGCGGACATGTGGAGTAGCTGCAGCTGCCACCACCATCTCAGATCCACAGATCCAAGTTGCCCAGCCAGAAGTCCTGCCCCTAAAGAAACCAGCAGATTTAACCCTCTGACCCCTTTGTGATGTTGAGGAAAAGGACAGACATGCTCACTCTCTTCCTACATGTAGGATCCGGGTTGAGACTATCTTGGAGACAAGGACTGGGCACAGGCTCTTTAAGTGACACACCCAGGGCATGGGGCTGAATCCATGAAGCGGGGAAGCAAGGAGCACTGATAAAGGGGATGTGTTATGAGATCAGGAAATAGGATTCGGGTGCCCTTCCCCCAGACCTTCTGAGAAGTGATACCAAGTGGTATCATTCCAAACCAGGTGTGGTAGCGCACACCTGTAATCGCAGCGGAAGTATCAGGAAGAGTTCAAGGCCAACCTGGGCTGCTTGGAGGCTATCCTCGGGGTCACTTGTGGCCCATCTGGCTTGGACGAGTGTGAAGGGGAACACAGTGACTTCTCTCAAACAGAGAGATGCAGGAGTTCAAGAGGCAGCTGTGGGCACAGTCTGGTCTGGCCTGTGAAGTTATAAAGGACCCCAGAGCTGGCCTGGGCCCTGTGGCCTTCTGCAATCACCAGTTAATTGCTATCTCTGCATTTGGCTCAACCCTTACCAGTGGGGCACACAGCAGCCCCAAAGGCTTCAGGGCTTTCTTACAGGTTCTGGCTACATGGACTGGACTGATGGATACCTTAACAAAAATGATTTTGTTTCCAGAACTGTGGATTCTAAATGTTTCATCTGAAACTCCCACCTGAATCCTGCTGAGGATTTCTTGCTAAGTTGCTTATTCACTGGCCCTAATAAAAGAGCTTGGCAGTTTGCCGGGGTTGTTAAAACCTTAACGACTCTTCAGAACTAGAGACAGTGAGGTAAACTGGAGCCTGATGCTCTGGAATGTTCTTCAGATCAACTTTTGCCTGTGGAACTCATGATAGAGAAGCATTTCCTGTTATCAATAGAAGGCTGGCTATGATGGGGCCACTTTCCCAGCCCCCAACAAACAAACAACGGCCTCCCATGCAAGCCAGCTTCTTCATTTTTCATGTCAGAGGGAGATATCTTTTCACAGGCATGAGTGCTTCCAAACATCAGTTCATGCAAATCAAGGTCTGGCAAGGGCTTTGGCTTTTTTGCTCTCAAGGGGGAAGAGCGGAAACTTTGGTACAGAATGGGCAGGACAAATGGTTGACAAATGGTTGAGGTCAGATGTGTATTGATCTGGCAAAAAGACAGTTGCAGCTTTCCACCCGCTGCAGAGGTATCCCTGATGCACCTGTGTGGCCGTGGGCAAGTCAATTACCTTCTCTGGGATCCAGGTGTTTGCTCAGAATGTGAGGGTTAATCAAGTGGTTGACTTGAGGTCTGATGTTACCCCTGTCTTTTCCGTGGTCAGCTACACAGGGTGTTCTTCAGTGATGTCACCTTCCCTGGAATTCTTAATACAGCCATCCAGGAAGTCACTTGGGGAGCACATGTCATCCTTTAGTCCTAAATTGTCTTCTGTGAATGTGTAAACCACCGGGCTATAAACTCTGCCAAATCTGGGCTTCTGCTTGTTCGTGTCAATAAAGTTTTATTAGAATAGTCAGATTACATTTCCATGCTGCATGGAATGCTCATTTTGAGCTGCTGTGGCAGAGGAGGATAGTGGTTGGTGCGGAGACCTTCCCTTTGTCCTGAAGAGGTTGGATGATTCACTGCCAGATCCTGTACTAGGAAAGCTTGCCACCCTGGATATAAATCTCTCTCCTTGGCTCCAGCCTTTCCTTCAGGTCACAATGAGGCCCTTCTTTGTGCCTGAGATCTTTGGAGCTGAGTGATGCCCCAAGGACTTATGGACTGTTGGTATTCTTGAGTTGAGAAGAGGGAAAGAGAAATGCCAGAAGAGAAAATAGGAGGAATGAAAATGTTGTTGGAAAAGGGTGGGAAGAAGATGGTGGGGGTGGGGCCTTTTCTATGTTGCATCGGCAGGGGCATGCCAGTGTTTAGAGATTTGCTCAGCTTGGCTTGATGCCCAGTCTGGGACTCAGCCACTTTCTTCAGCTCTGAGTTCCAGGAACCCGGCCTAGCGGGCACCCGTTGGCTACCATGGAACTTCAATGTGGAAAGCCCTTGTCTTTTTTCCTGATGGAAATGACAGCCTTTTCCTGGTCTCTAGAAAACCACAGATGCCAACAATATCAGGGGTGTACCTTTGATGGCATCTGGCTGTTGCTCCTACAGCCATTTGTTGGAGGACCTTATCTGGCTTATTGCCAGACCATTGTCCAGGTGAATGCTGTAGCCTTCTGTAGCAAGTACCACACACCAGCATCCCTCTTTTCCAGGGCCATCAGAATCCTTTTCTAAGATCTGTGTGCTCTGCTGCCCAGGGCTCATACCCAGGACTTGCTTGTTCACTGGGGCACCTGGGTAGTCAGTCCATAGTCGATAATTAATGTGGAAAGGACCAAAGGCCAGCTCCCATTGTCTTGGGGTGCCATCCCTCCTTGAGCTCCCTGAAGGAGCATGGGCAGGGACTTCAAATTTAAATACACATATGCAGAGGATCACTAAGTCCTGTCTGACTCGGATGATACAAATTTCTCTTTTGGTTTGAGGCAGTATGGTGGTTTGAATGAGAATGGCCATAATAGGCTCAGCTACTTGAATGTTTGGTCCCCAGTTGGACTGTTTAGGAAGGATTAGAAGGTGTGGCCTTGTTGAAGGAGTTGTGTCACTGGGAGTGGGCTTTGAGGTTTCACACGTCCACACAGTGCCCATTTTTGTTCTTGTTGTGGGAAGATGAAGATGTGACTTCTTAGCTACGACTCCACTTGCCCACTTGCCACCACACTCCCCATCATGATGGGCATGGGCTAACCCTCTGAAACTGTAAGCAAGCCCCAAGGAAATGTTTCCGTTATACGTTGCCTTGACCATGGTGTCTCTTCACAGCAATAGAACAGTAACTAGGATTGTTTTTCTTGTTTTGTTTCTGACTCATTCTGTAGTCCAGGTTAGCTTCAAACATTCCATCCTTCTGCCTCGGTCTTTTGAGTCCTTGTAATAAAGCCATGTAGCACCACACCTGACTGGTCAATTTTAAATGAAGATTATACTATGGTTTAAAAGGACTGTTCTAAACTCAAGTTGAAATTAAATTGCCCTTGTAGCGACACTAACAAGAGGGTCCCTGTGATGATTTGTATATGCTTGGCCCAAGGAGTGGCACTATTTGGAGGTGTGAATTTGTTGGAGTAGGTGTGTCACTGTGGGAGTGGGCTTTAATACCCTAGTCCTAGCTACCTGGAAGCCAGTATTCTGCCAGCAGCCTTCAGATGAAGATGTAGAACTCTTAGCTCCTGCTGCACCATGGCTGCCTGGATGCCACCATGTTCCCATTTTGATGGCAATGGTCTGACTCTGAATCTGTAAGCCAGCCCCAATTAGCCCCAATCTGTCCTTATAAGAGTTGCCTTGGTCATGGTGTCTGTTCACAGCAGTAAAACTCTAACTAAGACAGTCCCCAAGAAGTGATAAATTACTTATTACTGTGGAACTAAGGTCCTGATTTAAAAAAAAAAAATACAGTTGAACCTGCTTCCCCCCTGTCCCCCCCCACCCCCGTTCTCTTCTGCCATGTTCCAATACAGCATAGACACCCTCATCAGGTGGTGGAGCTCTAGAACTTCACAGTCTCCAGAATCATGAGCTAAATGAGCAAGTGGTTATTTATGAATTCTAAAGCTGGTAGTGTCGTGTCATACTAGCAGAACCTTGACTCAGAATCTGTTGTTGACAGAGAGTGAGAAGACAGTTAGGTCAAAGGTGCCAGCTCCCAGGTCCTGGATTGCCCCCCACTCCCCACACACAAACCAAGCCAGGTACCCTGCCACGGAGAAACCCTTTTTAAACCATGGCAGAGTTTAGGCAGGGTAGGAGAGTTCTGAGAACCTAGCTCATGACTCATTCCCAGGGTGTCCAGAGGTGAGGGAGGGCAGTGGGAGAGGCTGAAGGTTCCTGGAGAAGTAGTCCGTGGTGTGTTCAGTTCCTATTGATCACATGACTAAAGATCTGGTAGGTGTGGCCCCTGTACATGTCAGAAGCCTGGGGTAGGGCCCTCTGAACAGTAGTCCAGATGTATGCAGACTGCAGTCACTCTGAAGAATTTTTTTTTCTGGTCTTCCCAGGCTCCACGGGGGCCAGCTGTATTCCTCTGCAGGGCCCCTGTCTGGGCTCAGCCATTATATCCCTGTTTCTGCTCCTCCCCTCCCTGACAGACTACCTACATCTGACCTTGGGCAAACCTCTTTAATCCAGGATCATCACCCCATCTGGGAGCCTTCCTTTATGCACATCTGCCAGGCCCCTTTCCCCATATAAGCTGACTTAGTCACAGGTCCCAGAGATCAGGACACAGACACGTGTGGGAGGGAGGTGGGACTCTGCCCACACATTCAGCAGAGCTGTGCATCAGGTTTTGGCCTATTTGGGTCCATGCAGATGGCTGAGGCGCCATGGATACAGCTGTTTTCCTTGACTGACAGCTGAAACCGTCCCCTCTGTCCCCTCTTCTGTGTCTAGCTTCCCTCCTGCAATGATCCATCATTCTTGGCACATTGCTTCACTAAACCACATGTACCAAAGAGTAGGGGACAGCCCCCAGGATCATGTGCTCTCCCCAGTGTCCCAGCATCCCAGCACCTGGAAGGACAGACTGGGACTGTGGATGCTCTTCAGATAAGGGGATGCCGGCCTTCGAGGGTTTATATAAAGCTGGCTGCAGGGCACGGCAAGTCCGATGGGAGTTACGTAGACCCATGAGTAGGCATCCTGTCTTAGTTAGGGTCTCTATTGCTACGAAGAGGCACCATGACTACAGCATCTTCTATCTATCTATCTATCTATCTATCTATCTATCTATCTATCTTTCTATCTATCTGTCATTTTTATGTTTTGAGACAGGTTTCAGGTTTCTCTGTGTAACCCTGGCTGTCCTGGAATCCATTTTGCAGACCAGGCTAGTCTTGAACTCAGAGATCTGCAGGTCTCTGCCTCATAAGTGCTGGAATTAAAGGCAGGCACCACCTAGCAGCTTTTTTTTTTTTTTTTTTTTTTTAAACTGGCAACTCTTATAAAGGAAAACATTTAATTGGGGCTGACTTACAGTTCAGAGGTTTAGTCCGTTATTATCGTGGTAGAAAGTGTGGCAGCATGCAGGCAGACTTGATGCTAGAGAGGTAGCTGACAGTAAAGAATGTTCCCAGTGATCAGAGCAGAAGACCGAGGCTCAACTTCTGGCCTCATAGCTCCAACCTCCTCACCTCTGTGAGGTAAGCGCTGTGGAGTCTGACTTAGAGGCTGTCCTTTCTTGCCTAGGCACTGCCCCCTCTCCCTCCAATCACTACTTACTTTCAGAGCTGAGTTTCTGCCTTAGCTTTCTTTCCAGAAGAACATGGCCCTGTTCTAGAGACATCCTGGCACCTCTGGGGAGAAGTGCCAATCCAGGGCCTTCAGTGGGCCTGGTGAGTCGGAAGCTTGGCTGACGAAGGGGATCTGGTTGTGAGCCCAGGTTTGATATGTCCTGATCTATACACATTGCTGTCACCTGGGTAATTCTTTAAAAATCCCAGGAGACTTGGCTCCCTCCCCTGCCTGCACACCTGAGCAATCAAATCGAGGTCTTCCAGTAAGACCGTTTCTTCCCCTTTCTAGTTTCTCAGGTGGTTCCAGTGTGCAGCCAACACGAGCTGTTCTTGTGTTACTGTGTGTGACTGGCACATGTCTCATTCCCTACTCCCAGAGTCCTTGCAGCATCCACGTGATGTTAGTGGGGTCGTGAGATGCAGAGCCTATGTGGTTTTTGTTATTATTTTCTAAGACGGGGTATCTCTGTGTAGCCCTGGCTGTCCTGGAACTCATTCTGTAGACCAGGCTGGCCTTGAACGCACAGAGATCTGTCTGCCTCTGCCTCCTCAGTGCTGAGACTAAAGGTGTGCGCCACCACTGCCCAGCAAACCTAATGTATTCATTGGGTGACAGCAACCAAGCTGTGCTCTATGGGTTCTCATGTGTGGAGGGAGGCAGGGCACAGAAAACAAAGATTCTGGATAAGTTTTTAAAGACAAGCGACTAGCTGAAGTTGCTGCTTGTGAGCAGCGAGCATGGCCGGCCTGACCCTGGGATTAGCAATGGCTTTCTGAGTCGTCACCTACCATCCAGCGGTCCCTTGACCGTCTGCAGTTCCAACGGCCTGAAAATGGGCAGCCTTAAGAGTGCTGGGTCAAGGGCTGGAAGCTGGTCAGGTCTCTGGGGAACACTGTCCCCTCCCACTGCCCATGGCTGGAGAAAGAGGGAAAGGGGGAGTTGTGATGAGCGATGGGGTCAAGGATTGTAGATCCGGCCACTCCTGTCCACTAGGGGAATGCTGTGGGACTTTCCCAATTTCTAGAGATGAAGTTGGTCTCTGAGCCAAGCCCCACTGCCAGAGAAGTTCATGCTTATCTAGGAAACGTGAGACCATGAAAGCCCAGAGCCAAACCCAAGCACATTCCCTGTACTTGCTTGCCTCCCAGTCCCTCTCCAGGGACTTCCTCTCTGATGGGAGTATTCTGGGTACCAGAGTCATGATTGCATGGGGGAACTTACCCAAATATTTCTGAAGAAGCTTAAAGAACTTGGATAAAGGAATCAGGTAGACATTTCTCCACAGTAGAAATAGCAATGGCCACAAAGAACACAGCAAGGCATTCGACGTCACGGGTCACAAAAGAAATACAAATGACAATGATGTACCACGTGATGCCAACTCATGTGACCAGCATTTTAAAAAGGAAAAGAAGAAAGGAAGTGTCAAAAGGATGGGGATGTAGCTTGGTGCCTCATGCTTGCCTAGAGGGTGTGAAGCCTTGGGTTCAATCCCTGGTACTATAGGAAAAGAAAGTTAACTGAAGACTGCTGGATGACCCAGAGATGCACTTGGTTTACTCTCGGGATCCGAGACCTGGCCATTTGATGGGCATCCCTGCTTACAATTCTGCTCATGGTAGTTCTGGACACAGCAGCTCTATTTACAGTGGCTGAAGGAGAAAACTCGAATGTCTTCCAATGAACAAATAAACTCGTGGCACATCCACGGATTAAATAGTATGCACTTGTGAAAATGAATGAGACGCTGATGTATGCTGATGAAGACGAAAAAGTGTCCAGTGGAAGAAACTAGACAAGAAAGGATGAATGTCCCATGATTTAATTTATCAAAAGTACTCGGAACAGGTAAATCCTGGACTGCAGGTTTCCAGGGCCTGGGGGAGGGGGTGACTGGCTGCAATGGCAGGGGATTCCAACAAGCCTGGAGGACACAGGAGATTGTGTATGCCCGTGGCTAATGAAAGGAGGGTCAAGGAGGGTGGATCCGATGACTTTCAGAACCTAGGGTTTCAGAGGGATTGGATAACCACCTGCCAGGTTGGCATCATTGAAAGGAAAGGTGGCAGCTTCACCCCCTCCCCAAGTCCCTGCTCTTTCCAGAGAGCAAGAGTGACAGAAGTTAACAAGCGACTTTCATGTTGGGTCTTTAGGGCGTAATGGAGACATTCCATTGTGTATACCAGTGGGGTTTTTTAATGAGGAATTATATATATTTTCTCAGGCTTCTACTACATACTAGATGCCATGTTAACCACAGCCACCAAAAGTGTGTTGGCTCCTGACTTCTAGATCTTGCTTGGGGGAGAAAGAGAGACTAACACAACATGTTTGGTAGTCATGGGGGCAAGGTAAGAACACTGGATGTGGAAGGAAATGGGCAGATGACAACAGGAAGGACAGGCAGTTAGAGGAACCTCAGGAGAGTGGGATGGGTACCCAGAGTCAGGCAGGGGAGGTTACCATATGGTCAGGAGAGGTACCTCAGCCAGCTGTCATGGTGGCTATATCTAGTGGACAGTTTGGTGTCTCCCATGACTTCTCCTGGCCCCCTGAGTGCAGCTACAGTGCAGATGGGGGCTACGCCTGTGAATGGCATTCCTCATCAAGCCACTATGTGCTGATGTGTTTTGTTTTATGCATAAAGAGTTGATGCTCCTGAGAGGTGACCCTCTGTGACCGGGAGGTGTGGTCCTGACTTTTCTCATTGCTGTGACAAAATGCCTGAGAAGAGCAACTTAAGGAAGGAGTTCTGGTTTCATTTCTGTTGCTGTGATAAAATATCCCGATAGAAGGCAACATCTGGGAGAAAGGGTTTATTCAGCTAACTGTTCCAGATTGCAGTCCATCCCTGCAGGGATGCGAAGGCAGGAATTCAAGCAGCCATTTACTCCATAGTGCTGAGCAGAAAGAAAATAAATGCATTCTTACTTGCTTGCTTTTTTCTTACACTCTTCAGGACCCCGTTCTAAGGGCGGTGGTTCTCAACCTGTGGGTCACAACTCCTTTGGGAGTCACATATCAGATATTTATATCATGATTTATAACAGTAACAAAATCACAGTTATGAAGTAGCGACGAAATAATTTTATGGTTGGGGATCGCCACAACATGAGGAACTGTATTAAAGAGTCGCAGCTTTAGGAAGGTTGAGAACCACTGCTCTAGGGAATGCTGCCCTACATCAATTAGCCAAGATAGTCACACAAACCCACAGGCCAGCCCCATCTAGATAATTCCTCAGCTGAAGCTCTCAGGTGATATTTTAGGTTATGTCAAAGTGACAGTGAAAACTCACCCTCATAGAAATGTTGCTTTGACTCAGTTTGAGAATACAAGCCTTCACGTGAGGACAACATGGTGGCTGGGGTGTGAGGCAGCAGGTCACACTCGGGAAGCCGAGAGATTAATGCTGGCGCCCAACTCACATCCTCTTTTTTCATTCAGATTTGGACCGCAACTCATTCCACAGTTCCTCAGACAGTCCCTCAAGTGCCAAGGCCCATTACCCAGTCCAATCGCACACATTTCCTGGATTTACTTTCCCTGTCTTTCACTTCCTGTTCTGGGGTCTACTCCCAAATAAAATGCCTGGGCATAAGGCCCTGCCTCAGACCTCTTGCCTTAGGTGAACCCAAACTAAGACACGGCAAAAGTATTGAGTTTGAAGCCAAAGGACAAACAGGGTAAACCAAGGGTGTGGTCATTTTGAAAAGTAGTTTCTAGGTTTATCTATGCTAAGGCCGCTGACGTCCTCCAAGCCTATTTGCTGGAATGGAAGGGTGGTAGTGGACGAAGGCTGCGGGCTGCAGGCTGTGTGCTGCGGGCTGAGGGCATGAGGCAATCGAGACTGGGGAATCAGGAGAAGCCAGGAGAGGGTTCCTTCTACTTTCAGACTTTCCTCTCCTTCATAGCCTTATGCTGGTTGCACTGCACCTCTGATCCTTCACAAAGATCTCCAGGATCCTTTGGGAGGTGGTGCTGTTTCGGAAATTTTCTTCTGGAATTTTCCTGGATGAACATTCTAACACTCAATGGCCTGGCACCTTTCAGAAGCTGGATTTATCCTCTGCAGTGAGACAGCCCTGTACCATGCTATGCTTGGAAGTCTGTCTGTCAGCTGCTTCCACATCCAGCCAGCCATCCCCAGCAGTGTGGAAACAACAGCCAATGGCAGAAAAAGAGACACAGACATAACATAGGCATGTGTCCCAAGTCAGTCAGGAAGCCCATGGTGGCCCGAGTCTGGGATGCAGAAAATAGATCTTCCAGATGAAACCTCAGGGTGACAGGCTAAGCTGTGTACTTCCAGAGAAGGAGCAAATGAATCCTTCTTTCTTTCTGGACCCATGGTTACTGACAGCACAGAGGGCAGTAAAGAGCGAGGTACTGTCATATCAAGGAGGAAATGTCTCTGGTTGGCCTGGGTCCCTCTGTGAACAGCAGGCTATGAGAACTCCTGTTCTGCTCAGGGCCTCCCTCTCAAAGCAGCCGAGGTTTAGCCATCCCATTCGAATCCTAATTCTAAGGCAAGGAGGCCATGGGTTAGAATGGGTAAGAGGCAAGGAAGGAGAGAGAGAGATGGGCTCTACAGTGACTGAGGATTCTAGCCCTGCCAACAGGATAGCAGAGAATGGAAGAAAAGGGATGGGGTGGGGAGTGAGGGAGAGAAGAGAGGAGGGAAGAAGAGAGACAGGGACAGACAGAGAGAAGACACACAGAGAGAGATGGAGAGAGGAGCAGAGAGAGAGAGAAAGATAAAAAAAAGTCCTTCTGAATCAACAACATACATCATCTTCTTAAAGTTAGGGCAATAAAACTGTAAATTATTTTTATTAAAATTTAAAGTTTGAATAAACAAGAAGCAGATACATACTGGTTGTAAATTTAGAAGTACAGCCAGTGCTTTTGTTGTTGCTTTTTTTTGTTTGTTTGTTTGTTTGTTTTTTTCAAGACAGGGTTTCTCTGTGTAGCCCTGGCTGTCCTGGAACTCACTCTGTAGACCAGGCTGGCCTCGAACTCAGAAATCACCTGCCTCTGCCTCCCAAGTGCTGGGATTAAAGGCGTGCGCCACCACCGCCCGGCTTGTTGTTGCTTTTTAAAAGTGGAACAGTGTCTCACTGTGTGCTCAGGCAAGCCTAGAACTCATTATATAGCCTCAAACTCATGCAATTCTCCTGCCTCAACCTCCCAAGTGTTGCGATTATAGGTGGGAGTCACCTTGCCTAGCCAATAGATGCCTTTGAATAATTTTTATAACCATGATTTATTTATGGAGATGTTAGCATATGCCACTGCATGATTGTGAGGGCAAAGGACAAGTCTTTGGCGTCTCTTCTCTCTTTCAACCATGTGGGTCTTGAGGATCAAACTCAGATCATCAGTGTAACTGGCAAGTGACTTTACCCATAGTGTCACCCACTGGTCCCTGACAAGTGCTTCAATATTTTTTCTTTCAAAACTATTTTAACTACATGTATGAGTATGTCTGACCACATGACATAGGTTCCATGGGGGCAGAGGCATCAGGTCCCTCTGGAGATGGAGTTACAGTTATTAGCTGCCTGATGTGGATGCTGAGAACTCAATCCAGGTCCGCAGCAAGAGCAGCAAGTGCCTTTAACCACGGAGCCATCTCTCTAGTCCCTAATAGGTGCTTTTAAGGACAATTCTAAGATGCTCAGCTCTTAGGCCTCTGGGTTCTGTACAAACTTTTCTCTGCTACAGGAAACTGTAGCAGAATTTGTAAGCACTAGTTCAGGCCAAGGATGTTCTGGAAGCATTAAACTAGCTCTCAAAAGAAAACTGAGTCACCATCTGTAGCCAGCCCCAGACGCCTACCCCAGGTATGGTGAAGTACTCTCCCATGGCCAAGTTCCATTACCCCATGGGGTATTACTGAATCCAGGTGTAAGAAAGAGATGTTCACAAGTGACCCTGCTAGGCCAGCCTGAGCCACAAGGATCCCACTGATGCCAGCCCAACTCTTTGTATATCATCAACAGAGGCTCATAAAGAAAAGACCACCCAAGGTAACAGCAGGGAATCAAAGGCAAAGACCACCTTGACAAAAATGCTCTGTTTGTCCCAAGCTATTGCTTATTGCTATTTGCCTTGCTCAAGAATAAGCTTATGCTGACCCAGAACCTTCCTTTTATATTTTAAAGTTGTGTGTGTATGCACATATATGCATGTGTGTGAATTTGAATATGTATGTGTGTATTGTATTCATATGTTTATATGTGTGCCTGCAGATGTGAATGGTGTACCTGTGTGTATATGTGCATATCCTCACACTCTATAGCATTTTCCTTTGGCATTCCTCTGTGAAGAACACATGTCTTACTTAGCGCAGCTACCATTATCTTTCAGATGTCACCTACTCAGAAGACCTCCTTGATCTTTGTACTACAGTCAGAGATCTTTGCGTATTTTTTTTTTTTTTGGTTTTCCGGAGACAGGGTTTCTCTGTGTGCCCTGGCTGTCCTGGAACTCACTCTATAGACCAGGCTGGCCTCAAACTCAGAAATCTGCCTGCCTCTGCCTCTCAAGTGCTGCGTACTTTCTTTCTGTCATGTGTGTCTAAAATTTCTTCATTATTAGCTTACTGTGGTCTCCTCTGAAAAGACTGCTAACTGTTACTACCAGCTTCTAGAGTGAGCCTGGGAGTTGAACCTTCAACTGCCAGATATTTTTTGAGCGCTTTGTGCCTGGTATAACTTTAACACCTGACATCCAGCTGAGAGCTGTTACCTCTTGTTCTAGGGTGGGATGCATGGAGTTTCCTCCAGTAGGCTGTGTATGAAGGCTGCCCACTGTCTAAAGAAGGAACAAGGCAGAACAAAGAGAGGCTGCTGGTCCCGCACATAGCTAGCAGGTGCCAGGCTACAGCCATTGCCTCAGGCTCTGTTCCTGGCCTTTCCAATTATCTGTTACTGTGTCCCAAATTATTGCTCAAACTTAGAGGCTCAAGCACAAGGTTTCATTATTTTATGTTTAATAGTATCTCTTGCTGTTCTGGAAATACAGCCTGCCACACAGAGCCCTGTGGAGTTCCAGTCCTCTGCTGAAGTCTAGTGAGAATTGAATTCATGAAAACGAGTGATAGGAAAGGAATTGAAGTCACTAGCCGATGACCCTGCGTGCACAATGCCTAGTGTGTCATTCTCTTCTTGCTTTTAATATCCAAGGTGGTTGTTTTTTGTGCCTTTTTGTCACATTCATAGATAGTGACCTCAGAATAAAAGATTACTCAAGCAGGATCTTCAAATATTTGGGGTTGGGGGTGGGGTCAAGTTTGTGGAGCATTCCCGGTAAGGCTCAGTAGGCATCGTAGGCAACAGTCCCCTTTGCAGTTTCTGGTAACCTGGATCTGTTTTCTGTCTTCATAATTTGTCCTTTCTAGAATGTCCTAGAAGTGTGTGAAACCAGAAGGTAGCTGTTTGGGTCTGGCTTCTTACATTTAGCCCAGGGCATTCAACTTCATTTGTACAGTCTGGTAGGCTCTTTCTCTTTCACAGAATGGCTGTCTTGCAGTTTACTCCAGGCCTGCTTCTCAGCTCTGAGATTCCTTAAATGAAATTCAACTAGAACCTCAAGAGACAAAGCAGATGAGAGCTGAGATTGAATGATCTGGCTGAGAATGGGGCTGTGGCAGGCCTTGGAAGCTCCTATTAGAATCTGCAGGATTCTTTGGAACATACTTTGACGCCTCATTTTGATGCTTAGAAACAGTGTTTCATTGTTCCTTTTAACATATTTTGGTTTCCTACTGTAATAATATGGGCTGTCCCCTATGCCTGGAGACACTCTGGTCTGGGACATCTGCAAGACTCACTGTCTCCATTCCCATATCCTGCAGAGGTGTCAATTTTCCAACTGCCTCTGTCTAACACTGCACACTGTCTCCAGGCTCACTTACCCTCCCTTCCCTGTCCAGTCTCTGCTCATAGCCTCTAACTCTGTCCAGCCTGCTAAGCAACAGGATTACTCATTAGGCCTGTCTGCCTGCTGCCAGATAAACGCTGTTTGGTATGGACCTTTGTTTTGCTTTTTTTTTTTTTTTTTCCTGTTGCTGTGGTGAAATAGCCAGACAAGAAGCAACTTTGAGAGAGAAAGGGTTTAATCCATCTCATAATTCTGGGTTGCAGTCCGTCATTGCATGGAAGTTAGGGCAGGAACTTGAAACAGCCAGTCACATCCACAGCGAAGAGCAAAGAGAATGATGTACGGTGCCTACATCTCAGTTCACTTTCTCTTTTTATACAGTCCTAGACCCAAACCCAGGGAAAGGTGCCACATTCCTTTACTGCGGGTGTTTCCACATCAATTAACATAATCAAGTCAGCTCCCCCTAGACCTGCCACAGGCTAACCTGAGCTAGACAACCCCTCACTGAGACTCTTTTTGCAGGTGATGTGACAGTACAGCGAGCTGACAGTTAAACCCAAGCATCTCACTCATCTTAAATACCTAGAGAGTGCCTGGGAAATTGCAAATCAACAACATTGAGAGAGACAATGGGAGCTGCCAATAGATCTGAACCGGTGCTGACTGCTTCACCTACTACCTTTGTTATCTTTACATTAACACCTAGACTCTCTGACCCTGGGTTTCCCCCTCTGGAAAATAGTAGTAATGCCAAGTAACAATACAAAGCTCTGTAGTCACATAAAAATAAGTATGTGTTGTAAGCTACAAAGTAAGGCTACACTGTATTCATTTCCTAGGGTGCTATAACTAAGGCAAGTTAGGTAGTTTTCAAGAGCTACCTTGTACCAGAACTGTACACCACACAGCTCCGGAGGCAAACTTTCAATCATGGTATCAGAGGACCCACTCTACCCGGCCCTGGCAGTGAGGGGCCTTCCTTACTTTCTTCCAGCATCTATTAAACACTCAAAATCATTGGCCCTCTTGCTTGGTTAGTCAGCTTTCGTTGCTGAGTCCAACTTTTGGGGTTTGTTTGTTGTTTTGTTGTTAGTTTCATGTTTTCCTTTGGCCCTGGAATCCTGCTGTTTTTCAGTCTGGTTGGCACAGCACTTTTCCTCACTGGACTCTGTACTTGGTGATAGCACCCTGTGGATTCTACAGAGAACATCCAAGGAAGGTTGTCCCTAATTCAGTTCTCTGCCAGCCATTCAACCTCTTGGATGACACAACCCTGGAAATGGTCCTTGGAGCAAGGATCCAGGAGCAAATCATTTGGTTGGGAGATGACCCCAGAAGATATCCATAGGGCGTAGGAGGGAAAAAGAGAATCCAGGTGTCCTTGGGAAGGTGTGTTGTAAAGCAAATGGTTACTACAGCCATAGTTCCATCTCAGGGGAACCTGGGATGTCGGAGGAGCTAAGGTGGGAGGAGTTAGGAGAGGAAAAGGAAGAGGGAGAAGAGATGAGGGCAGAGATGTAGGAGCAATGGAGACGATGTTCACGTGTCTGTAGCAGTCAAAGGTAGTTGGCATACCTAGGTTGGGTATTGGGTTACACTTCTGATTGTATGGGTATCTTGTTACTGATCATTGCCAAATATATAAGCTTTGATTAATCTATAAGAATTAGAGTCACATTCTCTTACTGGGCCCCATGGATGGCGAATGGTCTGGGCAATGCCCTGCCTTGCGGAGACAGTCGTGGAAGATTGGCAGAGCCATCTCTCACGCTGGCATCTAGTGGGTGGCAGGGCTGGTGTTTCTGGCGGCCAGTTCTAGCTGCTGCGAGCACATGGCCTCTGGCCGAGAAACATGGCAGCTGAGCTAGGCAGAGTGGCTGCAGCTTAGATAGTCGGCCTGAGCCAGAGGCCTTTTTAAATAATTGCTACAACACTGGTAAGCAGTGTGGCTCTGTCCTCAGGATGAATCCTCTGAAGGGAGAGAAGATGGGCACTCCCCCCCGGGTGCCTTCCTGGTACCCTGTGCATGAACGTCAGAGAAAGGAGTTCTAGAAATAGAAGCAGAGGGGTGGGTGGACACCACCAACATTTTGAAACAGTCCTTTCCAAAGAGGTGCACCATTCCATTAACACATGCTGTGAGGTATCTTCTAACCATGTGCCCTCACTAAAGCCATGATGCTGGGCAAGACAGAAGCAGCCCCCCGCCCCACCCTCTGATAGAAGACAAGGGGAATTAAATGGGATATTGCTTGTCCGTGCTAAGGACACGCTGAGGGCTTTAGAGGAGGAGATGCTAGGGCCGAGGAGGAGAGGAGGCTAGAAGTACTGGGCAGTTGTAAAGGTCCATCCCTGTATAGGAAAACCATGACTTTGTATGGTGCGTGTGGAAAGAGAACTGTATGCTTCTCAGGACCCTGAATGGGAGTGAGATGGGGGAGGGGGAGGAAGGGAAGCTGCAAATACCATGTTGAAGATAAAGAAGAGTTTCCGAAGAGGGCACACATCAGCATGGTGGAAGCTGATACATGGCGGAAAAGTTTTCTCTGTTGGCTGTGTTAACAGTGGGCTATAAGCGGTGTCCATAAGAAGGCAATGGGAGGGTCTCCCAACTCTTATGATCCTACTCTTAACATGTGTATGTGTCACACATTTATATGTTTTTGTGCATGTGTATATAGGAGTACACTTGGAGGTTAAAGGGTATCTTCCTTTATAGTTTGCCCTATTTTTTGAGACAAGGTCTCTCACTGAACCAGGAACTCACTGATAAAGCTAGATTGGCTGGGTAGTAGACTCTAGGGATCCAGCTGTGTCTGCCCTGCTAGAGCTGGAATTAAAGACAGAGAGTACCACACCCAGCTTTTACATGAGTCCTGGAAACAGAACTAAGGTCTCCATGTTTATGTGGTGAGCACTTACCTGACTGAGGCCCCTCCCCAACTTCTCTTCTTGTGCCCTGCACTGTTGTATGAGTGTCTGTTATTTACATGTCCTCCCATGGATGGGTACAAGGGCTGTATCCAGTCCGGGATCTTGTGAACAGTGTTGCTATGAATGTTCTAGGAGACTATTAGGAGGCTCAGATACAACACAGCACTCCTTTTGGCTAGGCACATGGTGACCACAAGTAGGATTTTCAGGCATCCATTTCAGAGGTTTTCCAGCTTCTCCCCAGTCTTAGGCAACCAGAGACATTAGGGGCTGTGTGGTGGCTTCCTATATGAATAGCACTCTGTGTTGCTTAATGTCAGTTATCCACTGGAGAGAATGTAGTAGGGCCAAGAGGGACCTCTGGACATGCTTGCATCTTGGTTGTATGGAGGTAAGGGTGACCTCCTGCTGTGGGTAGCCCATTCCCTAGATTGTGTAAGTAGAGAAAGGAGCTGAGAAACAGCAGGTATTCATGTTCCTGATTGTGGCTGTGATGTGACCAACTCCTTTCAGTTCTTGCCTCCTTGACAGATGGTGTCTCGGAACTGTGAGCCAGGAAATAAACCCTTTCTCCTTTCAATTGCTTTTGGCAAAGTATTTTACCATGGTAATAGGAAAAGAAGCTAAGACATTCTCCGTAGCTGCCCACCTTAGGGGAAGGATTTGTCTCTTGTCTGGATGTGCACTCATCACTTGCAGATGCACACTACATCCCCCTCAAATGGAAATGGTCTTCCTGTTCGTTAGGGTTCTAGCCTTTCCATGCCCCACACAACTGTGTGCCTGTGCGCACATGTGTGTGTGTGTGTGTGTTGGGTGTTGGGAGTTCCCAGGCTCCAATCCCCTATAATGCAGCAGGTGTGTGTATGTGTGTGTGGGAAGACCATCCCTGAGAGGTGAAACCTCTGCAGCCCCAGAGGGCTTTGCACCTATGCATCCTTTGGGCCTTTTTTCTCCAGGTATTTTTGCCTCCTTAGCCCTTGCCCACCTTAAAGTTGAAATCCACCCCTCCCCCACACCTACTTATCTTTCCTGCTGTTTATCAATCTCAACATACCACAATGCCAGCTGTTTAACTTGTCTTCTTCCTACTCATCCCAGGGTAAATCCTAAGAGGCCAGGGATTTTTCTCCGAACCCAGGGCTTCAAATGTGCCAGCCAAGCGCTGTACCACAGAGCTAATCCCCATCAAAGGCATGGTTTTTAAGGATCTTGTTCTAGCTCCTCAGATCTGAGAGTGCTGCGAGGCACATTCGAGTACTCAGCAAATGTAATCATTTGCCACTTGAAGGGAGGGGCACAGGGCTGGGAGAGTGCTCACTCTGCAAATCATTAGCACCACATCAAAGACAGTTATGGGTACCTGTAAGCTAGCATCTGGGTTCCTGAGAGCTTGCCAGCCAGCCACTGAAGTGGTGAGCTTCCACTGCAGTGAGATATCATGCATCAAGGAAACACTAAGCCAACACTAGAGGAAGCCAACCTGATGGGCATACAACACACATGAGGGACCTGTGCTTGGAGAAGTACATCTTCGGATATTTCATCTTGTGAACATTGTGAAATGCTCTTACATGATTTAGAGGGTTCAGGCCAGACATTCGTGACGAAATTGGGAGACATGTAAAATGTGAGATGTCCCAGACTGTCTCAAGGCAGCACGCTCACAGTGAGCAGATTTTTTATATCTGGAAATACACTCTAAAATACCAATGAAATACAGAATAGCAAATATGTAAATCAGTTACTGTGACAGTGTTAATCATCAACTTGACAGGATGAAGGATCACCTGAGAACTGGGCCTCTGGGCATACTTGTGGGGATTATTACAATTATATCAATTGATGTTGGAAGATCCATCATCAAGAATATTTCATATTTTTTGCTTCTGCCCCAGGGAGGTGTGGTTGGCAGTCTGTTCTGAAGGGGTGCAAGCTCCAGCCAACTTACTTAAGAGTAATGTATATGTATGTGCTCTGAGCCAGGCACACAAGGGGAGACACACAGACTCCAAATCCTACTGTACAAATACACACAATGGTGAGTGCATCCACCCAGACAACAGGTCTTTCTTTCTTTTTAGTTTTGGGTTGTGTCTGTGTCTATAGTGTGCAAATGTTCACATGTGTCTTAGTTGTGTTTTCTTTACTGTGATAAAGACCTTGATTGCATGCAATCTGGGGAGGAAGGGACTTAATTCATCTTACAGTTAATGGTCCACTACTGAGTGAAGTCAATGTCCTCAAGGAACTCAATGCAGGAACTTGAGCCAAAGCCATGGAGATAGGTGGCTTACTGTTTGCTCAGCCTGCTTTCTTATATCACCTAGGACCACCTGTCCAGGGATGGCCCCACCCACAGTGAGCTGGGCCTTCCCATATGCAATCCTTATTGAAGAGAATGCCCAACAGACTTGCCTATAGGCAACATGACATTTTCCCAATGTTTCTTCTTCCCAAATAACTCTAGACTGTGTCAAGTTGACAAGAAAGTAACCAGGACAGTGTTTGTGTGTGTTTGGGCACACATGTGTGTATATGAGTTGGAGCCCACAGGTTGATGTCACGTGGCCTCCTCAATCACTCTTCTTAAAATTTGAGGCAGAGTCTGTCACTGAACCCAGGGCTCACTGGTCCCACTAGTCTAGCTAGCCAGCTTCTTGCCAGGACTACCTTGTCTAGTCTCTGCCTCCTGAGCCATGGGATTACAGCTGGGTTGCCATGTCCACCTTGGCATTTACATGGAAGCAGAGGACTGACCGTGGTCTACTTTACCCCTGAGCTAACCTACCAGCTCCCTTTGCTTTGTTTTATATCAGTGTGTGTGCATGTATACAATCACATAAAATGAAAATGTACAAATGTAATATGAATATTTTATTTTCATTTTTTTTTTTTTGCTTCTGCCCCAAGGAGGTACAGGTGGCAGTCTGTTCTGAAGGGATGCAGGCTCCAGTCAACTTACTTAGGAGCAATGTATGTGTATGTGCTCTGAGTAAGCCACCTGTCTCCCGTGTCCTTCTCCCTGTGGGTCCCTATGTTCTCGTTCTCTTCTCTGAAGGCAGGCTGCGGAAAGATTCTTGCTCACGCTTCAGACATAGTTGATGCATTTCTAACGTTTTCTTTTTCTCGAAAGTGATAACACATTGCAACTCCCTTCAGCATGTCGTTTCCCCCCACCCCCCACTTAATATGTCTCAGAGGCACTTCCATCCCAGAGCATAAAGAAATACTTTTAAAAGGCCAGAGAGTGTTCCATAGGAGGATCTAATGGACTTAACCCATCCACGGGCGTGGATGATGAGTCCAGTCTCTGCCCATTGCAAGCAAAGAAAGATGTGTACCATTTTTTTCAGAGAGGAAGGGAGGGAGGGAGAGTAACCCACAAACATGGGTTTGGAATCTGACATTTATTGGGCACACGTTTTAAGTACCAGGCCTGTTGTTAGACTCTGCAGAGTTCTGGCCCTTGAAGCCAACCTAACAATGACTCTCAAAGGTCTGTGGCTTTCCCTGCTCTGTGGGAATTCCTTGTGGCTTCTATAACAGGGTGAAGAGAAGGGAAAAGCAGAGGCAGGGCTAGTTGGCTTTGAATGGTTCTTCAGACTGGGCTTTATGTGTAGGCACTCAGCCGCGAACACGGTGGCACCCCTCGCACAGAGGCATGTGGGCAGCCTAGGGTTATGAGTTTGCCGTGATATATTTAGAAGGAGCCCTTGAGTGGGCCTGGAGCCAGAGCGTAAATAGCTGCTTACACGGTCATTTAAAGCGAACGCAGAGAGCGGCTGTAATTGCAGAGCGCAGGAAATGCTGTACTTGAGAGTCATTCTGAAATGACATGCTATGTGACCCAATATTTTCCCAGAATGCAGAGGCTTCTTTGATCTCTGGGGCAAACCGCCCTTGCACAATGACTGGTTCACAGCAGCTCTCCAGACAGACGTGCCCATCGTGGCAGGGTGGGGGTTGACAGCCAGGACAACCTGAACTAAGCACCCCTAGCTCGGAGCTCTGCCTGAGTTCTTCCAGAGACAGACATGAATGGAGTTCATGGAGATCGCTAGGAAGGTGATTCCTCTAGGTACTAGAGATGGGAAGAGAAGCAAGGAAGCCTGTGTTGATAGGCAGTGTCTGAAACAGAAATCCTTCAGGACTGTCAAGCAATGGGCATTTACTGTGTGGTGGAGCCTCTAATCTCCCCTGCCTGCTACTCATGAGAGCTGCTGACTCGGCTCTGTAGGAATTTGATGGAACCTCCTGTCTTAGTCCATGTTCTGTTGCTGTGAAGAGACACCATGATCAGGTCAACTCTTATAAAGGACAACATTTCACTGGGGCTGGCTTACAATTTCAGAGGTTTGGTCCATTATCATCACGGTGGGGAGCGTGGTGGCACACAGGCAGACATGGTGCTGGAGCAGCTGAGAGCACTGGATCATCTGGATCTGAAGGCAGCTGGAAGAGCGTGAGACACTGCCCCTGGTTTGAGCTTTTGAAACCTCAAAGCCCACCCTCAGTGACACACTTCCTCTAACAAGGTCACACCTACCCCAACCTGGCCACACCTCCTAATCCTTCTGGAATAGTGCCACCCCTGGGACTAAACATTCAAACATGTGAGCCTATAGGGGCCATTCTTATTCAAACCACCATACTTCCTGACTGGTAGACTCTGAAAAAGGATCCCAGAGTTCCTTTTTTTGTTGTATTTTTTTATAAGATTTTAATTAATTAATTAATTTTGTTTTTTTTTTAACTTTTTATTGATTCTTTGCGAATTTCACATCATTTACCCCAATCCACTCATCTCCCAGTCCCTCCATTCTGCCCTTGTAACCTGCCCCAAAAGAAAACAAACAAACAAACAAGCATCCAAGCAGAACCTGCAGTGTGTCACAGCACGTCCACAATACACCCTTTTGCCCAAACAGCTTTTCTTGCAAATGTTCATGCAGTGATTCATTGTTCTGGTTCGGAGGCCTCTGGCTTCTGCTACAACTGTCAGTACTGGATCGTCACGGGACTCCTCTCAGACATCCTCTGTTGCCCTGTTGATTCTGTGGCTTTGGATCTGTAGGACTGGCCCCTTTTTGGCACTCCAGCAATTCATAGAGGGAGTAGATGTTGGGGTGGGCAGATTCAAAGCCCTGGACCTGGGCCTGGGTCATGGCGGAGTTGGTCAGCCTGACAGATCTCCCACGCTCACACCATTAGGGCCAGCTCTCCTGCACCCACTCCACCGGCTTGTTTCTCCAGCATGCCCAGATGAGAGGTGGGGCCATCTCACCTGCTTTCATGCCCTTGGGCAATTCTCTCACGAGGCTCAGGCTAGGGGTGGGGCCAGCTCTGTGCCAAGGCATCAAGGTGGGAAGAAGTGAGGGGGGGGCATCTCTTTTGCAACCATACCGTCACACATACAAGAGGGGAGGGGCCATTTCTCCCTTGCTCACACTCTGTAACCAGGTCCAGCTCTACACGGAGAAGAGAGGTGTAATCTCCGGATGCTGCAGTTGATGAGGGGGAGGGCAAGCTCTGCACAACCCTCAAACATCAACATGACCCCAGGTGGCAGCTCAGACCAGGAGTCTGCAGGGCCTTTGGTGCTAATATAACCCCGATGTTTCAGGGCCATGGACACAGACATGGCCCTCAGCAGCAGCATGGTCCAGGATCTCACGGTGGCTTCAGATGGCATTGCTGGCTACTCACACCAGGCTGTTCCTCATTACCAGTTCTGCCTTTCTTTATTGTGCTCACACTGTTCTCTTCTTCTTCTCTTCCATCTCTCCAACATTACTTGCTCATCTTAGTGGCACTGGGGCCTCTGGGTGTCTGCGGAGTGCTATGCCTCCAACCGCTGCTTCGTGGTGCCAAGTGGGAGTGCTCTGCTCTCCTGGACCACATACCACCAGGGGATCCCCAGATTTCTACATGCTGCAAGAGCCAAACAAGACAAGATAAACTCCTGGATGCAGCTGTGGACTTATGGCTTGCCCACATTGGGAGGAGTGCAAACCCCACTGTTCTGCCATCAAGAGCTGCCTCTTATTATCCAGGTTGGGATATCCATGGATCCAAGGTGGAACAAAGAACCAAAGAGCTCTTAGCGACTGCAGGTTTGCACATGGTTTTTTTAGATAACCTATAGTGTGGACCCTTCCCCTAAGAACAGTTCAATAAGTTTGAACTGCAACCAATTGACCCCTGGTTTACCTGGTTCTACTTGATAGCTTTTTGGTGTCTGATGAAGTGAAGAGAGTAGAAACTGTATTTTGGGTCTTGAGTATTGTGAGAGGTGACTTCAGTTTGAAAAGCTCACAGGACTCAATTAAAAAGGCCCCAGAGAACTGAGATAAGCAAGCCATACCGCCCAGAGAGAACAAAGGCCCCTCTCAAGGCTTCCAGGTCCCACCCAGGATAAATAGAGCAGTGATTCTCAACCTTCCTAACGCTGCAATCCTTTAATACAGTTCCTCATGTTGTTGTGATCCCCCATCATAAAATTATTTTGTTGCTATTTCATAACTGAAACTTTGTTGCTATAAATCATAATGTAAATATCTTATATTCAACCTCTGTGAAAGAGTTGTTTAACCCCCCTTAAAGGAGTCAAGACCCACAGGCTGAGAATCACTGAACTAGACGCTCTTTCCACTTGCTTGTGGTCTCCAAGTCCCAGTCAAGGGCAGAGGGAGGCCTCTGGATGACTCTTCCCCAGGACAAGGACAAAGGTTTCCTTGCAGCCTCTAGTCCCAGGCCTTGCTACAGACACCTGTCCTGAATCTGCAGCCCTCAGTCTCCTCTGCTAGGAGAGTCTTCCTCAGAACAGTGTACATCTCCATATGTCAGGCTGTCATAAAGAACAGGAGAGAAACTGGGCTGGCCTCTGGGGAGGAGAAGTCTGAGGCCTGGAGGAGCCAGGCAAGGTGAGAGAGGCAAATGACATACTCGCTGTAGATGCCAAGAACTCAATCATCAAAGACATAACACTTCTTGAAGGTGCAGGAATTGAACCTAGGACTGTGTACATGGCAATGGAGAACATCCTCAGCCCCTGAAATAATATTTTACAAATAAAGTGAACAAAAAATTTCATGCTAAACAAAAGTACTAAAGCACGCAGATGAGATCCAATCTTGTGCTGGTTCAACCTTTCTCCTATTGGTCAACTTTTATCCCTGATTCCAACATTACAAGATAAGAGGGTAGCTTGGGGGCTATAACTTGTAAACTAGATTTGTACAAAACTTGAGTAAGCCCTACCATTGTCTTTCATGAAACCATAGGCTTGCTGGGTCTTGCTTGTAACAAGAGACACAGGCTCCAGATATCTTAAACCTTGATACTGGCAGTCAGGAAACCAGAGGACAATGAGGGACTTGTCTGTGGGTGGTTGATCTCATGAAGAGGAGGTTGGCATACCAGCCAGCCTATGAAAGCATATATTCCTTTCTCCCCTGAAAGTTGAAAACTTAATCCCCCAAATCATGCTATATGTTAAAGGTCTCTGGATGTAGGGCCTTGCGAGGTGTTCAGCGTTAGAGGTTATGAGGTTGGAGGCTCCATGGTAGCATTAGTGACTCTTAAGATAAAATCATATGATTGCACATCTTGACCTATGATATCAGCCATAGTATGGTGCAGCAGAAAGACCCACCCTCCCAGCTCCCAAGTGGATATGGGTGACCAAATAGACTACTCTTTATAACATGCCTAGTTTCAAGTACATTGGCATAGAAACAATAAGCAGAAGTTGTATCCAGGAAGTAGCTGTCCATCAGAAACTACATATACTCTCTGTATACTGGCAGGTAGGGCATATGACCCCACTAATGGAATGTGAATAGAAATGAAGTGGTTAAGAAAAAGGGTGTGTCTTCGTAATTTTCTTCCCCTTCTTCTTGATGTCTTCTTGACTAATGCAAAGGACTCAGGCAGCAAGGCCACAGGACTGTAAGAGATTTTAAATTTCTGAATTAACATTCAGAAGGCATGCATGTGCACACACACACACACACACACACACACACACACCCTGACTTCAAGTAAGTGAGAGAAAGGCCTGTATTGTCTCAGGGGCTTATTAGTTATATTCACAAGTGTTACCATAAACCACCAATGATGTCATCAGGCGTTTGAAGCCAGGAAGAAGGTTACAGGGCAGGATGATGGGTGAGGTTTAGACTGAAGTCAAGCTAAGACTTTCCAACCTTGGGAGTGTGTCATGAACAAAGGAAGATGAACTTTGTGTATCCTTGATGACCTCATTGAAATCCTCAAAGTCACCAATAAACTTAGAGGAGCCATCAATGGCTATATCTCATAGCTTGTCCACTTCTGCTACCTTGGTGTTCATGAACTGTCCAAAATGGTGCCTTGGACTAGGCTACAACTCAGCAGATCATTGCCTTGTCCTAAGACGATCTACTGGAGCTCAGTAACAGCTCCTCTCTTTCTGGGTGACCACACATCTCCTACATTGTACAAGTTGTAGTTGCTTCTCAGAGAGCAAAATCTGAGAGAGTAGTGACAGTGCTGGCCACAGACACCAGCTGCCTGAGACCCAGGCTAGCCCTTTTCCTTCTCACACTAATTTGTAATATTTCTTAAGTATTTCCTTTCAACTGCTTCCCTTCCTGGTCCAGGTGAGTGCTAATTGGATTTTTGTCATATACACATGTAGAATTTCAATCAATACTAAATACTTATGTGCATCACAGTGAAGTCATCATTTTGTGACTTTGAGACAGACTATGGGAAAGGATGTCTGGGGAAGATATTGGAGAGATGGGATCCTGTAAGCTGAGTTAATGGGGGACAGTGACAGTCTTGATTGTCAACTTGACTAGGTTATGAAATTCACAGGATAATGAAGCACACCTTTGGGTGTGTCTGTGAAGGTGTTTCTCAGAGACCTTAGACCTGGAGAGCCCTGGCATTGGTGGTTTAATCCTTTAATGGATTCATAATACCATGGCACTATTGAGGGTGGTGAAGGCAGGAGACAGGGAAGAGCTGAACAGGCCTCTAGGAGGGCTGTCCTTGAGCTGTATCTCTTCCTGGCTTCCTGTTTCCTTCTTTTTCTATGCTTTCTTGTCACCATCATGTGAACTCCTCTATGCCTCCACACCCTCTCTGCAAGGATAAACTGACACCTCTAAAGTCATGAATCCAACTTAATCATTTCACCCTTTAAATTGTTTGTGTCCAGTGTTTTCCACAACAAACAAACAAATACAAAGTGGTAGCAGTTAAGAGAAAACAAATGAATCCCATCTCCTGCCCTACTTAACGACATCACAGCATCTGCCTGTCCTCTGCTCTCTTTTGGCCATCCTCACTGATGGACCACAATCATCTCTTGAACCCTGGGGCAATGATGCTTGCTGGCATTCTGTTGGTAGATGTGGCTCCCGCAGATGTGAAGACTTGCAGGGAAACAGATATCAGATTTACTGGGGTGGTTTGCTTTTCAAAAGAAGAAGCTCAGAATTGAATAAACATTTAACCGAAGAGGGTCTACAGATGGCAAATAAGCACATGAAAAGATGCTCACTGGCTTCAGCCTCTGGGGAAAAGCAAATAAAAGCTATGATGAGAGATCCTTGCACACCTCTCAGGATGGCTGAAATGGAATGCCAGGGATACTGGAGAGAAACTGGATGGCTCATCTGAGGCTAGTGGGATGATGGCTCATCTGTGGCTAGTGGGATGGATGTACGGATGTATGGTGGTATAGCCACTCTGTAAACAGTATGGAAGTTTCTGTTAAAAACCAAAACAAAAACTAAACTACAGCACAACTGGAGAGTGCATTCCTAAACAGCCTAGAGAAATGAAAACAGATTCATGCAGGAGCGGCTGTCGGATATTGACTGTAGCTTTTGGTGTCAGGGCTGTAAGTCTGTATCAGTCCAGGTGGTCTCCAATGTGCTACATCCATGCTGAGGGACAGAGGAACGAATGATTGTTACAGGCAAATTGAATGAATCTCTAGGATATTAAGCCATATGTGTCTGTACACACAGGCACATGTGCATTCATGGGCAGGTGCCCAGAGTCCAGAGGTGTTGGATTCCCTGGAACTAGAATACAGGCTGGAGCTGAAGTCATCTGACATGGGTGCTAGGAACTGAACCATCTCTCTGGCTCCTCCTTCTCCTCCTGTAGTAGTAATTTTTGCTAATCACTTTGCTCCTGGCAGGTCACATGTGCTTGCTGCACCCACCCAGGAGCTCTCTGGATTTGCAAATGAAAGACACACACACACACACACACACACACACACACACACACACACACACGCAGTTAATTTTTTTTATATGCCTTGACTAGCTCAAAAGCCAGGCAGTTCTAATCTTCCCTGCGACTAGCACACTTTTCCTCTAGTACTCCTGGCTTAACGCCCTCTAGCTCTATATTTTATTTTTGTTGCCCTGGCTCCTTCTGGGCAGCCCTTCGGGGGCTGTGTTCCTTCTCACCTACATTTTGGATGATTTTCCTTCTGCAGCTCTAAATCTAATCCGTCTCCCTCTGAATCATTGTGATTCTCCCTCTCCTTCCTTTCTCCTGGTTCCTAGCCTGCACAAATCTCCAAGTCCTGCCTCAGTCTACCTGCCCAGCCATTGGCTGTTGGCTCTTTATTGACTGATCAAAAACCAATTGGAGACAAGAACCTTCAGTGTTTGGACACGCAGATTCCCCATTTTGGGGGCGGATTAATTCAAAGCATTAGAACCAATCTCCAATATCCTCCTCCTCTTCTTCCTCCTCTTTTTCTCCTTTAAATTGTTTGTGTTTGTGTGTGCATGTGTATGTGTGTTAAGAGGCCAGAGGAAGGTAGCTCCCCTAGAGCTGGACTTATATGTGATTGTGAACTGCCACACATGGATGCTGGAAACCAAACTTAGGATCCTCTGAATGAGCAGCTTGTACCCTTAGCTGCCAGGCTATCTTGAAGAATTTTTTGAGATGAGTGAGTAGCAGGAGTCAAGGAGGGAGCAGGTTTGGATGGAAAGGAGGGAGTTCAACTTCAACCAAGGCCCTGTGTGTGTGTGGGTGTGTGTGGTGTGTGTGTGTGCACTGTGCTAATACTGAGATACTGTACTGAAGTTTAGCAAGATGTTTCCATTGGCAGAAACAGCAAAAAGGTATAGAGATATCTTGCATGATTTTTTTTAAAACAAGGGATGTTATTCTACAGTTATACTAAAACAAAAGATGACCCAGAGAGATGACCCAGGTTCTGTGTGATAGATAGCCTGCTCAGCTCTGATCCTGAACAATGTCTATGTAAGGAGAACTCCCTATAACCCAGCCAATGCTGGGTCTGAACTGCCACCAGAGGCAGACTTTATAGTCCCCAGCAAGCTCGCTTCTTTATAAAATAAGCAAACAGACAAGCAAGTGCAAGGCTCCACAGAGACATAGGACAGAATAGAATAGAGCCCCCGTGGAAGAGTACCCACAATGCCTAGCACACATTTAAAATTACCAACAGAAGGGAAACCAGGTGTTCTGCTCGGTTCTCATCTCTGCTTCACACACTCAGTACATTCTCAAGAACTGTCCGTTCCATCTCCTCCAGCTTGACCGTTCCACCCTTCTCCTGGCCTACCATCTTGGAACTTAGGCTCCTGCCCTTAGGGCTCTGTCTCCTGTCTGTGGCCATCCCATCACCTCTCCACCCTCACCCGCCTCCCTCTGCCCCTTCAGTATCCTTGACTCCTCTGTACAGGTCCATCTGCCTGATGCTTATAGTTCAGCTTTCAGCTCAAGTATCACCTTCTCACCTAACTCCCAGACGCACCATCTCCCGTTAGCTCAGCGGTCACTATCGCCTTCCCTGGTCTTAGTTTTCCTAAAGCATGAGTCACTTCTTGAGTAAAAAGTCAGCAACAATTCTCAACAAAGGTGTTTTGTTTAGTTTTTGCGAGAATGAATGATTCTCTGTTACGATATCTTAATGCAATTGGTCTCGAATAGCAGCTACTAAGGGTCAATTCCAGAGAATCCCTGTTACATGTCAGACCTCAGTATATTTTCTCTCCATGTAGTAGAGGGTTCCTCCCATGGTTTGCTCTACTACTTTTTCCCCCCATTTATTAATTTATTTATTCACTTTACATCCTGATCACAGCCCTCCTCCTCCCAGTCCTCCCCTCACACAGTCCCTCCTTCATGCTCTACCCTTCCTCCCTGCTTCTTGAACTTTGGCCTGTAAGAACAAACAAGTGACTGGGGACTGGAGTCACTGTGTTGAATTTTCTACCCCATACCGCACCCTGGTCTCTGTCCTAGGCCTTTGTGACAGCCGCTGGGCAGGAAATGCAATAAAGAAGGGGGTAGCTCCTAAGTTCCCCGTGTTGGTATAGCACAGCCCGGGCCGGAGTGCAGCAGTAGTTTATGGATCCTAGCAATTGGGTCACTTTGATTATCAGTGGACGCATGCCACTTTAACCACTGCGTGTGAAGTGGGAAGCTGAAAGATAAAGATCCTGACTACACCACACCTCTCGGGAGGGTTTAAAACTATCCTGTGACCCTCAGGGAGCCTGCAGTCAAGTTAAGTGTGAACACACCACCATGAACACTTGCAAGCCGGAGTGTATGATGAGAGTAGGAGAGACCCGTCCTCTCACACTAGAGCTGAGTGGAGGAAGGTGTGGACACTCAATCACACACACACTGTTACATACTCATGATAGGCGCCTAGAGAGATGGCTCAGTGGATAAAACACTTACCTTCAATGGTGAGGACCAGGGCTGAGAGTCCTGGAGCCTACCTGAAAACTGAACATGTATGTTGGCGCAGCCTGTGATCTCCAAACTTGGGAGGCAGAGACAGAAGATCCCTAGAGCAAGGTGGCTAGCTAGACTAGCTGCAATCGGCAGGCTCTGGGTTCAGAGAGATCCTGCCTCGTCTGAAATAAAGTGGAGGCAGAGTCAAGAAGACACCTGACATCAATTTTGAGCTTCTATACACTTGGGTCATATGTGTGCCTATGTGAATGTGTGCATGTGTGTGCATGTGTACATGCTCATGTGTGTATGTGTACCCACACAGGTGTGAACATGCATCAAAAACAATACACACATAAACAAATACTCATGACATTTGTGGCACTGAAGCCCAGGCCGGGAGGGCCTTGAGACTACAAGCTGTCAAGATCCCCGTGTGAGACTGCTGTGGCCATGAAAATCCCTGGCTTTGGTTCCTGCATTCTTTTTTTTTTTTTTTTTAATTTATTTTTATTGGATATTTTATTTACATTTCAGATGTTCTCCCCTTAACCCATTTCCCCCCTCCCTCCCAGGAACCCCCATCCCACCCCCCCCTCCTGCTTCTATGAGGGTGTGCCCCACCTACCCCCCCCCCCACATCTCACCTCCCCACCCTCAAATTCCGCCACACATGATGTCCAGCCTTCATGGGACCAAGGATCTCTTCTCCCACCTATTCCTGACAGGACCATCCTCCCTTGCATATATAGCTGGACCATGGATCCCTCCCTAAGCGCTCCCAGGCTGGTGGTTTAGACCCTGGGGGCTCTGGTTGGTTGGTATTGTTGCTCTCCTCATGGGTCTCCAACCCTTTCAACTCCTTCAGTCTTCACTCTAACTCCTCCATTGGGAACCCCATGATCAGTTTAATGGTTAGCTGTGAGCATCTGCCTTTGAATATGTCAGATTCTTGCAGACCTCTAAGGAGACTGCTATATCAGGCTCCTGTCAGCATGCACCTCCTGACACCCACATCAGCATCTACCTTTGGTGACTGCACATGGAATGGATACATGCAGTCACCAAAGGTAGATGCTGGTTCCTGCATTCTTAATCTATTTGACCTCAGAGTTGTGACTGGTGGAGGGCCATTTGCCTGACGCCTTCTCCAAGACCATTCTAAGCCATGTTGTTCTGTGTACCGAACTTCACTTGCCCACAGCTAACCTGGCCATACCCTTACTGGAGTCCTCTCCCCTCCTTTTGACTGCCCCCCTCCTGGATTCCTTGATGCACCTCTTAAAACAACAACAACAACCCACTGTGCCACTAGAGGTCTGTCTGACTTGAGAGGAGCTCACACCACAGCACTGGGAAGCAGCTGGTATCAAGTGTCAGGGAGAGGATTGTGGTCAACTGGGCATCGGCATGCCTGAAAAAGGTAGCAGCTGCCATTCAGCTTCCAGCTGCTGGTTGCCATGGTGCCCTCTCCTTCATTTTTTTCAAGAATTGTTAGAGAGCTAGATTTTCATGCAATATCTCCCAACTTCAGAATGCTGTAACAAATAATGAAAAGGAGAAGGAGAGAGAAGGAGGAGGAAGAAGAAGAGAGGAAGAGGAGGAGGAGGAGAAGGAGGAAACTGTACAGGTCACAGAATCATGCCAGAGGCTGTAATCTTACAGACCACAAATCTACTCACAGTGAGTTAAAGCGAGCAGAGGGTGGAGGGAGCTGTCTGCAGGTGTGACCCTTGAGTGGCACTTTGAGAGATGATAACTAGGAGATGGGGAAGGGGGTAACAGCAAGGACTGCCGGCAAAGGACAGGAAACTGGTCAAGGTGTGGAGAATAAAGACAGAGTCTGGAGCTTTGGGGCTGGGGTGCACCAAGGTGGATGGTGCCATCAGATCTCTTGTTCTCTGGCAAGTGGACCTCTCCAACCCTTACTGTCATGGCTCCCCTGATTTCAGGTTCTGGGGAGCCCTCTCTAGGCCCTGTCTTCAGATCTCCATTACAACCCAGTGTGATTGTCTGTTTCATGCCTTACCCACCAAGAGTTTCTAAAGGAAGACATGCTTCTTTAGTGTAAATGAAAACTGAAACACGATGCTATACTTCTCCCAGAATGAAATGGGAAAGACCAGCCTAGAGAGAGCCAGCGAAGACACAGACATCCAGAGTTCAACATGGCTGTCCAGAGGGCAACCACGTTGGAAATCTGTCTGGCTAGCTAGCAAAGCTGAGCACGTATGTGTCCTGTAGCCCAGCAACCCCACTCCAAGTCCACCCAAGGGAGCTGAGTATTTGACACAAAAGAATGTCCTGTCCAGACAGCCATTGTAATGACCAATAAGTAAGTTAACCTATTCCTGAAGTGGAGTACAGCCCAGCCACAAAAAAACAAAACAAACAAACAAAAACCCCAACTGTCACTACTGTAAGAGTTGACTCACACTGAAAGAAAGCAGACACAGGAGAACATATAAACCCTAAGTTCAAGAACAGCCTAACCCAGTCTCAGCTGCCGGATGTCAGCATAGCAGTGGTGTGGGAAAGCAGACTCCCTGAGAGGGGTCTATGGAGATGTGGGTGGCCAGGGATAGTTTGTTGATCTGAGCAGAGCTTCCCTGGATGTACCACCCCTAGATACGGGGATTGTTGCTTCTGGAAACTCATCAAACTGCTAGGATTCCTGTGCTTCTGTGTGAACATTATGAATGTTTTCTGTTTCGTATTGTTTATAAAGATCATATTGTATAGCTTAGCCACCACACACACACACACACACACACACACACTCTTCAGAGATTTAGAGAATGAATTTGGGCTCTAACAGATGTCCTCTCCCCCCCCAAATATTCCTGTCAGAAGTTACAGGGCTGGATCTCTGAGGCCAATTGCGGTGGGCTCCATGCTTTATAGGTCTTATAGGAAGCAAGACTTTGGCTGTGCTGGGTAGGGCTGGGGCCTACGGGGTAGGGGTGGGGGCGGGGATAGGGCGATTTGCTTAGGAAGGAATGTGGAGCGAGTTTGAGATTCAGATGAGCGCTGAGTTTGTTTCCGTTGATGCAGATTTGACCCTGAGACCATTATAATTGTGGGACTTTTGTTCATTGACTTGTGGGCACTTTAAAAACATGACTATATTGGGTTTGGGAATTTCGCTCTGCAGTTACAGTAGAAAGTCCAGGAGCTTGGCCGGAAGTGTGGTACAATGGGAGGCTCCACAGGGACTCCCTGCGGTGCCGGGCTGGGCCAGAGAAGGGATTTCCCTGCTTCTGCTGAGACCTGCCTTTCCGGTCCCCAGGCCTGTGTTTGCAACACAGCCTCTTCCAGAGGTTTCTGCTTTCCAAGGACTGTGGGCAGCAGTCCTTATCCACAAGGTCGGGAAGCCAGCACCTGGGAGGTCCCAGGAAGACGGGTGCCTGGGTGGGTTCTCCTCTCTGAGAACCCCGGAAGCATCTGCACACCTTCCAGAAGCAGACCTTTGTTCTCTCGGGTTACAGACTGGCTTATCTGACAGGGTTTGCCTAGTCCAAGTTTCTTTTAGGGGCAGAACAAACAACTCCAAAGGAAGCTGCCTCTCAATTTACTTCAGAGTCAAGCAAAAAGAAAACTGACGGGGAGCTGGTAGAAGACTCTCACAGTGGATGTGGGTGGCAGGGTGGGCCCCAATTTTGTAAGAGTAGCATTTAGCGCCCGCAGTGGATTCAATTCAACACTTAACTTCTTGTGTGCCTACTCATGCCAGGCACAGGGCCAGGCTCTAATGATTAATTGTAGTGGGCCAGAATAATAAAATAAGTAAATGGTGCGGCTGATAAATGCTAAGGAGAAAAAAGTAACAGCGCAGCTGCCGAGGAAGGAGATAAGGCTGGAGGGGCTGTTTTTAATCTAAGGGCCACGGCAGAGGTGAGTGATCAGGTAACGACTGGGAAGGGGCGGTCAGGAAACAGGGGAGTGGCCTGTGAGGATGCCCAAGCTCAATCATGGTCTGCTGTGTTGGGGACAGGGATGGACAGTTTGCGCTGGAATAGAATTGGTGCGGCAGCCCTCTAATAAACTAGGCTTTATTGTGTTAAGTGGCACGGGTCAGAACTTTCTGGAAAAAAGAAAATAGCAGAGTCAGAAAGCTTTACATCTCAAACTCTCTGTCTCCCTAAAACACACGCAAGTCCGTTTCTAGGCATCTTCCTGAAGGAAGAACAGGACGCGCGACTGAAATAAACATTAATAGCTGCCAGAGCTTTGCTTATCATGGCAACCCCCGCCCCAACGCCGCTCAGTAAGCATGGAAGGTTCAAGTGAACATGGGGTGCACACGCTGTGCTCTCGAGGTCCGAGGGTTGGGTGTGCATAGGCTCACACAACACTCACTGTCTGCCAGAATGCATCTGGACAGGACATGGGCAACTTTACTCCACTCACATGCTTCTTTACAGGCCAGTCCAGGGGCAGGGCGTTGCCTTGACATTGCTGTGCCATCTGGAGAGGCCCTGATGTGCACGGGAGGGGTGTATCAGTGTGTGCAAACACTACACCAGTTCACACAGGGCCCGAGAGCTCAGGCTCCATCAATGGAGAGGCAACCAAAACACAAATGTACAGAACTGTTCAAACTGTCCTTTCCCTCTGCCTCCTTTTTCTGAGGCTATTAAACCTAATGCCTGGTGCTGCTAGGTGAGGCCTGTACCCCTGAGCTGTATAATTAGCCTCTTTTTCACGGTTTATTTCTTTTACATGAATTATTTATTTTTTATTTTGTTTGTTTGTTTATATGTGAGTAAGGGTGTGGGGTGTGGGTTTGGGGATACCATGGCATGCTTGAGAAGGCAGAGGACACTTGTGGGCAGTTAGTAGCCTTTCTTTTCTCATCCTGTGGGTTTTGAGGATGGAACTCAGGTTGTCAGGTTTGGTGGCAAGTGTCCTTACCCAGTGATCTGTCTCATCAGCCTCCACTTTTTGTTTTGAGACAGTCTCATTCCACTCACCAGGTTGGCCTTGAACTTGGGATTCTCCTGTCTTGACCTCTCTAGAAGCTGGGATTTATAAGTCTGTACTATTTTTCGAGGATTTAATGACGGAAGGAAAAGGTTTAAAATATGTAAATATGTAAATGTTTAAACTGAGATAATGCCTGCTCGATGTAATCTCAACGTGTTTTTTAAAATGCATGTACACACGTGCTCCCACACAGATGGTTCTTGAAAACATGATGGTTAGGGAAAGAAGCCACAAGGCAGAGGTCACATAACACATGATTCCATGCATATGAAGTGTCTAGAACAGACAAATCTATAGAGACAGAAAGCAGATGAATGGTTTGGGGGGAGGGAAGCTGGGAAGCTGTGGAGAGGAGGTAACTGCCAACGGTCCTGTCATGGGGTGATTAGAACATTCTGGAATCAGATTCTAGTGAAGCCTATGACTCTGATAGACTAAAGCGCAAAGCTGCGCCCTTCCGGTGGCAAGTTTAATGTTATATGAATTTTATTCTAATAAACCTGTCCTTGAAAATGCACATAAGGGTTAGCAAGATGGCTCAGTACATAAAGGCACTTGCTGCCAAGACTACCAATCAGAGTTCAACCCAGGACCCATATGGTGGAAGGAGAGAAGCAAACCCCACAAGTTGTCCTCGGACTGCCACACATACGCTGTGCCATGCCTATGTGATGTCCACCAATAAATGAGTAAATACAATTTAATTTAAAGAAATACATTGGAAAATGTGTGGAAAGAAAAGCCATTTGATGACAGGGATGTTTTTAATTCTTGATCTTTAGTTTTTAGTTTTGATCCTACTTTCTAGTTTCTACAATGAGAATGCGCTGGTTTTTCCCTCATACCCAAACACATGCTTCCAGAGCATTATACATTATAGTACATAAAAAGGCCAAAAGAGCAAAGATTACATGAAACAAAGCCTCCTCATGGATGTTCTGGAATTCCTCTCTCTGGCTCCCAAGATGGAGTCATATGGAATATGTGTTAAACAGCCATTCCATCATGATACCAAAGTACTAGAGGCAGTCAGCTAATAAAGAGAGGACATTCACTTTCACAGTTTGGAGGCTGCCAGTCCATTACTATTGGGCAGATTACTTTTGGCCTGTGGTGTATGGTATATCATGACAAGAGCATGGTGGAGCTAGACTTCTCACTTGGAAGCTAGGAAGCAAAGAAAGAGGAAGAGGCCAGGATCCTACGGTCCCCTTTGCAATCACAGTCCCAGTAATCTAAGATTTTCCTTCAGGTCCCACCGCCTCCCAAAATGAGCTCTGGGGCCAAGTCTTTGACACATGGACCTGTGGGGAGATACTCTAGATCCAAAGTCCTCAGGATATTTTCCCAATTGTCTACCCTTCCTTTCCCTTGGGGTTGGGTGAGGCCCTGTCATTAGCCCTATAAATTTCTATTTTATTTTATTTAGTTTTTTTTTTGAGACAGGATATCTCTATATAGCCTTGCCTGTCCTGGAACTAGCTCTGTAGATCAGGCTGGCCTCCGACTCACACAGATCTGCCTGCCTCTACCTCCTGAGGGCTGGGATTAAAGGCAAAAATGTTGGGATTAAAGCCATACCCTGTAAATAATTTGTTAGCAATCATGATGGGACACTGGTGAACCAGGACATTTGGTCACCAGTGTAAAGCCACAGAGTTTTCTTCCTGCTGCACCATCTGTGAATTCTCAAATCTAGATGCTGTGTCAGCTCCAACCTAGGATGAGAACAGAGCAGCAGGCCGGATGGCCAAGATTTGTAGGGCTACATCCACATAGTAGGACTGAGGTACAGAGTCTTGCTGTCTTATGACACTGGGTTCTTAGGGTTGTTGTTGGAAATTTTCCAAGGAGACACAAGCACTGTCTACTCCCCAGGGCAGGACAGGTCATAATGTAACACTTTGTAACGCATCAAAAGTAGCCAAAGCAACACACCCAAGTCCATCGTGGTCAGCCAATGAGTCTCCTGAGCTGGCTTCCAGAAGTAGGGGTGAAGAGCTGCTTATAGGAGTGTAGGTGACCCCTGTCATAAATGATGCCTTCCCCCAGTAGCCGCGTAGATGGAGTTCTTATTTCTATTAACCCTCACCACTCCAGGTACTCTCATGCTTCGTACAGCATGACTTCATACAGCAGGGGCAGAACAGCATACAGCTAGAGGGCAGGTGCAGGAGAAAATGGCTGGAATCTCAGGTGAGGACTCATGTCTCTCACCACCTCAGACCAGACCTTGCTGCAGGTCTCTGTAAGGAATTACAGACTCTCAGATTAAGACAGTGATGGCTGTTACTGGAGAATGAAGTTTTTCCACACAAGTCTGGTGGTAGTTGTTGTGACATCAAATCCAGCCTATACAAACTATTGAAGGCGAACAGATCTGAGGAGATGTACTATATTAGCTGGCACCTGTCATCAAAACAAACACACCCCAAAAAACAAAATAACAAACCAAGAAAGTACATATCTCATTGCCGTAGGGCACAGTATCTCCTTTTTGCTATTTAAATGCCTTCATGTCTATTTTTGGAGCTGTCTTCAAAACAGAGCTAGGAGATAGCTCAGAAAGCAAATGCAGACATCTGAAATGACTTGTCCATGGTCCTGGCCCTGTTTAGTGGCATTACATGCTATTGCCCTGCCCTGCATCTGAGCAGGGCCTTTAGTCTGGTCCCAGCCTATCTCGGCACTGGCCAGGCCCCACAGCACAGCAGCTGTGTCTCCCTCCGTGGGAGCCATCCTTGAAATAGGCAGGTTTGACAGATATGTAAAGCCATAAAGAATCAGATGGAAATGGGAGAGAAGGAAATGGTCCAAAGAGATCACCATTCTCTTCTGTTTCTCCAAAGCACCTTGGCCTTGGGAAAGGAAAAGAACTAGAGGCCAGTGAAAATTAGAGATCCCCAGATTCAAATCCCAGAGAAGGCAAGGGCAGCTTCACCTCTGCCAGACAGGCAGAGCTGATGGGCAGCCACATGAGGCTCCCCAGAGCAGTGGGTCCAAGGACCTTGTTCTGCACAGTCCTTGAATGGAAGGCTATGTATACTGAAGGTGGTAATGTCTTCTATTGTTTTCTTCTGAGTTACACAAGTAATAGTGCAAAAGTGTCCAGATGATGTAGTATTTGGTGCAGTTCAGAAAGTGAAAATGCTCTTTAGTCCCACCAGATAACAACTGTTGACAATTGTTTCTTTCCTTATTTTCTGTGCATGTATCTGTCATAAGATAGTCAGAATATACTAGACCCACCTTTAATCCTATCTATCTATCTATCTATCTATCCACTATCATCTATTTATCTTCCATATGTATCTATCCATCCATCCATCCTCTTTATATTGTTTGTATACCTCCATTGTCCTCCACAGCCAGCTAGTCCTATCTTCCTGTTTCATTCCCACTGTACTGAGAAAACAGGAGATGATCAATGAGAACTCCTCCAATCCCTAGCACAACAGCCTGCCTGTCTTCCCTCCTCTGGTCTGCTATGGGTATCCTCCAATCTACAGGTCAATCTCTCCTGCTGGTGCTCGAGTCCCATGCTTGTTACCTACTCAAGGGCATGGTACCAGACACACACACTTCTCTTACACCAGCCAAGTTTTCTTGGTTTCCCAGTGTTTGACCTACTCAACTGCTTCACTGGGCTCTTAAAGCCCACCCTGGGAGTTCATCCAGTCTGATGGCTGCTCTGTCTTTTCAGCAGATCCTGATGGTCTTGCCCTTTAATCCACCTAGGAGATCAACCTTAAGCATGGATCCAAAATCTCACCCACTCCACAAGTCTGTTACGCCATCCCCGCTCTTTACTCTATCATCTCTCTCAGGCTCACTGGGATCTTTTTCACTCTTGGCTACAGACTGTCAGTACCACACAGTGGTCCTTCTAAGGCACAGCAAATCATGTGACCCTGCAGTAGATTCTGTCTCAACCTGACTGAATGCCAAAGTCCCACCAATGAACAGTCAGGCCCTTCCAATCAGTTCTAGTTTTCTCTCTGCTTCCTCAGTCCTTCCTTGGACTCATCAGCTGCACTCACACCTCAGGGCCTTTGCACAGGCCCTTCCCGCTGTCACAGTGTTTCTCCTCAGCCAATGATACTCTCAGACTCACCTTTTTCCCTTTAGCACATCGTTGACATCATCATCCATTCAAATTTCTGTCTGTCCCCATGAAGGCTACCCTAGTGTCCCCGAGAGCATTTCTAATCACCAAACAAGCTCTCACCACAAAGGGAGCTTTGCAGACAGCAGGCACAGCTTGGCTTTAGAAAGACCTGGAGTGAGTCAGCTGTTTGTGCCCCACCCCCCACTTACGCCCACTCTACCCTTCCCCCTTTACTCTCTCCCTTTTTCTCCCTTTCTCCCTTCCCCATCTTCAGCTTATTCAAGTGGGACCTCCCTTTTAATGCTAAGCTCAATGTTGCTTCCTTTGACTGACAAGACACACTTAGCACTCTACATTGTAATATTTTGGCTGTCAGGGCCACTGAGAATAGAGCTTTGAGCAGGTCCCTGGAGTCTCCTGTCTTCCTAGTGCGTGAATAGATACATTCATAGCCATCTTGCAGAAACCCAGCTGGGCCAAGGGGAAACCTCACAAAGATAATGAAACTTGTGGCAAGGGATGGATTCTGTTTCAAAGTTAGGTCCCATTGTCTCCATAACACGCTTGAGGCAGGGGCTTCTGGTGCCTGCCGTGTTCCTCGCCCTTATTTCCTGGCAGTAGCCAGCCACTGCCTTTCCAGTGAGGTGCATTTCCCCAGTGAACAGCTCAGTTCCTGGGATCAACCACCCACCAGTGACTGGTGATTGTATGTGGATACCCCGAAGTGGAGTCACATTACCTGCTGGCTCTCTTCCAGCTGTCAGAATTGGCCCTCAGAGGTAAGCTTTTCCTGTCCACACTGATGAATAGTGGCAACCCCTTTATTGGCTGTTTTCCCTTCTGATTATGTTCCTGCTCTGATCTATATTTCCTGGGGTACCCCTCACATTTCCACCTATAGGACTTTGGTCTTAGGATTATTTGGGGGATAAGGATTCAAACTAAGCCTTTGCTGGGCTACCCTCCAACTCTCATTCATCCTTCATTGCTATATAGCTTTAGGAAGCCAGAAACTCTGACATCAGCCCTAACCGTGCTTGAACCTCAGACACTTGATAAATTCTAATCAAAATCATTGATTCCTGACCAAACTCACATCCCAGATTCAGGGCCAAGAGAAGGAGAAAAGCTTTCTACCTCGAAGATATCTTACTACTGCTTCAGATGCTGGTCAAAGCTCTCAGACAACACCTTCCCCAGATCACAGACTCAGCACCTTGCTGAGATACTGCATTGGCCGGGCTAAGGACTTGCAGGTAACCCACTTTGGGTGTGTCCCTAATACACCTTTAGGACCAGGGTTGGGAGGAGTAATATGAGTCCAGAAAGTCACAATTAAAATCTGAGTTATGTCTGATGTTCGTTTGCTATCTTTTCTTTCCACACATTAAAGAGTGTTCAGGGCCTAAGCGTTCAGTGGTGTCCTGGACTCGTAGGCCAGAGAAGGCCTCACCTGGGCTCTCTGCTAGCACGTAGCTGTTCATTCTTTTCTGAGGGCCACGAGGGGACCAAACCCTTAGGAGACCAGAGCTCCAAGGAGACCAAAGACAGTACTGTTTTACTTCATTCTTACCGAACCAGCAATTTCCACAGGCTATTTGACTGATCCACTGTGTGAGGCAGCAACGTTAAGATTATTGTCTTGCCCTTGTTTTATGGAGGAACCTGAGGCTTAGTGAAATTGTTCCAGCATGAGGTAGTGCTCAGCAGAGGCAGAACGCACACCCATATCTGACTAGCTCTGAAAAGAATATTCTTTTACCTGCTCTGGGCTCTTCAGGTAAAGGAGTGTTTGGACTTTGGTAGGGTAGGGTCAGTCATTAGAGACTAGAAGGAAGGTGTCAATTGGATACTGCTGAAGAGCAAACTGCCCCAAACACTATTGGTTGTAAATTGCAAGCCTTTATCCTTGTAGAGTGGAGAGTTGACTGATCTACACAGGGCCATATACACAGCGGCTGCAGCAGCCTGCTGGCCTTTGATCCTGCTAAGGGTTAGGGTAAGCTCAAACTCACCTGAGAGTCTTTCAGGGGCCCAAGAAGATGGGACAGTGATCACTTAAGGCAGTAGCTCTTCTCTGGGTGTCCCGGAGGCACAAAGAGTAGACATTAATGTGGGAGAATCTTCAGGACAGGTGTGGTGTTGTGACAGCGCCATATCATTGGCCAAGGCAAGTCACACAGTCAGTTGTGTAAGTCAACTGGATAGAAATCACTTTTTTGCCTCTAAAGGGAGAGAGGGAGTGCAAGGTTCCTGTGACAAAGGTAAGATTCTAACAAAAGTAAAGACTAGAGACCAATCCTTTTACTGAAGAAATTAGGCCATTAATATTTTCTAGGAAGAAAACAAGGAAATCAGTACAAGGTAATGAATGAGTGATGGAGGAAATTCCTTGTCTTGGGTAAGGTTTGGGGGAACAGTGTTCACTCTGATATCTTACAAATGTTCTACAGGGAAGAGCCACTCTTGGTGTTAATATATAGGATTCCTCTGTACAGGCTCTCTGGTTTTGATGACCTTGTATCCTACAGGTTTCCTATCGCTCTACCACCACTATGATTCTACACATTGCTGGCCCAAGGGATGAATTTCAACAGTGTTAGGGGAAGTGGGAATAGACGAAGAGAAAACTACCTTTTCTTTTCCTTTAGAGGAAATGGGCTCCTGTCTTCCAAAACGACTGACTTCTAAACACATGACCACCACTGGAAAATTAGCCCAAGGGTGAGTTATGAAGAGGGAGCAAGGGCAGACTGGGTAGTCAGGACCTGATCTCTCAGAAGGCAGAGCTGTGTAACTCTCTGGAAAACAAATGAGAGAGCTAGAATAGGCAGACTACCGTTGACAGTATCCTAACATGTTATGACTTCAGAAAGTACATCATCAATGAGGTATTCTGGGATAAAAACAAGAAAGAGCTTAATCAATGTTATTGGTTTTGGTGAGTGTGATCTTTACACATTCCCATTTCCTCCGAAGAGACCTACCCCCTTTAGAGTTGAGGGATCATGTGACATGCTCTGGACAATGAGATGAGTGCATGTAGGATGTGGGACTTCTAGGGAGGCGCCTTGTCCTGGCTCCTGTCTGCTGTGATTGTCATGGTCATGTATGCATGGAGAAGGGATATGCCTCCACCTGAGTCACAGAGTGATTACGGGGGCAGTTCTCCTGATGACATGTGCTGGACATATAGCATGAGAGAGAAGTCAACCTTTGCTGGCTAAGTCACAGAGACTGTTGAGATGGTTCTAGCAGTATAGCCCTGCCTGTGCTGACGGATATAGGACAACTCAGAGGAGCACCAAAGAATTTGAGGTGACAAAGCTGTGACCTCAAAGATTCTGGCACTAATGAAAACTGATGATGAGCTCTGAAATTTACAACAGGGATTATGCTTTTGGGAAGAGTGTAAATGTTATAAAACAAATTGGAAGTATCAATAAAACCTATAAAAGTGTGAATTGAGGAAGAAACTAAATACAGAGTTCTTTTGACTTTTATAGTCAAAAGATGTGGGAATTCACATCATCTATCATTTAAAACGGAGCTTAAACCCAAAGATACTTTTTCCCTTCCGTGTTATACTTTAGATTTTTAAATTTTATTTCTACATGTCTGAGTGTTCTGATTGATGTAAATATGTATACCACATACATGCCTAGGACCCAAGGTGGCCAGAGAGATCATTGGATCTCCTAGGACTACAGTTGGAGAGTTGAACCAAGGAATTGAACTTGGTTCTCTGGGAGAGAAATCAGTGCCCTTAACTGCCAAACTGTCTCTTGAGCCCTATGCTTCAGATTTTTAACCAAGAAAATCAATTTTCTTGATGGGCCTCAAACCAAGGCCTCATACATGTTAGGCAAATATTCCACCATTGAACTCTATCGTCAAGTCTGGAAGATCTTGATTTAGAGCTGGATCATTGTGTCTAATGATGAAAGGAATTGAGCACAACTCAGTCAGTTTTTTTCAATTCTACTTTTCTTCCTCCTGTTAAAATTAAATGAGTCTCTTAGAAGCAGACTCAGACACTAAATTTGAATATTTTGGGTGGCAGAGGAGAGGTATGAGGGTTAATTTTAATTGTCAACTTTGACAGAAGCTAGACTCCCTTGGAAATGGGCTGCTGGGAATGCCTGTGGGGGATTTTCTTGATTGTGTTCATGGAGATGGAAGACCTGCCCTCTGACTGGGACCTTGACTATTTAAGTGGAGAACCAGAGTGGCGTGTATACATTGCTCTCTCCTTGACGGTGGGTGCAATACAACCAGCTGAAGCTCTTGCTGCTGTGACAGATCTTTCTAGACTAGACTGTAACCTGGATCTGTGAGCCAAATAACCCCTTTTTCTCTTCAGTTGCCTTTGTCAAGATACTGCATCACAGCAACAGAGAAGAACACTAAGACAGGAGAGGTCTCAGAAATCACAGACAGAGGTGTGGGGTGAGAAGAGAAGGGTGTAGATACAGGACAGTAAAGAGAAAATGGGGTCTGGCCCTAATGGGGTGCCTGTCTCAGAGCTGTCCTGTGGAGATGACAAGGACACTGTTTTCCCATCAACTTCACATGTCCATGTCCCCCGGATGTTAACTGCACGGTTCCTTCTCCTACCTCTAAAGACTGGCCCCGCCCCTGTAGCCAGAGAGACCCTCAGCACAGTGGGCAACATACTCCCTAGGAGAAAGCCTTAAACTTCCCTGGAAGAGCAGATGCCCACAGGAAAAGGCACCAACAACACTGAGTAAAACCTTTTGGGGTTTAAAAAGCCCTGTATAGGAGATTAGCATCAGATGAATTATGCTAAATTTAAAAAGCCAATCTCAAAAGGCTACACACTGTGTTATTCCATTTATATGGATTTCTAGAAAAGCCACAACTTTGACAGAAATTCATCTTGTAGCCGCCTGGAGCTGGGGGTGGGGGAGGGGATGGCTGTGGGAGGCAGTACCATACTAAAAGACTTTTCTCTGTGTGGAGTTATACCTAAAAACTCCAACAGCGAAGGCCTTAAAAACATATCTGCATTCTTTGCTGTTTCAAGGAGGAGGGATTCTTGCCCCTAGGATACTTGAATGACTTGCCTCTAACATGTACAATACGAAATCAGGCAGAAGGGACGAGTCAGAAGCTAGGTCAGAGGAAGCAGGGTGGGATTCCTCTGTCTCTGTCTGTGTTCTCTTTCTGTCCACCCCCTGCCCCAGCAGGCCCCTGGAAGTTCCGGGGAGTAAATGAGGCCTTCAGCCAACAGCTACATGAAGGAGCCTCTTTGGAAATGGATCCTCCATCCTAGTCCTAGAGGAAGCTACTACTTAGCTAACAGTTTATGACCTGAGTGACCTTCAAGATCCTGTCCCTCAGGACCACATACATAGGCCAAGAATCCAAACAATACTTAGACCAGAGAGATGTTTCCAACATTAGAGTTCAGATTTAAGATGATTTTTATATTTCTAAATCAAAACCCTTCAATCTGAAAAGGTCCAGAATGAAAAATCCAAGTTTGATGTATTTCAGATTTTTGAATAGGTATTGACATCACCTTGTGTTGTGCCAGACCAGCTTTTGGGAATTCTGTGCCTCCGTCCACCTTTGTGTGGGCTCTGGGGCGTAAACTCAGTTCCTAGACTCGCACGGCACAGTTGCTCTCTCAGCCGTCCTTCTTCCCCTATTTCTGTCTGATTGTCAGGTGGGGTGTCCCACCTAGAATAGAATTGGCTCTCTGTTTTAAGCTGTTCTGTATTGGGGTAACTTGCTATACAGCAATGGGTGACCAAGGCACTAACTGGAACTCTAATGCTCATTCGAAAAGCTATACAGAGAGTCACATAACTTTTGGAGAGAGTGATTTGGTATTATACTCATCTAAAGTGAGTGATGGCTGTTTCTGAGTGTGTTCCAAGGTGAATTTGGGTTTTATTATTTTATTACATTCATAAACCCTTCTTAAGATTCTCACGCATCACTAAAGTCAGGAAAAAAACATGCTTGGTGATTCATACCTGTAATCACAACTTGGAATTTTGAGACCAGCTGAGGTTACAGTGAATTCCAGGTCAACCTGGATTAAAGATGAAACTTCTGTCACAAAATAAATAAATAAATAAAGTTGTGTAGTGTGTGTGTGTGTGTGTGTTGTACAATCTTCGGAGACGGTTTGAACAGGAAAATGTTTGGCACACTGACACAATGACCAGAGTTTATATCCCTAGCACCCACATCAAACAAAATCTGGGTCTGGTGGCACACGTCTAGAGATGAGAGGATTCCTGATACTTAATGGCCAGCTAGCCTTGCCTAATTGGTGTGCTCCAAGTTCACTGAGATACCTTGTCTCAAAAAAACCAAAAAATTGAAAAACAATCAAGAAAGACAATTAGGTTAACTTTTGGTGTCAATCAGCAACCCTTCCCCAACACCTGTATACATCAGGCACATACACATACGTGTGGGTACATCACACGCATGCACATGCAAGCACACATATATAGACCCATACACACACACACACACAGAGGAAATATATTAGAGACACAAGTAACAACTTGGAGGTTGTGTATAGTAGCATGGGAATCCTTTATCTGGGGTAGTGCCTCTGAGCCAGGGTATCTACAGGAAACAGGCACACCACTCCTTCAGGCAGGTGGAGCTCTGGCGGGCCTCACACTCGGTAGCACCACAACAGCAGATGATCCACCTCTGGAACTCTGCTTCGTTCTTATGCATCAAAAGAAACTGTCCCAGCAGGACGTAGGCCTGGGAAGAGGGGCAGGAGGGAGGAAGACAGAGGGTTATCAGAATTCCACTCAGGTGTGCCTGGCCCTCCCCCCCCATCCCTACTCAGGTGACAATCAAAGGTTGAGGTGTGGGTCAGACAGGAGGGAGACTGCCAGTTCTTCACAAGGCCCTGGGGAAAGGTGAGGTCAAGTTAATCACAGGACTATCTCAGAGGCCAGTCCCTCTGGTCTAGGGACTGACATCCTGCAGTGACAAGGAGGCCTTGTCCTCAAACTTGAAGACATTTCCTGGGATCTTATGAAAGAGAACTTCCTGACTCAGTATCTCAAACTAGGGTAGAGCCCAAGAATCTCCATTTCTAGTAGGCTTCCAGCTAGTGCTGGGAGGACAGGGGATGGGTGACTACCGCATTCTGAACTCCTTTTAGGTCTGTTATTTAATGTTTTCTTTTCTCTTCCCTTTGTTGTTGTTGGTGGTGTGTATATGTCCACACTGTGGACTAAATCCAATGCCTTGTAAGTGCTAGGCAAGTACTCTATCACTGAGCTATCTTTGCAGTTCAAGTAGTTCCTTCTTCAAAATACACACAAAGCTAAGCTACAGTGTAGCTCCCTGGCCCACTGTTCTCTCAACACTACTAGCATGGTGGCTAATTCTGCGTCATAAGGACTGTCCTATCCACTGCAGGACGTTAAAAAACATCCCTGTTTTCTATCTCCTGGATGCCAGTAGCACCTTCCCCAGTTTCCCAGAAAGAAGCAATCATGAGGATCTCACCCGAGAAGCACTGCAGGTGTGGCTGGCAGGCAAAGGGCATGGTAGCGTCCATTTGCCTTTACAAACTACCTGTGTGATCTCAGTCACTCAGCAAAAAGGAGAATTCAAAACCCGAGGCCTAGCATTGCCCTGCCCTGCCCTGCCCTGTACACGAGTGTGTTTTAAATGGGAAGGCAAGGGAAGGCAAGAATGCCTCGGGAGTCATGCCTGTGGGAACAGCACAGACGCATAAATCATGCTAAACCTTGACCCTCTTTTTCCAGCCTCAAACTGGAGCTGCATTATTGCCCCGCCTCATCCCCACCCCAGTCCCCTTTCTGAATGAGCTTTTCAGTTTCTCGGACTGAGCAGCAAGCTACCAATTTCCCTGTCTCTACAGTCTGTAGACAGCCAAGGTGGAGCCTCTAATTGTGTAAAAATAAATAATAAACAAATCTCCTCTAATAATTATATATAATCTCCTGGTCCTGTTTCTCTGGAAACGCCTGATAATAATATTCCCAAGGATGTCGGTGTACTAAAAAAAATAAGCAAAGTATAATGGCACGGATGTATGAAAACGTCACCGCAGAAGCCGTTTTTTTGTAGGCTAACTCTAACAATGAATTTACAAAAAAAATTAAAGACTGGGGAGATGGCTCAATGAATAAGAACATTTTCTGTGCCAGCACAAGGACTGAGTTTAAGTCCCCAGTACCCACATAAAATGTTGGCTGTGGTCATGCGTGTACCTCTAACCCCAGCACTGTGTGGTCAGAGATGGCTGGAACTTGTTGGTCAACTGCCTAGCTACAGATTCAGTGAAGACTGTTTCAAGAAAGAGAGACAGAGATGAAGCGCTAACACTGCACTCCAGCTGCTGTATGTGCACTTATGTGCACACACACACACACACACACACACACACACACACAATGTAAAACACATAGAAGGGCATATACACACACATATGGTATATGTTAAGTGCACCCTTATTCCGGGTTCCATAGCAATTTTTCCGTTTTGAGTTCTTTGTCTGCTTAGCCTCCACAGTTTTCCCAACCTCAGCCTGTTATGATCAAGAAGACAACAGGACCATGGATGGAGATACATGGCAGAGGTTAGATTTCAGGTCACAGTATACATATGTCTCTGGGGCATGATTTGGGGGCTCTCTAGCCTAGAATGGGGATCTGGTATCCACACACAACTTCAAGTTCTAGGCCCTTTCCAGGAAAACATGCTGTTGGTTGTGTGTTGGCTTTCATTACAGAAAACAAAGCTCACATATATAAATTTCAATATATATATGAAATTAAATAAAAGTTGAATCCTAGTCGCCACAGGTGCTAAAGCATTAGAGTTTATAGGTTTTATTTTATTTTTTTGTTGTGGAGCTGGGATAAACCCAGGGCTTTGTACATACTATGCAAAGACTGCCACAGAGCTATCACACACATACACACACACACACACACACACAAATAACACACCTCAGGGTTTATTTTTAGATATTGTCCAGTTGTTGAAAAGAGAAAGAAGTTATGTACTTGCAGTGATTTTAAGGTACAACTGTATTTTAAAAAATAAATAAAAACAAAACCCAGTGTCTAACATAATCTCATTCTTAATCAGTATCTTCCTATTTTCACTGGTGAATTTTGCCAAGATGGTTTTAAATCAGGATTTTAAGGCACTGGCATTCACTGAATGAATGTTCCCTGAGGCCGGTGTGACAGTTGTGAGAGCTCAGGTGAGCACAGCAGGAGACACTTCCTCTTCGAGGGAGAAGAAACATCAATGAGTTTAGTAACAAGGTGCAGGGCTTAGGGATCTAGCAAAGTAGAGTTCTCCTCTAGCAAGCACAAGGTCTGTGATTTGGTCCTCAGCACCAGGTGGAAAAGCTGACACATAGCAAGTGATGCTTTGAGCACGTTGCCAGGCCACCCAATGCTGCAGACACCTGACATATACTCATCCAATCCATTTATTCTCACGGATGCCTTGCCCACCCCATTCTTTAGAATCTAGAGTTGAGATGGTGTCCCAAACGAGAGACACTGGAGAGGTTGACACTGCCACCTCTGTCTACCATGCTCGTCCGTACTCTAGCCATCTGTAGTTCAGTCTGTAGGTGATGGAATCCTCTGCCTGTTTCTGAGGCTGGCCATGGCATCAGCTGGTGTGGTAATCAGAGCCTCTGCAGCCCACAGGGCTAAGCAGCTAGGAAGCCCAGGAATGCATTGCAGGCGGGACACAGGCAAGCTTTCCAGGAACGTGGCAGGGAGATGGGTCTCTGAGCCAAGTTGCAATCTGACCCTCTGTCCTCCTGGGCTTTCCCTGGAGTCTCACGATGGCATCTTCCAGAGCGTACAGAGATGGCCTTACCTTTCTTGCTTTACCCTCCAGGGCTTTACACTGCTCCAAGAAGAGAGGAGGAGTTCATGACTCTCATCTTGGCCTTGTTCAATGCCTTTTAGATTTCCCCACTAACTCCAGAAAATGAACCCCTAATCTGAAATCTTGAGGCAAGAAGGGTGGTACAGAAGCACAGACATCACAGGCGGGAGTTTCTATCCATTACCCCGGCCTGTGGCTATGCCAAAGCCTGACACATACATTTCTTCCTGTAGTAACAGATGGTGGCTCAGAACAGACTTGTCCCAACTCCAAGTCCACACAGGGAAACTCTACCAGGGTCTTCCCCAAGTTGAGTGAACTGGTCTCTCATGACTAGTGTCCTTGTTAAATTGCAGCAATTAGAATCTGCACCAGAAGTGGATTCATGTAGTTGCCTGGGGCTCTGCACACAGAGCAGCCATGGCCTCCTTTTGAATGCTCTGCTGCCACCGTCTTGGTACTTAATACACTTACACTTGACCCTAGCCGAAAGGCTGGGAAGCGATACGCAGTAACATGGTTAAACAAAATGTCATCTGGCACTGGGCTCTGAAAACTAGGCAGCTGGTCCTAGTCTGCACTCATTAAAATATTAAACTTTCATGATGTCACCCGGCCTTGTCAGATAGAGAGGAGCTGTTGTGGCTTCTCTTATTATCAAGCTTCCAGCCCTTTCCCTTGCCTTTGATTAGCAGCCCTCAAGCCCCAGTACAGAGGGCAACCCCACTGTTGTAAGACACTGCCATGATTATATGACTTTTCTGGTTTCCTCTCAGCAAGCATACATGCTGTGATCTCCAGTAGAGATGGCCAGTGGCAACCCAGTGTTTCTCAGTCACTCCAGGCTTAAAGCACTGGAGTCCTCAACGTGGTGCTCAACCCACAGCAGGTTATGGTCCTCCTCTTTTCTCTGTGCTTCCAGGACATGCTCATATTATTACATTATTTAAAAACATCAACTTTAACTTGTAATTATCATTGCCTTATATTTATCTCACAACACTACACAGAGTAACCTCCAACCTTCAGCGTCTGGTTTCTTGTAGGATTCATAGGTCAGATGGCGGGGTCCAGTGCCACCAGAGAGGACAGAAGAACCTGGGTTTCTGAGTGGATCAGCATTGAGAACCTGGGGACATGAAGAAGGCAGCATCTGACAGCCCTGGGGTTTCCTGGTCCTGAGCTCAGCCTCTCTTCAGATTACAGCAAAGCAACTTCCGGAGGAGATTGGCCATTTTCAGGATCCCAGGCTGGAAGAGGGAGATCCATAGATGCTCCTGGCTTATAGTCTGGCTTTCTGTGTGGGTGGCAGTGGGTAGGAAGATAGAACTCCAGCCCAGTTGTGGTGAGCCTGGCACCATGCACATGGTGACTTTTCCACTCATATCATCCCTTTCTACCTAGCTGCTCTCCTACTACTGGTAAATCTTGACCAGTGTTGCCCTGGAGAAACAGTCAATGAGCCAGCCACATAAGTCATTTTAATCTTCTAGAGGCCACAGCAGGGATAAGGGAGAAGAAAAAAAGATGAAAGGCATTCCAATAACATACTTCATTTTCTCCCATATTTTCTTTTTTTTTAATATTTATGTATGTATGTATTTAATATATGTGAATACAATGTCTTCAGACACATCAGAAGAGGGCATCGGATCCTATTACAGATGGTTGTGAGCTACCATGTGGTTGCTGGGAATTGAACTCAGGACCTCTGGAAGAGCAGTCAGTGCTCTTAACCTCTGAGCCATCTCTTCAGCCCTCTCCCATATTTTCAAAATATTATTTTAGTATGTAATCAATAAAAATGTTACGAGATGTCTCACATTCTTTTTTAGGGGAAGGCTTTAGCATTAAAGGGCATGCTTGATATTTTTAGCCAATGTTCATGCAGACAAGGGCTTAGCAGGCACAGGGCCAGTGGTTACCATTTTGCATTTTGGTCCTCAGGCCAAAGCTGGTTGTCCCAGTGAACAGCAGGTGTAGAGGAACCAGAAAGACCAGTCACATTTTTTGGCTTCTGAGATCCTGAAAAGGCTTAGGTGAATCAATAGTTAATGTTTTCTTCTTTAAAAAGAAAAGTGTGTTTGTGTACATGTCTGTGTGTGTGTGTGTGTGCACGTGTGTATAAGAGAGAGAAGACAGACAGAGAAACAGAGAGACAGAGACAGAAAGACAGAGAGAAAGGGTGTACCTGGGAACCTATGTGCCATAGCACACATGTGTAGAGGTCAAAGGTCAAAGTCAGGAGTCTCCTGTTTCTGCCTCCCAGCTGCTGTAGGAATGCTGGGGTTATAGACATGCTACCACGTCAGGTTTTATGTCGGGAGTTCAGAGAATTCTACTAAGACATGGCAAACATTTTACTCTGTCAGTGCTTACCAGCCCACGTTGTTTTTGTTTGTTTGTTTTGTGTTTTGAAGTCAGGTCTCACTGTGTTGAATCTATAAGCTGAAACAACTCTCCTGTCTCAACCACCCTCGTTACTGAGACTACAGACACACACTCCTGCACCCTATGAATCAGTAGGTTTAAAAACATGGTTTTAACCATGAGAAATAGACCAGTTCATGGTGTCTTCAAGGCTCTGTGGAAGTGCGGAAGGACACACACAGCCCTCTTCTTTACACCAGCCATCTGCTGAAGAGATGAAAGCTCTGCATCAGGGCCGGGGAGAAGGCCCTAGAACAGTGGATCTCAACCTGTGGGTCACGACCCATCAAAGACCAATTAGAAACACAGATCTTTATATTATGACTTATAACAGTAGCAAAATTACAGTTATAAAATAGCAACAAAAATAATATCATGGTGGGGGAATCACCACAACATGAGGAACTGTATTGAAGGGTCACACCATTAGGAAGGTTGAGAACCACTGGATGAGAAGGACTAGTAAGCAGTAAGATGTCTGTGCTATTCACACTGATTCCCTAGAGAGCTGAGAGAGAGTTGGGGGCCCCCTCACAGACCAGTGACTCCTTGTTCCCCATGTGTTCAGCAGCCTGGAGGCTTGGGACAGAGCTGGTGGCTGAGTGAAGAGCTCAGGCAAGCAGGTGCGAGGGCAGCCATGGAGCTGCATCCCACGGGGCATTTAGCAAGGGTGCAAAAGGTGTTGAGAGAGCCAGTGCCCCTGGGGAAATGCCAAGAATGTTTCATGTATGTAACATCAGAGCAAGTGTGGCCCTGAGGCAATGTTTGTCAGGGCAAAGATGAGAACTCAGCCTGGGGAGAGAAGAGGAAGAAAATGACGGTCACACTTCAACAGAGGATTGATAAGGCCCTGAAAGATACCTCTCCTGTGGGTCCCCTGTAGGCAGAGAATGAGTACCCCATGAGCCGTGTTTTCATTGGCTAGCTCTGTGAAGTTGTCTTCAGAGAGATTGACCGAATGCAGGATGATCCACACTGGATGTAGGTGGCACCATCCTACGGATGGAGGCTCAGATTGCTTAAAAGTGAGCAAAGGAGAAAGCCAAGTGAGTGGTGGCAGCCTCCTTTTCCGCTTTCCGGCAATGCCATGAACCATGCCTTCCCTACCACAAGGACTGTATGACTTTAAACTGTGAGTCAAACCTTCCCTTCCCTAAGCTGCTTTGTGTTAGGTATTTGTTCATGACCAGGAGAAAAATAACTAATGTGGTGAAGAAGAAGGAAGAGGATAGAAAAAAAGAAAGAAGGATAGAAAGAAAGAGAGAGAGAGAGAGAGAGAGAGAAAAGGAGAGAGAAGAAATGAAAGAAAGAGAATGATCATCTCTTTAAAGAAAAAGATATTTAATTGTAAAATTCTCCCTTAGTCAGACTTGTCTCCCTCACTAGCTGCTTGGGATTGGTCCTTTCCCTTTATCTGGGAAGAAAGTAGGAATCAAGTCCCTTCAGCCTCGTAGCTCCACTCTCCTGACAAGACTACCAAGAGAACATTCTCTTGGGGTGAGATTCACAATATGTAATAACAGGTACAGTGCAGCATATCAGTCAGAAAACATGGCCCAGACATTAGATTGGGGCACAAAACAAATACAATGTCACACACACACACACACACACACACCACACACACGCACAGCACCACGCACCCACTACACACACACACACACACACAGAGCAGCTCCTGGCCTCTAAATGTTTTTCTTATGTTAGGAGATAACTTGGACATTAAGGCCATTGCCCTTGGAAGGGAACAAAATTCTTCACATGGGACCCTGATTAGTTTTAAAGAGAGCAATTTGTCAAAAATGGACATGAATGGGGCCTTGGGGGGTGGGGGTGTTATTTGTAGCAGAGCATATGCTTAGCAAACTTAACTCCCTGAGTTTAATCCCCACACCAGAACAAATGAGTAAACAAAACGCAGACTGGTCCTTCTCTGTCATCTGGCTTTCTGTTTCACCCTGTGATCTCCTCATCCCAGCTCCTGCCCATGGCACCATCCTGCCATGCTTCCATGTGGTTGGGAGGGTCCTTACCAGAGGCCAAACACATAGTGTCATCTTATATTGGACTTTCAATCTCCAGAATTATGAGCTAAGTAGAAATTCTTTCCTTCTAAAGTCCCTATATTGAGTATTTTGTTACAGCAATGGACACTAGACATTCCAATTCCATTGGCTATCCCTAAGGCCATTCTTGGGTTGGGAATGCATCTTAGAATGACTCTGATCTCCTCACCAGGGTGGAGCTCCCAGGATGCTGGCCTCAACATGCCATTGTTATGCTGGTGCCCTGAAAGACTGAGTTGGGGAGTGCACACAAGCCATCCATCCTGACAGTTCCGTCTCAGACTTCAGTAGCAGACCTGGCTCTATCAAGTCCTGAGTGTTTGAACACTGATCTGCTCCTGCTAGTCTCAGCTGCTCTGCACAGACACAATCCTATTTGCCCATCATCTACAAGCCTTGGGTTCCCCTAAGCACGTGAGGTCAGCACCAGCGAAGTCCATGGCACCCGGCCAAGTGACAGCTTTTTTCTCTGATGGCCAGTCACTAGGACACATGGCAGGGGCTGCCATCTGGCAGGATGAGAGGAAGACAGGTTAGAAAGAGGAGTCAGAGAAGAAAAAAAAACACGCACCTTGTTGAAACCTTTGGTGACCAAATTGATGGCAAGCTCGCGGCTGATGCCGTCCACCCAGGCCACATCCTTTTCCCCAATGGGTTCAGACAGGAAGGCTCTCAGCCTGGGAGACATGTTATCCATCTCCTGCAACAGACGTGGGTGGAGAAAGGGTTAGGCGATGTCTAATTGCTCATCCTACAGTGGACGTTGAGGAGGTCTCTCAGTCCAGGAATGGAGGGCAACAGATGGGCAGACTGGAGTCTGTCATTTAGCATATACTGAGGACTTTTAAATGCCAGGTGTACTGTCCTATGCTGCAGGCCTTTACACTTCCATTTCCACCTGGATGGAGGAAATGCATGTAGAAGACTATGGATGAGTCAGATCGATCCAACCCCATGACAGCGGAAGGTAAGCTTGATGCTAAGAGTTTCAAGCTCCTTCCGATTGTTCCACCCAACACGCTTAAACAGCTGATGGGCTGATGAGATGGCTTAGTGGGTAAAGGCACTGGCCATAAGCCTGACACCCTAAGTGTAATCCTCTAAACCTGAGCTTCTTAACCTTCCCAATGCAGCGACCCTTTGATACAGTTCCTCACATTGTGGTGACTGCTAACCATGAAATTATTTTGTTGCTACTTCTTAACTGTAAGTTTGCTACTGTTAAGAATATAACATAAATATTTGATAAGCAAGATATCTGAGATGTGACCCTTGGGAGGGTTACAACCCAAGGTTAAGAACTACTGCCCTAAAACTATATGTGATGGTTACGTTTTAAATGTCAACTTGCCACAATCTAGAATCACCAGGGAAGAGAGCCTGAATGAGAGATTGCCTAATCAGATTAGTGGATTGGCGTGTATGTCTGTGAGGGACTGTACTGTTAATTGATGTACGAGAACCTGGCCCACTGTGGGCAGCACTGTTCCCTAGGCAAAGTTTGCTGAACTATGTAAAACAGAAGGAAGCTAGCTGAGCAGGCAGGTAGCTTTGGTACATTCTTTTCTCTCCGCTCTGATCTTGACAGTGGATGAAGTGTGACTAGCTGCTTGGGTCCCCTCAATGATGGTAGCCTGGAATTGTAAGCCGAAATAAATCCTTTCCTCTCCACCTTGCTCGTTTGTCATGGCAACAGAAATGAAACTAGGGTATCGTGTGAAGGCAGGGTAGAGAACGGACTCCACAGAGTGGTCCTCCAACCTCCATATGCACACACACATACACACACACACACACCATCACAATAATGATAAATATAAATAAAGGTTTAAAAGAAAATGTCATAAGGAAACATAATTTTTTAAAAAAATAAACCTGCTTTTTTTTTTTTTGCCTAATCTCTCTTAGCCACCTGATAGTGATATTTTTTTGTCATACTTGTATTTTAGCTTGTATCAAACTATGTGATGGGTGGCAGATAGAAAAGACATCATAAAGCGACAAAGTCCAGACTGAGGTTGGTCATGGTACAATCGAGGCACTTCTTCATCAAGCCTGCCGTTAGTAGTTCATATCCCAAACCTCTCCACACAGGGATTCGAGTGGCACTCAGCAGTAAGACACTTGTCTGATGGTCACAAGGTCCCGGACTAGATCCCCAGAAGCTAAAACAGACAAACAAAACCATCCTCCCAAACAAACTCCTCAAGCTCTGGACTCTGTCATAGTTTGAATACTCCCCAACAACTCCTATTTTGAACACTTGGTCCCCAGCTTGGGGGACGGGGTACTAACTGGAAGGCCAGGAAGCCTTTAGGAGGAAGGGCTTTGGCTAAGAAGAAACTAGGCCACAGAGGGCAGTGGCCTTTAGAGGTTATACCCACACTGCCTCTGGCCGGAATTCTCTGCTTCCCAGTCTGCCACAGTGTGAGGAATCCCTGCAGCGTGCTCCCCTACCATGGGCTACTCCCATCACACCTTTCGCACCTCGATGGATTTCCAAAACCATATTTTGACACACTCGCTCAAGAAAAAAAGGGAGTTATCTATACCCTGGCCTCCTTCTTGTCTAGCTTTATTCCGCCCAAGCCTCTAGATTTTGAATAGGGCTGTTTGTATTCAGGTTCAGACTTTCCCCACCAGTGTCTCCCATGCCAATCTTCTCTGGAAACACCCCACGAACACCGGTTCTAGATACTTCCTAATCTAGTCATATTAACACAAATGGTAGAGCACCTTGCCTAGCGTTCACAAGGCCCTGGGTAGATGCTTAGCCTTAGGGAGTTTGGGGAATATGCATTGCCTCATAGCATCGGCTCTATCCGTGTAAGGTCTGTGTCCCAGCACAACCAGGTTTGGTTTTGTTTTTTCCCCTGAGCAAAGATCACCATCTTCCTAGCTGCTCTGACCTGATCATCTCTTCTCAACCAATCCCACGTTTGAGGCTTGTTCAGTACCGCAGTATCCTTTTCTTGATAGCAATCTCTGTTTCCGTTTGTGATTCGAGGGAGAGAAAATCCAGCTTTAAATGGCTCACACAAGATTTAATTAACATACGATATCAGAAAACTCAAATGTGGTCAGATATGTCTGGATCAAGATAGCTCTCTTGATTCAGCCTTCCTTTGTTTGGCAGCTCAATTCTTAGCTTAAGTTCTTCTCAGAAAGAATCTGGTTGCCCCAGGGCCTGCTATGGTCTTTGCAAACAGCACTCCCTCTTCCGAAGGGAAACAGAGTTCTTTTTCCCTGCAAAGCTTCAACAAATGCTTTCTCTAATCCACATTATCATACCAAGGCCCTATAACAGAAGTTCTGGCCTGAATATATTCATGAGCTGCCTGAATGGGGGTGCTGAGTCAAAAACTGGGATGTTTACTATGTTACTAGGGATAATTATCCAGTATCATAATAGGGGAATAGAGAGCATCTACTGCATAAATGCCCAGTAGATCATGAGGAATCAAGGGCTTTGATTGCCTCCTCAGGGCCTCTTCTCTCCCTACTGTAGCCCATCCCTGGTGCTTATGGTACCATGCTGACACATGGTAGACACTGAACATAAATGTGTGATCAGATGCATCCAGCGCATCCATTCTCTTGACCTGTCTTCGAAGCAGATCTCCTATTGTTCGTCTTCTTATCCTCTCGCTCGTTTTGGGACGCCTTGGAGAAAAGATGGATCTGAAAGCTGGTTTTGGTGGGCCCTGTCAGCAGACCCTGGGAAGGAGAGAAGACAGGAGAGGCTGTGGAAGGTCCACTGACACTGCTGCTCAGATCTGTAGATGCTCTAACCATGATATGGAGGGTTCTAACTCTTTTCTTCTGTGTATTGTCCCCCACAATACAAAAGACTGCTCAGGGCCAGCATTAGCAGATGAACTCCGCAGCACCCATGGTCCTCTGAAGTGATGATTGAATTTTTTGTGGTCTGCTGCAGCCCGGGCCAGGCTCTCCAATTTTGAGTAAGGAATAGCCTGGACATTCCATGAGCCATGCTAACTTTGCCAGGGAAAATTCCACCCCGTATCCACCTTAGCCATCTGTTAAGATAAACTTCCCCCCACCCCCCAAGAACAAATGGAAACTACAGCAATGTTATCAGTGCACCGGCCCCATCAAAGAAGGGAACAATTGGCATGCTTGTTTTTCCCACAGCTGAAGCCACTCAGCTCCTTGAAACACCTGCAAACACAGGCGAGGAGAAGGCAGGAGCACTTCCCCTCTTAAGGCCCACAGGAGGGATCACAGGGAAAGGATGACTTCAGTGGATCTCTGTCAGGGGTGAAGTGGCTCCAGGAGAGTAATGCTTGGTGGTCAAAATGGGAGTTCAGTGTGTAGTGGGGGGTGGGTGTGTTTGAGTGTGTGTGCTACTGACATCTAATGTGTGAGTCCAGAGACACTAGTAAAGTTGCTCAGGACAATCCCCACAATCTAGAATTTGGCAAACCTCTATCTCCAAAAATATATTACATTACAATCCATAACAGTAGCAAAATTATAGTCATGAAGTAGCAGTGAAAATGATTTTATGGTTAGGGTCCTGTATTAAAGAGTCACAGCATTAAGAAGGTTGAGAACCTCTGTGTTATTGCTAATAATGATAAATTGTTTGGTCCTAACCCACTACACACAGCTCATGGGAGTGTAATCAATACAGCCACTATGAAAGTTTCTCAAAAAATAAAAATAGAACTACCACAAAACCCAAATATACCTACCTCGCCTGGACATACACCTGAAGGAATTTAAGTCAGCATGCTACAGAGACACCTACACACCCATGCTTACTCTGGCATTATCCCCAACAGCCACAGCTAAGATGCCCATCAACAGATGAATACATAAAGAAAACGTGGTATGTACACACAATGGAGTGCTACTCCTTTATTCAGCCATTATGTTGTCTGCTGTGGGAGAACAGACACAACTGGGGATCATCCTGTTAAGCAAAATAGGCCAGACTCAGAAAAATACTGAGTGCATTCTCTAATGTGTTGAATCAGATTTAAAAAACAAAACGACAACAACAACAACAAAAAGACAGAGGGGTGACTGAGAAAAAAAAGTAGCAACCAGAGGGTAGAGGGAATGAGGAGGTGTTGGGGGAGAATGTGATGAAAGTATGTTGTATATGTGTGTGAAAAGGTCATAATGGAATACTGCTTTGTACATATTAAAAAAACACATTAATTTTAAAACTGGAATTATTCAGCCCTAAATGTCAACAATGGTAAAGGTAGAGACTCTGGGCTATCAGCAATAGGAAATCCCGATTCAAACACTCTTAAATAGTAGATTCACTCCCAATCTCACATAACCAGAACTGCTTCTAATAACATGGATCTGGGAATTTGTATCTCCATAGTCTTATAAGGACCTGGCTATCTGTCCTCCAGGTTCCAAAATGCTGACAGAATTTTCTCTGATCCTCCTCAGTGTGAAAGTGCCCAAAGGAAGGGGATTCCATTTCTCCTTGGGTGTCCCTAGAGGGACAACCCCTTAGTTTCAAGACCTAGAATCAGACGACATAGCCACTCACCCACCTGTCACTGGCCAGGAGAGAGATCAGCACAGGATGGTGAGTTCAGCCTCCCTGAAGCTCAGCCAGTGACAGCTTCCTGACAGGAAGGGCAAAGAGAAGAGCAGACGCTGGAAAGTCAAATGATAGCATCCTCTCATAGTCCAGCACAGACAAGGAGATACTGCTGTTCTGCTACAAAGTATCTACTAGAAGCTCTTAAGGACTTGAGACGCTTTATATTTGACTTAAACTCGACACCACATTATGTTCACGTGAAGATGACTTTTGTTTGGCTTTCCAGCCAGGGAAGACCCTCCTATTACAGGGAGTTCCCTTGGTGGCTGCATTCTGGACCATAAAGGGCTGCTTGGGGAGGACACACTGGAAAAGAATGGCTTCAATCAATTCAGATTTTAGATGCTCAGCAAGTCACCTGCTTAAATAAAGAACAAAGGAGTCCGTGGTCCCTCCTCCAGGGTTCAGTTTATTTATCTTGGGATTTGGATGAGCCTTCAAATATTTCTAAACCATCTTAATGGAAGCTGGGCATGGTGGCATTTTCCTTTAGTCACAACACTCAGGAGGCATAGCCAGGTGATATCTGTGAGTTTGGTCTACATAGAAAGATCCAGGACAGTCAGGACAACATACAAAGAAACACCAAATAAACAGCACCTACCTCAACCAACCAAACAACCAAACAACCAAACACCACCACCACCATCACCAAACAACAATACAACCACCACCACCTCCACCACCACCCCCTTATAGTGTGCCCGAGATTTGAGAACCATGGCTTCCTTATTTTTCTCAGAAACTTCTGGGCTACTTTGTTAGACTGATGGAGTCCAGCTGAGTTGGATTTTGTGCTGGGACTGGCATGTCTGTGTCACCATATGGCACGCTCAGCCTAGCTCTGCAGCAGTGTCATCTCAAGCTACCGGGCACATCAGATCCTCATTAGACACCAGTATGAAGACAAGCATCCTTCCACTCCCCATGGCTCTCAACTCAGAGAACTCCAGAGCAGGCAAGCCTCAGGGACCACCTGATCCCTCTTCTTTCTCTCTCTCCTCCCTCCCTCCCTCCCTCCCTCCCTCCCTCCCTCCCTCCCTCCCTCCTCCCTCTCTCCCTTCCTTCCTTTCTTCCTCTTTCCTTCTTTCTTCTCTCTCTCTTTCTTTTGAAATTCAAAAATATTTATTTTAAAGGAAAATGTATCTAGGATATATTTATGTAGCAGAAGTACTCTACAAACTTGGGGATGAGGTGAGATAACTGGTACCAGGGATCACCCCCCTGGCCGCCTGTACTCTCCAAATCTGTCTCTGATCTATCCTAAATGATTCCACCTATTGGGAAACAGGTCTGAAGAACTGAATCCATGTGCTGGAGACTATGCACCTGTTGAGTAGCCTGACTTTTTGTCTCCCGATGGAGTATTCCCCTTTGGGGACATGCCCATAGTCCCTGGACGGCTCCAATTAGGCACAAGATGGAGTACTTAGCCACAGATATCATCAGAGCAGTTGCAAATGTCTCGGTGTAATCCTGCCAGGGAAGACCCTCCTATTACAGGATGTTCCCTCAGTGGCTGGGTTCTAAACCACCAAGGATTGCTTGCTGAGGACTCACTGGCAAGGAATGGCCTCAATCAAGTCTAGTTTTAGGTATTCACTAAGTCACCTGCTAAAACAAAGAATAAAGGAGTGACTGGGATTTAACTGCAATCCCCAAAGGAACTAGCTCCCCCTGAAAGCTCCAAGCCTTTTAAAAGGTCATTTCCTAAGGCTACATAATAATCTTAAACTATCACAAGCACACCCCTCCATAAATGATGTGAGATGGAGGAACTTCAGCATTGTCATGCAAATGCCTTCTGGGGTCTGAGGTACAAGCTCCAGGTGGGACATGATAGTAGGTGTGTCTACCCCTTGGCCCATAGGGTCACATGGACTGAGGGCAGTTCTCTGTGTGGCCCAGGACCAAACCTCAAACTTAGTTAAAGCTGTATGAACTTTTTTGGTTATTGTTTTGTTTTGTTTGCTTTTGTTTTGGTGGGGATGGAGGGACTTGATTTTGTGCGTTTTGAGCATGAACTTTGTAAATGACAGCACGTATCACAAGGTCAAAAGGGTGGACCTTATGTAATAGGAATTCAAAATGGAACATCTCCCAGGAAGCACCAGTAGCTGAAAGTGAAATTTATGCTCTTTAAGGACTGTAAGAGATGACACAGAACTGACGCTCATCAGAGGACAATTGTTTTCTTGAAGTGTGAATTGAAAAAGTATAGTATTTCAAAGTACTTTATATAACCTATGGTTTTAAGTGCATGTAATTAAGTTATAAAACCAAATAATGTATGTAAAATCATCTTGCCTGTGCCCCTAAAAGTTTATAAATCCAAATAGATAAAAATCATCTTTACAAGGACTTCTTTTCTGAAGAGTGAGAGATTATCTTATTTTCATGATTGTCATGGGCTCCCATGATATTGCTCAGATCATGGGACTGAGCTAGTAAAACTTAAACTTCCCATTTGACATTGCAAGAAGGCAAGAGGACAAGAGGAGGAATTACAAGGAATATTACGGGCTGTGGGTCCAGAAAACATCAGGAATGTTACCATTCCTGGCAGTGTGCTTGACCAGGAAGTATGTGACCCTGGGTTCAGTTTCTCTGAAGTAAACAAAGAGAAAGAAAGAAAGGAAGGAAGGAAGGAAGGAAGGAAGGAAAAAAAAAGTGGAAAAAGAAGCTTCTATAAGTATCTTGTCCTGTTAAAGACTATGGAGGGCTAGAGAGTTGGCTCAGTGGCTAGGAGTATTTGTTAGTCTTGCAGAGGACCTGGGTTCAATTTATAGCATCCATGTGGCATCTGACAACATATACACCTCCAGTCCCAGGAGATCTGATACCCTCTTCTGACCTCCACAAGCACCAGGCAGGAATGTGGTGCTCACACACACAAGCAAAACACTCATATACATAAAATAAATAAATCTAAATTTTTAAAAATGCTTGCATTGTCAAGACTGGGCCATCAATACCCCACTATGACGAGAGAGGAGGGTATAAGATCCCTTCCCTCCCTGAAGAGCCACAGACAAGCCCATGGCTGCTGGGGGAGGGGGAGTCAGTCCTCAGCAGTGTGGCCACTGGCGTGTTGATGCCCTTCCTGAAGCAAACAGTTCCCTCCCCATGCTCATGCAAGCAAAGCTAATAAAATGCAATGTGTGTGTGTGTGGGGGGGGGAGAAATGACAGGGAAACTGGGGGGGGGCATTGGTGGGAGGGGTAGAGTGGGAGAATAAGAATGGTTAATGGGGAGGGTATGATCAAAGTACTTTGCATGTATGCATGCAACTGTGAAAGAATAGTGCAAAAATACTGTGCAGTGTATATTTCTTATGGAACTTAGTGCCAGGAAAAAGTGTACCTTTCTCAATAGGTGTATTCCACCTTCATGGTAAAAAGAGTTCTCAAGTGCTCCCCGTGGGCCATTAGGAGTAAATCTGATGACGGGACAACACAGGGGACCTGGGTTTGCACCCTCACCCTGCTGTTCTGGTTGATTATTTTTGTTCAATGACTTCATTTCCCATACTTCCTTTTTAGTTTAATATTTTAAATTCAATAATTCAGAGTGCTCATGCTCACTGCTCCTATCCAGGCTCACCACTCCTGCCTTCCTCCCTCCCTCCCTTCTTCCCTCCCTCTCTCCCTCAGTCCCTCCCTCCCTCAGTCCCTCCCTTCCTCCCTTCTTCCCTTCCTTCTTTCCTTCCTTCCTTCTTCCCTCCTTCCCTCCCTCCCTTCCTCCTTTCCTCCTTTCCTCCCTCCTTCCCTCCCTCCCTTCCTCCTTTCCTCCCTCCTTCCCTCCCTCCCTTCCTCCCTTCCTCCCTTCCTCCTCCTCCTTCTTCCCTTCCTTCCTTCCTTCCTTCCTTCCTCTCTTTTCCTCCTTTCTTGTTCCTTTCTCTCCCCTCTCCATCATCTTTGTCTTGAGACAGGACCCTCCTCCTAGGTAGCTTGGGCTGTCTTCAAACTCTCCATGCTCTGTGTTAGTCTCTGAGTGCTCGGGTCACAGCATGCATCATCATGACCAGCTGCACTCTTTATTGAATGTGGTGTTGCTATACAGTAGGTCTCAACAATTCAGGGCCTGATAGCTCAGGACTGTCCATCCCAGCTTCTTTGAAGGCTGAGCTAGGAAGATCACAGATTCAAGGCCCACTGAATAACTCAGTAAGACTTTTTATCTTGAAATAAAAAGCAAAATAGGGCTGGGAATGTAGCTAAGTGATAGAATCCTTGCTGAGCATATGGGAAGTCCTAAGTTTACTGTCCAGAGGAGGGAGGGAGCGGGAGGGAGGGAGGGAGGGAGAGAGGGAGGGAGGACAGAGAGACAGAGAGATGGAGAGACAGAGAGACAGACACAGAAAGAGAGCTCAGAGTTGTGAAGACTAAGAACCCTCCTAAGGCAAGCACATTAGAGACATTATATCCAGCCTCTACCACAGAATAGTGCAGGGCTTGTAACCCCCAAGAAGGAAATGTAGGAATGAGAGATGCAGGTATGACAGTGATGGCTACACTGTACTGATGCAGTTGACCTGAAGTGTGGGCACACTCCCATGCCCCCTCCACAGGAGTCTGAGGGAAAGCTGTCAGCCAGTCACTACTTCCTGGAACTCTAGACCCTCATCTCCACTCGTCAAGCTATGGCTTCTTCCTTTGAACAGTCTGTCTCTCATGGCAAAAGGATGAAAGGAGGGGTGATGTTTTCATTTCATTTTGTTGCTGAGATAAATCACTCTGACCTAGAGTCACTTGGGGAAGAAAGGGTCTCTTTGGTTACCACCTCTGGGTCCCAGTACATCCTTGAAAGAAGTCCGGACAGAAATGTAAACAGGAGCTTGAAGAAGAAGCTACAAAGGGATGCTGTTTTCTGCTTGCTTTTGGCTAGCTTTCTTAGGCAGCCAGGGCCATCTTGGTGCTCCTTCCACAGTGGGCTTTTAGTCAATTAAGCCAGGCAGTTCCATAGAGACATGTGCTCAGACCAACTGGATAAAGCCACTTACTCAGCTCCTTTCAGTTGATCCTAGGCTGTATCAAGTTGACAGATGAGGCTAGTGAGGACAGGTTATATACTATTTCCTGGATGCTGGGGTCTGAATACGAGGTGTTCAGAGTCTCAGGAGGCACGGCAAGGCTGCTCCTATACAACAGAAGGAAGCACCATCCTCATGGCTTCTGAGAGCTCCCAGTTGGCCACATTTTGTATAGTCAGCTCAAGGACTATGTCCACGGTACACACTGCACACTGCAGTGTCATGAAGCCACCAGTGAAGACTTCACAAGGCAAGGAAAGCAGTCCTGAGAGGAGGAAGGGACAGCTTCCCGAGTGCTCACTGGCATGCTGGATTCAGCCATGCCTGAAGGCATCCACCCCTGGAATTCTCAATTATCTTAGGAAAAATCAAAGTATTGCCCACTTTTGGGGGATGACATTAGTTATACAACAAAGGACTCTACATAATAGACTTCTAAAGTTCACTTATGAGCTCACTCAATTCATTCACTAGAGACCTGGGATGGGGCATTGGTTCCATGGCCTAGGCCTTAGAGAAAGTCATTATCGATGACCATTGCTGTTCACCTTTCAAACAGAGGTCACATTTGCTGTCTTTACCCTTAGTTCCCTTTCTACAATGGAAACCAAGATTCCTTCCTCTGCTATTCCTCTGTTGGCTTCCAAGTGTTCCTTCTACCGTAGATCTTTATCTTGATGGGTCTGCCAGTGATGACCGAGTAAATTCAACCATCCCATCCCCAGGGGTTTAGTGAGCGTCATCCATACTTAAAAACTTAATCTTTGAATTCGTAGGACAGGGCCTCCAGCTGAGGCTTCTCCACAGGACCCTGTGAAGCTAACATCACCAAAGGTAAGGAAGGGCTCCCATCCTTGGGGCACTGGAAAGGGGATATAAGTAAAGGCCATAAACTTCAGACTCTGTTACAAGGTATCTCTCTGCTTCTGAAGATGACTACTAAGTCCTGCTAGAGTGGCTGGGCTGGAGGGAGGAGTCCTGAGTTTGGCTCGAGCTCTGCCCATAGCCAGTTCACTAAGCATGAGCCAATCATCTGGGCTTCATCAAACCAGAATGCTAGGCGTATTGAAGCCCTGCGTGCTGGATCCTTGCCACGCTGGGCCTCTGTTCATTTACAGTCGTCAGATGGTACAAAGCTCAAACAGGCTCTGTTCTACCAGTTTCCAATCCAAATTGCTCTGAAAACCAGAGTGATCTATTTTTTCTTCTTTTTTTATTTTATTTTTTGGCAAGGAGTACACATTTAGGAGCCAAACCTGGCCTGAATGGACATGAGGCTATTTATAGTCCCTATTATCCCATTTGGTGTGAGTATTTATACATTTCATCAAGAGAATATTAATGGGTTTGTTTACAGGGTGCTGGGCCAGACTCCACTGGGAATGTCTGGGAGACACAGAACAGGCACCATATTATATTGCCTTCCTAATATTAAAAATGTCTGAATACCTCAAAACTTCTCCCATTTCTTCAGTGGTGAATAAGGTTCTATGGATCTACACCAAGAGAGTGTGTAGCCAAGACACCTGCAAAAGTTCCCGGAAAAAAATGAATGCTTCTCAAAGCCTGCTTATGCCCCATCTCATCCATGGCTATAAATCTCTCTACACACTTTCAGAATCAGATTGTACAACTATGTACTAGGTCAGGTCATTTTAGTCAACAGTGGACACTATGGATGAAAGGGGCCCAGGATTACAATAGAGTTGAAACTCCCTATGACCTAGAGTCATCCCATAACTTGGTGCAATGTGTGCTGCATAGTCCAGTATATTGATGACTGTTTAGCATTGGAACAGGGAGAGATCTCAGGTGCTAAAGTGCATGCCAATGTCCACATGGGTTTACATCCTCGGCACCCAGTAAAGAGGCCAGTGTGGAGACACATACCTATGATGCCAGCCCTGGGGAGGCTATACAAGAGTTTCACTGGGGCTCACTAGCCATTCACTAGAGCCAATGAGAGAGCTCCAGGTTCAGTGAGAGACCCTGTGTATTAGATGTCTTTCTGTTGCTATGGTAAAAATATTTGAAAAGAAACAAGGTAGAAAGAAGGGTTAGTTTTGGCTCACAGTTCAAAAGAGAAGTCTAACGTGGTGACAGGAGCTTGAGACGGCTGTCACATTGTATCAGCAGTCAGGAAGCAGAGAGGGGGGATGCCCCTGCCTAGCTCGCTCTACTCACTCTGAGACACCAGCCCATGGGAGTCCCCTTACCCATACTTAGGATGGGTCTTCCCACCTCAGTTAACCTAATCTAGAAAAATCTCTTACAGAAACACCCAGAGGTTTGTTTCCCTGGTGATTATAAATCTCATCAAGTTGACAGTGAAGATTAATCATCATCTTCTGTCTGAAAAATTAAAATGGAGAGCCAGAAAGATGGCTCAGCGGGGAAAGGTCCTTCCCGCACAAGCTTGGTGACCTGGATTTGATTCCCAGAAGAACCCACACAAAGATAGAATGAGAGAAGCAACCCCCAAAGCTGTCCTCTGACCTCTGCATGCATGCCACCTCACATGCACACACACAGAGACAATATTTTAAACACATAAAGAGCAATCAAGACTCTTGACATCAACCTCTGACCTCCCTCCACACACATGCAGAAGTACACATATATGTATGTAACCACACATATAAACATACACCCAAAGACACCCAAAGTTCAATATATACAGTTATCAATTATGGGCAATGTGTAGGACTTGAAAATGGCAATAAATCCTAGGTTACTAGCCTACATATTTATGATATTGTACTTTTTATCATTATTTTTGCTTCCAAAAGTTTGGTGTGAAGAAGTATGCCACGTACTAAAGCTTGGGTGTGGTCTGAATATTTCCCCAGGGACTGTAAGTGGCTGCCGGCTCCCTTCTCAGGATGTGGCCTAGTGGGTCACTGGTGTGTGCCCTCAGAAACTAGTTCTCACCAGACTCCTTAGTAGTTCTCAGGGAGTCTGCTATAAAAGTGCTCTCCCTACTTGGATTGCCATGTGATAATCTTCCCTGTCCCCTTCACCGAGTGCCTTGCATAGCGGTATCACACCAGACCAAGTGCCCTGTGAGTTTTGAACTTTCAGTCTCCAAATCTGTGTGCTTTCTAAAACTCCTTATTCTACTAACTTAGTTGCCTCGGGCATTTTGTTGTAGTAATTCAAAGGTTCAGTTAGGTAACCTGACAGCCTTACGAAACCTAGTATCTTGTCTCTTGATGGCAGCAGGCAGCCATGTCATGTGACTGACCTAGACCTTTTAGGCATGTCTAAGTATGCTCTCCCATGTTCACACAGCCATGGACTCACCTGTTTCCCAGCACACCTCCCTAGCCTTAAGCAACCCATGCCTTCAATCTTTCAGCTTCTGTAAAATCCTGCCTAACCTATGGTACCTTTATTCTAGCTGTGACTAGTCCCAGTCATATCTGTCCTTCCTGAAAATGTTCCCTTCCTGTGGGGCCCCATTCTCTGCAAAAGATTGAGAGCAGATTTAGTAACAGTCATGTGGAGAGCAGACAAGAGAAGGCTGTGGCTCAGTAATACAGTGATTAACAGCCAGTGTCATAAACTGTGGGTTCTGACTCCGAATGAGATCACATAACTTGATGTAGTGGTTTGAAAACGTGGCAATGACCCGAAATCAGACACACAACGAACCCGAGCTGTTTCTGCCAGTGTGACTTGTGCTGTATCACATGGTTTCTCGGCTTCTGAATACACAGCACACATGGTGTAGTGCACATACCAGCACATGGACACCGACAAGGACTGCCTGAAACACCTCGGCCAAGGCTCAGGACTCCTGTGAGCTGTGAGTTCCAGTCTTCCTACTGAAGGCAGAAAAACTCTTCTTATGGTTAAATTATGGAAAACAAAGGCTTAATATGTCTCTTGTCCTTGCACAACATGTAAGTATCACAGTACTACATCTTTGGATTGTTCTATAAGAGAACTTTTAAAATTTTTAACATTTTATTTTTAAATTTAAAATGTTTTAAAATTTTTAATGATTTTTATACATGAGTACTATACTACGTAGTTTCCACATATATATGACTACCCCAAGATTATCCCTATCCCTATCCCTATCCCTATCCCTCTCCCTTCCCTCTCCTCTCCCTTCCCTCTCCCTCTCCCTCCTCCTCCCCTCTCCCTCTCCCTCTCCCTCTCCTCTCATCCCTATCCCTATCCTATCCCTAATCTTAGTCTATTTAGTGTTGCTCATATGTACATGTATTTAGAGTTGTCCACTTGGGAATGAATAACCTATCAGGGGACTTGTCCCTAGAGAAGACTGATTCTCCTTCTCTTAGCAGCCATTGATTGCTTGGAAGTAGTTCTTCATCTATAGGTGGGCCCTTGTGATGTTTTCCCCCTCCACATTGCATGTCAACTGATGCTGTCATTGCTCAGGCCTTGTCTAGGTGAGCATAACATTGGGATGTCATGTATGCAGCTTCCCTGTCATATGTAGAAGACACTATCTCACAGCAAATGTCCTGGTCCTTTAGTTCTTACAATCTTTCCTCCCCTTTGTCTTCATTTTTTTCCTGGTTCTCAGGGTGGGGGTTGGGTGGTAGATGCAGCAGCTGTGAATCTCTGGACTAGACTCCATCTCTTACAAAAAGAAGCTTCTGTGATGAGAGGCCAGAGCCACACTTATCTGGGTAGAAGGACAAGTATTTAGAATACAGCTAGAAATGATATGGGTTTAGGAAAAGGGCAGCAGCAGTAGGTTCTCCTCTCCAGCTATGGATAGTTGGCTGATGAGAGAGCCTTAAGTCCAATTAGACAATTGTTGGTTACCCAAGATGAAAATGCCACTATTGCACTGCTGCGGCTATCTTGCCAGGCTGGTAATTATTGTGGTTCACAGACTTTACATATTCTTTGTCTTGGCAGCTTTCATAGCACCTTCTGATACTATGAGAGCCAGTCCGCAGGCAGTGTGTCCACATAGCACACATGTGTCTTCAGTAATAGGCTCTTACTTGCAAGGCAACCAAAGTCAATGGCAATGATCTATATTGTTTGGAGAGGGTTATTGTACCACCCAGGCCAATAACTCCTGCTAGCACTGGGGTTTTGGTAGGTAGTCTATAGGGTTTTTTTTTGGTGGTGGTGGGGATTACCATCCCATAAGATACAACTCTGTGTGGGAATACTTTATTTTAAGACTTGCTATTTGAGTTGCTTAGTTGAGTTTCATACACATAAGAACAAAGTGTTCAACGAATTGTAGCTTGGGATGAAGACAGAATTTCTAACAATTTCTGCGATGGTCCTAAGCATACTTCCGCCATTCGTACTACATGTTTATGTGAAGAGGAAATATCAGCATTGGTAATTATAAAATCAAGATATGAGTCAACTCTGAAAAGTGGTGAAGATGTTCTACACCTGCAGAGTCAGACTTGGCTAAGGCTTCATTTGTTCTTTCCTTCGTCTTGGGGTGTCTATGTGTGCACACACATGATTTGTGTGCCTGCTTGTGTATACACGTGCATGTTCGTGTGAATGCCTATGTGAGCACACCACGGCACGCATGTGGAGGTCAGAGGACAATCTTTGATATCTGTCCTCACCTTTCACCCTGTCTCAGGGTATCTTGTTGCTGTTGTCAAGCTACCCAAGCTGAGAGCTTCCTATCTTGCCACAAGATTGACGGCTCTACAGATGCATGCTACTGGGAGCATCTTTTACATGGGTTCTGGGGATCTGAACTCACGACTTCATGCTTGCAGGAAAAGATCTTTACCCACTAAGCCATGCCTCCAGCCAAGACTCAATGTAAAAGTAAATGACCACACTCATTTTATTTGTATGCAAATTTGCTTTTTGTCTTTAATTATAAAATTATATGGATACCAAAGGATTGTTTTGGGATAAATTTGTGATTCATTTCCAGTGAATCTTTGGTTTGTGCACTTATTTTACATACTTACATGTATGGGGGGGACACAAACATTTCTCAAGCAGGAAGGGGTCAGGAGCCGAATGCATTTAAGCCTTCCCTAGCATGTACAAGACCCTGGGGTTCATTCCCTGATGGCAAAACAAACAAACCAACAACAGTGGTATTCTAGTGTCTGTCACGATGCATCTATATCTGTACAAACTTAAGTTCACTTTCCATCCATGCTTTAAACTAGGATTTAACAAGCTTTCTGTCTCTATGCTTACCTACCCTACAGCTACCATAACATCATATGGTGTTTGAGTGTTTATGTTTATTTCATTGAGCATAATGCCATTACTGGTCATCCACACTATCACATATGACAAGATTTCTTTCCTTTTTGAGTCTGACTACTATTTATCCCTATGGCTACACAACAGTACAACATCTCCTTCGTTCAAGACATCCTCCACAGCCATGATGCTACAACCCACAGAGAGTCAAGTCTCCTCCATCCATAGCTGTAGCAATTGCATATGATCACTGCACAGCTTCCTGTGTGCTTAGTTTAAGCAATCTCTATGTAAGTTATGGTACCCAAGGAACACAGATGCCACACAATAGGTGCCAGGCAGTATTGTTTAAGGCGCAAAGGCAGCAAAGCATGCCTGTGCATGTTTAGTATAGATGCAGGTTTTTTTCTAAGGAAACACAGATAGGAGGACTGAACATACGTTATTGCCCATTCATTCATCACTGGACACTGGGTATGTCTTGGCTCTCATGAATAAAGCTGCAGTGAGCATGGATGTATCAGAACAGGTGCGTTTTAAACCTCTTGATTCGTTCCTTAAGAGGAGGAAGCAGTGCCAGGTGGAGGGGAAGAATGAGGGCTGAGGAAGCAGGAAATAGGGGCAGGGGCTTGCCTTTCCTTCTCTGGGACAAACCAGGAAGTTGTAGGCCTGAAGATCCCAGAGGGCTAGATCTGGATGACTGGTGGGTTTGAAGCTATGCATGGAATTAGTGACTGCCTCCTTGGGCTTATAGGGAAACAAGAAGAGCAGGACCATTTCCCAAGTGTTGTGGACGATGATGCAGCCTGGACAGTGTCTAGATAGAGTCTGAGGTGTTGCCCTTGGCGGTTTGCAGCACACAGCCCATACTCCAGGACAGGATATAGTGAATGTGCTTCAAGAGCTGATAAGTGAGCAGAATCCTCATGTCAGGATGAAGAGGACCCCTGGGAGAGAAGCATACCACCAGGGATAAGTGTGCAGACCACAGACAGTGGCAGTGAGTATATTAAGATGTCCCTAACAGACTGGACAGGGCCAGACACCACAAGCCAGAGCAGTGACAGTGCCTTAAGGATCAGGGTGTTATCCTGCAGACCGGACAGGTATTCAGAATCTCTCTGCACAGTCATCAAAGAGCTAACTCCTATTCCCTTGGTAGTCACCAAGGGAGCAGAGTTGTTTCCAAGGAGATCAAATCTCTGTGAACTGGACAGAAACAGGCTTGCATATTCACACACAAGGACATAGGGAACTCAGTAAGTGCTGCTGGGGGCTGTGCCTAGGTCCTCTGCCCAGCCAGAAAGCCTCATTTGTAGCTGCAGGTTCACAGCAAACCTCTCTGCTGTGGGAGGATCGTTGCCTAGGAGACAAAGTCATCAACCTGGAGTCACCTGAAAGGTTCAGAGGCCCAGCCCCCTTGCCTTGTGGTCTGCAAGTAACCACAGTAGCACAATGGCCTAGTGTCCCCTCGTTAGGATTGTGCCAAGGCACAGGCAAGGCTGGCTACACCTGACATTAAACTACCCAGCTCCTCTTCTGTCCCTTTGCTGTCTTGGTGAACCCGTGAGTGAATCCCCATCCCTGTCTCGGCTACTAAGAAGTCCAAGATGTAAATGTTTCAAGACCTAGGCTGTATCTTCCTGTATCCCACAGGATGGCGATGTCTAAGAAAAAGCACAGATGGGTTTTGGTTTGTTTTGACACGGAAGTGTAGTGAGAGTGAATCTGGGCTTCCACTGCAGGCATTAAGGTCCCTGGGCAAAAGTAATTTCTATGAGCGGTTGGCAGACCCTGACTATCTACCTGTATGCCTGTTACACACAGGGCTGTCTGAGGGTAGTTGTATTTGTATGTAGCACACACCTCCCAGGAGGTTATCTCTGAGTCCCCAAGGCCAGGGTTGATGAACTTAGCAGATAAAAATACAACTGCTCATTCTTGGGAGCCTGAGGCACTAGTGATCGAACATTTAAGGTTAGCCTGGTTTACATGCTAAGCCCATATCTCAAGAAAAAAAAAATTAAATCGGATACTCAATAACTTTGCAGTATAAGTGGGAAGGCCCAATGGACTTCCACTGAAAACATTATTGGTTGTTTATTTAAATAGGCATCTTTTAATTTTTTTTATTTATTCCTCTCTCCTCTCTCTCTCTTTCTCTCTTCTCTCTTGTGTGTGTGTGGTGTGTTGCTTATGTCTCTGTATATATGTACACATTCAGGTGGCTGTCCACAGTGGACAGAAGGAGGTGACAATCCCTTGGACCTGGGATCCAGGCTGTTATAAACTGCTCCAAATGGGTGCTAGGAACCAAACTCAGGTCCCCTGTAAGAGCAGCCAGTCCTCTTAACTGCCAAATCATCTCTCCAGTCCTCATAACTGGGCATGTTGTGCTTTTAAACTATATTTTTAAAATTAAAATATAATTATGTCCCTCCAAGCCCTCCGTATCCCCTCCATTAGACCCCTCCATACCTCCCCATTCCTACCCCTACTTCAGTCACAATTGAATGGATGACCTTTATTTCTTTGATTATTGTAGCTTTGTCTCTCTTGAAACCTCTAGAGCTGCCTCTGCTTCTGACCCAAAAAGCAGAGCTGCAGATGTCAGAAACCTCCCTCTGGGACTTTGCTCCTGACTTGACCTTGAGTCTTCCTCTCCACAGAGCAAGGGAGCAAATCTGGGGAATCTAGAGAGAGGACACAGCTAAAGAGACCATGGAGGCAGGACAAGGGCGTCTCTCAGAAGTCGCCTGGGAGCCAAACATAGTTTGGCTGTCAGCAAGTCCCTGTTCATCTGGAAAGGAGGCCTGTGCCAGCTGGGCTCACTCCGGGAATAGAAATGGAATAAAAGACTGTGGGCAAGTGAGAGATGAGAAACCAAGTTGCACTGGCAAGTTCTGGGACTTACATGGATTGAGCAATTCAGACATGCCTGCCTCTTCACTGCCTCTGCCACAATTCACTTCAGAATCAACTGATGGGTTGATTTAGGGAAACAGAGGACCAGGGCAGCAAAGAGCGTGTCTTGTTAGTAAAGACAGAGGTGGGCTATAAGCCGAAGGGTAGGGGAGCTCCAGAGCCAGACTTAGCAGATGCTGACCCAGCCCTGCCTCTGGTCCTTCAGGATTCAAGAATTTCTACAAAGGTCAATGCCTGTGGCTCTGTCCGTGTCTGAAAGTATTACCAGGCAGGGAAGTATGAACAACACAAACCTATCCCCTTAGGTGAGACAACTCCAATCTCCCAATCATCCTCAGAGGGCACACTGCTCGGGAAATAGCCTGCTCTGTAGCCAGCTTTTCCATTCTGTCCCAACTTCCCCTATTGTGTGACATAGATCCTGCCCCAAATCAACTTCTCAACTTAGGAAAATGCTCTGATATGACTAGCCCACAGGATATCATAGTCAGTTCCTACCAAATGTATATCACAGTATCACATGGGAAGAGAGCTTTTGTGGGAACTTGAGTCTTGAAATGTGGGACCATAATAGCCCAGGGTCATTGGGGAAGGGTGGAGGGGGCTTCAACCAGATACCTCAAACGTGAGGACAGCAGGAGTTGGCACCTCTCCATTCCCAACCTGGTGCCATAAAGTCAGGTCCCCACCATCAACACTAGTAAAAACTGAGTACCCTGACAGTTATCAGGCTTCACTCCTTGTTTGACCTTATAAGTCCCCACCCTTACAGTCCCTGAGTATATAGATGAAGCATTTTCCAAACCCCTGCCCTGGCCAATGGTACATAGCCACACAAACCTTGTCCTAGAGACCCTAGCTACCAATAAATGGAACCAGTTACCTACTGAGATCCTGCACTGCACTCACCCACACCTGGCTAAGCTTTCTTCCCTTTAGTTCAGCTCAGTGCTCACTGGGCCATGCTACTGAGAGAGAAGCAGACACAAGGTGGCCTGAAGGACCAGAGGCAGGGCTGGGCAGTATCTGCTAAGTTTGCTTTGGTTCTGAGTCCTTGCTTTAGAGGAAAGACCTGGCTCTGGAGATTCTCTAGCTCTGAACTTATAGCCTACCTCTGACCGGCGGGACCAACAGAAGTCTGGGAACTGACTATGGGTTAGATTCTACTAGGTTAGATTCTCAAAGGCCCAGAAGCCTAAGAGAACAGCTAACCCCTCTGCAGGTTAGCTGCAAAGACCTATCCCAAGATCTCTTTCTGAGTCACCACAACTGAAAACAAAGACCCTCCTGAAATAAATAACTATCAGGAGGCTGGATGGATCTGGTTTCAGAAGGGAGATCAGCACAAGAGCTGTCTTTTAAAACTTGTGTGGAATTCAGAGGAGTTCTCATGAACACACAGAAAAGGATTTCTCAAAGACTGCTATTACTTTAATTGATGGCATTATCCTTGGAGCTCTTTTACAAACTGTCAGAAACAGTGAGTCATTTCTGAACATCTGCAGGGTTATAGCCATTCGATTCAATAGGGAAGATGACCACAGAAGCTGTCATAGGTTCAAAAACCAGGCTGGGCAACACTGAGTCACAAAATATATATAAACAAACAAAAAAAAGCCTAAAAGGGAAGCTGGGGTGTATCTCAGCAATGAGATGCTTACCTAGTATATATAAAACCCTGGATTTAGTTCCTAGAACTGAATGTTTTTTAGATGTTTAAAGAAGCTTGCCCAGCTATGTGTTATACACCTCTTTAGAAGTGAACTTGCCTTTCCTAGACTGGGCAGAGAATATTCTGCCTCTTTCAAGAGTCAGCCTCAAGACTAGATCGTCAGGAGGTATAGATCTAGAAGAAGTCCTAGTCCAGTGATCTTTTTGAAAACAGGACTGTTGAATACCTATTAAGGGCTTACTGTCATGGGTAGGTGACAAATGCAAAAGCCAGAAGGAACTGGTAAGAGAAGACAATAACCTGGGAGGGAAAACAGTGCAGGGGCAATGGTAAGTAGGGATTGGAATTGCGTAGGAGACAGAGGTTACAAAAGAAGTATGGACTCTGGCTGAGCCAGGTCTGAAGGGCATCCTCTTTCTCTCAAAAGTTGGTCTTTGGGGAAGTTTGACCAGACTTGCAGAGCTTTTTGCCAAGAAGTCCAAATTTAAAATTTAGATGTGTATGCACAAGTTTCTGTTTTGTTTGTTTGTTATTCGCTTGCCTGCTTGAAACAAAGTCTTGCTATGTAGTCCAGGATAGCTTAGTACACGCTATATAGTTCAGGCTGGCTTCAAACTCCCCCAATTCCCCCTGCCACAGCCTTCCAAGTACTAGGATTACAAGATACCATCATGGTTGCCTCCACTTTTGGAGGACAGGGGGTGTTTATTTTGCTTTGCTTTGAGACATAGTCTTATGTAGCCAGGCTGCCCTCTTGAGCTCCCATATAGCTAAGGATGAACTTGAGTTCCTGGCCTTCGGCCTCTGTTTCCAAAGTGCTAGAATTACAGTTTGTGTTATCGCACAGAACAGCAACTTTTTTTTTTTGAGACAAGGTCTTGTTGTATAGCCACAGCTTGCCTTGAGCTGGCCTCAGACTGAGATGATTCTTCTCTTCCAGTCGAACTGAGTGCTGGAATTACCAATATGTGCCATCATGCCTGCCTCAAGTTGCCAAATTTTAACTGTTGGCCAATAACTGACACATTTGTAACACAGACCCAACAAAACAAATCTACACCACAGTTTCCCTCTGTTGCTGCAAACTTTGCTTCCAGAGGAAATAATGCCATTTGTACTTATAAATACAATTGGACAGCATACATTCAGTTACTGTAGACCAGGTAGCTCAGGTTAGGAGTCCTTTCAAGTAAGTCTCATCTCCTAGAAAACTTTCGCTTTGGATTGGTGGTTTCCTCTTAAACTTTAGACGAAGTTACTTTGGGATAGTCTTCTCTTCTCTGTGAAGTTGTCTACAAAGAGGTGATTGCCATTCTCATCTCTCCCTCCATGAGAGGAGCCTCCCTCTGATGATGGCTGGATTTCCAGACCTGCAAACCTGGCTTAACATGCCACGTTCAGGTTACAGCTCTTACAGAGTCCTCTGAGCTCTGGTGTGATCTAGATGCCTTTCCAAGGCTCTGGTGGGACAAGCATGCAGAAGAGACTCCACTTAGGTCTTGTCCTCTGCATGGAATTTGGGTAGAGTCATCTGGGATGACTGATGAGGGCACATGTTAGGTCCCTGTGCTCCTGTATAGGGAAGACCTGAGAGATCCATTTGCACGTCTCATGCCCCTAGCCATTTCATCTGCACAGTGAATGCTGTTTGATTCACTCTGAACAATCTGGCAATGTCATTCAGAAACCACACCAAGACACAGGTGGATGGGTGACAAGTAGCTGGTTTGCTACTCACTGGCTGGGCACCTTGAACTTGACACACACACCTGCAACCTACATTCTGGCAGCCACCAAAGAAGTCCTTATTCTAGAAAGGCTAGGACTGTTGCTATTTCAGAATCAGCTTAACACCCCCATCACAAATGCATTCTAGCCAGCTTGCTAGATAAGGGAACAGGGCTAAAGAGTTTAATAACATACTTAAGGTTATATACTTGATCAGAAGTCACAGCTTGATTTCTGTGTTCGGAAAATTACTTGTGACTTGAGCCAACCAAACAATGGCTTTTTTTTTTCTCCTCCCTGTGTGGTCCAGGATCAAGCTTATGCCGGATCACTGAATAGCCCATTGGTAGGACCCAGGCTCAGTGGGGTCTCAAAGCTCCATTACCAAAGCAGCCCATATAAACATACCATAGGTTCTCTAGTAGAAAACAGGAAGTGCTGTGCTCTGGAAGCATAACTCCCCCTCAGCTCCCATCCCCCTGCCTGGCATAGTGTGTGTGTGGCTCGTGGCACTGACTCTTGGCAGCTTTGGCTAAGCATGAGCTTGTTTAGCTTCACAGTGATGTCATCTTAATGGTTGGGTGGTTGTGTTTTCTTAAGACTAGACCCATGGAGCCTTCTACACTTTTCTCCTACTTCCTCTGTCTTGCAGCAGTAGGGGGTGGATTCCAGGGTAGGCCAAGATTCTCTGAGTACACACTGCTCCTCACAGGGTGCACATTGGAGCTTGTGAGCAGTTATGCAAGGAAAAAACAGCAAGAAAAAACAGCAGGCAACCCTCCAGACAGAAAAAAACACATGGGGAAGGGTGGTATGGGCGGGGAGTTTCCTGATAGTGCAAGGAGATGCTTATACACAGTATGAGGCTTGGTCCATCACAGCCCAAAGGAACAATCCCAGATATAACTAGTCATGTGACTTGACCAAGTCATTTGCCCACTTTTTTCTTGACATTGGTTTCATCTATAAGATGGATAACACACATAGCAACTCTAACATATTCTGAGTTTCATTCATGCTTCTGATTTACAACTTCTTCAAAGGTCCAAAGAGAGTATCATCCTCCTGACCTTTAGCTGCTCATAAAGACGTTCTCCAGCCCACCTACCCTGATAGCAGTCTAAGTCTTCCTTATTCCAGTGATCTCTGCCCACCCTGGAGGAAGGAACACTGCTGAGAGATGCCTTGGGGGATCTGAACAGATCCATACTGGGTTTCCTGCCCAGCCCATTAGTGTTGACTCAAATCCTCTTTTTCCAATCACCTCTGCACATGGTTGTGTAACCCTCAGTTGTGCCTGAGTAGCAATGTCTCCAGAAAAAGACAAAACCCAAAAATGTATGGGTAGGCGTCAGGAGGACTCTAGACAGTTCAGCAATGGGAGGGCAGAGCCTCAGAGAGGGACATAGGCTCAGCATCCTTGCTTGCCCCAGCAGCCTTTGCTCTGTGTTCTTAGTAATATTTTGCATAACCAGCAGAGAACTTGTTTTCCTGAGTTTTGAGGGCCTCTTGGGGATGGTACATCTCTAGGTAAACCACATTAGCAGTGCCTTGGATTAGACCCCTGTAGCAGGATACTTATTCTGCTACATTGTATTCGCAGTGGAGCCCAGTGATTAGACAGTAGAAGAGGAGGTGGAACTGGGAGAGAAAGAGAGGAAGGGGAGGGGAGAAAGAGAGGAAAGGGAGGAGAAGAAGGAGGCTATCAGCCATGGAGAACCACGGATGGGTCAAAAGCTGTCCTGGGTAGCAACTTCTATCAAAAGGTTAGATATTGGGTAACAACTCTAATTGTGTGGGCATTTTGTTGACTGAGCTATTACTAGATATATAAATCCTTTAGATAATCATTAAGCTTTAAGAGTCTCATTTCTATCGGGTACTGCGAGGATGGCAAATATTGTCTGGGGTTCAGCCAAGCTTTGTGGATGCAGCTTGGGGGATTGGCAGAGCATCCCCCCACGCTGGCATCTGGTGGGTGGCAGGGCCTGCATATCTAGCTAGCCTGAGCCCGGGTCAGAGCCGAGGAGCATCGGGAACATGGTGGCTGCCTGGAAACAAGCTGGACCAGGAGCCGTTTTCTAAATATCACCCCTACAAATCCCCAGCGGCTATCCTCTGCTTCAGCACTGGGTGACTGTGGTGAGAAACCCTCCCACTGTTTCGGATCACAGATGTCTTTCTTTGCTGGTTGTAATGTGAAAGCAGGGAAACCCCAGGCAATTTGCTAAGACTGTGGAGTTAGATTAATAATCCTTCAACTGCCTCCTATCTCCCCTCAACTCTTGAAGATCCAGGCTATTCCTACTTATCTAAGGCTCTGATACATGTGAAACAATAGAGCTGATAGTTTGGGAGACCAAATCACTGCCACCTAGACCTTCTCACCTGCCCTTTAAGGAACACTAATTAACATTCCTTGAACGAGGATGCTGGGGATGGGGCATGCCTTGGCTAACATTCAGGTTTCTTTTCATCTTAGAGCTTAATTTAAGGACCTCTCTGAGGTTGTCCTATGGTTCTGGAGGTCTGATTTGCTGTGGGCTCTCTGGAATTTACAAAGACCCTGTCTGTCCTATGAGCTCCCAGACAACAGGGGACACCCATACCAGTTCTCATGACTAACTGGGGTGAGAATTTTGTTTTGTTTTTAATGGCTGTTTTGTTTTTTTTTGTTTTTGTTTTGCTTTCCAGTAACTCTTCTTCTTTTCCAGTGAGAAAAAAAAGACCCTTTTCTGATATCATTTTACATGGCTTGCAAGGAACCAACCCACCATTTGGCTTCAGAGAGTCACAGTGATCCAGGCTGGCCACAGGAGAACACATCTACTTCCACATAATAACTACTGTATATGGATATGTGGCTCTAGCTAGGCCAACCAGAGAACCTGATGGATTTCTGATGGAAAGTCTGAGAGAGGAATGATACCTGTTTTCTGCTGGGGTTGCTTAGTGCACAGGGGCAGGGTATCTCTTCTATGGGGTAGATCTTACCAGAGAGATCCTTAGGGGAAGAAGAACGAACGTTGTCTAACATCTTTCTTGACATCAATACTTGAGGTCCTGTGTATAGTTAGTCCCAAAGGCCTAATATGCTCCAATCAATTCCTCTTTTCCTACTCCTTCTCCTTCTCTTCTTCCTCTTCCTCTTTTCCATCCTCTTCCTCCTCCTCCCTTCCTTTTCCTCTTCCTTGTTCTCCTCCTCCTCCTCCTTCTCTTCCTCCTCTTCTTCAGTACTGAAGATTCCATCCAGGGCCTCACACATGCTATACAACACTGCCCCATGACCTTTGTCCTTTCTCTCCTTTTTTTTTTTAACTTGAGTCAAGAGTCCAAGTCGCCCAGGTTAACTTCTAGCTATACACACAGTCCAGACAACTCCTGAGTTTATGATCTTCCTGTCTCAGCCTCCTAAGCACTCAGAGTTGCAGGACTGGATCACAACATCCAGAAAATTCTTTTAAACTACAGATGATCCTTGTCATATATGTTTACATCCTGATACACACTCTGTAAGTTGAAATTGTATTTAAGAACCTTACTTGTTGAACATCATGCCTAAGTGTATCTTAATCATGTTTAAACACAATCATGATAGCGAAAAGTTGGGCCAAACTAAAAGAAAATTTCAATAAGATATGGACTATCTCAAGTATGCTATTGAGTGCAGAATCCTGTACAGTCTTTGGTTTAGTGATTATATGGGAACAGATGGCTGACTGAAGCTGAAGTTCATGACCTTTGCCCGACATCCCAAGAAACGAATGGATCTCAGAATTCCAGGTGTGGACTTCTACTGCGTGTGTGTTGCTTTCACACCATCATCAAGATGGTTGATGGCACTTGTTGCCCTTGCAGAGGACCCTGGTTTGGTTCCCAGCACCCACATGATGCCTCACAGACAGCTGTAACTCCAGTTCCAGTGGATCCGGTGCCTTCTTTTGGTCTTGGAGGGCACTAGGAATGCATGTGGGACACACATGTGCATGCAGGCTAAAAGTCTTATAAAAATTTTTAAGTGTTTTAAAAAAGATTGAAATATCATACTTCAAATCATTGTATGTCAGACTATGTGCAGTTTGAATTTGGTTCCTAATCCTATAACTGTGAAAGCCTCACCACCGATTTTACAAGGGGGGGGGGGAGGGTGCATGATGCAAACCAAATGCTAAAGAAAAGAAGGAATGTGTGGCCGTGTTTGGGATGTAGGATTGTGGGTTGGTTGTTGGTGTTGTTGGGGTTTTTTTGTTTGTTTTTGTTATTTTTTTTAACATTTCCTGAGAAGACATGAACAAAGATGTATTTACCTCAACAACAAACCAAAGAAACCACCCCACCAAAGACCAACCTGGTGACCCAATAGGTTTAATTGATTACTTGTAAGGGCATGAGTGACTTACAGGATGTTATACCACTGCACTGGGTCTACCAGGCCCCAGCAAGCATATCTCCTTAAACATCATCTGGGAGGGGCAGAGAAAGGCCCATTCCTGATGCATCTCCCCAGAGTCTCATGTGCGGCCTCATGAGCTGCTTCTAGTCCTGCATTTGAGCTGCCTTTCCTGAGCCTTGTGAATCTTTTTTCTCCTCCAAGAAGAAATGTTAGTGGGCCTAAACGTGTGTCCTGTGAGGATAATCATAGCCGCTGACTTTGAAACATGAGTGGCCACATCATGCCCTGAGAACAGAGTCCTGAAAAAGGTAGTCACTCCTGCTATTGTGTGGGCGGGCATCTGTGCAGGTGGCAGAGGAGGGTAATGCTTACCTCAGGGGAAGGAAGTCCATTGGTGGGACTGAAGACAAACCTAAGAGTAAGGTCAGCCTTGATAGGCTGTGATCGAAGAGCACCCACTGACCTGAAGTCATGGCTGTCTTGTGGCCGACTAAGAATAAAGTCTTGGGCTCCATCCAGACCCGGCAGATCTGGATTTAGGGGGCTCCCGAAGGTTGGAGGACAATGGGGTCTCTGCCTATCTGTAGTACCCACGGTTGTCTGCCAAGGAGGCTCCCTCTCCCATGGAATCTTTCCTCCTGCTCTGTGCTTTCTGCCCACCCAAGAAAAGAAGAACTTCTTCTCCCTTTTTATCTCGGCTTGCTCCACAGCTTGCCTTGATCAATATGTGTGATGAAAAAAACTGGTATCTTCTACTTTCTCCCTCAGAAGCTAACTGTCACATTAAAATATGTATCCCTCCCCGCCCCCATTATAACCACGCTGTGAGGAAACCCAAGCTACCTGCAAGGGTACTAGAAGCCTCAGGCATGTGAGTGAGGCCTTCATGGGCTACCTACTTCAGCTTTTGTTATAGCTGAATGCAGTGAAGTGAACCTCACTGATGTCACACCAAGACAAGTGCCTGGTTTCTGAGCCACAGAATTGGGAGAGAACAAGTAACCTTTACTGCACCAAGTGACCTGCCAGGGTTACTCAATAAGGGTATGGAAGAGATGACCGTCTCCCATCACTACAGCCTGGCAGCCTTCAGCATGTCCATTGGCTTAGAGAACATTCTGGCTGAGTACTTGTCCTCTTGGGCACTGTCCCAGACATGAAGTGGCGGGTGCAAAGACAGCACCCATGCTCTGGGGGAACTGAAACTCTTGGGAGCTACCAACAAATGAGACAAAACAGAGATAATGGTTTCAGAAAGACAAGGAATTATTTGTAGCGGGGTTGGACACAGATATATGAGGGCCTTCCTTCTAAGGGGAGACCCTTCTGAAACCCTCCTAGCGAACTGTGGCCAAGAAAGGAGACCATGAGATGACCTAAAAAACAATACTAGCATGGAAAACAGAAAATACATAAAAAAATACCTGAAAATCCAGAGCCTGGGAGTGGATGGTGGATATGTGTGTGTGTGTGTGTGTGTGTGTGTGTGCGCGCGGCGCGCATGCGCCGTGAGATGAAAGGAGAGAGAGAGAGAGAGAGAGAGAGAGAGAACACTCTGGAGTAGGAGGGACTGAGGTCAGAGATGACATCACAGAAGCAGGAGAGAGTTAAGTTACCCTGTCCAGTTCATTAGTTAGTTGTAGCCAAGAATAGCAGTGTGATCTAAATTAAAATTTTAAACACAGTTCTTCAGCCCCACTAGTCACATTTTAAAGACTCCATGGCCTCAAAAGGCCTAGTGGCTGCCCTACTGTTAGCACAAACAGAGAACAGACCCATTCCTGAAAAAATTCTATTGACCAGCGCTGGCTATTAGACACATCAGACACAAACTCAGATTTGAGTTCAAGAGGTCTGATCATGTGCTCTGGAGCTTGGTCCTCCATTAATTTTCTGAAGGTTCTGTTTTCTTTTAGTTAAATAAGGCTCTTCAAATTCAACAGTGGAGAACAGTTAGGTCTACCAACAGTCAAGGCCAGATTAGGCTGGAGTCTTCCTTCGTATGAGTAGCTCTAGACTCTCTTCACTGACTCCTCTGTAGCCTCATTTCTGCCACCAATTTGGGGCTCCCTGGTGTGAAAAAAAGCACAGGGCATGGCTACTATTTCAGGGTGGCACACAGAAGGGAAATTGCCACAATTAGACAAGGCTCATTTCCATTAGCATATTTTTCTTCTCAGCCCAGAACATCTGTTGGTGTGGAAATACTTGCTTTGTGCCGTCCTATCAGACGGAAATGTCCAGGCACTGAAACAGGCAGTCTGAGGAAGCTGACACGTCTTGGTCAAGCCTCAGGAGCTAATTAGAACAGGCAGTCTGCAGAGAGCTACCGTTTGGTCAAAGCCTAAGAGGAGCTGAAAATATGGAGTCAGGGAAGACAATGTAAACTTGTCCAATGGGAAGATTAAGAAAGGTTGACACAGTCACTGTACAACTGTGACCCAGTCCTAGGGAGGTAGAGGCAGGTGAATCGCTATATAGTCTGGGTTATATAAGACCCTGACTCAAAAAAAATGAGCAAACGAAAGACAAAAAACAAACTCTCAAAACAAATAACCAAGAAGAAGAAGAGGAGGAAGAGGAAGAGGAAGGAAGAGAGAGAGAGAGAGAGAGAGAGAGAGAGAGAGAGAGAGAGAGAGAACTAAAAAGATGTGATTAAGAAATGGTATTTGTGCAGCTGGGAAAGTTGCCTCAAGTGGAAATGCAGGGTCTCCTTGCCAAGAACAAGACATGCTTTGCTACTGAATGCTTGTGGCATCTTCTCGAGTACCTTAACTTTGGGGCAGCTGTATAACCATTACCATCTGTGAAATGGGAACACGGGTGGTCATGAGCCCAAAGCTAGCCATAGCTATAATCTTTCATGGTTTTTGAGAAAAGGTCTCATGTAGCCCAGGCTGGTCTAGAACTCTATGCAGCTGAGAATAACTCTGAACTCCTGGGTCCTCTTCCTTCTACCACTTGAGTGCTGGACTCACAGGCATGTGCCATTACACCTGGCACTGTAATCAAGTTGATAGTAGTTTTGTAAGAAAAATGGAAGAGCTTGAGTGTTGACTAATGCCCAGGCCAAGTTTCCTCCTTCATCTGCTCAATGTGAACTAACCCTGTATTGGTCCGTGGGCTTTGGATAACCTGGGTAGTCAGTTTCTGCTGTTGTTACCATGTGGCTCCCAGCAGGTAGGTGTAATCGATCTCCAGGGTTCCTTCCAGCTCTACCGAACTAACACAGATTCCACCATTGTTATGGAAGGCCTGCCTTGCCCAGGCTCACACAAGTTAAGCAAACTATGTAATTCAGAATCCTGCCATGTGGGATCTGGAAATGGCCTTGAAGATCTTTTGGTCTAACGTCCTACTGGTGTTGAGAATCCCCATTCCCAGCCATGCGGACAGAAGGCCAAGCTTGCCTGTGAGTTCATGCTTCAATTTCCAGAGCACTCTGATTGTGGACAGTTAGTACAGAGCACATACACATTTCAGGTTACTCTCCTACGTTAAGTGCATACCCAGCACAGAACACAGTCCTCAGTTCCTCTGCTCATTTGTGGCGAGTATGTGGATAGCCTAATTCTCAGATCAGTGCTGGGAATGAAGCACAGTAACAGAAGCTAATGGTTTGGCATGGACTAGGCACCGTACTTGTACCCTCCTTCCTCTCTGCCCATCATAAGCCCCTCTTAGCTTGGTAGCCCAAAGCTACCTGCAGGGAAGAATATACTCAGCCGATAGCTGCTTATGACCTTGGTAAGGGACTGGGGAATATACTCCAGAGGGCTTGGCATCTGCAAATGTAGCCTCTCGGCCACAAGAAGCCCTCAAGAGCATGAGTGACCTTTACCTAGGTGCTGGTTGGAGCCCCACCTCCTCCAGGTGGTTAGCCTACAGGAAGAGGCTCAGAAGGAGGCAGGTATGCCACAGCTGTGTCAACATCCCCAAGAAGAGTTTGGTCTTGTTCCTGCATATTCCTGGCTACCAGTTGGGCTTATTCTGTCCAAGGCAGCTGTTGGCCGTGTCCTGGTCCTGGGGGCTAGGGACAAGGTATCAGTACTCACCAGGTGCACTTGGCCAGGCAGTAGCAGGCTTCTTTCTTACTGTGGATCTGTAACTGCAGGTAAGCTCAATGTGAACAGTAATCTATATGCTGGGCCCTTAGGTTAAATCAGTCCCAAGACCCTGAATGGGTCACATTGTGATGTCATACTCCTGAGAGTGGCAACTTGGTATGGGTGGACTGGATGGGATGGGAGGGGCTGAGAAGTAATAAGATGTATCTACCGTGTAGAACGTGAGCCTGTGAGACCAGGTATGACACCACCTCTGCCACTTGCCATTCTAATCCTTGACCACACCTACCCTGGGCCAACTCAACTAAACCAACCCCATCTTTGTTAAGGTCACCCACCAACTGACTAATGTGTACCCCCGACTTGTCAAACTTTCTGTGATTTATTTAAAATTCCAGGCAGCCTTTTTTCCCTTCCTTTTTACTGCCCTCTCCCACTCCACCCACTGCAATGTGAAGACTTTCCCCTTTCCTGTCTACCTCCTGAGGCCTCAAACCAAGCAAAAAATTTAAATATTAGCTTAGGAAACAGGGACACAAATCCACCATGAAATCCAGCACCATTATCCTTTAGGTTATCTTCTACTGTAGCTTTGTTCCATGGTTGGTAACCAATAATTAGGAATACTTAATAATTAATAGTACTAAAAGCAAAGAGTTCATCAAAGGGGATGGAATAAAACCATTTCCTGGGGTCTCAGCCCTCTTTTCTGCTGGTGCTTAGGGATTCTACATGGAGAGCATTCAAAATGGATTCATCAACTGACACGGGTTTAAGTGCTTGTTGCCTGAATTTGATTCCCAGAACCTACATGATGGAAAAAGAGAACCAGTTTCTGCAAGTTGTCCTCTGACCTCCACATGTGCTCCATCCTCACAAATTATATATATATATATATATATTTATATATAATTGTATATATATGTTATTATATATACATTATATATTATATATATTTATATATACAAATTATATATATATATACAAATTATATATTATACACATATATAATTTGTATGTATATGTTTATATATGTATATACATATGCTTCATTTTGGAAACTGTTGTGTTATTTAGAATAAATGTTGTGTAATTTAGAATCTGAATAGTAGGTCTCAAGTGCTGATTCCACCAGAGGGATCTTGGTTCAGTAGGTCTGGGGTAGAACCCACAAACGTACATTTTTAGCAAGTGGGTAGATGAAGCTGGTACTGTGGGTTCAGGAACTACAATGTACTTTGAGGGCAAGTGAGGGGTGCTGGTCTCCTGGGTTTGATCTTAAAATAGTCCCAGCCAATTGATGGCAGTATTTTGAGGTTTCTGGAGAACAAACAGGAGACTGTGCCTTTGAGGCCAAAGCAAGCCTGTACTTTGTTGAAGATCTGTTCATTGGCTAGCTTGAGCTTATGATGAGGCCCTCTCTATTGGTTTTGTCAGGGGTCCTGCCCACAGCCTCTTCACTGTTCTACCTCAGCAGGAAGGCAGCCTGACTTCCAGCTGCCAGGCCTCTATCTCTACTCTGGACTTCCATAGCTGCTAGAGCACACCCTGCACACAGCAGGTGGTGACCATTGTCACAAACAGTCAGTCATTCCGGTTGAACACCCTCGGCCAGTGGTAAACCCTTAATGGAAATGGCAAAGGACCACCTAGGACTGAATCCTTCATGCCCACAGCAGGAATGGCTTGATAACTCTTACTGCTTCCCTCTTTTAGATCAGCTCTGCCAGTTCTGCCCAGTACCCCCTAGGAATAAACCCCAGACTAATGCTTTCTGAGTCCTTGGCTCAGGGGAAATCAACCTAAGGCATGAATAAGAAATACTGTATGTCCTTGAGAGAGTCACATTGATTTCATTTTCTTTGAAAGGGTCTCATATAATTTACTCTGGCCTTGAATTTCCTCTGTAGCAAGAATGACCTAGAACTCCTTGTCCTCCTGGCTCTACTTCTGAGAGTGTTGATATGTAGCACACCACACCTAGCTCAGACTCTACCTTGGCCTGACTTTTTTAAGTGCTGAGGAATGAAACCATGCTAGACAGATGCTGTCCTGAGCTACATCCCAAGCCTACAAAGGACACAGTTAGAAAGAGAAACACAAGCTGTCTTAGAATATCATGGACAGTCTGGGAATAACAGGCAAGAGGATGGTTCCAGAGCATATGGAGGTGTTCTGCTGGTTGCCCTTTGGAGTTCAGGCAGGGTTACTTTAAGAAAATGTACTAGTGGCTATGCTCAGGAAGAGGTCTGGCAACCTGGTCCAAAGGCTTTTTCCCCATGTAGGGAGGCTTCCAGGTTGCCCATGAGAGTTGATGGATTCTGCACATTTGTTTGTGTTCGTCTTCCCTGCTTGAAGCAAGAATGTGCTCGTGAGGCAAAGCTCTTGCTCAAATGTTTAGGGAATGGTAGAGGCTTGTAGAGTGATTGGGAAGGATCTGTGCTGGTGGACAGAGTTAGTATTTCTCCAGGCATCCTGCACAGTACCGTGAGTGAGTTTGTCCAGCCTCCCACATGCATCAATAAGATCGATCCAACTCCCTTATTGGCTTTTCGGTGGACTTCAGTTCCCAACCCGGCTCCTCTCCTGGTGTCCTCTCTCATTATTAGCATCCCTCTGGAGCTCCCCCAGATCCACACATAACCCCACAGAAATGCGTTGGCAAGAAAATATACCTCAAACTCCTCCATTTCTCCCACCACATACTTCATGTGGGAGAATTTGGAAGTGCTACTGTTGGTCACCCTCTGGTGGGTCATCTGGAGGGACAAAGCCCTCCAGAGTTTCTCTTTTTTTCTTTTTCACTTGGCTCAAGACAGCGTGACACCTATGGTATCAGAATACTATGCCAGAAGCATTGTCAACTCTTCACCCATAGCCAGAAATCTAAAGGAAGTTGGCAAGTGTGTGTGGCCATGTGCCTGTAATCCAAGCACTCAGCAAACTGAGGCAGAAGACCAATAGGTTCAAGTCACAGTAAGCCCCTGTCTCAAAGAGGAGAGAGAGAGCAGAGAGTGAGAGAGCGAGAGAGCAAGAGAGCAAGAGAGAGAGAGAGAGAGAGAAGAGAGAGAGAGAGGAGAAAGCATTTTTTTTGTGTGTGGTGAACAACTCCAAGTTTTATGTGTGTTAGGTAAACAGTCTATCCCCAGCTACATTCCAGTCCACGAAAATGCTTACAACAAATCATTTCATGCCTATGATTAATTTGGAGAAAATAATCTAAAATATGTGAAATATAAATATTACATATTTGAATGTATAAATCTAAAACATAGAGGGAAGTTTATGACTAAAATGTTAATGTTGGTGCAGTTTAGAATTATGAGAAATTGGAAATTATTTAAATGTCTAATAGAAGGATAATTAATAAATTGCAAAGAATTCTCTTGTTAGACTATTAGGAGTCATTAATATAGTTATTATGACGACTGTGGGTAGCAGAAGAACACTAAGTATAAACTTAGTGTACAATCACAATTAGGGAAACACTTGCCTATGAAAATGGTCACCATCATTAGGGAAATGCATATTAAAGCCAACAATCCTCACCAGAATGGCTAAAATCAAGAGAGCAGCCATACTAAGTGCTGACAAGAATGCTAGTCAGCCATAATCTTCATTCTCACTTTGGAAAATCGGTAGCTTCCTGTAAAGTTAAACATACACACTTATTCTACGGACCCAAGTTACTCCTGGACATTTCCCAAGATAAAGGCAATGCATTCACAGGAAAAACTGCACAGAATGACCATAGCATCTTTATGCAGCATAGCCCCAGCCCAGAAGCAATCTAGATATCCATTAATAGATAACAAGATAAACCAAATCTGGTGGACTTTTCTATTGGAATATAATCTGTAATAAAACTGAAGAAATTGTTGATACTTAAAGGATCATATATAAATCTCAAAAACGTCCCGCTGAGCAATAGAGGCCAGAAGGAAAAGAGCATATCATAATTCCATGAACACAAACTCCCAGAACAGGCAAAACAGGCCTGAGGCTACAGAAGTGAGTTCAGTGGTCACCTGGAAGAGGAGACTGAGGAAGGTAGGCTGAAGGGTCAAGGCAGGCTTGTGGGGCAAAGGAATATTCTAGATCTTTATCTGATAATGATTGAATACACTTACTCTAATTTATAGGTTCACGTTTTTTTTTTGAGGGGCACTGGGGATGCCAGACAGCTACTCTACCAACTGAGCTACATTCAGAGCCCTGATTTGCACTTTCAAAGTGCATGGTTTGGACCAGTGAGATGGCTCAGCAGCTCAAAGCAAGTACTTGCCTCCAACCTAGTGACATTAATTCCATCCCTAGGACCCAAGTGACAGAAGGAGAAAACTAACTGGCCGAGTTGTCCTCTGACCTCCATTGCACACTGTGGCACGTGTGTGTGCACACATGCAGAGTTTTTAAAGAACTAAAAAATAATACATGAGTTTTAAAACATATAATTTATATCCCAAGAAGGTAAATGCCTATGTTTTGAAGCCGTGTGTACTTGTGGTGTATGCAATGGTGTATTAGACATACATACATACATATTGCCTGACTAGAGAACAACAGAAAGAAATATATCTCAAATGTGATAGGGATTGTGTTTCATAAGTAATATTTTAGATAATTATTTTTCTTTTTTAGATTTACCAAGGTTTACCTGTGTGATTCTCTTTTGTTCTATAGTATAATAAAGCACTCCTATTTTTAAACTGCAAGTTACTGATGGCAAGCCCTTACAATGGTCTATAACACACTAGGTTTTTAGTGCGATGAGCTCCTGTAGATGCTTTCTTGTTGTATCTCTTCCCGTAATCTTAAAGCAGCTCTAATCTCCAATCCTTAGTAAACTAGCCACAGATATCCTCATGAGAAACAAATACCTACATTTATTGACATCATCTACTTTCTTTCTATGTACTGTTTCTTCTTCTTTTCTTCAGACAGAATTTTATGTGGTCCACACTGGACGCTAACTCTAATTAACAGAAGCTGGCTTTGAACTCCTACCCTTTCTGCTTGTATCTCCCAAGTGTTGGAACTACAAAAGTGTACAGTCACACCCAGCTACACTGTTTCTTTTTAAGTGCAACATTTCATGTGCTCACCAAGGACTAGGATACACTCTGTCTTTATCATTTAATACCTACCTGCTTAACCTGTGCCTTACTTAGGGTTTCTGCTACCACTACGAAACACCATGATCAAAAAGCAGATTGGAGAGGAAAGGGTTTATTTGTCTTACGCTTTCAGATTATAATCCATCATTGGAGGAAGTCAGGACAGGATCTCAAGCAGGGCTGGAACTTGGAGGGAAGAGCTGATGTAGAGGCCATGGGAGGTGCTGCTTTACTGGCTTGCTTCACATGGCTTGCTCAGCCTGACTTCTTATAGAACCAGGACCACCAGCCAGGGATGACACCACCCACAATAGGTTGGGCCCTCCCCCACTGATCACTAACTGAGAAAATGACTTACAGCTGGATCTCATGGAGATATTTCCTCAACTAGGACTCCTCTTAAGATTAATGTATCAAGTTGACACACAAGACTGACACACAAAACCAGCCAATACATCTCATACCACTGAGCCATAATCCCAGTCCAAGTGATAAATCTTTGTTCTTTATATTCCCCACCAACCTTAGCCTAGGGAAAAAATAAAAGAAAACACATAAATACAAAGAAAATAATTCCAAGATGATACAGAACCACTAGGTTTGGTGACATAGGCTGCCGACTGAATAATCTCCAAGCATGGATATAAACAGACCCTCTTGCAATGTGAGTGGAATTCGTTGTTGTGCAACAGCTCTTGATCGTTGTCCTTGTCTCACTACGTCCTAGCTTTGTGACTTGAAGATCACATTCTTATTTTCTCATCTGTATAATAGGGCTGTTGGGATTCCTAAGTTGAGATAGTGTATGCTTGAAACCAGCCATAAAGTATTAAACACACTACAATAGAGTTATTCGTATATCCAAATCTAGAGCCTAACCTCCTCTATTTTTTATTTTTATTTATGATATGTGCTCTGTGGTACGCCAACAAGTGAGGATGCCTTTGGAGTCTAGAAGAGGATGTCAAGTCCCATGGAGCTGGAGTTACAGGTGATTGTGAGTCTCCTAGTATGGGTGCTGGGAACCAAACGTGGGTCCTCTGGAAGAGCATGGAGCACTCTTAACTGCTGGGCTGTCTCTCTGGTGCCTGACTTTCTTTGTCTCTCTTTTACTCACATCTTTATCAGCTTGTACTCTGTTTCCTGAGATTGTGAAGTATCTTCAAGCCTCTGGGCCTTTGCACAAGCTGTGTCTGCCTTTTGCTGCACCTGTTTCCTTCAGATGACTTAGGTTTCGTCTCTCAAAGTCTCGAGGCTTCACACTAAAATAGCCCCTTCCCCACTTCCTCTTTTGTCACTTTAATCTGCTTTATCGCTAGAGCCTTTTGCCATATCTAGGGGGATATTTCTCAGTTCTGCAATACCAGAGATACTCGTTCCCTGTGTGTTCCATCCAGGGATCTCCTCTGCATTACTACCCAGCTCTGGGCTGTGATTTAAGTAATGTGGGTGTTGTCTGAACACATGTAGAAGATACTCATGAACCAGAATCCCCCTCTTGAAGCTACTAAGCACCTAATGGGCAGGTAGCATATACAGTGCAGATACGCTGGACAAAGAGTATTGGGAGTATTCTCCTGCTGCTCTGATTACCGTGTACATCACAACACAGGGATCATTTACTTCTGAAAATTTTCACCGGAACGCTTTGTACCTCAGTTGGGGACAATTTAAGAGAAGCCTGCAGGCCAGAGGAGGCTACAGTTAGAGAGAGCTCTCGATTGTTCCCAGTCGCTCCTCCACTTCCATGCAGCGCCTCAGCAGAGGGCTCCTGTCTGTTAAGCTCACTACTTCAGCCTTAGCCCTGGAGCACAGCAATGTTGAAAACTCATGCGCCAGCCGGGCATGGTGGTGCATGCTGCCATCCCAGTACCGCGGTGCATGATGCAGGAAGAAATGAAGTTTGAGGTCTGAGTGAGTTATATGGTGACCTGCCGCCTCGACAGACCAAACAAGCCAACAAACAAGTCCTGCACTGAAAGAAGAAGCATGTATTGACATTGGGCTACACACTGTGTATATTCTCAGTTTTCTGACTGTTTCTGCATAAGGAGACACTGTGGGATAAATACTGCTTGTTTCCATCCAGTAGCTGAAGGAATCCACTCAAGATGTGCCTGTTGGCCTCAGGTCTGAATGTTTGCTGTGGCAGCAAGGCTCCACAGCGGTCAGTAGGCAGTGAGGACTGGGGAATAAGGAGAGCATTGTCCTGCCTGCAGGCATGGCTACACTCTGAGAGGAGCTGGAGAAGACACCCTTGGCCAGCCAGGTACGGAGCTAGAGACCTCTGCCTTCTCTGAATCCTCAGAGCTGTCAGACTGAGGGCTGCAAGGCCCTGGTGTGGGCACGAGTCTTATCAAGATCACAGTGGAGTTTTCTAAAACACACCAAAGATGGATTTCATTCGTTTTCATGTCTGAAGGAAAGCAGGCAAGCGCTTCTTAGGGAGCTGCTGTTTGCTCTGCTGAAGCAGCGCCAGGAAGACCAGGTTTGTGGGTGGGTCATTCTGGAAAATGCCAGCTCACTGCCACGTGTGCTGCTTACCAGTGACAGCCACCACCACCGTCTTAAGTCACTTGGACAGAGCAGAAAGGCACCCTTCTCCTCCTCCAGTGACCATCCAGTACATTTCCAGAACACTCTTAGTCCCTGCCTGTCGCTCCTCTTCTGAATGCCCTGGTTCCTGGAGGGCTTCCCCGGTTTCCTGCTTCTCCAACTGGAAGACACTTTGGGTCAATTCCCTAGACACTGACTAATGCAGAACCTTTACACAGTAGCCAGTCTTTTAAATACTTTGTATTTAGACAATGAGTCTTCATAAAAAGAAAATAATGTAGTAGGAAAAGATTAAAACATCACACTAGAAAGTTGGAGTTTCATGTATTTTTCTTTTGGTGTTTCTCTTTGTGTGCATGTGTTTGTATATGTGTGTATGTGTGGTGTGTGTGTGTGCGCATATATATATGTATATGTGAAGGCCAGAAATCAGCTTTGGGTATCAATTTTTTTTCAGCTACCATTTTTTTGAGACTGGTTCTCTCTGTGGGACCCAGGGCTTGCCAATTAGTCTGAGTTCCATGGCCAGCAACTCCCAGGGGCCCTCCTGTCTCTGCCTTCCCAGCACTGGGGTTAGAAACATGTGCCTCTATACCCAGTGTTTTTACTTGGGTGCTGGGGATAGAACTAGTGTCTTTATGCTTGCCAGGGAAGCACTTCACTCATGGAGCCATCTCTCCAGGCCCCTTTTGTACTTTTCCTGGTACAGTCTCCTCTGCTATCTGAATTCACTCATATTACTTATATGCTAGATAAATTGCAATAAAGCTGGGGCTGGGGAGATGGCTCAGAGGGTAAGAGGGCTGTCCAAGCATGAGACCTGAGTTTTAGCACCAGCACTCATGACTTTGTATTCTAAGTATTATGAAGGATGGAGATGGGAAGATCACTAGGTATATGGTTATCAGCCTAGCCCAGACTTAGTGAGAGATCCTGTCTCAGAGGAATAAAGTGAGAGTGATAAGCAGGATGCCTGATATCTTCCTGTAGTCTCTACACACACATGTCCAGGCCCAGAATCACATTCGTACTCACACACGTACAAAGATTAACCAAGAGCCCCAAATTGCTGCAAAAATGTCCATTTTGACAATACTTGCATACTTGACTTTCTGGATGTATTTTTGAGAACCTAGAGATCACATGAGTGTTTGTGATGGTCAGGGGTCATTGACTATGTTCAGAATCACTTTGGATTGAGGCACAGCTCTGGATGTGTCTGTGAGGGTACTTAAGAGGTGATTGAGAGGGAAAACCCATCCAGAAAGTGGCAGGCACTCTCCCATGGGCTGGGGGCTCAGGTAGAAAGAATAAAAAGGAGAAAGTAAGTTGAATGCCAAAATTCACCCTTCCCTGTTTCATCCACAGCCAAAATGTGAGCAGGCAGCCTCAAGCTCTATAGCCACGTCATGGGTCACGTGCTGGCACCGTTCCTTCTGGTCCTCCTTCCTCAGTCCCTTCAGTACTTTACTCATACGCACCACACCTGGCTTTAACGTCGGCCTGGAAAGGATGACTTTACAACCAAAATTCCCTAACCTCAGTGTCTGCCTTTACTCACCCTTGGAGAAAATTTGGCCAAAATATTTGAAATGTATGGCATAATACATCACTGAAACTATAGTATAAACGAGTTTTGCATCTTCACCCCTTCATTCATCACACCCAGACAAATATGCACACCCACAGATGCCCCCATGGAGCTCCAGGGGCATCTTTGGACCCACAGGAAATGACTCAGGAGGAAGAAATGAAATCTGACTACATCAAAGTCCCTTCTTCTCCAAGTTCTGCCCAGAGCTGGACTTCCCTGATGAGAATGACCATCAGAAGTGTTAAAGGCTAAACTCTGCCCTTCTCAATCTGAATTCTCCAGTTGCTATTGAAATGGGCTGTGGGAAGGGTTATGCTGACCTGGGATGGTGATGCTGTATCAGTTGGTGGTAGCATCTGACAGGCTAAGACACAGACGGAGCTCAGTTCCCCTCCTGGGCCCTTTTAGAATTTTGCTTCTGGCTTAAGGATCTTCTTCAAAAACTCTCACTAATGATTAAAAAATAAAGAACGAAAGGCTGATTAGCAGAGTTTGAGGAGAGCCACACAGTGATGAAGTGGGAAGAAGGGTGGGTGGAGGGGCTGCAGTTTGTAAGTCTGGAAGGATGAACCTGGAAGAGGAGATGCAATAATAAGGTTTAAGTGCCAGGCACTTATTAATCAACAACGACCCGCATCATGATTCCTTATCAGAGGCCCAGCATGGAGCAGGGGGCCTCAGCTCTGCCAAAAAGCCACAAAGATTAAGACTGGAAGAAATAAGCAGACATCCAGGACATAGTGGTTTAAGATAGACATAAGAAAGGACTTCCTGGAGCTATGAGAGGCTTGCTTATTGCAGGGCTAAAATCACAGGGAATCCAGGAGGGGAAAAAAAATCCAGCCTTTTAAGCATTATTGTTGCTGAAGTGTGGCTTCCTGGACACAGAGTCTCCTCATAAATCCAGTATGGCAGCCTTAAAGGGGATCCAGGACAAGGTAAAAGTATTATGTTCTATGGGCTTCTTAAGGGCAGAACACAACCCAATTCAAATTCAAATTCAATAAAACACCTCCAAGAAGGTGTTTGGAAAACTTAGGCCCCAGTTACACAATAAATGACCAAAGGCAGGGGACTTGAAAGATAAGAAGATGAGGAATAGCCTTGTGGGGTGGGGCTGTCTGAGGCCCTAGGTATTCACAGGAGTGAGGATGTGCAGTGGGGTGGAAGGAGCTAGATATATGAAAGTCAGGCAAGAAACTGGCCCTGGTGAGGACCATTTTAAGCTTCTGCAGATAAGGATAAACAAGCTGGAAGTGGAGGCTTTATGGGTCAAGCTAGTGGAAGGATAGACTGGGAAGAGAAAGGGGGATGGAAGCCAGTTCAGGCTGTCATAGTTCCTTCCCAGCCCTTGTCCTGTGCACTGAGAGTGTAGGGTCTTCCACAGATGAAACAGTCTACTCCCTAAACCAATTGCCTGCTGCCACCTGCCACTAAGACTGCACATGCCGAGGACAAAGGGGCCTATTTGTCTCCCTCTCTGTTGAAGTCCTAGCTACTGGTAGAGACTACTGTATCCTGAGTGAACGAATAAGTAAATGAGCAATGAGTGACAGAATTCTGGATGACGCTTTTCACCTCTGGCAATCCCTTTGCTTTTGCTTACTTATTTTGTGGTGCAGGTGATTGACTAACACTTGTGCATGCTAGACAAGCTCTTTACCACTAAGACAAATCCCTTCTTCTGGTAATATTAATGAAGGGGTAAGATGTTTGGCTAGCTAAACTGCTTCGACATACTTTCTGCTCAGGGATAGAATAATAAAGGTCTATTGTGCCTTCCAAACCATTTAGTTACCCTTGGTTGTCCACATTGTCCATGATGTCCAATATGTGGTATCTAGTCAAGCTGGGCTGACATCAGGACCATTGTTTCTCTGAATTGGTACTTTCTCTTATCTGAGAATACTAGATATGATTCTGTAGATCTAAGATATCATGGCTAAACAGTACAAACTGGACAGGGTCTTTGAGCAACTAATCTTTTTTTTTTTTTTTTAAGACAAGATCTTGTTATGTAGCCGAGGCTGCTCTCAAACTTGGGATCTTTCCACCACAACTTCCTAAATTCTGGGATTCCAGGTATGGGCCACTATACCCAGTGTCAATTAAAACTCATTGGGCAGCTTTCTGCCTGACTATTAGTGTCCAAAGAATGGTCTGGTGAAAAGATAAAAGGTGGATTATTGTAGCTCCTTTTAGACTAAGAAAGCAACAAGTCTCAAATATTTTAAGTTGGTATGGGTTATTGTCTATCAATAGAAATTTAAGATTTATTTCAACTCTTGCTTAATGTATTGTACATATGCAACTCATTATAAAAATGTAATGTAAAATTCTAGTCTTATGAAAGCTACTATTGCAAAACTGTTTAGGATAATTAGAAATACAAGTTAGTAGTCACCTATAAGTATCTTACTCATAGTCTTGTTAGGTACTAGTTTAGTTAATTACAGAAATAAGCTCTATTTACTCTCTTGTATATGTATTCAAAGTTAAGCAAATAGAAAATAGCTAGATATAAGCAATGTTTGTCTATTCAGATGTACTATAGGTAGATAGATGGTCTTCAAACATTTCAGAGACCTACAGAATTTGGCATTTAAGATATTTTAATAATAAAAGGCTTTTCTGACAGAGACCTATCTGCTCCTGGCAGTACTCCTAATCTACTTCAAAGAAGATGATGGGCATCGAAGAACCTCCACATGGAGTTTGTTTCAAATATGGTAAAAACTAGCCACTGGGCAGAAAGTTGCCCTCACCTCAACAGCTGACAGCAGGCTGTGCAAACTGTGGACAAGCAGGACACTGGAAAGTTGACTGTCCAACTTTGGAGAGATGAGGTAGGCCAGTCCTTCAAAATTCCTGCTTCACAAAAAAGTCTCTTAGATATTCTGGGCCTGTAGGCCAAAGATGGATGGCCCAAGGATACAGCGGAACCTTGGGTGACTGTCCAGGCAACCAGCATTCTTTGTCCTTTCTGTAGTTTTTGAAGCTACTTACCCTACACTTTCTGTTTACTCAGATAATATTTGTCCTTCTCAGGTCTCTGATGGGGTTGAAGACTAGTTTAAAGACAAAAGCTTAAATTGTTTAGGATCTACGAAAATGTTTAGGATCTAAAAAGATGTTTTTAGGTTGATAAATGCAATTTATGATAAAGTGATTTAGGTGTAGAACTTTGGACTCACCAGGATAGGATAGATAGTGGAATACTTTCTCAAAGTTTGCCAAATACAAATGGACTGAACATTGTAAGTATAATTCTTATCTGATAGTTCTCATAATTGTTCTTATTGTATATAGTTTATTGCTGTTAGAGAAAAGCCAGTTTTTGGACTAAAAGAGGGAAATGTAGTGAGAATTTTGTTTTTTTTTAAAACAAAATCAGTTATTTTATGTGAATATGTTTTTGCTTTAATCCCAGGTGTGGGATACAGGGCTGCTTCAGATTGTCCACAGCTGCTAAGTATGATTGTATCACACTCTAGGAGGGGTGTGAATTTTGCCAGCTGCAGATAGTTTATGTTTGGAATTCTCGGGACTCTTGAGAGGGTATAAATGGGAGAGTTCTGAGAGGGCCTGGGGCATGGCTGCTCCTCCTGCTGCTGCTGCTCCTCCTGCTCCTCTTCCTGCTGCTGCTCCTCCTCCTCCTGCTCCTCCTCCTGCTCCTCCTCCTGCTGCTCCTCCTCCTGCTGCTGCTGCTCCTCCTGCTGCTGCTGCTCCTCCTGCTCCTCCTGCTCCTGCTGCTGCTGCTCCTCCTGCTGCTCCTCCTGCTGCTCCTCCTCCTGCTCCTCCTGCTGCTGCTCCTGCTGCTCCTCCTGCTGCTGCTCCTGCTGCTCCTCTTCCTGCTGCTGCTCCTCTTCCTCCTGCTGCTCCTGTTGCTGCTCCTGCTGCTCCTCCTGCTGCTGCTGCTCCTGCTGCTGCTCCTCCTGCTCCTCTTCCTGCTGCTGCTGCTCCTGCTCCTCCTCTGCTCCTCCTCCTGCTGCTCCTGCTGCTGCTCCTGCTGCTCCTCCTGCTGCTGCTCCTGCTGCTGCTCCTGCTGCTGCTCCTGCTGCTGCTCCTGCTGCTCCTCTTCCTGCTGCTGCTCCTCCTGCTGCTGCCCCTGCTGCTGCTCCTCCTGCTCCTCCTGCTGCTCCTCCTGCTGCTGCTGCTCCTGCTGCTCCTCCTGCTGCTCCTCCTCCTGCTCCTCCTCTGCTCCTCCTCCTGCTCCTCCTGCTGCTTCTCCTGCTGCTGCTCCTGCTCCTCTTGCTGCTGTCTCTATTGTTGCTGTTCCTGTTGCTGCAGTTTGTCAAGTGGTCATGAGCAAAGAGATGAGAAGAAAAAATTGGAGATCCTGACAGCAAAGAATGGACTTGCCCAAGGAACCCAACACCCTTAAATAGCAGGAAGTAGTCTAAAGAGATCTATATTCCTTTCCTCTCTAACCTTTCTAAGCTATTCTTAGAAGATTGGAAAATATTAGGGTGGAGTAAGTGTTGGAAGGGTGGTAAGTATAAGAACCCAATAAAATGCCCCCCCACCAAATATACCTACAGTCTGGAGTCTGAAAGAAGTGGTAGGAATGAAAAAGGTTTCATTAACTTATGAAGGGTCCGTTGAACCTGTTCATTTCTCCATTGGTGGATCCTGGGAGGAGGTAGAGAGATTACCCTGGAAACATGCTGGTCTTCAAAAATGGGATTTGTCAAAAAATTACACTGTCATTTGTAAGTCGGAAGTCTCAGACAAGCCTTTGTACTTCTCTGAAACCGAGCTTCCTGTCGCTAACCTGAAGATAACAGTCAGGACACTTCCCTGTCGTGACTGGTGAAGGACCATTTGCAAAGCATTGCAGAAAACACCAAGCACCATATTGCTGTGATTCATCTAGTCTTTCTTTCTTTTTTCTGTTTACTCTAGGAACCTAAAGCCGGCCTTTGGACCAAGTATATAAGCAAAAGGCCTCTTAGCTCACTCTCAACCTTACACAACACAACAAACCAAATATTCTGACCTAAGTTACCTTCCAACACCACTAACAACTACATATGTTAGTAACTTAGTTCAATGTACTATCTATTTTATTTTGTCTTATCTTTTTTTAGACACTATAGTCTAGAGATTTTTTTTTTTTTTTTGCCTTCTGTGTATATTACTCTGGTTTTGAGGAGTACAGCTGCAGAATTTAGATTATCTAAGAGATCACACAAGTTCTCTACTCTAGATCTTGCAAGAGTACAGCAGGCATATGCTGACTGGGGAATAGAAGGATACTCACTATGTTTTTAAGCTTTTAAATTCTAAATTTAGGTATAAAGGGCCCTGTCTTTATTCATTCATTTGATAATTCATTCAAGAACTGTTGCTGAGTTATGAAGCAGACTCTGTTAGTGCCCTGCCCACATCCTCTCTGTCATTCCTGTGCCCATGATTACAAACATAGGCTACCTTCTTCTAAGTGCTTTCTTTGGTATGTGGGCTGGAAATTCCAGTGAGTTAATGCTTACTGGCGTAGTTTTAAGTCAGGGATAGACAGACACTGGAGAATAAGGGTTCCCCTCCGGGGTTGGTGAGATGGTTCAGTAAGTTAAGGTGCTCTGGTGTCAAGCCTGAGGACTTGCAATCAATCCCAGGTCCCACAAGATGGAAGGAACTAACTGAGTCCCACAGATTTTCCTTTGACTTTCATATGTGTGCACACGCCTTTGTGGACACACACTAAATACATTTAATTTAAATTTATTTCTAAAACCTCACTCCTTGCATCTCAGTTTGTCTCCTCCTGAGGCGCATTCCACGCTGTATCTGGGGTTCCTCGGTGGGATTCTGCCTTGGTGGGCCACAGCAGTATTTCTCTGATGCACCTTGTGCTGGCTTCCTCCCACTCTCTCATGTTCCTGCTCCTCCGTTGCATATTCTTATCAGCATCTTCCAGACGAACTCCTAGCATTTAAGTCTTTCTCTTAGGGTCTTGTTCTGCAATGATACATTGCCTAGAGACACACTGACCTCAGTGGACCTGGACATGTCAATCATCTCATGCATAATATACGATTTTTTCCTGTTTTCTGCATAGATTTTTTTTTGAGATACAGCTTCATTCTATAGTCCATGATATCCTGCATTTCACTATGTATTCTAAGCTGGCTTTAAATTTACAGCGATCTTCCTGCCTCAGCCTCCTGACTACTGTAATTACAGACATAAATCAATATACCTAGCTTCATTAGTTTTCTTTATTATATTTTGAGATTGGGGGATTGAAGTATAGTCTCAGTATGTCACCCAAGCTACAAATGGATGATCCTCCTACCTAAACCTCCCATGCTGAGATAAAAGGTGGATACTAACATACCTGATTTAGTATTTCATTGTTTCTAATATTTTAAAGTCCTGCCCCATTCACCACACACACACACACACACACACACACACACACACCACACGCACACGCACACGCGCGCGCGCACACACACACATTCTCCCTCTTCCTTGGCCCAGCCCCCCCCCCCCACCGTGCGGATGACTGCTATGCTCAGTGATGTAATGGAACTAGTTCACTTATGAGAGCTGATTGCTACATTTGGGAGAAATTTTTGAGGAATTTATTAAACACAAATATTATTAAAAATGAAATCATCTAAAATTTGCCATGAGGTGAATTTTAAAAACAAAGACAATAAATACTAAATATCATTGTTTTGCTCATATCCACATAGAAATGGTTTATAATGGCACATGAATACAGATTTCTCACTACCTTTGACTTGAACACAATGGGATCTGAAGCAAAAATTTACACCACAGGAATGGCAAATACTATAAACAAGGGAGGCTTCATTCATAAAACCCAGTGGTTAAATATTTGCTACCACAACATCGACAATACCTGGCCTGGAATCTTGCTCCGGCTCCTAGGGTCTCCTATCCTCTGTTACACCATACAATCTCTTCTGCTTATTGCAGCATTTATAATATGATCTTTATAAATGTGACCATTTACAATGCAGAGCATTATAGATAGATAAAGCCTTCTCCTGTGGAAGACTCCCCTGAATCCTTCTTCATCTTATCTTATTCCTAGGCATCTCCTCCATATCTGTCTGCCATGCTTTTCCTTCCTCCCTAAGTCCTAACCAAGTGGCTAGCCTTCCTACGGTTCCCTGAACCTCTGATTGAGCTTCCCTCTACCCCAAGATTTTGGTACTTCATCTTCTTCATCCTGAGAAAAGATCTGTGTCTTATGCAGTCTCAACTCACCTCCCACCCCAAAGACACACACACACACACACACCACACCACACACACACACACAAGCACGTGGTGGGGAGGGAGATTTTTCTAATCATCTTTATATTGTACCACTCCCATTTCCAAATCCCTAGCCTTCTCTATCCCATGAGTCTATTGTCTTCATTGTCACTCATTGTTCCACTTGGACTCATTTCTTCTTGGTTTGCCTTCTCTATGGTCCCTCTCCCCACTGTTCTGTGAGTGTGCTCATGGAAGGGAACCCTTTACCTTACTCAAGGACATGTCCCAGATCCTAAAGAGTGATGGATATACAGTGGTACTCATGGGATACGTCGGTGAGATGAAGGGAGAGATGCTCATGGCTTCTCCATCCCTCAGCTCCCTTCAATCTGGAGCCTGTTTCACCATTCCAGGTTATATTGAAAAGTGCTCGTTTCTCTCCACCCCTTGAAAACTCTGGCTCTGCCCTCTGTAGCATTCTAAGCTCAGGTTGATCCACTCCACTGCTACTGCTGTTTTTTGGTGATCATACCATGGTACCAGCACTTCAAATATACTGGGGTCTTCTGCTGCAACCAGGCTTCACCAATAGCCTCTCATAGGCTCTTTTCCTGGTGCCAAGCCTCAAATCCTTTGCACGACCCCCACAGTCCTGGGCCATCAACTGCAACTGAGGCTGCACCTTCACCAATGGCCTTCCCTGGCCTCTCACAGTGCCGAGCCTCAGCTGTTCTTCATAACCCCTTCATGCCTTCAAAACCAGTACTAACTGGGTGATTCTTACACATTACCAAGTCCAGCTACAGCACAAGCTATAACCTTGGTTATATCTGGAACACAGCTTCTTTGTGCTCTCAGAAAACACTTCCCAGAAGATTTCACCACGTGATGCTGGTCTTTTCTTAATTACCACTAATTTCTTAACTCCAGCTAACCAGCATCAATTGTCCCAGTAGTTCCTTCTATTCTGGACTCTATAGCCAAAGTCATGTGGTCAAAGCTGCTGAGTTCTTCTGCTTGCTGGGGCTGGAACATGATCCCCTTATTGCCAGCTTTCTGTTTTCCAACTCCCTTACTGCCTAAGCTTGGCTCTACTGGAACCTGTTCTATAGATTGACCTTGAATTCAGAGGTCTACATGGCTCTCTCCTGGGACTAAAGGTGTGTACCACCATGCCTGGACTTAAGCTTTTCTTCACCTAGAACTTGCTCTGTCCCATGTTGGCCTTAAACTCAGAGATCTGCTTTGCTTTGTCTCCTAGAATTAGTGTGTAGCACCATGCCTGAACCTAAGATTAGCTGAGTGGGATCCTGCTCCAAGGTCCCACTCCCTTAATCTGTTATCTCCTAGAACATAGGATTCAGCTTCATTCTACTTTCTGGTGCCCCTTTAATACTCGAGCCATATATTTTGTATTTTTCCTTTCTCAGCTTGGTCCTTTTCATTAAAACACTCTTCATAAAAGTGAACTTTAGTAACCATGCAACAGAATTTATACCAGGCTGTTTCAAAACTTCTTTTTACAAAGCAGTTAATCTAAATCTCTTCACCTTAGCCTCAGGCAGACTCCTCAGACAATGGCAAAAAGCAGACACATTCTTCACCAAAATACCACAACAACAGTCTCTATGCTACATACTGAAATTCTTCTCCTTTGAAACCTCTTGGGCCAGGTCTGCACAGTTCAATTCACTCTCATCAACAAAGTCTTCCATATTCCTAGTAGGCGCCAGTAAGCCTCACTTAAAGTATTCCACTACTTTCCAAATCTAAAGTCCCGTATCCACATTCTTCCAAACAAAAGCATGGTCACGCCTATCACAGCAATACCTCACTCCTGGTACCAACTTCTTAGTTTGGGTTTTTCTGCTGTGAACAGACACCATGACCAAGGTAACTCTTATAATAGACATTTAATTAGGGCTGGCTTACAGGTTCAGAGGTTCCATCCATTATCCTCAAGGCAGGAACATGGCAGCATCCAGGTAGACATGATGCAGGAGGAGCTAAGAGTTCTACATCTTCATTCAAAGGCAAACTGGAAAAGACTAGTTTCTAGGCAGCTAGGAATAGGGTCTTAAAGCCTATGCCCACTGTGACACCTGCTCCAAGGCTACCCTCCAAATAGTGGCACTCCCTGGGCCAAACCTATTCAAACCACTACAACTGGCATTCTTGGGCTTCCAAACTTTGTCTCAGACCCTGAACTTCAGCTCCACAGAAACAGTAGTTTAATGACAGATATTGGAGCATATATGAAATGGTCCTATTGTATAACCTAATAATGCTGTAGTTGTCTAAGTGTGTGTGGTACATTCTAAGCTGTTTGTGGGATACAATCACCCAATGTGAGGTGCCTCAGAATATGTGCTGGAGAATAAGTGAGGCCTGCTGTAGCTCCCTCAGGACTTCCCTCAGGAGCCTTTGACACCATGTATACCACGCTGAGTAGCCTGTCCCAGAAGTGACACCACATGACCCTATCCCTCAGGCTAGAAAGCCCAGCTCAAAGATACTCCTATCTCTCCCCACCTGAGTTCACCAAGCCTCCTTTCCACCACCTTCTGAGCACATGAACACCACCCTGTCCTACCCTTCCAAGATCTCATGTTACTTCTTAGTTGAATTACTGTGATGGGTCCTCTCCCAACCCAGTGGGTCCCCAACCTAGCTGAGTCTCAGTTACTCTAAGATCACGTTGAGAGAATGATCATAGATGTCATGTACAAACCCTTTGTTGAGTGGCTAGCACCAGAAGAACAGCACCTGTTCTTCCCAGAGGCACGGAGCACCTTCCAGTGTCCAGTCTTTATGAATATGGGCTCTGCAGCCAATCACTGCTTCTCTGACAATGCCTTGGGACAGTGGGGGGGTTACTCATCCTCTCAGAGCCTCAGTTTTCTTATCTTTAAAATGAAGATAGTTATAGAATTCCCCACCCCTTATAGGGCCATTCTGAAGGTTAGATGGTTTTACATGTTTGTAGGGTGTTTAAAATAATACATAGCTCATAATAAGCCCTAAAAAATGTTGTAGCTTTTACCCTGCATTTTTTGAAAGATTAAGTCATTTATTTGTGTATTTTCTGTGTACAAGTGTTTTGCCTGGTGTGTGTGTGTGTGTGGTGTGTGTGTGTGTGTGCACTACCTGCATGCCTGGTTCCTACAGAGGTCAGGGGAGGATGCTGGGTCCCCCGGGACTGGAGTTACAGATAGCTGTGAGCCCCCTGTGAGTGCTGGGAACCTAAGTCAGATCCTCTGCAAGAGCAACAAGTGCTGTTAACCTCTGAGTCATCTCTCCAGTCCTGTGGGTCTTTTTTTTTTAAAAATGAGACTTTTGTTTCATATGTCATCTTTCTGCAGTTGTTGACAAAGCAAAACCACCTTTAAAACTGTAATATATCTTTATCTTTCTGCCTACTCTTTTAAACTAATATCCACAATTTAGTAATCAAAAAAATCAAAACATTGAAACATTGTCATGAATTACTAGACCATGCTTGGTAATTAATCTTAGCCATTTATTTTTTTTCCTAATAAGAAAGTTTCATTTGTTATACATATGCAACTAAAACCTAATATATCCATTTTTGGAGTCTGGATGACAGGTGTGTATTTGCTTACAAATCAAGTTTTAGCCTTTTGAAGAGTGTACCATTTGGTGAATTTTGCTATAGTTGTGTAACCATTGCTCTATAAAGATATGGAACTTGTACATCTCCCCTGTTTTCCTGTGATCAGCAGTGCAGACAGTCTCTTTTTCTCTTTTCTCTCCCTGGTCAGTCTCCCTGGTTTCATCCTTGGCATCCCAGTCTCTAACCAGCTAGCTTTTGACCATGTTGTTCTTTGCCAGGTATATACTTCTTGGCCTAGGTACCTTCCAGATTCCCTTCGAGCTTCTGCTCATCTCCTCTCTGTGTCTGGGTTAACTTCCTGCCTGGCATTCATTCCGAGACTACCCCAGGCCTCTCTGACTACACTGCCACTTTGTGTTGAAATCTCCTATCCATATCTGGATTCTACATGGTAGACCGCCTGCCATCTGTGGACAGCAGTAACCTGTTTCCTAGGCTTTAGCCTGGAGTCTGCTAAGCACAGGGCATTGAGAGGCTGGACAGTGACATGGGATCTTCCTTATGAGTCTGGGGGTTCATGGGATTTAGCTGACTGGGGCCTGTGTCGGAAGCCCTTAAAACTCCAGAATGCCCCCATCCCCCTCAATGGCATCTTCTATTTATCTACTCTGGAGGTAACTGTTTCTCCAGCTAATTCCTAGGTAGTAAAGGTCAAGCCTGGAAAAGGGAAGCTGGGGACGGGAGTCTGCACAGCACAGCTAGAGGGTGACAGAGGATGAAGGGGCAGGGGTAGAGGGAAGGCAGAGCCACACTATTCCATCCTGAGATGAATATTGTGATTGAACCAAATATTGAAATAGGGGAAGGAACAGATAGAGAGCCCTTTTTGTAAACACTCCTTACCACTGGGGACTCTGTGATCCTATTGCCCAATGGATAATATTTACAGAACCTATATTTGCCAGCCCCTCCTCTGTGCAGGCGCTGCGCCATGTGCAGGTTCCATGTGGAAGGTATAATAGTGGCCCCCGCCACACCTCTGCCACTCACGAGCCTGCTAAGGGCTTCTTGCTGCCATGCTTTCTCTACTGATAGAGGTGAGTTAAATTCTCCCCCTGCTGAAGAGCCTTTTAGCCAACAAGTACAAAGAATGGGTAATGAATAACCAATCACATCTTCATCCCTCTTGAGGAGAATCTCTGGGATGTGTTCTGCATCCCCAGTGACACAGGCGCTCGTGTTCCCACCCCACAGCAGCTGCTTGCTTGATACCATGCTCTCTCTGTTGGTTCCTTCCCTTCCCAGTTCTCCTCCAATGTTTCCCAGATCATCTCCCAAATGAATTACAGTCAACTCTTCAACCCACAGTTCTACAGCCACAGATTTAACCAACAGAGGCTCGAAAATATTTGAAAGACGCTTATCTCTGTACTGAGCATGTGCAGGTTTTTCTCCCTTGTCATGACTCTCTAAACAATACAGTATCACAGCTATTTATATAGCATTGCATAGCATTAAAGTCAGTGTATATCATTGAGAGAGGATTTGAAGCATGTGAGAGGGAGTGCAGAGGCTATATGCAAATATTTTATATGAGACTTGCCCATCCCAGACACTGCAACCTGGTTAGATGGTCCTGGAACTAATCTCTGTCAGATATTGAGACTACCACATCTGAACCAATTCCTCCTGCCAGGATCTGCTTCTGGGAAAAATTAAAGACCAAGATAAAGAACCAACCCTGCCACAGAGAAGTCTTTGGGCTCTTATGTGGATTTGTGTGATCATTTTAGGTTGCACACACAGCCTGGAGTTTTCTGTAGGCACTAACAAACACTAGTGAATGAATGAATAAATGTTCGTTACTTATCCCCATAAGAGAGAGTAACTGTCTTAAAGTCCATTTGTGCTCAGGAGGTAAATGCCTTACCCATGATCCAGCCAGACTGGTTGGTAGCAACGCCGTCCAGAAGCTGGGATCCTTAAATTTTATTGCAAGTGAGTCTCAGCTCTGGGAAAATGACTGAGTGTGGAAGGTAATCCATGGTAATTCTTGCTGATTAATCATTAATTCCTAAGAAACCCTGAGATTCAAACTACAAATAAATGGTTTTAGTTTCAACCTTAACTCCACTGCATTCTCCCTGCAGCTCTACTTTAGACAGTAGCTTTTAGTAGTGCAATGACCAACAGAGGTGCTCACAGAGGATCTGAGGCAGGAACTCTGCAGCCAGAGGCTGTGGGCAGTCGTAGTCCTTGGCATCTTACAAAACTCATCTTAGAGGCTGGGGAGATGGCTCAGTGGGTAAAGTGCTGCCGTGAAAGCTTGCAGGCTGTGAGTTCAATTCCCAGCATGAATGTGAAAAATCCAGGGTGCTACCCATAATCTCAGCACTATAAAGATAAAAACCCACAGATCCCCACGATTTACTGGTCAGGCAGTCTAAAGGAATAGGTCCCAGAATCATAGACAGACCTGTCTCAGAGCAATAGAGGGAGACTCAAACTCTTTGTGACTTGAAAAGGGGTGTAGGGGACAGGAGAGAGACTGAACTTCATTTCAAAGACGCTGGTCTTGCCTCAGGCTCAAAGGGATAATTTAAGAGATGCTGTTAAAATGGTGATAATCTAGGATGGCATGGTGTTTCATGCCTTTAATTCCAGCTCTCGGGAAACAGAGGCAGGAGGAGCTCTGTGAGTTTGGGTTCTAGGCTAGCCTGTTACACAAATCAAGTTATAAGACAGCCACATAGTGAGAATTTGACTCAAAAAAAAGAGAAAAGAAAGTACCTAAAGTTAAATCATTTCAATTGAATTTGGTTTTGAAGAGAGGCTTTTGGGCTGGTGAGATGGCTCAGGGAAAGGACTTTTAAGTGCTTTCTATTCAAGTCTGACTGAGTTTTGATCCCTGGAATCCACCATGGAAGGAGGAATCAAGCAGAGAGTTGGTGCATGGTGGCATATGCATCCCTCCTCTAAAGGGTTTTTTTTTGTTTTTGTTTTTTTAACGGGGTGTTGTGGTGTGTGTGTGTTGGCTAATATTTGGAGTATCACTAGATCAATTTCCTGGATTGCTATTAGTTTTTCTTGGGTCAAAACCTCATGGTCCCAACATCTGAAATCAAGTGCCACAGGATGGATGTAACTCTGCTTTGTGATTTGTACAAAGACAGCGTTTCATTCTGTTTAGGGAGTGGCCTTTCCTATCAAAATTTCCACCTCTATTTCTTTTGTTCTTTCCGGGCCTTCCACCTCAATTCTTTTTTCTTTTTTTTTTTTGGTTTTTCGAGACAGGGTTTCTCTGTATAGCCCTGGCTGTCCTGGAACTCACTCTGTAGACCAGACTGGCCTCGAACTCAGAAATCCGCCTGCCTCTGCCTCCCAAGTGCTGGGATTAAAGGCGTGTGCCACCACCGCCCGGCTCACCTCAATTCTTCTATTCAAGAAAATTCCATCTTGGGCAGAATGCAGTGCCTTTACAGAAAGATAAGGCCTCCATCCTCCCTGCTCTGACCCTTGCAGAACTCATCTTAGACCCAGAGGCTGGTGCTTTGTGTGAAGTTATTTGGGTTTAAATAAGGCATTTTCTCTGTTGTTCACGGTTTGTGCAATCCTCTTCAGGGTGACAACCATCGCCACGTCAGCTTGGCAGTGTCGGGGAAGAGCAGCCTGCAGCTGAGGGGATTCGAACCACGATCTATACGCCGAGGCGGAGCCGAAACTGAGTAAGCAGTGGCGTGGAGAGCGGCGGACCGGAATGGGCGGGCCCGGCAGAGGACCTCCCTAGGTGGGCGGGGAATTAGAGACCCGCCCCCGCGCAGAGCTGAGAGTTGCGCTGCGCGGCTCCGCCCCTCTTCGGCCCCGCCCCCGCGGCTCCCGCGCTCTCCTCTCTCTCATTGGCTGAGACGTAGGCCCTCCTTTTTGGCCAATGGTCGCCGCAGCGGTGAGGCTGTCCTCAATTTGATTGGCCAGAGGCGGCGAGTGGCAGCTATGAACCAATGGGGAAAGCAGCTCGATGAATGGCTGGTCGGGTGGGGAAGGCAGGAGGCGGCGATCCCGGCGAGGGGGCCGTTCGCCAGCTCCGAGGCAGAAAGTGCACGACTCCACACGCGCGCACGCAGCCAGCAGCGGCCGGAGCGGACGGCGGACGGGGCGGACGGCGCCGGGGTCGCGGTGTGTGCAGCTGCTCAGGGGCGGCTTCTCGGTGGAGGCTCGGCCAGCTCCTCTCTCGCGGTTCCGCGGCGGCGGCGGCTGTTCTTGCCCTCTCGCTCTCCCTCTCGCGTCTCCCGCTGCAGGTAAGAAACTTGGCCGGGCCCTGCAGCGGCGGCGGCGGTGGAGGCGCGCGGGCTGGGCCGTCGGGGCGCCGGGCCGGTCGCGCCGCGCCGCGCCGCGAGTGACACGTCTCCTTGGCGGCCCCTCCCCCGGCGGCGCCGGCCCGCCCGCCCTGGCTGTGGCCGCGGCCCCTCGGGTGGGACGGAGCTGCGTGTGCCAGGCCGAGCCCGTGCAGGGGCGTCGGCCGAGCGCGCCCCTCGGGGTGGATCCCCCAGCCGGCCGGCCAGGAGCTGCGGCGGCCCCCGCGGCGCGACGTGGCGACCCCTCCCTCTCGGCCCGGCCGTCGGGCCGGCCCGCGCGCTCCGAAGTTGGGCTAAGAAAGTTGGCGGCGGGGCGGGGCGGCGCACAGCTGGCGGAGGAAGGGGTTAAGTTTCGGGAAGCCACCGGATGACGTTGCCGGGCCGGAGTCCGGGCCGGAGGGGGTTGGGGGGGCGGAAGGCAGTGGGCCGTCCTGGGACGAGGGCTGAGACTGGATTGGCGATGCGGGGCCCAGAGCCCCGGGCTGCGGGCTGTGGCCACTGGACACGTCGGCGGCCCCGACGGGGCGGGCGGGGGCCACAGGGCTCGCCGCGGATGCTGTCCGGGACTGGCCGTAGCAACTTCCCGGAGTACGGGATGAGACTCCCTGCTCCCCCTGGCGGCAGGGCCGCTGCACCGTTTCCCAGCGGGTCCTCGCGGAACCGGCACGAGGGTGCCGGACCTGGCCAGGGTTGGGGCCACCCGGGGTCCTGCCTGCTCTCTCTTTCCCGCGCCCACGATGAATGGACCGGTGGTGCCAGGCCTGGGCGGAAGCCGGCACCCTCGGCCCGGGCGGGCCAAGCGCGCTGGCACTGGGCCCGCCGTCTGTCCGGGCCCGCCAGGCTCCCCAGCAGTGCCCGGGGAAGGGAGGCCGACTGGCCCGCGCTTACTGAGCGCTGTGCAGGATGCTTAGGGACTCTTTCCCGTAGGTGTCATGCTTCGTGGACGGTTGCTAACCAAGTGCTTCTGCTAAAAGGTTTCCCATTTGATAAAACGGGGTTCCTGCTTGTCTCTGAGAAACAGCAGTGGAGACCCCAGCACATGTAGGGGGATTGGCCAATTGCTATTGACTGTTCTTGTGGGATGTGTGTTTAGGGACGTGAGAGACAAGGGAACAAGGTGGAGCCTGGCTTGCACTGTGATCCACTGCAGAAGTCACACCTGGATTCCAGCCTCTTGAACACCGGAGGGGTCACGTCTCCTACCTTGAACTGGTTCCTTATCCTAGCTGAAGATATACCACCCACTCACACTGGGTCAGGGGAACTGAGCAGGAAGTGTGAGATCTTGTGCAAAACAGGCAGTTTGGCAATAACTCCTCGGGTCAGAGGTCAGACTGGAAACACCAAGGAAATGAACTTGGAAGGATCCCTAGAGCCTCCCACATCTCTATTTGCTAGCTAGTGTTCATTGCTTAAAGCCTAATGTGGGGTTGGGGTTCTGGTGAATTTGAGTAGGCTCACATTGTAGGCCAAAGAACTGCACATAGGACACAGCCTTCACAGTCGAGTATTCTCTCCACACTGCTTCCTTACATTTTTTTCCCAACTGTTCTTGTTTGTTTTAACTTCCTGAACCTAGAGAAATTTCTGGGATTTGCTGGGAGCTGTCTTAATGTGTTAATGACTTTGTAAGGTCAGCCCACTATGGTCCGCCAACTTGTTTCTCTTTAGTGTTTCTCTTGAGAAGCAGCTTCCTGTTCTGAGGGCCTGGAGATGCCGCTTCCCTTCTGTTTAGGTCCGAGGAGGTCAGCACAGACCTGTTAGTTTTCCATGTAGATGCCAGCGCAAGTCTGGATTGCCGGGCTCCTGGACTAGTTGAGGCCTACAGAAGACCAGGATTGGGGAAGGAGGGCCAGGAGAGATCTTTTTTTTTTTTTTTTTTTTTGTTTGTTTTTCGAGACAGGGTTTCTCTGTGTAGTCCTGGCTGTCCTGGAACTCACTCTGTAGACCAGGCTGGCCTCGAACTCAGAAATCCGCCTGCCTCTGCCTCCCAAGTGCTGGGATTAAAGGCGTGCGCCACCACCGCCAGGTGAGATCTTGAGGTTTGGGATCAGCGGGTTTGTGTGAAGCTGTGGCATAAGCTACAACAGAACTTTCCGTTTTCATGTTTAGGACTTGAGCTCTGATTGTCTATCTGTTCTAAGTAGTTAGAGTGGTATTATAATGTATGGATATTTTTGTTGATGGGAAACATTTCTTTTTTTTTTTTTTTGGTTTTTCAAGACAGGGTTTCTCTGTGTAGCCCGGGCTGTCCTGGAACTCACTCTGTAGACCAGGCTGGCCTCGAACTCAGAAATCCGCCTGCCTCTGCCTCCCAAGTGCTGGGATTAAAGGCGTGTGCCACCACCGCCCGGCAATGGGAAACATTTCTCTTCTTCATTCTATTTTCCTCCTTCCCTTCCTCCCATCCTTCCCTCCTCCTTCCTTTTTTCCTTTCTTTCTGTAGTTTTTCAGGACAGAGTCTTAGGTACTTACTGCCCTCTATGTGGTCTAGGCTGACCTTGAACCCCTGACTCTCTTGCCTTTACTCCCAAGTACTGGGATTACAGGTGTGCACCTAAACACTCAGCTTGATGGAGAGTTTTAAATAAATCCTGAATTGAGTCACATTCAAGCAATTATGCTCTTTGCTGAAATGAGCCTTAACTCTACATGCTACAGTAATTATATAGCACCAAACTCAGTTTAAATGGCTGCATGCAAATGATTTAATTGGAATATTGGATTATTGTGTAGCAGAGATACCTTTTAAAAGCATAGGAGCCCAGGTTCTTACTTGTTCTTTTATCCCCAGAAGCTATAACTAATAAGACACATGGCGAAGGGGTAGAGCCAACAATCCTTATGATTTTCCTTGTTCAAACCTTGCTTCTAGAAAGAAAACATCCATTGTGTTATCCCTCTATAAATTCTAGGCCTACAGTGGGGAAGGCCTCTGAGTTTCTTTCTCCAATGAGCAGTGCAACCATGGACTGTCTGGCTCCTGGAGGAGGCCAAGATTGGGGTTCTTAGAAGTTTGAAGTCCCGGTTTCTGTAGTTGATTAGAGAGACTACTATCTCATGGTATAAAAGAATCTGAATCCAACTTAATTTTAAAAGGCTTACAATTTAGAATCAGATACCATACTACTATGATTTTAGACACAATACGCCCATATTTAGGGTAGGTATGGTTTTTACCCATTCAGTAGATGAAACCTGGAAGCCTAGCAGGTAAGAAAGTTTGGTAATCTGTTCCTGTTGCCAACTGCTAAGTGACATCAGTCCAGGTTTCTGACAGTGGGGCCACATAAGTCTATCCTGCTGGGACAATAATTACCCAAGGGAGGACACAGAACTAGAAGATAAAAATGAGTTTTAGTGGCAAGGTATAGAGTCAGTAACAACTTGGCAATGCAAGAAGCCACTTGGCATTTTATTCCTTTCTGAAAAGTCTTTGTTCAGGGCTTTCAAACTCCATACATATAAATGGGTGACACCTGAATTTTTGTATGAAGTTGTCCACAATAGCATCGTCCATACTGTGTACAGCTGTAACCACATAGAGCTATGTAAGTTAAAGTGCAGAAACAGTTGAACATCTGTTTCTTAGCCAAGTTACAAATGCTGAGTAGTTGGATATAGTTACCTCATCCGCATTGTCTTGGCAAGCTGGACCAGGCAGCACCAGGCTGGGGTGGCTGCTGATCTCCAAAGGTTCAGTCCCTGTTCCTCCTGATGACATGAAAACATAATAATGTTGAGCTAGGTGAAGTGTCCATTTGTCTGCCAAAACAGATGCTAATTGTAGTTTAAGCACTTAGCCCAATAACTTGTCACCTTTAGAAAACATTAGTCTTGGAGCCTGGAGAGTTGACTCAGCAGTTAAGAGCATTTGTTCTTCCTGCCGAGGACTGGGATTTGGTTCCTAGCACCTACATGGTGGATCATAACTGCTCATTTCTCCAGCTCCAGTGGATCTGAAGTCTACTTCTGATCTCTGGACACTAGATGCACAGAATGTACGTGATATACATGATGTACATAAATACGTGCAGACCCTCATACATAAAATAAAAATCTATAAGCGAGAATACCAGTCTCAACTCTGGACATGTGGAAAAAGGGGTAGGGCGGGACAGGTACCTTTACCTAAAACCAACAGCATGAAGACGGCCAAATGTCCTAAACACAGGAAAACCGAGTAGGCATTCGATGGAAAGTATACAGCTTGTGAGGAAGGTAAATATTTAATTCTAAGTGAGAAAGCCTAGGCGATGGAGGCTGCTTAGCATTATGGAATATTAATTCGGGGACTTCCTAGGAGATTGTTTTCATAGGCAGATTCTGAATGAGTCTCCTGAAACAGGCAAGCACACACCCAGATTTAAAGTCAGACTCACTTTCTGTTTTTCCTTTTAAGTGTTGGTAGTGTATGTCCCTCGACTCTTTGAAATGAACAGCAGCTTTATAAAGGATGCTGTATAAATTATGTGTCTCAAGGTTATTTAGGCAGGGCTGGAATACCTGTCTGGTCCCCAGCACTTACTTTCACAGCCCAGTGTACTGGAGTTTTCCTCTCTGCCTGTTGCAAGGTATTTCCTGAGCACTGCAGTGATCCCTTGCAGGTCCTGTTAATACTCCATACGGCTTTGAAAGCTTGCTGGGACTTGGAAGAATTTTTGAATTCTTTCTTTTAATCATATGTCAGTGCTCAGTAGACTGACGGAAAGCCCAAGTTTAAAGGAAACCTCCAGTCATGGGCAACTAGTTAATGTATTGCTGGTCAGAGAGAAGGCCCACTGAGATTGTGCAGGAAGTCTTCAGCTCTCTACAGTGATAAGGGCATCAGCTGACTCAGAAGTTGGACTAGATGACCCTCTTGAACCTAAACCTTTAATTCTATACCTGAAGTTTGGACAGGCTGTGAGTAGACAAGGCCTATGTTAGTTTATGTATAGACTCCAACCCCTTGTTACTAAAAATAAATAAATAAATAAATAAATTTTAAAAAAGGATTTTTTCCCATTAAAATTAGGTTTTTAAGACTTTTACAAGACTGGCGAGGAGGGCTTGGTCTGATTTCTTTGTGGTGTTTGTAAGTTTGTGGTGCTTTAGCAGCAGCAGGTCTAACCTGGTGCACATGGTGTGCCTGGCAGTCCCTGATGATCTGTGGAGCTGCAGTAGGGCAATGCTGTAGCTTAGGGTGCTATGAGCAGCCCTGGGCTGGGGTTCGAATCCTAGGAACATGGAGTATGGCCTTTCCTCCTTGGGCTTCAGTATCCCTTTCTTGTAATGTGGAAGCAGACCAGGTGGCTCCATCTCTCAGGCCATGGGGCCCTGGTTTATCTGTAATCATTGCTTTCTCCTCTTTACAGATCCCATCAGCTCAGCTATCTAAGGGAGAAACTGGCCCTTCTCACCCGCTCTGCTGATTCCACTTTATCCCTCTGTCATGTCACCTCAAGCCTGTTTTAACACTAGTCTTTGAGATGGTCCCCCAGACTTCACCGTGTCTTCTAGACGGTTCCTCTGTGTCCTGTCCTTGGTCTGTCTTGCCAGTGACTTCTTGGGCCCCATTATCCTTGTGCTCTACTCCTGCCTCCTCCCTTCCCTTCACATTGACTGCCTCTGTAGGCCTTAGGCTTGTGTTTACAGCAGAGCTTTGGGATGTGTTACTTTTACCTGGGAGCTTTTCCCAATAGACACGCAGTTGCTTCCTGCCCTGCTTCAGATCTGTTGATCATCTTGTTTAAAGTTGACAGAAACCCTTCCATCCTATCCAGCCTGTGCATAACTCTCTCCTTATTCCTACCACTTGATATGTGTCCTGTATTTGACTTGTCTATCATTGTTTCCACTGGAGCATAAACTCTGTCAATACAGGAACATTATCTGATTCATTTTCCCAGGTGTCCCAGGGTCTAGAACAGTTACGGCACCTTGTAGTTGTCCATACTTGCTGGGCTAATGGAGAAGCTTTTCCTGTGCAAGTCTATAATCATTTAGCTCAAAGTAGTCTGGATTCCTGGAGTATCAAATATAAATACAAAAACATCCCAGAGCCAAATAGGAGTGAGTTTTGGATTACCTCCAGTCTGGCTCGAGTTGAGAAATTGATAAGAAGTTGAGTGGCGCTGTCAAGCTTTATCAGCCCTTTGCTGCCCTCAGAGGCCAGAGGTGTAAATGATCCTTGGGGCAGGGGCATGGGCTTGGATGCTGGCTCTGTCCTGGGCTCTTCAGTCTTTGGGAGTTTCATAGCCTTAGACTGAGCATGTGTCTTCACTGTTGCTCTGGTCCCAGGAGGAGTATTAACAGGGATCATCACCCACATTTCCCAGGATACAGCAGGCCTGCAGAGGAACTAACTAGTCTGTCTAGGAAACAAAACATTATTTTTGGTTTGAACAGTGTGGTGGCTTTTTCTAAAAAGCTTTGAATTTTGAGAATAAAAGTGTGCTAGGGAGAATTGCTGTCTTATAGCTGGCTGGTGTTTTCCCTTCTCTCAGTCAGACTTTTTGTCAGGCTAAGGAGTGAGAGGAGCTGATGAATATGGCAGTGTCTCCTGAGGATCTTTGCATGGAAAATAGCTGAGGTGGAGAAAATGGCTGAGGCAAGGCGATCTTGGTTGGTAAGATCAGATTCCAGACCCTCTCCTTCTTTTCTCTTCCACCCTCCTACTGTTGGCAAAGAAATAGCAAGTATGTCCTAGAGTCTCAGTCCTTTGTGGAGGGAACATATGAATGACTCATTTTATGTAGAAGGGTAAAAGACCCTTGTCCATACCCATGTTTTCTGGAACTTCTCATTCAGTGCTTAAAAATACAGTTCAGCTGTATTGAAACCAACTTTGTTTTCCATGAAGAATGTTCCTGAATAAGAATTGGATGAGCTTTATTTCTGTTGTTGGCTATATTATTTCCTGTAGTTAATGTTTGTACTGTAGTTAGAAAAGTCACTTCATAATAGTCACAGTGATTGAGAAAAGGAGATGAAGGGTAAGTGAATTATTAAAACTATTAATGAAAAGTTATTAGTGACGCACCAAGGGACTTCTCTGAGGCCCATTTTAGTTGTGCTTTTGAAGCCCAGCCACTCCTCACCCTTACAAGTTGCTTCCCTGGTAAGTTGGATGATCCTGGGCCACCTTTTGTCCTGTTTTAATTTTTAAAGACAGTAGAGAGAACAAAACAGTAGGCAAGGCTAATGAAAAGCCCTGGAGACTCCAGGAAGGGGACACCTTCTTGACTGAGCTTCCATTAACTTCTCTCTGGAGGCTGCAATGTCCTATGTGCTTGCTTGAACTGGAAACTTGGTAGCAACAGCCCTCCATGGCAGGTTCTTTAGTTTCTAAAGGTGCCCCTTCTTCAGGATGCAAGGCATGCATATTTTTAATTTTTTACTGAAATAAATGTGTGTGTACTTGAGCCACAGTGAAATACACTTATTTAAACTGCACACCTTGTTTAACTAGTTCTCTTTGTGTTCCTATGCTCCTTTATAGCTTTTCTTCCAGGATACCTGCTTTCCTGTTTATACACCAGAGTCTCTTTGCCAGTGCTTGAACATAATGGAAGTGGATCACGTGACATAGGCTCATTTGTCTTTCCCTTGGTGTGTATGTAAGATTCATCCATGTGGTTGAGATAGCTCTGGTCCATTCATGTGTTCTTGTTTCATCCAGTGTGTGGCTGTAGCACAGCATCTGGCTAGCTTCCAGGGAGGAGCTGTTGTGGATAAATAACCCTGGCATAATTGGTCTCGCCCCAACGTTTGGTTAGCATGCACACATATTTCTATTGGGTCTGATATCCAAATCTGGAATTGTGGGCCATAAAGAGGCATATGTTCAGCCTTAGAGAAAAGTGCCAGGCTTATCTTTCAAAGTGCTTGTAGTAATTTATATTCTTATTGCAGTATTTGAGAGCTTAGGGTATATTATAAAATGGCTTACTTTTAAAAAAGGACTAAAGTGAGGTTTGAATCACCATTGATAATAAAAAGAATTAATTCCCATATGCTAGAAGCTCTCTGTCGTTGGAGGTGGGACTGTTGGGCCAGTAAAAGGTGTTGATCAAAGTGGGCCTTTGCAGAGAGCTCTGAAGAGAAGGACTGCTCGTCTTCTTCACCAGAAAGCCAAGTGGCAGAGCAGCTCCTCCTGGGCAGTGAAGTGAGCAGTGCTTCCCAGATGAGCCCTTCTACCTGGGGAGTTTATAAAAAATGAAGGAACAGACACTTCCTGGTTAGAGTACTGGTCTAGCTCTAGGACTCTGTGATAGGGTGGTATCCCTACAGGATTTCCTATTTCCTCACCCCCTCATCTACTGTGGAGTACAATATTCCCCTTTAGATGCCTTATCTTGTAGATACTAATGCTGAACCCTATATGTACTTTGTTTTTTTCCTTTAGATACTTATTAAGTCAAATTTATAAATTAGATACTATGAGCAATTAACAAGAAAAATTAATGATAAAGTTTAACAGTTGTAACAATATACAGTAATAAAGTTATCTGACTGTCCTACAGAAATCATATTATACTGAACCCACATTTCTGGTAAGGAAGTGAGGTCAGCCATGCCTCTATGGTAGTAAGTCAACTGGCTGGCCAGTGGCTATTGAAGCCTCCAACAGTAAAGCCACAGATAAAGGGGGACCTGTGTGTCTAGCTCTGTGTCATTTCCCTGGCCCAGCTGGACTTTTTGTCATGTGGCAGTAATCTTTCTTTTAAATTTCAGACCCAGTGAGCTATGATCTCGTTTAGCTGTGAGTGGCAGACATGGCAGACAGCATGGAAGGGGCACCAGGTTTCTGGTGATAGAGGTTGTCTAGACCAGTCCTCTGACTTGGACAAGTTCTACATAAAAGATTTTTAAATGCCTCTTGAAAAACACAAGTTGGCCCAGAAGATTCCTAAGAAGATTGTAAGTAGGGTGGGTATCCAGGAGGCCAAACAGCCCTGTAGCACTTTTAGCAAGCTTGGCAAACAGTGGTATTTCGGGGACAAAGGGCAGAGATGAGTGTGGGCAGCATGATAGGAAATGATCCTAAGAGCTTTAACCACTAAAGCCTATGAACCTTTAGGGAGATAACAGATTGGCATTAAGTACTTCTTTCTGTGTCCAGAGTGTAGCTGAATGGTTGGTTCCTGCTTAACATTGAGGAGACCATGAGTTCTGTCTTCCGCATGGCAGAAAGGAAACAAAAACAAAAATCAGAAAACATTTTTTTTAACCCTAGAGCTGCTAGGATAAGGGAGCACAGCCTGAAAGTGGAAGTCACAAGTCTCTCATGCAGGACTTAGGACATGCTGAGAAGTTCAAGCCCATTTAAGATTCTGTACTTTAGAGGTGACTGGTCAGTGCTTCTAGGCCAGTCCTTTGAGTATTTGAAGGATCACACTTATTTGTAAGAGGAACATGCAAAGTTCTGTGGACAGTGACCGTAGGAACAGCCCTTCCATGAGGTAGCATGATTGAGATGGATTTAAGTGCCATCAGTTACTGTGCTGAAATAATAGGCAAGTTTTAGCTACAAGTAATAGAAACTGTAGAGTGAGCGAACACATTTGAAAAAGGGCTAAGTTCAACTTATAGGTATAAAAACTTTAATAAACTATAATAAAAATACAGCAAGCGGATCCAGTAGCTGATTAGATCAGAAGAACTGACTTGGAAGGTGGAACAGAAGAATATTCCTAGACTTCATTGGAGAACCACTGACAGGTGGTTTATAGGAGCAGTGGAGAACCAAGGGGACCAGACTGAGCAGTGTGTCAAATTACAGTTCCAGGGGGAGAGAGTGGAACAACTAGTGTAGCTGAGAATCTTAGAGATGAGATACCCATCTTTTCAGATACTCCCAAACAACTGAAACAGAGTAAAAATAATCTACGTGGAGGTAATTCACGATGTAGCTAGAGGAAAGCTCAGCAGTAGGTGAGAAGATCGCTTTAAGGCAGAAGCAAGACCATTCCAAGATTCACCAGGAAAGCGAGGCACGGAGGAAAGCGTGAGGGAAGGTTAGCATGGGGATGGTCCTTAGCAAATGCCAGCATGGTAGTAAGTCTGAAGAACTGACATCAAATGCAGAAAGACTGTAAAGGGAGAGGAAAGGAATAGTGGGACAGGATAAAAGTTTAACTTTCATGACTCCTTAATGTTAACTTTTTTCAAAGGTTGCCACTAAAGAACTAAAAGAATGGGTTACTTATATAATACAAGAAGGAGAAACAAAACATCAGAATTAATCAACAAAGACAAAAGTAAAAGTAGCCCAGGACAGTTGGGAAACTAATGTTTGACAAAATACAGATTTAAACCCAAGTGTATTAACCTTCATATTAAATGTAAATTACCCAGATACTCCAGTGAAAGCATAAAGATACTGTTTGTGCTGAATGTTAAAATACAGCTATTGCTCTGTCACACATGCAGTAGCTATAGAAATACCACCAAAAGAAAGCCTGCATGTATGGGCTGGTGCTGTGTGCCATCCTGGGATAGCCTGACATAGAAAGGACCACCTCCTTCCCTGCCCAGTTTTCAAAGAACAAAAGAAAACTGATGTTATGTCAGTATTATAAGACTAGACTTCAAGGCAGGATAAAAAGTACATGGTGATCATTTAGCAGCTTTTTGGCTAAGATCAGGAATAAAACATTCTAGAGGGAGGTCAAGCAACTTATACATTTTAACTTCTAAAACAATTATTGTGTGTGTGTGTGCGCATAGTGAGGGACAGCTTGTGGGTGTGAGCTCTCCCCTCCACTGTGGAGTCCAGGGATCGCCCAGCTTGCCAGACTTGCACAGCGAGCGCCTTTACCTCCTGAGCCTTTCACTGGCCCTCTGTTTACAGTGAGAATGGTCAGAACTACTTAGGAAATGGTAGACTATTGTTTAAATAACCACTTAGTAGGAAAACTCTGTATTGCCTTAATAAACCCATCAACTTTGGATGTGACTAGTGAAGGGCTTTAAGTCACTCCAGTATCAGTAGGATATATAAAAATAACCCACCAGTCCACATTAACACACTTGAAAGTGGCGTTTGAGTGGCTGTCAAGGTGAGTTGACAGCCGCCAGTTAAATCAGAAACAAGAATAAAAAAATATAAAAAATCACCATGTATTTGGAAATTTGAAAATACTTCTCATGTTTGTAGGTCATAAAGTAGGGAAGTACAAAATGTTTTGACAGCAATAAAGAAAATGCTATGTATTAGATTTGTAGTATGTAGCTGGAATAGTTTTCTGACAGATTAATAACTTTAAACACATTCAAGAGGGAAGAAGAAAATTATTGAGCAGTGCATCTATCTTGATGCAATTTGTGCTAACTAGGATAAAAAGCAATTTCTTTAACCTGATATATAAGTCAGAATAAGCCTGAATCAGTCTTGAAGTATTAGAAGAACAAAGGAAACAGAAAACAAACATGCAGCAGGGACACAGGCAGGGACACAGCAGGGTCACAGGCAGGGACACAGCAGGGTCACAGGCAGGGACACAGGCAGAGTCACAGGCCAGGGACACAGGCAGGGTCACAGCAGGGTTACAGGTAGGGATACAGGCAGGGACACAGGCAGGGTCATAGGCAGGGACACAGGCAGGGTCACAGGCAGGGTCACAGGCAGGGACACAGCAGGGTCACAGGCAGGGACACAGCAGGGACACAGCAGGGACACAGGCAGGGGACACAGGCAGCAGGAACACAGCAGGGTCACAGGCAGGGTCATAAGGCAGGGACACAGCAGGGACACAGCAGGATACAGGCAGGACACAGGCAGGAACACAGCAGGGTCACAGGCAGGAACACAGCAGGGTCACAGGCAGGACACAGGCAGGGTCATAGGCAGGGACACAGGCAGGGACACAGCAGGACACAGGCAGGGTCACAGGCAGGAACACAGCAGGGTCACAGGCAGGGACACATCAGGGTCACAGGCAGGGACACAGGCAGGGTCACAGGCAGGGATACAGCCGGGGACACAGGCGGGGACACAGCAGGGATACAGGTAGGGATACAGGCGGGGACACAGGTAGGGACACAGCAGGGTCACAGGCAGGGACACAGGCAGGAACACAGCAGGGTCACAGGCAGGGACACAGCAGGGTCACAGGCAGGGACACAGCAGGGTCACAGGCAGGGACACAGGCAGGAACACAGGGTCACAGGCAGGGACACAGCAGGGTCACAGGCAGGGACACAGCAGGGTCACAGGCAGGGACACAGGCAGGGATACAGCCGGGGACACAGGCGGGGACACAGCAGGGATACAGGTAGGGATACAGGCGGGGACACAGGTAGGGACACAGCAGGGATACAGGGAGAGATATGGCAGGGACATAGCCTCCTTAGAAGAGATAATGGGCATTGGCAGATGTCAAGCAAAACAATGAGCAAGGAACAAACAAGCAACATGAAGTACATAGAATGGATCTTCCCTACAGATACAGATGTTGAAAGGACAAGTGGTATTTATGAAGAGCATGCTAATTATTTATTTTTTAAATTAATGCCATTGGTGCTTTTCTAAAGCAGTCAGGTACAATGGCACATGGCTTTGTCCTGAGCATTCAAAAGGCTGAGATTGAAAATGTCTTGAGGCCCGTCTAGGCTATGTCGTCTTAAACATTTTTAATAGAAAGGGGAGAAGAAAGATACATTACTCATTATACACAGCTTGTTTTTTACAGGTTAACATGACAAAAATTTTGCAAGTTGTGGCAGTACATTTTTAGAAAATTGAACTTATCAGTACTAAACATAGGTGAGAGAAAACTGGATGTTCCTGTAATCATAAGGAAATGGATCCACAAATAAGCCTCATGACGAAAATACCAGGCCAAATGCTTCTACTGGTTTGCCCTACCAAGCATGTAAAGAGTTAACATTCTATTTTTTCCTCAAACTTAGGAGAGGGGCTGCAGGGTTGGTTATAGAGCTGTTCATTGTGATGTCAGCTAACCTCCTTCTGTAGGAATAGTAGACGGGAGGAAATCACTGTCATCTCATACCTAGAGTCAAAGCCAAACCCAGCAGTGCTTAGAACGACAAAGGGATGTGCATCCTGGGATTGTGAACTTAGAGTTGGAAATAAATGTATGTCCATCTCCCATTCTGACAGGTTACAAGAGTAGATTAGTGTAATCATCTTAACCAAGAAAGTACATGCCAGGACTCACTGTAGAATCATGGATACTAGGGATAGAAAGCAGCTTCTTTAACCTGGAAAGGATTTCTGCAAAAAGTCAGTAAGCATCGCCTCCATGAGGCACCTACGTTTGTCCCTTTGATATGAGGAAAGACTGTCTGCTGTCCTCCTCTTTGGTGTTGTAATGGAGGTACTACTCTGCAGAAACTCAGGGAAAGAAAAAGAACAGAACATGTCAAGGTTGGGAAAAAAGGAACAAATTGCTTTGTATGATTACAGATACAGAAAACTAAAAAAAAAAAAAGAAAGAAAATCTAAAGGTATGTCACTAGAATTGGGCAGAATTGCTCAGGAAAACAGTAGCCCCTAGAAAATCATTCACACATTTGTATGCCAGCAACAGACAGACACGGAACCTTAGTGACCATTTGCAGGAGTATAAAACTAAGAGCAAGAAACATCTCTTCAACACGCAAAACATTTTTCTCTATCAGGTACCTGTGTTTTTCTCTTTGGATTTATTGATATGAGTACTGGTTCACAAACACCCTGATAGAATATTTAATAGTCCTACCACAGCTATATCTACTGAGGTCTGATATTGGCTAGTGTGGTGCCGTCTGGTCTCTATGTTCTGGATATAAATGTCTAAGGAAGCTGTGTGGGCCACTTGTCTACTTTGAGGATCCTTGATCTTACCATGTTGGCCTGTTGTCTTCCTTAATTAAGTGGAAGCTGGTGGCTTCTTGTAAACTCCCGGAGGATTTAGGTCTATTCAGATACCTACTTTTTCAAGTACTTTTTAAAAAAGAAACACAAAAGCTTGTTAATTTTTTTTAAAAAAATTTTCCCCTCAGGCATAGAAATTGAATCTGAAATGGCTGATGATTAAGCAAAGCTTATATTAGAATGTATTTCTATTTTTAGGGGCTCAACTCTTTAAAATGAGTGGCATTGTTTCTTGAAAGTAGGAAGTTACTTTTAACACATGAAATAAATTATTTCAAAATCCTACTTTTGGTTGCTACATTTTCTCTGTTAAAAAAACAGGTTACCTTTAAATTTTTAGATGCCAGGTTGAAAACACTAGTTAATGTTAATGGGCGTTGGACTTCATAGGGAGCAGAGATTGCAAGATAGTGAGAGGAGTGACTGAACCCAACCTGACCTGACTTAGGGATGTTGTTGGGTGGGGTCTGGGTAGCTGGTGGAACAGGAATTTGAGATAGGAAGTCAGGACTAACACCTACTATGTCCTGATCTTCTGAAGGGCTGTACCCTCCAGGAAAGGGAAGGCAGTTTTCTAGTTAGTAGCAAGAGGAGACAGCAGGTAACTGCTCTGTCCTGAGGCAGGGGACAAAAGCTGAAAATTTTCCATCAGTGGTTCCTGCTGCATACAGTCCATGGCTGGTGCCTCCCTTCAGGGCCTGGTTGAAGCAAAGATAAATTGAATTTTAGGGGAAAGTTGCTAAAGAATTGCTCTCAGTAAAGCCCAACAGAAAGGTAGTGAAGAACACATGACAGACTTCTGAGTAGTGTAGCCATCTGTCCGTCAGAGCAACAGTGATAGTGGAGATGCGCACGATAGAGCAGAGAGGGCTAAGGCAACAGACCTGGTCCTCCTGTTGGAGCAGGGGAGGGGTGGACCGGTGAAACTGAGTCAGTATAGTCATTAGGAACCGTGGAGTAAGGAACATTTCATCTAGAAATGTAAAGGAGCTAGGCATATTGGTGCATCCCTCCCTTCAACTCCAGCACTTGGGAGGCAGATCTCTGAGTTTGAAGCCAGCCTGGTCTACCTAGAGTGTTCTAGGCCAGCCAGGAATACATACTGAGATCCTGTCTCAACAAACAAATAAACATTAACAGGAACTCAGTTTCGGAGAAGTACCATGTTTAACCCCTAAGCTATTAAGCAAGAAAGGCTAGTGCTTGAATAGTCAAACATTGCGGAAGGGGTGAGGGTGTAAGTAAAGAAACGCTGTTATCCATAGGCACCACAAGATAATAGAATGACTAAGTCCACTATACAGAAAATCACAGTACATGTTGGTGGACAGATTGCCACTGGGATTAAAATAAAATCCAGCTATATGCTAGTTTTAGGAGTAACACTTAAAATATGAATACAGAAAAGTTGAAAATAAAGAGAAAAGTTGCAGTCTAATAATCTTACAAGAGTTGGAGAAGTTTTGAAAATAATCAGATAAACTAGAATTTAATGAAAACAAATTATTAGTATATTGAAGAGAGTCATTCTCAAATGGGAATAGAAATAGCTACTTAACCAGGAAGATGTATTAATTGTGATTTTATATCCTAACAAGGTGGTTGCAAATGAAACAAATTGATAGAGTCCAAGAAACAATGGAGAAGCCTGTGAGCACAGAGGAAGGGTGGGGGCTCTCAACAGCTATTGGATTAGCAAAAACCTAGTGGCAAGAAAGAGAGGGAGGGAGTGATTGATTTAAGATTATAGTTAAAAATATGGATGTTTACAGTGAAGTTAAAATTAGGATTTGTCTGTGATAATTCAATCCCTTCTGTATGTTAGGGAAGTTAAATGCATTGCCATATCACACATCAAAGAAAGACACGGGGATTTGGAAATTGCACAATAATGCAAATGATTTTTATAGTTGAAGGATGAAGCTATAGAAGTATTTAGAGGGAATATATTGCCTTACAAGTATTTGCTACCAAGAGAGAACCCAAAATCAGTATACATTCATGCCAAGTAGTTGTAACCAGTGGACAGTAGTGGGAATGATGAAATTTATTGGATCACAAACCCAAAAGTTGGTTCTCAGTCATCTTCAGATTGTCTCAGTGGTTACATCAGTGCTCTTCCTGCCTTCTCTCTCTAAGAACAGCTCACTGATACCCACCTTGACACTTACTCTCATCCTGTAGTCTTCTAAACCTACAGAGAACAAGCACAGTTTTACACAAACTGTCCCTGTGCACAGGAGTGAAGGAAGGGCCGATCCTAAACTCATTCGATGAGAATCTAGTGGCCTGCTACCCAGGTGACAGTGAGAGTGACCTGATTTCTCTCACTTTGAAGATCAAATCTAGAGATGTTATTTAAAAAGAATTTCTGTCAAGTGTTTCTGTTTCAGATATCCATGGTTAAACCTAGTTAAAAATTATTAAAGGAAAAATTCTAGAAGTAGTGAATCACTTTCACATTTTATGTCATTCTCATAATGTTAAGAGCTATCCCAGGACATGAATTGCCCCGTTACACAATGTGTACACTGCCTGCTCCTGAGTCTGGGTTATCAGATACACTATGGTACAATTATATGACTAATCATTTAATTATGGCCCTCAATACTGTCAGTGGTATTATATTATTATAATTGCTTTATTTTATTGTTGTTTTTGCCCTTTACTGTGCCTAGTTTATAAATTAAACTTTATCATAGGTATATGTGTTACAAGAAAACATAGTGTATACATATAGGGTTCAGTACTACGTGTCAGGATTCCCTTGGACTCTTGAAACTTAGTCCTAGCAGATAAAAGGGAGCTATTATATTATAATTTGATTTATTTCACATTAAAGGAGAAAAGATGTCAGATAATGTGAAAAGCAGTTGCCCAAATTCAGTGTTCATTTTTTAAATGGTAACTGAGAAGATAGCGTACTTAACGAGAGGAAAGGGCTTTACCACATAGTGATAGTAAGCCCCCGAGGAGTGGAGATACAGTAGCCTGCTGAGGAGGCTCCTGCAGCCGCTTCTGCTCAGAACTGAGGTAGTGTAGCACAGAGAGCAAGAGATAGGACTTTAGGTTTTTCCCCCTGTACACAGTTTTCTACCAAGAAACTAAAAGCAAACTCTGCAATTTGACAAGAGTTTAGCATACTAAAAGCTGGGTGAATGGTACATATATAAACATCATGGATTTACTGGTTGTATATAGCTGAGAGAATAGACAAAATAATTCACAAAATGTGCTTTTTCTCTAGGGTATTACAAAAAGCAATAATTTTGACATCACAAACACACAGAAGATTTTCATGTAGAAAAATCATAACCATTTCTAAAAGTTTGAGATAAAACATTGACACCAATGTAATGCTATAGAATTGTTTGTGTTGATGGTAGTCCTGTGGTCATAACCTCAGTCCTCATGTTTATGTAAATTCTGCATGGTTCAAATTAAAAACTCGGTAGAAATTCTAAAGGCGGGTAATAGGCTACAAACTTGACATTAATACAGGGCTTAAGTAAATACACCAGTGGAGCACAGTATAGAATCCATGAGGGAACCCTTCTGTGTCGCAGAAGGAAGGAGGAAACCTCACAGGATGTGATGCTGGCGATACAGGCAGTGATGACTGCTGTCTGTCATCGACCACAGCCAGCCCCAGTGAGTCCGTCCAGGCCGTGGGCAGGTGAGTGTGCTGCCTTTGAGCTCTGTGTCCGACTCTCATACTAAAGTTTGTAAAAGGAAGTAATGTGGACTGTGACTTCTGTCACAGTGGTCACCTCTAGGAACTGACTTCCAATGGCATGAGTCAGGATTATGAGAGAGGTCCTTTACTCTGATGAACATGTCACTCTAGTTCTGTGTGAGTAGCATAGAATTTAAAACAAAAGCATGTAAAGAGTATGGCTGTTAGCATGTCATAGGAGTTCAAAGGAATGAACCACAGTTATTTGTATCTGTATGAGTTTACAAATAGAGAGTAGGTAAAAATTGCCAGATGTAAGTCACCCTGTAAAATACCCTTCATATAGTAGTTATATATGTAAAACAATGTTGTATTTTGTTTGTAGAGATAAATATTTATATATAACATAAGCATGACCACAAGTAATAAGTGTTCTTTTCAAGAGCATTATTAGCCTTTCTGGAAGAGCTGCATGCAACAGAGTCAATCTGGAAAATGTTAGTATTTGACACACCTGACTGGTGGGTGGGGAAGTACTTCTAGTTTTCTTCTCACATGTCTATGTATCTGAGCTATCAACACAAGGTTACTGTCCCATTTCTCAAATGCTTAGACTAGAAGTGTTTCAGATATGGAGTTTTATTTTTGCTTTTGGGATATTTTAGGGATGAACCCAAGTCCAAACACTAATTTCACAATTCCTTTATACATTATGTACTCAAGTAAGTTTATCATTTTAAGGTACTTTCAAACAATGAACATTTATTTAAGTGTCTATCTGTATACCTCTGTGAATTTCTGTATGCTATGTGCATGAAAGAGCTCATCAATGCAAGAAGAGAGTGTCAGTACTCTAACCCTGAGTCACAGGCAGTTAGTTGTGAGCCGCCATGTGGCTTACCAGCTGGGGTGCTTTTGAACCCCACCTTTGCTGGGTGCCAAGGACCTTGGTCCTTTGTAGGAACACTCATTCTGAGCCAGCTCCGAATTTTAACCACCGAGCCATCTCTCTAAGCCCACAATTTTACATATTTTTAATGTGCCAGATTTAAATTCTTATTTTTATTTTTTGAGATAGGAGCTTTTTCTGTAGCTCGCTCAGGCTGGCCTTGAACTCAAAATGTTCTTATATCAGCCTCCTGAGTGCCTGGGATTACAGACATGTACCCTACACTTGGCCTGTGCCATCACATAAAGTTTGGTAGAGAAATTTCCATTTTTGCACCATCTCTTGCTTTCAACTTTAAGAACTAGGCAAATTTCAGACTTTCGGATTGGAGGTGCTCCATCTTTGTATTAAAATATTAGGAGATACCTATCTTGATAGAGTTAAACCCATTGCTGCCTTTATTTTTTTTTTTGGCAATCACCTTGGTGTCAGGAGTAAGTTTGGAGGCTTGTCATCTTAGACTGTCTTTTACCTGATGACTTCTCTGAGCACCAGATGTTGTCCACTGTAGAGCAGCTAACTAGTGATAAGACCAACTTTAGGCTGTTATTGAAGGTCCTTTCCTAAAATCGACCTATATCCCAAGTGCCAAATTGGGCTGAACTGGCTCTATCAGTTTGCATTTGAGTTAGGAGATAGAGTCCACAGTCTATATCCGAAGAATTAAGAGCCCCCATTTCCTGTTGTTCCTCAAATCCTAAAACCAGAAGCAGCAGCAATCTTCTGGGATTAAAAATGGTCGCAAGTTCCATTCAGCCAAGCCTGGGAGTGGTCCTTGGCCTTGGATAGCTTCCTGTTTACTTCCTTCTCTGGGCCTTTATGGGTTAGTCTTTCACTTCGACTGTTTTAGCAGTAGTGGGTAAATAAAAGTACTTATTTCACAGAAGTTTATGGAAGTGACAGAATAGAACTTTCTGTAGTGAAGTTGTATTATAGAGTATGAATGGGCAAATTCTGACCTGAATCTGCCCATGTAAGCATGGCCCCAGGGATAGCCATTGAATAGATATGGACTGTGGTCTCAGTACAGTGAGGAAGCTACAAGCATGAACTAGAGGCTCTTGTAGGCATTCTAGACTGTGTTCAAGGGTCTCCCAGGATGTGTTTGTGTCCTAAATTCATGAGGTGTGTGTTGGGAAGGTGGAGGATTCTAGCTTACAATGATAGTCCACCATGAAGGTAAACTCACTTTGAAAGCAGAAGGTGATTTTTTTTTTCATTTCCATTTATTTGCTGCTTGCAGAGATGTTGCCTTTGCTGTAAATGTTTCAGTGTGTTACTAAAGACTAGGGCTTTTCATTTTCCCATGAAAGCTTTCTTTTAAAAAATTCTAGCTCAAGAATTAATGGTAGGGATGTAATTTTTTTTTAAAAGCTGCTTATTCTGCAAAAGTTGGGAAGACACATTTGTGCCATTATAAACATGCTCTGTGTGTGCTGCAGGGGAGAAATATTCACCCGAGTTTGCTTACCTTGATTCTGAGCTCCCCATAGAGAATGTATTTTGTGTGTCATGTTTGCCTATGTGGAGTCAGATTAAAGGCTGATTTTCCAACCTTGGTTTTTCTGTCTGAGCTGAGCAGTTGGAAGGCACGAGACTGCAAAGAGCTCCATAGTCCTCAGCTGAGAACAAGCCTTGCTTTGTTGATGGCCCTTCACTGTGTCAGGGGCTGGTGACTGGTGCCAACTGCAGCTCTATGAGAGGCCACCCCTTGAGTGCATAGTTGTCAGGAGACCACTTGGTGTTTATGGAGCTGTGGCCTAATGTAGCTCAGGAAAAGGTGATGTTTTTAAAGACTTTGCCATCTGAATAGGACATCTGGTTATGCTGTATTTTGTGCACCTGAGCATGTCTCTGTTGGCAGAGTTCTAAGTGGCCCTGTAAGAGTTTTAGTTGGGGGATCTCTACCCCTGGAAGGGGTGATCAGCTATATCACATACTCTGTCCCTGCCCTCCTGCACACAAAACAGAATCAGGATTGGACAAGTGCAAGTTTTTATTTTTTATTTTTTGGGTTTTTTGTTGTTGTTGTTTTTAAATACCCAGCCTACCACTCCGAGTTTCTGGAAAGACTTATTGTAACAGCCTTCCTTGACTGTCACAGGTGGGGGTGCTCACCTTCACTTTGAATCAGATGTCACTAGTGGTTTATAGCTAGAAGTCAGAATCCATTTGGAATATAAGTGCTGCCAGGCCCAGGCTTCAAAGGCATGTGAGTGTGGCCTGGCCTCAGACTTTGTTTCCTGAAGTGATGATAGAGATGGCGTACTGGGCCTTGGTCCTACACAGCCCCAGGTGACAGTCTATGGAAGAGTAAAAGTCACAGCAGCCACAGTAATCACTGTGGAGATTGTGAGAGCAAACCCTTGTCATGAGCATTTCAATTTTTCCTCAAGGGTCTTGTCAGGATAACACAAAGAAAAGGGTTTGCACCATGAGGAGATTAGGTGTCTTAGAATATGATACTGAGGTGTTTAAACAGTGCCCTTCTTTAAAATGTTCTAATGTCTGTCTGGAGTCTAATTTCCTTCCTTTTCCTCTGTTAAAAGAGGAACATAAATTGCACTGACCAAGTGACCACAATGTCTAGAGAACCTGAACACAGTGTCCTTGACTTTCTTACCTTTTCCCAATTATCCCTTCATCCCAACCTTTACCTTCTACACTGGAGTTCTTCTTGGTCAGTCTTTGCTGGTCCTCTTCAGAGGGGCTAGACTTTCTCCTCTGTAGTTCAGGGGACGGAATGGATGATGGCATTGACATGAGTTAAAAGCTTGGTGAAGTGGAACTAAGTCTGGGCTGTCGGCCAGGAAGGGTGAGCCCAGTTCCCTCTGATCCTTTGCACTTCGGTCCATAGGCAACAAGAATGGAATGCTTCATCCTCTTGGTTTGGGGTACATTGTCTGAGAAAGAGCCTAGTGACACTACCCCTTCTTCTGTGAAGTCCGCAGATGTAAAATTCCAAACTTAGACTCTGGTGGGCTTCCCAAGACTTTCTGTTTCCTGGCATGGGAGTTGTAGGCTCTGTGATGGAGGAGGTGTTGCCGCAGAGAGGGTTTTTATCCTGCACTAAGTTCCTGAAGACTTCTCAGGATTGCAGTCCCATGGGGCTTTGACCGGAGTATCTTTTTTTAGGGCACTTGTCGCAAAGCAGAGAGTGGTGTGCCAGGGCCCTGCTGGGAAAACCTGGGATGTGTTGGTGTTGACTGGATTTTTTTATTTGTTTAACTAAAACCAGCCAGTTTTACATTGAAGAAAAATATAAAAAGTAAAGATTTTATCTCAGTATGAAAAATGAAAAGTTCTCTTACTCAGCCACATGTGGTGTCTATGTGGCACATACAGCCATATTGAGCTTTGCTGTCTTTGCCACCTTGCCACTACTCCCTGTTGTTTCACTTATGGACAGCACTTGTGCTCTTGAGTGGTTTAAATGGGACAGATTCAAGGGGGCACCTTGAACTTGGGCTGTTGGTCATAGGCTTTGGAGGCTACAGAACATTAGAAACTCACATTGTTTCCCTGTGCTCCTCTATCCGACTGTTTGTATGTCCGGTGCTAAAAGAACTATTGATGCTGTAGATAAAAATGACCCATTTCTGAAGAGAGGGTAAGAAAGAGGAGCAAACATGGCTTTGATCCTACTCTGAATTTAGTCTGAAGACAATGAGAAATCTTAAGTTTGGTGATATGGGATGGAAATTGTCCATTTCCTCAATTTGTCCAGAAAGTAATCTACTTGTATGTGTTGGCAGGTGGAAAGCAAGCCAGCCAAGATGGATATCTACGACACTCAGACCTTGGGGGTTGTGGTCTTTGGCGGGTTCATGGTTGTTTCTGCCATCGGCATCTTCCTGGTGTCAACCTTCTCCATGAAGGAGACATCGTATGAAGAAGCTCTTGCCAACCAGCGCAAGGAGATGGCGAAAACTCACCACCAGAAAGGAGAGAAGAAAAAGAAGGAGAAAACCGTGGAGAAGAAAGGAAAGACCAAGAAAAAGGAAGAGAAACCTAATGGGAAGATACCTGAGCATGACCTGGATCCCAGTGTGACCATCATCCTCAAGGAACCAGTGCGCGTACCCGCTGTGGCTGTGGCCCCAACTTCAGTCCATTCCTCGGTGGGCCATACCCCTGTAGCCACAGTACCAGCCATGCCTCAGGAAAAGCTGGCTTCTTCCCCTAAGGACAAAAAGAAGAAGGAGAAAAAAGTGGCAAAGGTGGAGCCAGCAGTCAGTTCTATTGTGAATTCCATCCAGGTTCTTGCTTCAAAGTCTGCCATCTTGGAAGCCACACCCAAGGAGGTGCCTATGATGGCTGTGCCCCCAGTGGGCTCTAAGGCCAGTGCTCCTGCCACCAGCAGTCAGGGCAAGAAGGGACAGGGAGCCCAGAACCAGGCCAAGAAGGGGGAGGGGGCCCAGAACCAAGCTAAGAAGGGGGAGGGGGCCCAGAACCAAGCTAAGAAGGGGGAGGGGGCCCAGAACCAAGCTAAGAAGGGGGAGGGGGCCCAGAACCAGGCCAAGAAGGGGGAGGGGGCTCAGAACCAGGCCAAGAAGGGGGAAGGGGGCCAGAACCAGACCAAGAAGGGGGAGGGAGCTCAGAACCAAGCTAAGAAGGGGGAGGGGGCCCAGAACCAAGCCAAGAAGGGGGAAGGGGCCCAGAACCAAGCTAAGAAGGGGGAAGGGGCCCAAAACCAGGCCAAGAAAGGAGAGGGGGCTCAGAACCAGGCCAAGAAGGGGGAAGGGGGTCAGAACCAGGCCAAGAAGGGAGAGGGGGCTCAGAACCAGGCCAAGAAGGGGGAGGGAGCCCAGAACCAAGCTAAGAAGGGGGAGGGGGTCCAGAACCAGGCCAAGAAGGGGGTAGAAGGGGCCCAAAATCAGGGCAAAAGGGGGAAGCAAACCAAAACCAGGCCAAGAAGGGTGAGGGAGGCCAGAACCAAACCAAGAAGGGGGAAGGACCCCAGAACCAAAGCAAGAAGGGAGAAGCAACTCAAAAACAGGACAAAAAAATAGAAGGAGCTCAGAATCAAGGCAAGAAGCCAGAGGGAACCCCAAACCAAGGCAAGAAGGGAGAGGGGGCCCAGAACCAGGGCAAGAAAGGAGAGGGGGCCCAGAACCAAGGCAAGAAGGGGGAGGGGGCCCAGAACCAAGGCAAGAAGGGGGAGGGGGCCCAGAACCAAGGCAAGAAGGGAGAGGGGTCCCAGAACCAAGGCAAGAAAGGAGAGGGGTCCCAGAACCAGGGCAAGAAAGGGGAAGGGTCTCCCAACCAGAGTATAAAAGTAGAGGTTATACAAAACCAGGGCAAGAAGATGGAGACAGCCCAGAACCAGGGTAAAAAGGTGGAAGGGGCCCAGAATCAGATGAAGAAAGGTGAAGGGGCCCAAAACCAGGGCAAGAAAGGGGAGGGGCCTCAAAACCAGGGCAAAAAGGCAGAAGGGGGTCAAAGTCAGAGCAAGAAAGGGGAAGGGACCCAGAATCAGGGCAAAAAGGGGGATGGAAATCCCAACCAAGGCAAGAAGGGGGAGGGAGCTCCCAACCAGAACAAAAAGACAGATACAGTTCCTAGTCAGGGCACAAAGACAGAGGGTGTCTCAAACCAGGTGAAAAAGTCAGAGGGGTCCCCTAATCAGGGAAAAAAGGCAGAGGGAGCCCCAAACCAAGGCAAAAAGGGAGAAGGATCCCCCAATCAGGCCAAAAAAGTGGATGCAGCTGCCAGTCAGGGTAAAAAGTCAGAGATGGCTCCTGCCCAGGGTAAAAATGCAAGCATGATCCAAAGCCAAGAGGCACCAAAGCAAGAGGCATCGGCAAAGAAGAAGTCTGGTTCAAAGAAAAAAGGAGAGCCTGGTGAGTGCCCCGTCTGCTCTATGAGCTTGAGGGAACACTATTCTCTGTGAGGATGGATTTCCTTAGTGTTCTGGTGTTTGACTTTTGTCTTTTCAACCCAGATACTGATGATAGACTAGAGAAATAATTCTACCAAGTCTATCTTGAACTGTTGAGCTTTTGGGGTTTTATATAGGAGCAGGGCTGAGGGTTTACTCATAGGAACTTGCATGTGTCAAAGGCAGCTGTATCACCACCAAGAAGCATACTATATTGGTTATGTAGCCTCGAGGAGGGGCCTGTGAGACTTGGGCTTTCTCAGTTTTATGAGCCTCCATTCTCTCCAGGTGGGAATGCTTCATTTTGGAGGATGTTTGTAGGATGTAGTTACATAACATGGTGCCATCTGTGTTGGTCAGCTGCTACTGTATAGTAAAGCCATATAACAAGCATCCCAGATTCTGTTGTCTTACAACAGCAGTCCTCTGTCTTTGCTAACTGTCTCTATGATTGGCTAAGGTTGGCTGATTTAGATCCTGTCTGCTGAGAGGCAGGGGTCTGCCTCATGCTGTGCCTTAACTGGGTTGGCTCAGGGCTGTTGGCATGTGTGAGTCTATATCTCTCCAGGGCAGAGGGCTTCTCACAGTAGTAGTAGAGGCATAAGTCGTTTTGATCAGTCACATTCAAGCCACATCTCATTCTTCAGAGCAAGTCATGTGAATGACCAGACAAAGTGTGGAACACTCACTGTGTCTCCAGTGAGGGACTGCACAGCGAGGTGGGAAGAATAGTCTAGGTAGGGTAGTCTTGTCAGTCTGTTCTGTATTCATACTTTACCTAAAATCAGCTTTGTTCTTTTAGTGTTTTTAAGAAATAATGTTTCCTCCATATTGCCCCATCCCTTCTTCCTTAGTTATTTAACCAAGCACTATAGAACTTAATGAATGCAGGTTCTATATTATATAGAAAGAAAGTAGATAGATAATACAAAATACTGGTTTGCTTTGGTGTTTTTAGTGGGTGATAACTATACAACTTCAGTGGGGGGAGGGGTGTCAAAAAGTAGTTGAATTTGTGTGAGTGGTGAAAAGCACTTTGGCACACGCTAACAGGATTTTGAGGTATTCTCCCAGGTCTCTCCCGAGGAAACTGAACTGTAGCACACAGGTGCTTAGTGGACTTGATGTCCCCAGACTGCCTGGGGACCCTGCATCTGCTTACCCAGGCACAACACAGCTACCAGTGTCAATGGTGAAGGATGTTAAGACTCCACAGAGACAAGACATATAGAGATGGCACAATGTTAACTCTAAGTTCAGAAAAGTAGGCTACCAAATTCTTGAAGCAATGTGATAACAAAAGAAGACAAAGTCATTGAACACATAAAGAGATAACACAACAAAAACAACTTTAAAAACAGGCTTTCTTTATATTTTAGGGGCCCCCCTTTCTCCCCCTCCCTGTGAATTCCAAAATCTGCAAATATTGAAGCCTTGTAAATGATATCCTATTTGCATATAAGTAACTCCCAAAGTCCCATATACTTGATTTTCCTTTAAAAAAAAATCTGTTTATTATTCACCCCCTGTAGTGCTGAGAGGATCAAACCCAGGGCTCTTAAGTGGTTAGGGAAGTTTTGTACCAATGAGCTATATTTGTAGCCTGCTCCATATACTTTAAATCACCTAATACAGTGCAGATGCTGTGTAAGTAGTTATGTTGTGGTGTTTAAGGAATGATTCCAAAGAAAAGATCTGCATATGCTCGATAGAGACACAATTGGTTTTGGTGGGGTTTTTTTGTTTGTTTGTTTTATTTTTGTTTTTTGAATGTTTTTGATCCCAGGTTGGTTGGATCTGGATGGGGACCTGTGGAGGCAAAGTGCTGGCTGTCCCACAGCTAGAGTCCAGTTGTTCTTTGACTTTTTTTTTTATGCAGTGTGCTGATATTTTATTCTTCAAAAGTTGGAAGCAACCCTGAAGAAGGCATTGGCTTTGTGGCTGTGGCAGCGCCCCCTGACGTTGGAAACACCTGTGTGGAAGGCCTTCGATATCATTCTCCTTGGTGCAAGGCCACATGGGACAGAAATCCTAATGAGATGTTCCAGTAGATAATTTCTCATTAAAATTCTTATTTAATGGCCTTTTGAAATTACTGTAGGGGCATAAAATTGGGTCTTGATATATTTTATTAAATGCGTATTCCTTATCCCCAAAAGAATAAAGCAATAATGATAACGTCCAAATGCTGAAACAATCCAGAAAGAGTCATGCAGGGCAAGGAGGTTGGGATTCCTTTTCTTGTGTTTGGGAAACTGAATGTAGATCATTATATCAGGCTTCTTCGGTGGATTGATTCCATCAGTAACTCTGTTGAAATGTACAGCAGCTCCCACTAATAGGAGCTACAGAGCTGAGGTGCTTCATTGATGCCTGGATTGTCAATGAGGTAGTATGGTCTGAGAGACAGGTTAGAGCTCCAGTTACGGTTCAAGTAGTGTAAGTTCAGGACAGGTGATGGAAAGCACTCATAAACACGTGTGAGCCCTGAGGTCCCAGTCACTGCCCGATTGATAAGTCTATGTAGGTAGCTACCTCTTCTACCTTTTTTCTTTTTCAGACAGGATCTGTCACTGTAGCACAAGCTAGCCCCAAAATAATGGCCTCTCTGCCTCAGTCTGTATGAGCATGAACCATCATGCCTGGTGTTTACCACCTCTTTTTCCTATAGAACCAGGAGAGTATATTGGTGAGGCTCCGTGGTGAGCCGTAGAAAACTTGCGTCCTTGAGGGTGTGTGAAGGTCTGTGAGAGTCCTTATTTTTGCTGTTTATAACTCTGTTCCCGCTTAGTACCCTTAGGTAAGTGAGTCCCCATCTCACCTCTGCGATGTCAAGACTCCCCTCAGCTTCCTGTTACGTTCAGGATATAGGGGACTTGCTCCTGCTTGCTGTGATGTGAACAGGGTGAGCATGCTTTATGTGGAGGTTGTCTATTCCACTCCACGGGCAGTTTTTATGGAAGATGATGGAGATAAAGAATCATGTCTTTTCATTATGTCTTTTAGTGCAGTGGCCAGACCCTGTGTGGCATTGTCAGACCAAAGCAGGCAAGAACATGGTCGTGAGTTACTGTTTTTATAGTTGCACCGTATACTTGGCTCTGCTCTGTGCCAGGGTTATCTGAAAATGACCCAATCAATATGGCTCCTGATGGTTGTGGGTTATGAGGAGAGCTTGGTATGTGCATTTATATATAGTGCTTTATCTGGTCCCTTGGGGCCTGGCTGCCCTTGGCTAGACCACCCATTTGGGTTTGCTTAATGGATTGTGTCACAATCTGCTTATCCTCGAGCAAAATATATTTCTCATTCTTTCTAGTTCATGAGCTCTAAAGATATTTCTTATTCTTGTGGCCACGATTCTCTTGATTGATGATAGCATGGGAGGGTAACCCAGCACCAGCCATGGCTAAGCAGTATGATGGGGAGAGTAAAGCAGGTACTACATACATAGAGTACCTGCAGTGTCTCACTGCCTGTGTGGATGGTGGTCAGCACAGGGCGGAGGCCTCACAGTGGGTTCAACAAACACATGCCCTTTTCTTCCATTATACTGGTGATCTAAGTACAGCATGTGAATATCCATCCATCCATCCATCCAAACATCCAAACACTCAGGCCTGCTTCTCATTCATGCCTGCTCACCTGGCAAAAACTCTCACAGCCGCTGGACAGAGAAAAGTCCTGGGAAACTTGGGGCAAAGTAGGGCACTCACTGCAGACAGTGGGGAATTCTGAATTGGGCCCTCGTGTGTAGAGACCTCGGGGTGGAGGTGGGGAAGATCCAAGTACAAAGCCAGGTGTCAGTGAAGTACTTTGGATTACTGGATCACAACTCCAGTGGAAACTTGGACTCACTTTGTCCAGCATTCTCTTGAACTTCCTACATGCTTTTCTTCACTGAAGCATGAACTCCAGTAACTTCAGTTTGGGGCATGAAATCTGGCAGTATAGTACTTTCCAGAGGTTCATGGAATCATCTTAGTCTGGTACACGGAGGAAATGTACTAGAATTCACCTGACTTAATATCAGACATTGCAGCTGTGAGTGTTGCCAGGTGAGCAGGCATGGATGAGAAGCGGGTCTAAATGTTTTCACAAAGCTAGACCTTGTGTTCCAACTCTCTTGGCTGGGCCCTGGTTGGTCCTAGATGGCCTGCCTTTAGACACCCTGCCATTTGGCCACAAATAAGTGTGTCTGTCCAGAGCTGCCTATACTCTGGGGACCACATATGCCCAAAGGAATTGTGGCAGAACTGCAGATGGGTTCTAGGCACCTGGGAGTGTAGGCCTGGGCAGATGAAGTAGCCTGGGGCACTGCTGTGAGGATCTAGGAAATGCTTGAGAGGTGGGTTCCATTATTGGTATAGAGCAGGCTAGGGAAGGGAGCTCCTCCCACAAATGCAGGAGACCTAGACTTGAGCAGGGTATGAGGAGAGGGCCCTTGGCACCATGAGGTTTTAACAACTGTCTATGAACAAATTAGGGTTGGGAGATGTGCTTTCCAGTAAGAGCCACTGGTATCCCCGGCCATTTAAATTTATTTAAATCAGTCCAAAGTAAGTTCAGACTTCTTTGATCATACTTAGTGCTCCTTAAAGCTCTATCAGTAGTCACATGTTGCCAGTGGCTGCCCTTTAGAACAGTGTATCGATCAAACACCATCAGAAAGTCCTCTTGGACACCCCTGCTCTGAGCAGCAGCCATTTGGAGGGAGGTTGCCTTTTGAGTCATCTTGCAAGTATCCCTATGAAGAAGACCTGGCTTGTAACCATGTGTTGGTATCATACACAGTTACTCCCCTGCTTGGTTCTAGTTGTCACTGTCCCTCATAGAGCAAGGCACTAATGACATCATAGTGCAGAAGCAGTCCAGGATGCAACTGGGGTTGTATCACAGGCTCACTCTGTCCCTGGCTGGTGCAAAGCCTTTGATGACAAGTACACAGAGGAGATGTGGAAGGTGTGAAGACTGGCCTGGGCACTACCAGCTGCAGGCCAGCTGGAGCTCTTTCAGAGACTGATCAGGGCCATGCCATGCATTTTTACTATTTGTCTGTGGCAGTGTTTGACAATGAACACCTGATTCCTGCTCTTAAAAAAATGTATTATTACATAAAAGTGTCTTTCCAGCAAACAATTTAAATAGTAGAGAAGTACGAATAAGGTGGAAATCTAAAGTCTTTCTTGCTATTCTGTCCCTGTCACCATTCCCTGGAGACACTGTTCTCACATGCAGGCAGTAGTAATACCCAGTTAGAAGCTGCTGTTTGCTTTCCAGTGTATTGGTGACATCTTTCCACATCGTGCTTGCAAAGCTGCCACATTTGGCTGTATAACATTCCATGGTGTGAATGTATCGTGATTTATTTCAATGACACTTAAGTAGTGTGTGGGCTTTTTTGGGTGCTAAAGCTGATGCTGCAGTGATGTACATATATTGCTGTATGTCTCCTAAAGTAAATTCCTAGGTCTTTAATTACAAATCAAAAGGTAGGTACATTTTTCATTTAAGAAGACGGCTCCCTTGATCTCCAAAAACAATTGGTGATTTACAGAGGCCTGATTGATTGTTTCAGAGCTAACCTGCTCATGTGGTTCTACTGTTAAGCTGAGTGTTATAAGCTCTTGTGTGGAAGGAGGAGGAAACACTGGCCTGTGAAGTAAAAAGCAGGGATTCTTTTCTGAATGTTTAGGGACTGGGAATTGGTACAATCCTTGAGAAGTGAAAACTCCCCTGAACTAAAGTGTTTGGAGTACCTCTGCTGCCCCATGGGTAGTCTAGCAACTGCCCAGGATCCTGGAGGGTGCTGAGGAAGCATGTGTTTGTGGTGGTGGTCTTTAAAATCTGTTTTTATCCTTGGAGTTAATCTTCTTAATTATGTTCACCTGCTTCCCACCCTGAGCTGACGGCTGCTCTGATTACTTGGATTGGCCTCCTGGTGGTGTGCTGTCAGAAGGTCTGCACTAGAAGTGACTTTGGTTAGTTAGATCCTGTGTGGGTCTGGATATGGGAAATACACTGTGTAGTTCCCTGGCCTGCAGATAGAGTGAGCTCTAGATTGAGGCAACTGTTAACTGGAGTGAAAAGCCTGTTTCCTGCTTAGAGGAAGGGGAGTTGAAGTTGAGACCAGGGTCTGATGGGAACTCTGCCATAGAGCCCGTGACCTCCTTACTTAATGAGACAGGGGCTCTGGTACATTGATTATATTCTGTAGATGGCTTTTTGAAGAATTCTTTCTCCTTCCCCAGCTGGTAGTCTGGTATTATTCTAGGGCTAGGTGACCATGATGTCTTGGAGACATCCCACCACCCTCCAAAATGTCGGCTTTTTATCTCTCATGGTCTACGTGGGAGAAAGGACACCACTGGGAGGTAGGATTGTGGGCACTTTTTTGTATCTTTCATTTACCCTTTTACATTTTTCTAGCTTTTCTATTTGTATTAGTATTTTTTTTAAAACTGGAAAAGAAACAGAAACTCCATTATGGAGCTCCAGTCTGTGTTCCTGGAGCATCTCTGGCGACGGAAACCTTGTTAGTCCTTTCGGGGAGTTAGAAGTTCTCAGGCCTCCCACAAGATGCCAGTGCCCACCCAGGTCCTGGCACCTGGTACCTGGTAAGTGCTTGTAAGCTGAGGTAAGATGAATGTCAAAGATGCTTCTGTGCCCAGAAGCTAGGGGTGTCTTGTGGGTGCTGGTGGAGGTATCTGAGCTCCTGTGTGCAGCTTTGCAGGGACACTATTTTACCTGCAAAAGTGGACAGACATGTGTAATAGGAAATGCAGAGTAAAAAGATCTGTAACTTGACAGGGACATGAGACAGAAGAGATAAAGAAGGGTTATCAGAGCTTCCAGGAAAACTTAGGGTGTACAGAGCAGATCAGAGCTCTTTCTCTAAAACTATTGGCTAGGCTGCAGTTGCTCCCTCCCTCTTCCACCTTTCCCTGTTCGCCCATGCTTCAGGTGCCTTATACAGTGCGCCAACCATCCTGTGTAGCCAGGCTGTACAGGTGTTTAGTGTTTCCTTTTCCTGCATTTATGCTGCTTACAGCCAGAGCTTAGACTTGGCAGAAGTCATGTGGCCAGCAGATGGCAGTACAGGTCTCCACAGCAGCCCTCCTAGGACTCCCCCCCCCCCCTTCCCATCCTCCATGAAGTTAACTCTTCACCCTTTTTTTCAGGCTGAAGCCACCAGGTGTGCACTCAGAACAAGCCTTGGTAACCTTTGTTCTTTGACATTTGTGTCAGGGTTTGAATCTCTGAACAAAACCCAAGTCCCCATTTTTCACCCTCTCCCTACTTCTACTCTGTCCCTCTCCTCCTTTCTGCCTCCATAAAGAATGTAAAGAGATCCCCAGAGAAGCAAGTTAAGTATCACTGTGAGCTGCTAGCTGACATTCTTCTGGAAATCTCCATTCACTGACTACTTGATGTGGCAGTGCTGAGTCTTCAGTGATTATCCAGGCCAAGCCCATGATAAAGCCATGGTCTTTCTCTGTAGGCACTAAGGAAAACCTTGACTGCTGCTGAAACCACCCTTGTTGGTCTTTAGCCACTCTGTCTGAAAGCCCAAGCAGGGAGTTTGCTTGGGCTTTCCCATAGTTGTCTTAACAACTATTGTGATGTGTGCATTTTTTTTTCCAGGTATAAAATTGTTTCTGTTGAAGTCTGGAGAAAAGAAAAATTAGTGTAAAGAGCACAAGAGTGAATTAGTCTGTAGGATACCATTTAACACACATATCTTTACAGCTTGGTTGTAGATTATTCTTTCTTCCATCAAAGGGGAAAGCCTTAATAAACTCTTCTTCACAGCTTCTGTGCTTGGTGCCAGGGCACTGGAAACCCCAGATGTGTTTGTGACCATTTAGGGCTCAGGTGTAGCTGTTCATCATTGGCTTGCATGCTTCTGGGAAGGGCTCCCTGCATCTGGGAGTGAAGTCTCTACTTAAAATGCTGCGCAGGGCCTGTCTTGGCTGTGGATGGAAGAGCAGGAAGTCGGGATAGGAGAAGCCAGCGTATATTTTCATTTCTTTGAGGGCCTTGTACTTTCCTATAGATTTCTTGGCCACCATTTATAAATATATGGCTGGGGAGAGGCTATGGTGATGTGAGACAGTCCTTGCCTTTGGTTGTAAATGTAGATGATCACATGGAACTGGGATCCCAAGAGGCTTAGAGGCCTGGGGCCTGGCTGTTTCTAATAGCTCAGTTTGGCTGAGGTAGTTGAGGTGGACCGGCCATGGAATCTGCTTAAGTTGGGATATGACTTCTTTCCTGTGGAGATGCTGTGCCAGGAACTTTCAGCATCTGTGTCATTAGCTGTGGAGGTCCAGAGGTCTGTGCATTTGAGGGAAAGGCCTTCAGAATGGGTTTTAGACAGTCCCTAATAAAATAAATGTCTTTGCCATGAATCCTCATTAGTTCCCACCCTTGCTTTGGTCAGGCCCCACTGTGAGGTGTTCCTGCTTATCATTTGGGCTTCTCACACTTAGTTGCCTGAAGACTCTTAGACTTGAGCTCTGGCTTCGGCTCTTTCCTGAGTTGCCTTCTTCAAGCTTTGTCCCTCTTGGCATCCCAATGTTCCCTTTTAGTCATTGTACTTTGTCTATGGGGTAAAATCCAGATCTCTGGGGCCTGTGAAATCTGGTACCTATTCCAGCCTTACCTCCCTCTACTCCTGGGAATCCAAAGTCCTGGGTCCTGCAGACCTTAGTGCCATTCTGGGCTGCTCCCCTTCATTCAGACCTCTCACTGCCTCTTTACCTAGTAGTGGCTGGTGAAGCCCCTGTGCTTCAGCTTCTGCTTCCATTGTATCTGCATTCTCTAGGCCCCAGCATGTTGCTCTGTTGCATGACCGCCCTGTGCCTGCTGTGTTATATAGCTATGGTCTTCCTTTCTACTTACCTCTCCAAGCCTAGCATTCTGCAGACTTCTCAGGGATACAGTACACACACTGTTTAGAAACAAGGAAGCAAGCTGGGTCTGCCTGTCCTGGGCAGGGCTGTTTGGGAACCTACAGTAATACTATCACCTCCATTTAGACTATAGCTGTCTATAGGTACTTGCAGGGCAAGTCCTGGAGTGGGCTGATTCGCTGCCTGCTGGTGGAGAAAGTAGAGCATGGCTGGACAGTGGAGGAGTGGCTGCTAAGTCTCAGGATCCCCTTATATTAACATCATCTTCTTATTACTGAGGCTGTTCATTGGGGAGTTGGTGGTTATGCAGCCAAAAAGCAAATTTTCCTACAGGAGCCCACAGTTGACAGAGAAGAGTCTTAAGTACCTCTTTACACATTTCATTTCCTAGGTGGTAAGGTATTTCTGTAGTAAACTGATTGCATCATAGTTTTGAAGTCTGGGCATTAAGCACACTGATTCACTACATTCAGGCTTCTTGTCAGTGGAGGCATATTGTCTTCCCTCAGGCTCTTGTGCCTCATGAGTAATGACAGTCTGCCCTTTGGAGTCTCTATGTCAGTCTTGGCCTCAGAGAGGCCATTATTAGAGCCTCACCCTTGCCCAAGTTCTTCCACTATTAAGCTGGGAGGAGACAGGGGTTTGGCTGTCCAAAAGTGGGTCTTAATGGTTGGGCCTCCAAGTTGGCCCTGGAGAGTTAGTCTTCAGTGCCTTTCCCAGTGCCTCATTCCAAGCACAAATTAAGTTATTCTTTGCAGCCAGGCCATGAGGGAGGAGCAGTTATGACTGACTTTACAGACAAGGAAACTGAGGCAGAAGGTAGTTAAGCCAGTTGTCCAAGGACACAATTAAAAGGAGCTGAGTTGGAAATTGACCTTTTTAGCCTAGGCCATTTGATACCATAGATGCTGTGCTGTAACTGAAGGCCAGGGGTGACCCATAGACTGGCCTTGGCCCAGAGATACATTTGTTTAGCCCCTGTCTGTCTCTATCTACCTACCTGTCTTCCTACCTACCTACTATGGAGTTAGCCGCCAGCACTACAGGTCCAGTCTCTCAGTCTGCAGCTGTAAAGTTTCTGGACTGATTTCCCTTGTAAGCTGTTACCCCCTCAGTCCCCCAGAGGTCTATCCAGAGTCTTTGTAGTGTGCTGTATTTCTGAGTGGCCTAGTAGTCCAAGGAGGAGTGTGTGGCTATGTCCCCCACATCTGGTTGATGCCATCTTATAGCTGCTCTTTGCTGTCCATCTGGCTCATTCCTCTCTAGACCAGACATGTCAACCAATGTGAGCCAGACCCAGGCTGCCAGGGCAGCCATGCAGGGAGCTGGCCTCTTCTAGAATTCCCTAACTCCTTGCTCTTTTTAAAGCTCATGGCTAATGGGTTAAATATGGAGTCTTTGGTAGATTTATTTTAATGCCTTAAGATTTCACAGATACACAGAGAAAGCTCTATTTTACTTACATTGCTTTGGATTGTATCATTTGTTACAACTGTATATTTATTTTTTTAAGATTTATCTATTTATACTGTTTAGACTCTGAACATAGGAGGGAACTTCTAGACAGTGATAGAAGCATCTTGAAGCATCCCATAGCTAGTGTTTGTACCCAAGATGATATTCAGTAGCAAGACTTCTTTTAGCAGTGATAGCCAGATGTTTTCCTCCTATGGGAGGAGTTGGGCCTCAAAGGATAGGGCCTAAAGGGCAGTGTCTTTGTTTGGGCTTTTGCCACCCCCCCCCCTTCTTCTTTGAGACAGGGTCTTATCTACCCCAGGCAGGCCTTAAACTCACTCTCTACCTCCCAAGTACTGGAATTACAGGCACACACCAACATGCCTTACTAGAAGACTGTCCTCTGGTGGAGAATTCAAGAGAGATTAGAGAATTTAATCACTTGAGGAATTCTTAAGGATAGGGGGTTCTAAGACTTTTGGTAAGGAGCACTTTAGGAGTCTATGGGGGTGGAAGGGCATAGAACAGCCATTCTGAGGAATACAGTATGCACCACATCCCTAACTAAGTAGTCCCACTTGCCACATTAGAATAGGCCAAGAAGAAACAGTTGGGATGAATTTTAACAGTGTACTTCACCCAATTTATCCAAAAATGTATCTTCTTGATGCTCAACTAGTATATCAGGTACTATTTTATGTTCTTGTCTACACTGAGGTTTTGAAACCTCATGTAAACTTTTTGCTTGAAGCACATCACAAGTTGTAGGAGTCTCAGGGATTGCAGGCACAAGTTCTCAGGGATGCCAGGACCATTCTGAATCAGGAAAGGAAATGTCTCTGTAGCCTTCAGCTCCACACAGGCTTAGGAGGCCACCTTGCCTCGCCTGTGTCTTTTAAACTCTGGGCAATGAATATCTATTTAAGGTTGGGGGTGTGTGGGAAAACTTACAGAAAAAAAAATGTATTAGTAGGGGTTTCCTGAGAGTGAACTCATGGGTCGCTTTATTTACTCTAGCTCTGCAGCACGGGATTATATCTAGTATGTGTAGGTCCACTATTGGTTGTGTGTGCATACATATATCAATGAAATTAAGAAATGGGGTCCCCACACACATACTTTCCCATTTTCTCGGCAATACAAGCTCTTGGGCCTTTAATACTAGTGTGGTGGTTATTTTTAAATCTACTGCACTTTCCCAAGGTAAGAAGTTATAAAATAAGTGCTCATAGCAACCAGCCCGCCCACATCCCACCTTCCCTTTATTATGATATCAACTAAGTGCTTCCACTTGTAATGAAAATATTATGACTGTGAAGTAAAAATATTGTGACAAGTCAGAGAATCCAGGGTTGCTGTAGAAACCTTCCCCATTCCTTGTCCTCAAAAGGTAGGCTTAGCTGAGTTTCGACATTGGGGGCTTATCTGTCTCTTTTAGTGTATTTGGCCGGCTGTTCCAATTGTGAGGCAAATTTAGATACCAGCAAAGGAATTTCCCAGGCATTTTAGGTGAGCTATCTCAGTTCACTCTTTTCTTGCCTGCAAGGCTGCATGGGTATCATTGAGACTGGGAGTGGGGATGCTTTGTTGTTGGTGGTGGTGATGGTTTTTTTGTTTTTTTTTTTGGAGGTGGGGGAGGGTTTGAGCAAATGGTCTGTACCTAGGGAGTAAAGAGCTCACTCTGGGAGACCTGGCCCAGCTGTTTCTCTCTTGAAGCCAGTCACTACTTAAGCTCCATCTGGGGAGATGAAAGTGCTTGTCCTTGACTGTGGGGAGCAGAGTCCTGGTACTCTCCAAGCTTTTCCATGTAGTGTGGTTCTGGGGATCACTGGATTGAATGATGAGGGCCCTGGTTACTCATGGGCAGGCAGTGCCCATAAAGATGCTGGGGAAGATAAGGAAATGTCACTGAACTACAGAAGGTGAGATGGACCAAATGTTTCACCTGAAAAAGAAGAAATGGAGAAAAAAAAAAACCTGAGAAAAATGTGTTGTGCATAATTTTATGCAGCGCCATTTTTGTTTACTTGTTTATTTACTTATGTTGAGACATGGTCTAATACAACTCAGGGTAGCCTCAAATTCACTGTGTAGCTGAGTATGACCTTGATCGTCCTGCCTTCATTTCTGAAGTGCTGAGATTACTGGTGTATGCCACCACACTGGGTTTATGTAGTGCTAAGGTTCGAACCAGCCCTATCAACAAAGCCACCTCAAATTCCTACACAGCTTCGGTCTTGATAATTTAAAAAGAAGAAGGGAGAAAGGACAAAGGCTAGCCTTTGTCCAGCACACATTGATCCCTGAATTTGATCCCTACTACCAATATAAAATAAGGAGGGATGTTACTCCTAGCCTTGACTGGGATTCTTTGGGGATGTAGGCCCATCATTTATCAAGAAGTTGACTGTACCAGCCTGAAACTCTAGAACAGAGTTCTCCTTGTCTCTGACCAGAGCCACCTTTTGATGGACGTTGTTATATATCCACTTGTTTGGGGGTGGAATGTAAGCCCCTGCTCCTTCCCACTTCAGGGCCCCCAGATTGCGACAGCCCTCTCTTCCTGCCCTACAAGACACTGGTCTCCACAGTTGGAAGCATGGTGTTCAGTGAGGGCGAAGCCCAGCGGCTTATTGAGATCCTCTCTGAGAAGACTGGCGTCATTCAAGACACCTGGCATAAGGTAGGCCACTACAGGGCTGATATGGTGTACCCCTTTCCCCAGGTCATCTTGCCCAGTTCTGCCCCTGCCCAGGAGTTATCTTGTCAAACTGCAGAGAATGTTCTAGAACAGTTTCCACTTCTTCCTAGAGAATTCTGCCATTGCTGCCTGTGCTTGGGCTGAATGATAGACTACTGCTTGTGTGCCCAGAGGGGAGCAGGGCCTCTTTGCTGCTTGTGCTTCTGGGGTTAGAACATGGTATTTGGCCCAGCTGGGTAGGCCAACTTACAAGGAGAGAAATCTGGACGTAATGCTCCTTATGCTACCAGGGCAAGGTCAAAGACTTCTACTCCCTAGTGCCCCTGGGGACCTGTTATAGGAAGTGCAGTTTGCGTAGGTTTCTTCCTTAGCTAGTTGGGTTGATAGTAATTTTGCTTATCAGTTCAGTGGCTGGAGATGTTGGGGGGATACTCCATTCCTGGCTGTCACTGGGGAGTGCCATGTTCTGTATGGTCTCAGTGCTGCTGAGAGCTCCTCAGCGAGTAAGCACTGGGGATGTTCCCTGGGCATGAGTGTCAGAGGGTCAGGGTGACTATTGTCCCATCTTGTCATAGACCATGACCTTAAAGTACAGGTTTCCTGTCCTAGCTCCCACACTGCAGCCAGTGGCCTCTGGTCTGCATTTTCTGACTTTAAGACTGGGAATATCATGGCTATAAAAACTACCCCAAGCATCTGTATGTACAAGGTCTAGGAGTTCCTAAAGACTGGGTGGCTTAACAGGACTGTCTGTTCCCTTGTGGTGTCTAGGGTCAGAAGCCCATGCTACCTGTTATGCTTTTGTTTATTGCCAGAGTAGGGGGACTATATATTCTTCTGTTTCCTTGTAATACATAACGGTTCTGTCAACATTTCTAGGCTACTCAGAAGGGTGACCCTGTAGCAATTCTGAAACGCCAACTAGAAGAGAAAGAAAAGCTGCTGGCCACAGAGCAGAGAGGATGCGGCTGTCGCCAAGAGCAAACTAAGGGAACTCAACAAGGTACAGCCTAAGCGCAGAAGCAAGGCAGCCCCTCCTCTGCATTCCCTGAGGATCCCCTTGCCTCAGGGCCACAGCTGCCCTTTGGCTATAAGAACAGGTTCAAGGCTGGCTCTGAGACAGACAGCTTCAGCCAGGGCTTATTATCTGCCTAGCATATGGCTCTTGCCAAGCCAAGAATGTTTTGACTAAAGTCTATCTGCAGCTAAAGAGGTGACGTGTGGTATTTGGAGGGTTCCTCCCCTGTGGTTCAAGAATACTTGCAGTTTAGCAGAGACCAGGATCTCGGACTGGTGGTTCCCAGGGTACCAGGGTCTTTTGAATTAGTGCACCTAGAAAGGAGGTGCACCTTTAATGCTGGTGGTTTTCATGAGAACCGGGGTTAAGGTTGCTTTTCTGCCTTTATCTGAGTATCAGTGGAGTGATGTGCAGGAGAGTTTTTGGCTATCTGTAGCCAGGCTGGCTGGAAGATTTTTTTTTTTTTTACTCTGAATGGCAGGTGGTGGACGACCAGGGTTACTGTGGGACTGGCTTGGAACAGTGTTCAGGATATGCCAGGTCCTCAATCACTGAAAGCCACTCACTGCTGAACTTTCTGGAGCCTCTCTCTTGTTCTCTGCTTTTGAAAAGTGAGTCTTGGTGTCCAAGTATCCCCAGTGTCATGATGGGCAGGGTAAAGGGAGTCCTCATGGGCCTGGTATCCCCTAAGTTAGAAAGCTGTCTCTTCTGCTGGGTACTGTGGGCTTGCTTTTACCATTCCCTGCTTCCTGCCTTTTCTGTCCCAGGTAGCAGACTTCAGGGAGATGGCCTGTGTCAAGAAGTATCTGACAGTACCGGGTGGTGGTGGTACACACCTTTAATCCCAACACTTGGGAGAGAGGCAGGTGGATTTCTGAGTTTGAAGCCAGCCTCATCTACAAAGCAAGTTCCAGGACAGCCAGGGCTACACAGAGAAACCCTGTCTCAAACAATAAAGAAAGATCTGACGCCATCTTAGACATAACCCTTTCCTCAGGTACTTCCCTCTGATTATTGGAGACAGACTATAAATGAGGCAAGTTGACCTTGTTCTTAATTCAGTGGCTGTGCTTCTGAGCCAGACAGAAAAGTCGGTTGAGGGTCAGGCTGGTGAGACCCCAACCCTTTGAATAACACTCTGTAATGCTCAGGAGCAGAAAAGCAAGTTACCCTCTGGAAACTCTCCTAGCTCCTAGTGTTCAGTAGACTTCTGTCCTGCCTCCCAAGTTGTCCACACATGGCCTTTGCTCTAGCTGTCCTGGGTTACTAGAAATGCAGACCTTCACCTGGCTTAACAGCAGCTGGGTGTGCTGGCTCCTCCTAACTCTGTGCACACATGAGTCATGTCAGGAGTTAGGCCTTGGCTGCAGTTAGGGTGAGAGTATTTATACCATAGAACTCGGTAGAGCCCTCCCACTTCCCTGGATCAGATGACTTAGCATACCTTCCTGGATCAGAGTCTGCTTTTCTGAGGAGCTATTTTTCATGTACCTTTTACCTTAGAAAGAATTTATATTGCTGTAATAAAGTACCATGACCAAAAGCAACTTGGAGAACAAAGGGTGTGTTTATTTTACATTCTCAGGACACACTCCATCGCTGAGGGAAGTCAGGGCAGTAACTCAAGACAGGAACTGAAGCAGAAGCCATGGGGGAAAGCTGCTTATTGGCTTGCTCAGTCTGCTTTCTTACACAACCCAGGACCACCTGCCCAGGGGTTCCCTCTTTTCAAATGAGTCTAGATTATGTCAAATTGACCAATCAAACAAATAACCTCACCCCTACCCCCCAAGAAAACCCAAAAAAAAAACAAAAAAACTATCCAGGACATCGTCTTTCTAGACAGAGAAATTAATTTCCTACAGAAATTAGCTTATTCCCAAAGTCAAGTGCAGTGAGAGGCTACAGTAGTGTTTAGATTGCTGACAGGCTCTGTGTGGCTTGGCTAGTTAGTTGGGTCTCTGCCCTTTAATTTAGAACGGGCTTGAGGCATGATAGATGAGGAGGCTGCAACCTCTGATAGAATGGGCCCTTTCCCATTCTGAAATCACATTCACCAAGGACAGGGTGGCAGGTAGGAAGGAATGGCCATTAGGGTGGTTTGTACTGGCCATTCAGTGGCCATGCTGTCCCATCCCTTAGAGGTGGCAGTATGACAGTTTTGGTACCTAATTACTAGACACATTCACCATGCCCCACCCTCCTTGGGTTGAGGAAGTAGAGTCTTCCTGGTGTGGTCTGCGGGTCTAGAAGCCTTGGTTTTTCTTACCCACCTCACCTTCCAGAGTGTGGACATTGGCTCTGGTCCAAGAAATGTAATGCCAATGTCTAGCTATGGCTGTCTGTCCCCTGAGCACATCCAGTTTCCCATGAGGTCAGGAGGTCCAGCGCTGAGCTCTACTTACTCCTCTTTGATGCTCCATCACTAGCTCCTAGCCTCCAGCATCTGGCCTTCCCTTCTCCTCTGGATGGTTGCCTACTCCCAGTATGCCCTACTCGTTCTTGCTTCTGAGGTTCTCCTGTACTTCCCTGATGGGCTGAACATTTTGTTAGTATCCTGTATGCTGTTTGCTTATTTGTTAGTATCCTGTTTGCTGTTTGGTTATAGCCCTCAGGAATCTAATGGAGCCTTCAGATGGAGGTGATCTTATAATTGCCACAGCCCTGTATTTGGTTGCCTGCAGACTGTGAACCTTGTATAACACACATACTCTGGCCTTGCTTGGTCCACCCAGCAGGCTGTGAGCAAATGGCTACTGAGGCCCTAGGGTGGTTTGCAGTTGAGGGAGGAGTGTTCGTTGGTATTTGTATCTTTCCTTTGTAAATAGCTAAATATTTCTCATTCTGTGTACTTTTGTCTTCCTTGTGCGGACCATCGTGTCCCGACAGCCGGCATAATTTATGTCATTCTTGTGTTATGTCTCCTGGCACCAAACCATTGAGAAATTTTATGTGAAAATGTTACTGACCATATGACAGTTCCTCTTACCTGGGTTCTTATGGGAGCCAGTGAGTGCTAGACTTTGTGTTTCATGTTTAGTCCCTTCTACATTTCCTCTATTCTTGGAGTAACATTTTTATAATTGGAAAGGGTCTTGCTTAGTGATCTTTCTTGGAGTCATGCCACAAGGCCTGGTCTCAATGCACTGAGAATGTCAGTCATCTGCCAAGTCTGTGCCATTCACGTGGAAGGTCTTGGCAGAGTTGAACCCATGACCAGTGTAGTAGTGTCTAAAGAAGCTTATAGACTTGGGTACCCTTGGGAGCTCTACCTTAGCCTTTTAAGTGTTCAGGGCCCAGGTGTGGCTTTGAAGACTTAGGACAAGGAGGGCAAAACCTTCTGGAAAACCTTTCCAGCTGTTGTCTTGCTAGGCACTTCACTCTGGTCCAGATTATTGTGTGTCCACTCCAGTGCCTGGACATGAGGCCTCGTAAGATCAGGACTCTGGTCAGCTATGGAGCCCAAGGCCTTCAGACACCAGCCACACACTCTTGGGTACTGAGGTGGGATGAGAGGTGGTACACTTCCACCCTCTATCTGGAGGTAAATCTGTGGACACCTTCTGGGCCCTACAAGTCTGTGCAAGGCCCCTCTAAACCTGGGGAATGGTGCCAGATCCCAAAGAAATATGCCAGTCGCGCTACCAGTGGATGGTGGTGACAGTACTCATCGTCCAGCCTAGACAGACAGAACCAAAGTCCACTTAGAACCTTACCTTTTAGATGCTTTTCAAGAAAATAATGTGGCCCAGTCTCTGCCTGCTTGATGAGTCCTCTCACCCCACCTGCTGTTTCTTCTCAGGAGATGGCTTCAGAGAAGGCCAAGGCTGCAGCTGGGGAGGCCAAGGTGAAGAAGCAGCTGGTAGCCCGGGAACAGGAGATCGCAGCTGTGCAGGCACGCATGCAGGCCAGTTATCGGGACCACATGAAGGAGGTTCAACAGCTGCAGGGCAAGGTGGGCACAGGAGAAGGGGCAGGCCTGAGGGAGTCAGGCCCAGAGGGTGAGGCTTGACCTGGGACTGAAGATGTCTGCTGGGGGTTGAATTTGGCTGGATGTTTTTGGATGTTTCTGGTATTAATAACCGGGAAGATATAAGATATATTTTAAAGAGCACTTTTTCAAAAGAGCCTTGTGTGAGGTAGTACCCTGGGATGAGGGCTTCCATCTCCAGGTGAGTCTAGAGTAATGCTGATTACACTTTCTCTGTGTGTGGTTGGGAAGATCGCATGAACTAGGAGACCTGAACATACACTTAGCCTGGGTCTGGAGACTGCCTGCCTGTCTAGACTGACCCTCATTGTCAGAGTCTGACATTTATCTTCTGAAACCTCTGCTTGGCTCATTCTGGGCACGACTGCCTCCCTGCTACATGTCTCATGGGTTCAGAAAACAAGAGATGAGCCCTCACTCAGGTAGTTGTGCTTTGTGGCCATGTAATTTTTTTTCTCTCAGAATAGTACAGCACCTGAGTGGTGTCAGGTGCATACATGTGCATACATCTGAAGCATTGGGTGCAGAGAGCAGTGAGGAGAAAGATGAGGAGAGAGAGGATGGTGAAGGAGGTCCACACTTGTCCCTGAGGCCCTGACACTGGAGTGGCACAGTGCGTGGGCCCCTTGCTTTATGAGCATTCCTGACTTCCCGTGGAGTAGATCCAGCCTCCAGAGCTTCCACTCTGAGCTGTGGCCTTGCTGATGCAGGTCCACAGTCAGTTCTCTATGTGGCTGATGCCCTGATGCTCCTGTCGGCAACTTTTCAGATCCGGACTCTTCAGGAACAGCTGGAGAATGGCCCTAACACCCAGCTGGCCCGCCTACAGCAGGAGAACTCCATCTTGAGGGATGCCTTGAACCAGGCCACCAGCCAGGTGGAAAGCAAGTAAGCCAATGTCCCATGCAAAGACTGTGGTAGCATATTCCCTAGGGATTAGAGCCTGAGTAGACTTAGAGAGTCTTGTGTAGGCTATAGCAGATGAAATCTAGTGCCTTTCTGGGTATGGGGCTGGGTGGCAGTCATACACAGGGCTCTTGTATATAGAGCTATCTGTGAGTTCTACTCTCCCCACATCCAGCTTCTATGTGGGTTCTGAGCAATTGAGTCTTTGGTAGGTGTCTCAGAGCTCTCATGTCCTGATACCTTAGAAAGAGCTGATGTGTGCCAGCCTGCAGCTGGCTATTGGAGGGGCAGTGGGCAGGAGAAAATACCAAGTGCCTCTCGGTCCTTGGCTTGTGCTGACATCTTACTTCCTGGGCATAGTGGTACATTTATCCTCATTCTTATTGCACCCCTATTTGGGGTACGGGGCAGAGTATTAAAGTTGATTTGTTCAGGTTGAGAGTGTAGGTATTACAAGGACCTCCTGGGGTCTCTGTCCTCCACTGGGAAGATATGGGATTGAGGAACCTCTGGACTTGTCTGTCGTATGGAATTCACTGATGCTTTTTTTCTGGAGAAAGTTCTGAAGCTTGGGGAAATGTCACCCAGTTGTCAACCGCTGCTTCCCTTCAGTTCTGAAACTGCCTGGTGGTGGTAGGGTATACAGCAGCCAGATGGGTTTTACCAATCCTAAGCAGTCCCAGGTTCCACACTGCCCTTACTAGGTCACTCGGATCTCTGCACTGTATGGTGTATGAGCTAAAGACTCTTAAGGAGCCCCACATCAGCTCTCTGCCAGGCGTCTGTCTGTCCCCTTGCCTTAGGCTTTTCCTGAAGAGGTAGCATATATGCTAGTGACAGAAGTGAACATTTGATTAGTCTCAAACTGTCTTTTCAGTAAGATTCCTGAAATTCCTGAATGTTCTTAGGTCCTGAGTCCCACTTTAACAAACAGAAGGCGGCTTTTTCTAAGTGCCTTGTGCTGTGGCTTTGCATGACCTCCCTGGTCATCTGCTAGGACAAGGAGCCAGGACAAATGCCATCAGTGCCTTCAGGAGGCTCTCTGGACTGACTGTCATCACATCTGCCAGTGAAACGAGACCCTTGGAGTTTGTGGGCTGCTGGTCTTGCCTTTCTTGTGTTTCTAGTGGTATCTGGAGAGGGGCCTTTTGCTCTCTCTAGTCCACATACTGTGTTGGCAACCTATTTTTAATAAAATGACAAAAGCCACATGGTTAATGTGCAAAAATCACTTGAATAATGGCCCTAAGACTTGGCCACTAAAATAAGAAAGGGCAGATACGCCAAAGGAAAGGACCAGTTGCCAGGCTCTATCACTGTCCTCAACTGGGACTGGGAATTGTCTTGCAGGCAGAACACAGAACTGGCAAAGCTCCGACAAGAGCTCAGCAAGGTCAACAAGGAGCTAGTGGAGAAGTCAGAGGCCTCCCGGCAGGAGGAGCAACATCGGAAGGCTCTGGAAGCCAAGGCAGCCACCTTCGAAAAGCAGGTCCTACAGTTGCAGGTGAGTAGCAGTGGTAACCACCTCAGTGCCCACCAGAGCTGATTGCTTAGCAGGAATGATGCCTGATCACAGAGTCATCCCTTTCCAGTCATGACAGACAGCGGGAATATAGTCGGTGTTTGGGACTTGAACCTTGACCTTTGCTTGTTAAGAAGAGTAATAGCATACGAAGGATGTTATGTGCTAAGCATCAGTCTAAGTGCTCAGTATCAGTATAAGTCTAATTGTTGTTGTAACCTACCCTGTGAGGAAGGGGCTGTTGGCATGTGTCACAGAGAAGTGAAACAACTACTCGAATTTGCCTGGCTAGGACATGGCAGAGTCAGCATCTGCGTCTCAGAGTCTGGCTCCCACTGTGCCCTGCAGCCTGCAGTGGCCAGCAAGCTCACTGCCTGCAGATCCTGTGTCTTGGAAGCTGGTTTCTCAAGGGGTTACCCAGTCTCCTTCAGAAAGAGGGAGGTGTCTCATAGCATGCTGGGTAACACTCACAGGGCTTCAGTCAGCCCATGGGCCTATGGCTTCTGCTCCTGATAGCTTGTGCCAAGCCGGATTATCCTACTCTGAGGCAGTTAGCGCCGAGCTGTGCATCTTCTCTGTTCCTGGGTATGACGGTAGCATCTGTCCTGCAGCGTGACTTCAAGGATGATCTGTGCAAGATTGCAACTTACTTTATAGAAAGGAAGGGCCTCTTTCATTCTATCCTTCACTGGCAACTCCTTCACTGTGAGTCAACTGGTTCTCAGGAACCAGGGCAGGCAAGGCCTACTGGGTTGGGTCCCAAAGCATAGGCATCAGGAGGTGGCTCTAACCCTGACCCTAGAGCCATCTCCCAGGCTTGATAGAAAGAAAGTATAAAATGTTCTTTGAGGTTCTTGATGGCCCCTGTCCTGGCTTCTTGTCCCAGGATGGACTGAAGTTTAAAGTTCCAGCAATGTTTATAGATGTCCCTATCCAGTTGGCATAGCATAGAGCCACCCTTGGAAATCCTTTGATGTGACCAGCTATGCCGACCATCTTCTTTTGGAATAAAAAACTTGCTGTCTCCTACAATGTATGTGTGTGCTTTCCACTAAAGTCTTAAAGTTTTTTATTTCTAGGGATGAATGGATTTCCTGTGGTTTGTTGTTGTTGAAACCAGTACTCTTAAGTAGTTAATGTTGGCCATAAGTAGAAAAACTGTTCAGGTCCCTGCAGTCTAGGTTGATTCCTTCTTGTGAAAAGTGAGACACAGACAGACTAGCAGTGGTCTTTCATGGGTGACATTTCTGTCTGTCAGCATCAAAAGACGGTAAGGATATTAGAGTCCAAGTAGGGAATCAGGTTCCCACTGTGATGGAAGGACAGGGGAGAAGCAGGCCTGTCCACTCTGATGCACTAGACCATTCTTTACTGTTGTGCCTTTCACTTAGAGCTGAGCCAGCCTTCTCATTTGAATGTAGAGAAAACCTACACCTAAAACCTTTCCCCTGTATACTGTTTGCTTTTCTACAGCTGAGGGGGCATGGCCCGTCCTTAGTAAGGACTGCCCTATGCTGTCTCAGTGTCTATCATTAAAGTGTTTGGCCTAGTACACCCCATGCAGAGAAGGAAAAGTGCTGTTTTCGTTCTGTCAGCTCCTTAAAGGGGTTGAGGCATGACCCGGAATCTCACATTAGCTGACTAGAGTTATATGTTGACTGGCCCCTCTCACCCACCCACACCCCAGACAAACTTGAGTTCTACAGAGATCTGGTCCTTTGCAGAATTAGATTCTTCAGAAGGCCTGACAAGTCTTCCCTCCCCAGGAGCCCAGTGTATGGGAATGATTGACAAATGGCCAGAGGAGGATTGGTTGAGATCAGCAGAGGTGAGAAAGGCCTTTCAGCTGCTGAGTGGCAACAGAGAACATGAGGCACATAAAGCTGTGTGGTTCTGAACAAAGATGAGGTGGACCTGTCTGTATTAACTTGGAAGTCTTCAAGATTCAGACTGAAAATAGGAGAAGCCGCCATTTTATGGATCAAATGTGATTGAACACTTATGGCTTTGCCTGAACCTTTAGGTGAAAACCTAGAAGTGCACTACAAATGAGCACTTAGCTGTGTGCCTTGCTTGTGTGCAGTGAGTGCCTCAAGGGAGAGAACTGGCACCAGGGAGAAACTATCCCCCAAAAGGAATACCTCTGGCAGTTGTCCTCTCACTGACAGGGTGCTAGTTGAGGAACACTCTGTCCAGATTCAGAGTTATCTAGAAATAGTCTCTTCCTTGTTGAAATTGCATTGGAATTTCAGTTCTCTCCTTCATGTGGGTCCCAGGGGTAAAACTCAAGATTTATCGTGCTTGGTGACAAGCACCTTTTCCCTGCTGAGCCATGTCACTGGCCCTGAACTTTGTTCTTTGCCCATCATCCAGAGACCACAGTGAGTAGGAGACACATAAAGAGCTTTGTTTCTACAGCCCCTAAGCTTTAGGAGCCTCTGCTCCTCCTCTGCTCCTCACAGCCCTCTGCCCTCTGTTCCTCCTCAGGCATCCCACAAAGAGAGTGAAGAGGCTCTGCAGAAGCGCCTGGAGGAGGTCACCCGGGAGCTATGCCGGGCACAGACGAGCCATGCCACCCTCCGAGCGGATGCCGAGAAGGCTCAGGAACAGCAGCAGCGAGTGGCAGGTGAATTCAGACTCAGTAGCTCTTTCTGGGGCAGCCCAGACAAGCCTTCTGACCTTGTGTCGCTATGGAAACCTGAGCGTAGTGGGCTGGGACTGTCCACTGGGTACAGAGTAGAACCTGTAAGGGCCAAACATGAGGTGAGGACAGCAGGGCGGGCGGGGCAGGGCAGGGCAGGGCAGGGCCTGGCCTACACGGGCTAGATGAGGCTTAGGCAGTGTGTGATGAGAATATGACGGTCAGTCACCCACCATTCCTCCTGATCCCCTGTCATGGGCACTGGGCTAGCAGCAGTGCTAGTCACAAGGACTAGTCACAGCAGTGCCTTATGGACAGATAGTATGTGGAGGGGCAGAAGGTAAATATTTGACTCTCTGAGATAGATGGTTTTTGTCACAACTATGACACTTTGCTGCTGGGAGTAAAACAGCCATTGATAATCCTATAATCTGTGGTCCTGGCATTGAAACAAAACTTTGTGACAGGGGTTGGGGGGTGAGCAGCCGTTGGGCCAGCTTGCCGCCCTCTGCTCAAGAAGACCAGGTATGCCTTTAGCCACTGTATGCTCTCTGAAGCAGAAGGCAGGATTTTAAGACTAGGCCAGAATGGTGAAAGGGGAGGTCAGCCAGCACAAAGACTGGAGTGAACTTGAACTAGATCTATATAGACATCAGGACAAGAAAGCCATGGAGATGAGCAGGAGCCTGGCCCTTCTCCTGTGAGTGTAAGGTGCGACAGACAGGAAGACATGGGCTGGGCAATGACCACCGAAGTGCTGATAAGGGGGCAGATTATCAGATGGTGGTGCAGAGTTCCAAGCTTCAGTGAGGGGAGAGGTGAGCTTGTCAAGAGTTGCCACCCCTGGGAAGCTGGCATTGAGAGTCTCTGCTGCTCTCTTCAAGTTCAATTTGGACTCAGCAAGAAGCAACACCTAGGGCTGAGCTGGAGGATCAGCCTTGTGGGTGCTGGAGTATCAGAGACGCTGGACCACCTTAGCTGGGGGACTTCTGAGACCACACAAGGAAGATGGTGTCTCCCACAGAGAAGGTCTAGGGCAGGCCCTTAGGAGGGTACAGTCACCAGGTGTCTCATTTCTGCTGAGTCTCAGCTCATATGAGGCAGTATTTTCTAGAGAACGAGTCTTCCATGGCTTCCACTGAATATGCTTTGCATGCTGTTAGATTCCCATCAGTGGTTCATTTCACCTTGTGGTACTCACAAATGTTGCTGCCACAGCATACCTTTCTTCACCAGTCCACAAGAAAAGCTTCTGGATCAGAAGTGTTTTAAGGCCTCTGCATACATAGTGCAGCCCCCAAGGGGGCCTGTAGTGCTCCGTGTGTGTTGGAGGAGGGGCTAGCAGCTGAGGTGCCCAGCCAGGCATTTCCAGACCCTCACCTCTCTCCTTGCCCTTCTGCAACAGAGTTGCATAGCAAATTACAGTCCTCAGAGGTGGAGGTGAAAAGCAAGTGTGAGGAGCTCAGTAGTCTCCATGGGCAGCTCAAGGAGGCCAGGGCAGAGAACTCCCAGCTCACAGAGAGGATCCGGTCTATCGAGGCCCTTCTGGAAGCAGGCCAGACCCAAGACACCCAGGTCAGTCACTTCTCAGGCTTGTCCGAGGAGAGGGAGGACTCCCCTGGGCAAACAGCCTTCCACAGTGTCCAACTCCTACACATGCAAGCCTTTCTGTGTTTCTTTTCAGGCCAGCCAAGCTGAGGCCGACCAGCAGCAGACCCGGTAAGCTTCAAGGCAGGTAGGGCTGCAGCTCCAGCTGTAGCCCAGTTTGGCCATGGGCCCCTGGAAGCTAGAGCCTTTCTTAGCTGTCCCTTCAGTGACTTTGAAGACAGAAGATAGACGTGGGTAGGAAGCAAAGCTGCCTCCTAAAAGTTTTGCATTAGTCTGTTTTCTATTATTACTGCAAAATACATGAGGCTGGGTTCTCTTAAAAAGAAAGATATTTATTTAGCTCACAGATTTGGTGTCTGGCCTCTAGTGAGGGCCTCCTTAGCTATCACATCATGGTAGGTAGCACTATGGCAGAAGTGCATATAAGGAGGAGACTGCTAGTGGTGAGACAGGAAGCCAGAGGCTGGCTTGCCCTTACAGGAATGAATTCCAAGAAACCAGCATCAGTCTCTTTAGGGCAACACTCCCCATGACCTAACTACCTCAACCTCCCATCCGGCCTTGCCTCTTAAAGCTTCCAAAGTGTGAATGCCTGGAGGACACACAACAGTGAAACTCTAGTAAGCTCTGTGCTCACTCTCCAGGAGCCCGGCTAGCTCTGCGAGGGAAAGGCTTCTGCTAGCTCTATGGTGCAGAGGTGTTCTCAGTGTCTGCAAGGTGAGGGATTTTTAAGGATTAAGGTCAGGAAGTCAAATGAGGAAATGGACACAGGCCTCTCTGTTGTAATCTAGAGCACATTGCATCTTTGTGAGGTGACTTCCCGTTGGCCAGACTTGTCCTATTTCCCATGTCAGTATCTATACAGACCCACACCAGGCCATCTCAGACTGTTTGGGTGGCTAAGGCCAAAGTACCTGGATAGACCAGCTCAAACCAGGCTCTAGTGCTGTGACTATCACCTCTGGGCAGATGCCCACATTTTTGGGAGGTGAATCTTGGCTACTATGGTCTAGGACCCCAGAGCAGCCATGTGAAGAAATGGTGGTCTTCATCTCCCTGCACATACTGGATGTGTTCTAAGCTATCAGACAGCAAGTCCCCTCATTCTGGCTGTTACTACCCAAGAGTTATTTTCCTGTGTGCTTTGTAGTGAATGCAGCTCCCCATCCACAGCCTGACCTGGGCATTCAGCCTGGCTTTGTAACTGGGATGCTTAGAGGGAAACCTGGAACCCACTTGAAGACCTAGAGCCAACCCTCTCCCTCTCCTTTCTCAGAGTGCATGGATGAACCTTGTTTCTCCTGATGGTATTTACAAGGGTAGAGAGGCTGCCTTCATTAAGGGTTTTCTCTTGTATCTTAAGACCAGATTTTTGAAGCCTGGCATGGTAAGATACACCTGTAATTTTAACAGTTTGAAGATTGAGGCAGAAGGATTACAAGGTCAGGGCCAGCCTGGCATACAAACCTTGTCTCAAAACAAACCACCTGAGATTTTTGTATCACATACTAAATTACTAAGATAATTCAGTCACACTCCAAATAAGAACTCTTAATGTCTTGCCTGGTGTTGGTATATCCAGCAAGAACTGGCTGGTTTCCTTCTGAAACAGTGTATCTGTAAGCTGCCTGGGTGGGGCCATCCTGTTCTGAACTGGCATATCAACCCCCAAATGTTCTGAAACTTTATAGCAGCTGCCTAGGAGGTGAAGGTCAGTATGTCCTTGCCAGTGACCTGTGTTCTCTGCTTCTTCAGGGTCTTGCTCTGGGCATGCTCTAGGGTGCTGTGCTGGGAAAGACTTATGTAATGCAGGGATTAGAGGGAGTATCTGAGGGAATCCCACTTTGAAGGTAAAGTCAAGGTTCCCACGGGCCTGAAACCCATAACCACAAAGCTAGCTAGTGTCTTCAAGGCCAGGTCTGCTGTATTCAAACTGAAAACAGGAAACTGTGCCAGACTGAGTCCATTATTAATCGTGGTCAGGATGGCCATGTGTTTAGCCCATGCTGACTTTATAGTTGATGTGAGTGTGAATAAGAATGGTAGTTTTCAAAAAGCTTTTGACTGTGTCCTCCCAGAAGAAACATGGGGTATGACAGTCAGATCCCTGCATCCCTTGACTGGTGGCATCTCCTGTCTGCCAGGCTTTCCCTGACATCTCAGAGTTGTTCAAGCTGTTGATTCAGAATGTCATTGACCACTTCTGGATTTTAGATTTCACATAATCTGGGTCTTGCCATCTGTTCTACATTCTAGTGCAGAGGGTATCACATTAACATGTCCCTAAAAGTCTTGAGTATAGCTTTTATTTCTGAATGGTGAATGTCAATGAAGCTCTTTGGATCTTTGCATCTGGAGAGCAGTAGAAAGGTCCCAGAGTGTGAGAAGTTGTCTTGAGCTGATTCCATAAATCTCAGTTCCAGAAGTGAGGAGAAGGAGCTTTTTAAATGTCAGACGAGTTAGAAGTCAGTTGAGAGCTCCTCCTAAGAGTAGTGGTGTGCAGAGTTCAGCAGGTAATGTGACAGCACTCCCCTGAGTCCGTCCTTAGCACAGTTCTGAGGGCCAGCGGACATGTTCTGTCCTGCCAAGGTAGGACCTGGGCTAGAAGAAAGGTCTTAAAAACACTACTTCTGGCTCTCACTTGGGTCCATGCCCTACTCTTGGCACTTAAGGTGAGTAGAGAAAGAGTCTAGGCAACTACACAGGCTTTTCTAAAAGCTTCTGCCCAGGAAGATGGGAGGGACCTCAGTCTGGGCCAGGTGCACAGGCAGTGAAGAATTGAGTTGCTGGAGCCAAGACTGAAACCTCCTCATGTCCACCTAGTCTCAAGGAGCTGGAGTCACAGGTGTCGTGTCTGGAGAAGGAGACCAGTGAACTCAAGGAGGCTATGGAGCAACAGAAAGGGAAGAACAATGTGAGTGGAGGGTGCCTGCACTGGGATGGGATGAAGGGCAGAGAGAGGAGGCTATGGGAAAAGTCCCTCCTGTCATCACCCAAGGACACTTCTGTGTAGACCACCCAGGCTGCACAGGACCTAGCTTTGCCTCCAGCTCCTTTCCCATTGTTTGCACCAGGAATTCAGTGTGTGAACCTCTCTTCTGCCTCTCTACTCTCACAGTCCAGCAGCTGTCCCACAGACTGTCTGAGCATGGAGCCACCTCTAGTCTGGGGATACAATGTGCCACATCTCCTGAGCTTGCACTTGTCATAACCAGGGCATGCTCATTGCCAAGTGCCCTCCCATGGGGACTGGAGTGCCCTAAGAGAGTCTCCAGGCCAGGGCTGTGCCAGGGACCAGTTTCCCATTTTGGGGGCAGCAAACTCTTTCCTCTGAAGAGACAAGCTAGCTCCCTACTTCATCCGACCAGTGTTTCCTGAAAGGGACAGGCTACTTTACATTGTGCCTTGATAATTTCTGCTTTTAGCCACAGTACTTGTTGAGCACTTCCCCTGTGAGACCATGTGCACATAGTCCGAGGAAAGGGTGCCCTGGTCTGGGATAGGGAGGTTCCATGGGCCTTGCCTTTGTCGACACCAGCTTGAGGCAGCCTGTGGGGACCATGCTGTGACTCACCCTGTGTGGCTGCAGACTTTTTTTGGTTCTCTCTAGGACCTCCGGGAAAAGAACTGGAAGGCCATGGAGGCGCTGGCCTTAGCTGAGCGGGCCTGTGAAGAGAAGCTGCACTCCCTGACCCAGGCCAAGGTCAGAGCACCTGCCCATCCTGAGTTCTTTGGTCAGGCCAAGGCTGGAATATCAGTACCTCTCTGGTTTAGTCAGCACCATAAAACACACGTGGGCAGGATAGCCTTGGCCACAGAGTATCTCCTCTATCCAGCTCAGCATCTCCCAAGATCCTGCGTCTCTTCTTCTCTTCCTTCCTTTTCATTTTTCCTTAAGATGGAGGAAAGAGTCAGGCAGTGGTGGTGCACGCCTTTAATCTCAGCACTTGGGAGGCAGAGGCAGGTGGATTTCTGAGTTCGAGGCCAGCCTGGTCTACAGAGTGAGTTCCAGGACAGCCAGGGCTACACAGTGAAATCCTGTCTCAAAAAAAAAAAAAAAAAAAAAAGATGGAGGAAAGAAATCTGTGCCCTTAATTGCCTCTCGTCGGTTGAGAGGAACTCACACTCTGAGCAAGCCCAGGGTTATGTGGCTTTTGTGTAGTGTTTATCCTGGGCTATATTGAATATTTTTTTGTTTCTTGGGCCCTCTGAAATTATCATGCTTCTCAGGGAAATGATCTTAGCAGTGCACATTTGGGCGGAAAAGTTCTCTAGTGCCCTAGTTACTTAGGAGCCAGAATGTAGTTTGATCTCTAGCAGTAGTAACCCCTAAAGCCACTGTGCACCCCTCCTTATCACACATTTCCATCCCTTGAGAAAGGCTCTCCTGCCAGCAGCATGTGCACAGGAGTGTCTGTCTCCATAGGACCACTTTGCAGTGACTCTCATGTTTTCCTGGAAGCGTGAGGGTGCCAGAAGAAAACCTGGGAAGGGCTAGCGTTGTCTATACTACACTCTTAGAGCTGAAATCAGATTCTTGAGTCTTAGACTTTTAGCCCAGAAATGACTCATGACCTTCTAGCCCGAGTTATGGCAGATTTGGAAGTTGTGGTCTCAGCTGTTCCCTGGCTAGATTGTGGCTACACAGGTAGATGGAGTAGAGGACCACCTTACTGTCATACAGTTTGCCTCCATGTATCAGATGTAGGTAGTGAGTGCTCTCACAAAGTTTTCCATGATCCTTGCCATCGAAAGCCTCAAGCCATGCCAACTGCCTGTGTTCAGTGTGTCTCAGATTTAGAGAAAACTTTGTTTTAGGCCCAAATTCCCTGGAGCCATTCAACAGATTTATGTCCTCAGGGAATGCAGGTGTCTGGACTTTGCCTCATGGCACCTTTAATTCTCTGGCTCTTTTCCTAATGTTGTGCTTTCACTGGTGGAGACTTCTGGCTCCCTCTGGAGGGCCAGAGGGGTGTCAGGCGTGGCACAACTTGGGATAAGTCAAGCTTTGGTCACCCTCGCTATGTTCTCTAAGTTGGTTTAGCTCTACCTGGTGGGAATTTGGTCTCCTTCTCCAGGGTAGCTAGAGATAAGCCTCCCTAGCCTCCGTCCCTATCTCCCACTGGCCCTAACCCCGGTGGCTACTGGAGCTGCCCTTCCCAATTTCCACCTGTTTTGACACCATGTACCTTCTAGCCTGCCCCACCCTGCCCTAGCTCTATACTTGGTCTTTGTACATGTATGTATATTGTATACTCAAGCTGCAAAGGCAAGCTAATGGGACCTGAGTGTTTGCTGTTGGCACAGATAGTCGGGGGCACAGAGCAAACAACCTAGCCTCCTCTGACCTGTCCCTCCCATATACTGAGAATGCACCCTTCTGGGGTGGAAGCTGAATGCTGCCCTTCTCTCTCCCACTCTCCAGGAGGAGTCAGAAAAGCAGCTACATCTGGCTGAGGCCCAGACAAAGGAGGTCCTGCTGGCCTTATTCCCTGAGCTTTCCATCTCAGCACACCAGGTAGGAAGGAGGATGGCTCCCTGGGTCCCCACAATTGTCAGGGAACAATCTGGCCCCACCATGCCCGTTTCCTTTTAGAATTATGCAGAGTGGCTACGGGAAGTCAAAGAGAAGAGCTCTGAGCTGCTGAAGAAACCACCTGCTTCCCTAGAGCCCTCCTTGGTAAGTGACACTGCTGTGCACTGGTCTTCCCCGCCTAAGCTCTCGGGCTCCTAGGAATCGAGAACCCAGTCTTCAGTGAGTTGTCAAGACAGAGGACTAAGCAGACTCCTGATCACCCCTTTGCCCTTAGGACGTAGTCTCAAAGTTGAGGGAAGCTGAGGAGACCCAGAACTCTTTGCAGGCGGAGTGTGACCAGTACCGCACCATCCTGGCAGAGACGGTGAGCAACAGGGACTAACCTTGGTAGTGACTGTGACTTGGTGTTCCTGGGGCACTGCTAGGAGGGAGAGCTTGGGGTCTTTGGGGCAGGAGATAGCAAGGTTCTGTGTGACCTCAAGTAGCCCTGTTGCCCTCTCTGGGTCTCATTTGTTTAGTTGGATGGTAAAGGGGATGAAGAAAGCTCTTGGGTCTTTGTTGTTTTCATTGGGGCTTTATTTTCTGCTATAGCTCTGCCAGGGCCAGCTTCTTTTCCCCTGTGACACTGAGGTAAACAGTCAGTGGGGCACAGTAGTGTGGCTAAGGGTCAAGAAAATAGTGTGGGATCAAGCTAAGGAGGGAGAGAGTGTGCCTCAGTGTCACCTCCCCTCTAGGAAGGTATGCTCAAAGACCTGCAAAAGAGTGTGGAGGAAGAAGAGCGTGTGTGGAAGGCCAAGGTGGGAGCTGCTGAAGAGGAGCTCCAGAAGGTATGGCTGGCCTACATAACTTCCCCACAAGCTTCTTGGGCCCAGGATGCCTCTAGCCAGATCCTCACACCTCATGTGTCTTCCCTTCTGTAGTCTCGGGCCACAGTGAAACATCTAGAAGACATTGTGGAGAAACTAAAAGGAGAACTTGAAAGCTCAGACCAGGTACATCATTCTCCTTCAGAGGGATCTTTTCTGTTGTGCTGTGTAATTTGCTGTCACATTCTGACAGCCACATGTGAACCACATGTCCAAGGAGGCTGTCCTCTTCTAAGCAAGGGCTTTGTCCTGTTTGGCCTGAGTGATGAACTTTTACAACCTGGGAGCCATGGACTGTGTATGTAGCTCTGGCCAGCAGTGTAGCTTTGCTTGTAAACTTTAGAATTAAGAATTAATCAAGAATTATGGGGCTTGCTGCTCTTTAAGATAGTGCAGCAAACTTTGGCCTTTGCAAAGGTGCCCTCTAGCCTGAGCTTTTGCCAGTATACATCTAAGAACTGTTCTACCCACTCTTCCTGAAGTCTGAGGACTTGGTAGGATTCAGCATGACTGGAATTTCAATTTGCTGTTCAATGGGGGTGGGTGGGAAGGCGGGAGTTGGGCTCTCTTGCCAGGGATGGTTTCCATACTGACCTCAGTTTACCCAGCGGCATTTTACCCTTGCTAGTTTCAGGACCAGCCAGAGTTTGCACCTACAATTCCCGCTTTATGGTTAGGGCCCCTGCTGGCCAGTGAGAGACTAACCACTGTCCATGTCTGTCCCCGTCCAGGTAAGGGAGCATACTTCATATCTGGAAGCAGAGCTGGAGAAGCACATGGCAGCTGCTAGTGCAGAGTGCCAGAACTATGCTAAGGAGGTGGCAGGGGTGAGTGAATCCATATTCCAAGTCCTGGTCCTGAGTGGCCTCTGCCCCAGGAAACCTAGGTTATTCCCAGTGATTCCTTTACTGTTTGAGTGCTTGTCAACAGGAGCCTTAAGAGCGGGATTTGCAAACTTTCACCTAACACCCTGCAGATGTCCCTTTGGGTTGATAGCCCTGGCATCTTGGAGCAGATTTCAGAAAGGCAGCCCCAAGGCAGGGCATGGGCATAGCCTTCTTTGTAGGAGTGCCCCTCAGGCTCTGGCTGGCCCATTAGCATGTGGCCTCTCTGCCTGGCTTGCTGTGATTGGGTGTTGGTTTTTTTGTTTTTTTGTTTTTAAAGCTGAAACTGGATTTCAGTCAGTCTCTGTCTCCTGATTTTAGGAGTAGAATTCCCAAGCCTGGTACCTTCATTCTAGTTTTGATTGCAAACTTTTTTTTTTTTTTTTTTTTTTGGTTTTTTCGAGACAGGATTTCTCTGTGTAGTCCGGGCTGTCCTGGAACTCACTCTGTAGACCAGGCTGGCCTCGAACTCAGAAATCCGCCTGCCTCTGCCTCCTAAGTGCTGGGATTAACGGCGTGCGCCACCACCGCCCGGCTTGATTGCAAACTTTTGCTCTTTAACAAGAGACAGTGGGCAGGTGTCTTAGAGTTTCTGTTGCTATGAAGAGACACTATGACCATGGGGCTGGCTTACAGTTCAGAAGTTTAGTTTATTGTCATGGTGGGAAGCATGGCATGCAGGCAGACACGGTGCTGGAGAGGTTAGCTGAGAGTTCTACATCTTGATCAGCAGGCAGCAGGAAGTGAACTGTGAGCTAATAGGCCTAGTTTGAGCTTCTAAGACATGAGACCCCACCTGCTAGTGACACACTTCCTCCAGCAAAGCCACACCTACTCCAACAAGACCATACCTCCTAATAGTTCCACTCCCCATCAGCCTATTGAGACCATTTTCATTCAGACCACCAAAACAGGTGTTTCTGAAAGCCTGGGTGTAGGGAATTGTACCTGTCAGATATCTGCCCCATGCTATGTAAATGTCCAGGGCTTGGAGTCTGTCTTCAGTTTAGGTATAGACTCATTGGAACTTTTTCCCCCCTCCTTTACTGCTCATCTGGTTGTTTCCCCTGAAGTTGAGGCAGCTTCTGCTAGACTCTCAGTCTCAGCTGGATGAAGCCAAGAGTGAAGCACAGAAACAAAGCAATGAGCTTGCCCTGGTAGGTTGACTTATGTCCTGGGCAGGGGTGTATGATGTGGGTATGCGTGTGATATAACTCGTTTTGATATCCATGTGGAGTCTCTGCAGCTTAGCAGGGCATGCCATGCATTAGTCATGTAGGGCAGGCTAAGTGGGACTACAGCAGTTTGCCTAAAACTCTTAGCTGGGATTGTAGCTGCCAAGAGCCAGGATATTCACATTCCATTTCCTGTCTTTGGGCAAACCTGGCCCCTGCTCAAGACCATGGGCTTGGGGACCAAGGGCTGTAGGTCATGTAGGCCTGTTTGGTCAACTCAGCAGTCCAGGACCTAGGGCCTCTGACATTACAAGAGGGGTCCTTCATAGCCTTTTGGCACATCTGTGCTTTCTGCATGTTCCCTGCTTCAATGATGGTTCAGGCCTTGCCAGTCTTAAGAGTTATACAGGATGACCTGCTCCTTCTGGCCCCCTGCCAGTCACTGAGAGCAGATAAACCTGTACAGAGATATGAGAAGCTGCACTGTGCAGATTGCCTCTTGTAGTCCAGTCAGTTTTTCCAGTTTGCAGCTGCTGTGTCTGATCCCATGTCCCAACTGCTTGGTCTCCCTCTTCACAGAGGATCCTCATCCCCAGATCTGGCAATAGGCAGCAGCCTGTGCAACTGTAGCCATGTTCTGTCTGGCATTGTCATTTTGCAATAGGCAGCAGCCTGTGCAACTGCAGTCATGTTCTGTCTGTCTGCATTGTCATTTTGAAAACCTTGAAGTAGATTGTCAACATTTGAGATTGAGCATGTGCTGTTCAGGATTGCAGCTCTGATGTGTTTGGCTACCCGCCTCCACACTTTCTCCTAAGATCAGCTCACTGAATCCAGACGACCACACCAGAAGTAGATGCTGTCCAGGCCAAGCCTCCCAAATTTAAGGCTGCCATTCTCAGCCATTTGCTGGGTTGGGTCTGGATGAGAACCCCCCATTCTCATCCCCCAAGGGATGCAGCCCAGGCAAGGCATGCACAGAACATGCCTGCCAAGGGTTTTTGTCACCTATAAACTGTGTGTGCTCTTTGGTTTCTGCCTCTGGAGCCTTTGGGAAAGGCAGACTTGGGGTGGCTTGCTGAGTAAAGCTTAAGTGGAGACTGAGGCCACCCAGATCTCCTAAAGAGCTTATACTTGAGTTCTATCCCCAGGCCTTCTGACTGGGACCTTTCCCAAACAACCTGTGTGACTCTGCTGTCCTTCAGATGGGAGGCCCAGTGGTCTAGTGGACTCCAAGAATTACAAGGCAATAATATGGTCTTACCGTCTTGTCTGGGCCCCCAAAAGGCTGTGAGCAGGACATTACATCCTTGAAGAATAGGAATGGGACGTGTTGTCAGTTGCCTCTGTTCCATGTGGACTCTCCCTGGCTTTGTGTGGTTGCTCCTGGGGGAGAGGGCTGTTGCCTCACAAGTTCACCTCAAACACACATGGCTCTCATTAGCCAAGAGGCTTGTGGCCTGAAGGCTTTTGAGGTGCTGAGTGGAGTATATGGTCCTAGCCTATTCCTCCTGTACTAGGTGACTTAAATGTGGATCACAGATGGCAGACCTTTACTCTTCCTACATCTCTGAAGAGAGTCTCTGTCTTTCTCTCTCTCTCTGCGAGTGCATAAGTGCTTGTGTGCGTGCATGTGTGCTGTGGACCTGCATGCCACTGGTGTGTATTTGCACAAACTCACCCCTCCCTGTTTCAGGTCAGGCAGCAGTTGAGTGACATGAGGAGCCACGTAGAGGATGGTGACGTGGCTGGGTCTCCAGCTGTCCCTCCAGCCGAGCAGGACCCTATGAAGGTTAGGGTGATAAGCTGGTCCTCAGATGTGTCCCTAACACCAGGTGGTGCTGGGTGGGCAGCCTCTGTGCTGACTAAACTGAGTGCAGGTACTTCAATCCCCACTGCTAGCCACCTCCCCACCCTGCTTGATCTAGGTGAGAGTACCCAGAACGGAAGGACGTATAGTTAAGGGCAGGTGGCTAGGGCCCTTGGCCCTTACTATACATGGAAGGGACTCCTGAACATGTCTGTAGCTTGGGTTTGGGTCTGTAGCCACAAAGGGGATTTGTCTTTAGCTGTGGTCCTTTACTGAGGCATTGCCAGCCAGACATCTGTCTTTCAGAGTTTTGACCAAAGGATCTGTTGGCAAGAGGTTGGGTTCCCGTTGTGGACCATGTCCTGCCTTGAGGCTTTGGGGTCTTTCCTGCCCTGTGAGTCCTGTGAAAGGCTCCTTAGAGTGTAGTGTTTCCCCCAGCACCTCTTTGTGACTTATGTTTCTCTCCTGAGTCTGAGGCACTGTCTCCCCAGAAAGGAGAGTGCTAAGAATGACTTAGGGTGGGAAAAGGCCCAGGGAATCCTAGAAACAGCTTGAAGGGGGAGCCTGCAGTTTCAGTGTGCCCCAGAGGGGCCTCTGCCAGCCTCTGCAGTCACATCTGTGTTATCTCCATACAGTTGAAAACACAGCTGGACGGACAGAAGCCATCCTGGAAGATGAGCAGACACGGCGGCAGAAGCTCACAGCTGAGTTTGAGGAGGTTAGGTCCTGCTGAGTGGCCCCAGCCCCTACAAGCTTTCAGGCTGTCTTGGGAGCTTGGACATCATCTCTGTCCTTCCCAACTTTCTTACTGGGCAGCTGGTGTGTGGGCACTGGTACTGACTGCCCCAGGAGCCTTGTAGGTTTCTGCATCTTTGGGGCATCCTGAAGGCCTGGGTGCTTATGGATTATCTCCAAGCTTCTTGCCCATGTGGATCAACATGAGCTATTGTCCTCTTAGGCTGGGGATGGCCCTCCCCTCCCCCAGCCCCTAAGTGAACTTAGCCAGGTTTGACTGCTAGGCCACTCACCCAGTTGTGTCCCTCTCTGACAAGGCTCAAAGCACAGCGTGTCGGTTACAAGAAGAGCTGGAGAAGCTCCGTGCTGCTGGCCCCCTGGAGTCTTCAGGAATAGAAGAGGTTACACAGCTGAAGGTAGAGGATGGAGCTGGGGTACAGGTTGGATTTGAAGGTCTTCAAGGCTTTGGTCACTGTCTTAGTCACTAGTCTATTACTGTGAAGAGACACCATGACCAAAGCAACTCTGATAAAAAGAAAGTATTTAATTGAGGGCTTGCTTACAGGTTCAGAGGGTTAGTCCTCATCATAGCAATATCCATGGTGCTGGAGCAGTAGCTGAGAGCTACATCCTGATCCACAGGTCAAGAAAGTGGACCTTGCATGGGGTTTGAAAACTCATGTCCTACTCCCAGAGATAACACTTCCTCCAAGGCCACACCTACTCCAATAACCCATACCTCCTAATTCTTCTCAAATAGTGCTACTCTCTGATGACTATGTATTCAAATTTATGAGCCTATAGAGGCCATTCTTATTCAAACCATCAGTCGGTCAATCTTGTTGGGGGGGGGGGCAATCCAGAGGGAGCAACTCAGGCACTGTCTTCCCTTGCCACACCTAGTGGAAGGCACTTGATCAGAACTAAGTCATATCTCAGTTACAAGTTAGTGTCATTTAAATGTAAGCTCGATAAAGGATGAAGTTATGGTTCAGGTATATATATAGTGGCCTTTTCACACTGGGCAGTGCACAGTAGACAGTCAGGCCAGGAAGCTGTCTGAGCAGTAGCAGAAGTTGACAGAACACAAGCAGAATTGTCAGCAAAGGCTGTCTCCCAGCCAGCACTGTCTAAGTAAGGAGATAGCTTCCTGTATTCATGGAGGTCATCAGGGCAGCTCTTCCTCCTGGTGTAGCATGTGAGAGCTGACTACCTTCAACCCTCTGGCCCACAGGAGAGACTAGAGAAAGAGAAGAGGTTAACAAGTGACCTGGGCCGTGCTGCCACCAAACTTCAGGAGCTGTTGAAGACAACCCAGGAGCAGCTGACAAAAGAGAAGGACACAGTGAAGAAGTTGCAAGAACAGCTGGGAAAAGCAGTGAGTACTCAGTTCAGGCATGACTACAGTCTAGGCCTCCAGTGGTTTGCTCCATGCTGCTTAGGGGCCCCAGGGAAGCAGGACACCAAACTTGAAGCGGAGCTGACATCTGCACTGCTGACTTGTCCTCAGTCTGTGTGGAGCCCCTTGTCTGCAAAACCAGATTCTAAGCCACACTCAGTGCCTTAGATTCCTCTCATCATAGGTCACCCCAGTTCCTATGCATGCACCCCTTACCCCTGGAGTCAACTCTGGGCCTCCAAACTGACAGGTTTGCTTTCTCTGAAATGCTTGTTGATACATGTGGAGCTTCTCTGAGGGAGGATTTATGGGTCCTGGGCACAGGGCAAGTGGAGGGGGGTGGGGGATGCTTAGACTCCTGTTCTGGTCTTTCCTTTACATGTCTACTTTGTTTGCAGGAGGATGGTAGCAGCTCAAAGGAGGGAACCTCTGTCTGAGTCTCCTCGGCAAACTGTTCAATTTACCAAAATGCCTTATACATTCCTTACAAATAAACCAACCAACACAGCGTTATCCAGGCCCAACTTCCAGTGAAGCCATGGGAGACAAGTCTCAGAACCACAGAAATAAATCTTCCAGAACCCCAGTCTGTAAAAGAACCTTTGTCACATTTGATAAACACTATTCCCGGGAGCAGCCCTGGACCACCTCGAGCAGACGCCAAAGCCCTCATCAACGCTGACAGACCAGGGTGTGCTGGGAGTCCAGGACGCTCGGGATGTATGTCAATCAGTGCAATTGTCTGTATTTCTCAGTGGGGCCGGGTCGGGAAGCAACAGGCCAGGTGGTGAGTTCTCAGAGGCTGCTAAGCAGACTGGAGGGCCTCAGCCCAGCCCAGCAAGGCTGCAGCCCCTCACCCTGGAAGTTGCCAAGCAGAACTGACATGTGACTGCCTGGATGTCAATGCCATTAAAACCAACGTGTTGCCCGGCACTGGGGTCTTGTCTGATCTTCTGCTGGACCTCTCCCATCTAGCTACTGAGCCTGAGGAAAGCCAAGAATAGCTGTTCCTCGAGACAGATGAGTTTTTTTTGAAGCCTGGGACCTTGCATGGAGTCTGAAGGCTTGGAGTCCCCTGCTTCCTGCCTGCCTCACCCCTCCAGTCACTTCCAAAATTCCAGAGTTTCCCGCACAGGGCAGGGACCTGGATACATAGCTATGCTGGGGTGGGGAGCTGTTCTTGGGAGAGGTCAACTACCCTCAGGTAGAAGCCACTCTAGACTTCTGTGACCTCAGAACTATGAGTTCTTGGTGGCCCAATAACCTGATCTAGGGGAATCTTGTGCAAGTGGTATATGGACTCACATAGAGGGAACATGGAGTTTATGTAAAAAGTAGTCACAATAGGGTGTGAACCACCAGGAAAGTGGCTCTGAGCAGCTCTTGGTTCCTGTGCCAGGCTTCACCCAGTCTTGTCATATTCTTCTACCAGGCAGTAGTTCCACCCCCTGACATGTTATCCTCTAAATCCTAAGGAATCTGACTGGCTGAACATGGCGAGGGACAGCTGACCCTTGCATGCCGCTAAGTCCTATGGTGTAAGGGTGACTGACTGGCTGGTAAGATTTCCACACTGCTCTGCCTTGCATCACAGAGCAACCTAGGTGATAGGTAGCACTCCTGCTAAGCTGTCACAGGAGTCTTGGGAAATGGCTATGCTTGTGTCCTCTTACTGTCTCCCCACACCACAGAACATAAACCAATGTTAAAACACTACCTGAGACCACACAGCCAAGCAGTACTCTGGCCCCAGCTCAGGAAGCACCTTAATTAATGAACAAGGTGATGGGGGAGGGGGTGCCCTGGGAGATGGTGGTTGGTTGCAGGTGAGAGAAGGTGGTAAAGAGAAGGTAAGGCTGGGACGGTATTAGGTCATGGGGCTGGGCAGTCCATGGCAGTAGGAGACCGGTTTTTTTTTTTTTTAGCAAGGACTACAAAACCTTCAAAGAGGCCAAGGAAGAGACGGGCCTCTGAAATGCTTGAGACTTCAGCCCCATGGTTTCCTACTGGGAGACTGATTAGAAATAACAAGACATGGTGTGTGGATCCAGCTCTGTGCCTCACTCACAGGAACTCAACCTTCCTACTGTTGTGACTCTGTACTACAATTCATGCTGTGGTGCCCCTAAAACCATAAAATCTTCATTGCTACCTCATAGCTGTAATCTTGGTAGTTATAAATCATAATATAAACGTCTGTTTTCTGATAGTCTTAGGCACAGGAGTTGGGGGAGGGTGCTAACAGCATCCATGTCTAGGGAGATGTCCTCTGATGGTACAGGAGTGGGACACTACATCATCTGTCCCAAGATGCAATGGCTTCTACTTGTCACCTACTCTCCTTGGGCCACCAGTGGGAGCCATGTCTACCAGTGACAGCCTGTAGGGGCTGGCCTGGCACCTTATGCACACTCTGGCTCAAAGGTCCCATGAGTCCTGGCAACCTGCCCAGCAGCAGCACCTCCCAGCCCAGCAGAGGGAGACTGAGTTTGTCAGGTAGTAAACTGCCACAGTAGTGTACTGGATCTTGCCTCAGATCCCCAGCTGTTCCTAAACAAGGTTGCCTCTATCCACAGGACTCTAAAAGGTAGAGAAAAGCAACTCACACTGAGCAGTGTGGCCTTCTGCAGAGTGTGAAAGAGATTATCAGGTGCTTGCTACCATAGCTACCACCTTCTTCAACATGGTAGACACCCAAGGGCCTTGTCCGCCAAAACTAAAGGAAGAGGTGCTCAAGCAGTCCCAGCTTCCAGTCACTTGACAGAGGAGGTGGGAACAAGTGTCATCTCTCAGGAGATACTGCTCTCCAGGACTGCCCTACTTCCTCTAGTACCAAAGCTACCAAAAGCCTCCCTTTAGAACATCCCACACGGCTACCAGAGATGCCCTTGATGGCCAACTACCAACCACTGTTGTGATAAGTGTGCTCCTCTGGTCATCCCTCCTGGCCCTCATTGAAAGCCTGCCCACGGCAGGATGCTGGCTTGTAGGCAGTCTCATGGGGCCTACCTGGACAAGGAAGCAGTGTAGTAAGGACAGAACAACAGACCTACCAAAGCAGGCAAGAGGCAAAGACCCTCCACAAATGCCTTCCACCAAGTAAGCTCTCTTCAGATTTGGGTATGAGTTTCAAGGCCAAAAGGGTCTTCCCACCCCTTGGACATCTTACCACTGCACTAAATAAAACTCAACCTTTAAATTCTGAGGATAAAGGTAGAAACATACCACAGAAGCAGGAAAAACAGGGCCAGAATCATGACATCTGAACTGGTTACAAGTAAAGCTGTTACAAGTTAGAACTGCTTTGCCTCTGTGATAGCTACTGAAGGACTGGCTTTCCATCCTGGTCGGCTGAACAGTTGCCCCACCATGTGACTCAAGCCTCCTTTCCAGGAACCCTGGTTCCCCTAAACATCCTGTCACGCACTGAATGTCCCTTCTTCAGTGGCAGCCCAAACTGTATTGTTATTTCAGAATAGTTCCAAACCCTTGGGCAGGTTCATTCTCCAATGGGCTACAGGGATGAAGCTGACAGGGACCTAGGCAGCTCTGTAGTATGACCATGATTCAACTATCCAAGTCACAACTGCTTTCCAGAGACCAATAGTCTCAGAAGTAGCAAACATTATAGCCAACTCCTGATAGAATTCTGGCCTCATAGGCATCCTTCTCAGGAACCAAGAGTAGCCAGTAGGTGAACCCTAAGTTGGCTTTCCCTACAGACATTTTAGTATGTTTACCCTTGAGAGTATAAACATCTTCTAAAGATGGTATATGCTTAGCGGTTTTGTTCTCAACCAATGTCAACAAATATGTAAACCTTAACTGTGACAGAACTGAAATAATTGTTAGCACAACTTGGGACTCAGACTAGGTATCCTCAGAAACAGCAAAAGCCATGTACAAATGACAAACAGGCTCCAGGAACCATTAGGATCTTCCCCATTTCTGGAGATGTTTACTTACAGATTTCTTAAAACCCTTCCTGAAGCACCTATCTTACACACTTTAGGGTTTTACTGCTATGAAGACACCATGACCAAGTCAAGTCTTATAAATGACATTTAATTGGGGTTGGCTTACAGGTTCAGTCCATTATCCTGAAGGCAGGAACATGGCAGCATCCAGGCAGGCATGGTGCAGGAGGAGCTTAGAGTTCTACATCTTCATCTGAAGGCTGCTAGCAGAATACTGGCTTCCAGGCAGCTAGGATGAGGGTCTTAAAGCCCACACTCACAGTGATATACCTATTCCAACAGGGCCACACCTTAAAGTGCCACTCCCTGGGCTGAACATATACAAACCATCACAACACACCTATGTGCCTGAACTTCTGAAGCACAGCTGTGGTAAAGGGAATGGAGCCATACTTCACAGGTAGAAATACTCCTAAAGAGCCATGGATAATACCTGGGGTATTCTTGGTCTCATAGGTTATGAGGCCTGCTACAATGGCTACTGAAAGCTATTTTGCATAAAGATTCAAGATGAATCTCAACAAGTGGCCAATTTAAAGAGTCTGATGAAAGTGCAACTTTTGCAAAATCTTGGAATAGGAAAGGGATGCCCAACGTTTACAACTGCATTCTTATTTAAGCACAGGAGTGTGCTATGACCCTAATCCTATCAGAAATGCCAAAACCTAGAGGACTTACTGCCTAGGGTAAGTTTCATCTTGTGTTTCACCTTGTTTAAACTTGATACAAGCTAGAGCCATCTGAGAAAAGGGAATCTCAATTGAGAAAATGCCACCATTAGATTGCCCTGTAGCAATTGATATAGAAGGGCCCAGCCCACTGTGGGCAGTGCGACCTCTGGGCTTAATGTCCTGGAGTATGTGAGAAAACAAACTAAGCAAGCCAGTAAGCAGCATTCCTTCATGTCTCGAGTTCCTGTTCTGACTTCCCTCAGTGATAGATTCTGGAAATTTTAAGATGAAATGAACTCTTTCCTCAAGTTACTTTTGGACATGATGTTTATCACAGCAATAAAAAAAAAAAAAAAAAAAAAAAAAAAAAAAAAAAAAAAAAAACTAGCCGGGCGGTGGTGGCACACGCCTTTAATCCCAGCACTTGGGAGGCAGAGGGAGGCAGATTTCTGAGTTCAAGGCCAGACTGGTCTACAGAGTGAGTTCTAGGACAGCCAAGGCTACACAGAGAAACCCTGTCTAGAAAAAAAAAACAAACTGAAACAGAAGGCAGATTCTTTACCTCTAACTCATACACAAATAAGCACACAAAGAAAGGTTAAGTTACAAATGCTTCCTTTATTACATAAAGCCAGCATTGCTACTAAGTTCAACTGACTGTGCATCTCTACAGTGTTCGGTGTCATGCCTGTGATGTTAACAATCATTTCCAAGTGTTGTTGGGCAGTCCCGTGTCATCCATGGTAGCTGCTTCCGTTTCACACACAGCTGGTAAACTGCTCTAGCTAGGGATTTGCATCCTACCCAGCCCCAGAGGAAACATAATCAACACTCTTCGACAGTCTACTGTACCAGATGCAGCAGTTTTGAAAAAGAAATTACAGATCAAAAGCACCTTGGCTTATCAGTACACTGTTTTGTCATTTTTCATTAATAGAGTAGATTACAATGAAGCCCTAATTTGCAATATTATTAGTTGTTAAAAGACACTGAACATTCTCCTGAGGATATACCATGATTTCTAAGACAGAAAGTCACTCTAAGCCATTTCCCAGCCCAGGGAGCCTCTTGCTGCAGGTACGGGGTGTTTCCTGCATTCCAGCACCATGCTCTGATGCTTTGCAAGATCGGCGTGAATTTTAAGCAGAGTCTGAAACAGTCATGACACATCTGATAGAATTTTTAAGACTGCCTGGCTTAGTCTTACTGCTGTTAGTGTATATTAGGTGTTATACACATTATAAAGAAAATTGTATCTCATTATTTTAAGTCAAGGAAAAATAGAGAATTTGGGTCAAAATTATACACAGATTATGATCACTTTTCTAAAAAAAAAAAAAAGTAACTGCTGAAGTTAGCAAAGATTAGCAGTTCTTGTCACATTGCCTTGTACTGTTTTGAACTGTGTTATTAAAAGTCCTGAGCTTAATAAAATCTTTAAAAGTCACCTCATAAAAATAGGCATTTGGCCAATAAGAATTTAATTCCACACCAATGAAACTTTAGAGGCTACATTTATGTAGGGTAGTGTTTGCAAACACTATAAAATTTTTAGTTTATTCTAAAACATGATAGGACAAATTCCTCAGTGAGCCTGGCCTAATATATTTGCTTTACTTATATAGTGAAAGGATAGTGTTAAATATGGAAGCTTTTAATTCGTGGCACTGACTAGTGGTGATCTACACAGGGGATCCTTCAAAAGCTACAATTAAGGAGCCACCTAGCTTTTCAGCAATACTAGTCCGATTGAGGTCTTCTGGCCCATTTGCTTGATACTCATGCTTTATACCTAGAGAGAAAGACAGATTCTGTTTAGGATTATGCAGCAGCTTACTCGTTTCTCTAAGGTACCAAACTAATTTAAAGACCCTTGTCTTACAGAACACTATCCAATTGCAGGAAGAAATAATGTACAAGCACATGCATCAAAACATTGACCTCCCTACCCCCCACCCCCGACAAATGTAATGCTGACTGAAAGCAGCCAGAAACACAAGTGTACATTCCATTATGATTCCATTTATTTAAGTCTAAACCAGCCCCAGCGGTCAGAAGCCAGGGTACCAGTTACTACCGGGGTTCAGGAAGAGGTAGGGGAATGGTACAAAGGAAAGTAAGCACTGAGGAAGGTTCTGTGGAGGTAGTAACTGGATAAAAACAACCATCATGCTCACTCTGCGAACACACTTTACTAAGAATATTGTATTTCAATAAAAAGACAGGCTAGTACTTTTTCCCTAAATTTAAAAATAAAAATACAGGGCTAGAGACATGGCTCAGTAGTTAAGAGTACTTCTTGATCATTCAGAGATCAGTCACAGTGTAGCTTCCAACCACACAAATCAACCACGGGTGGTGACAGTGCGGTGGACCAGGTGCTCACTTCTGGACTCTGAAAATACCCGCACTTGCATGTGAATGAATCCGCACACTCATGTTCACATAAAGTAGAAACTGGGCGGTGGTGGAGGACACCTTTAATCCCGGCACTTGAAAGAGACAAGTGGATGGCCTGGCTGGTCTACCGAGAGAATTCCAGGACAGCCAGGACTATACAGAGAAACTTAGCCTCAAAAAACCTAAATAAATAAATAAATAAAATTTTTTTTTTTTTAAAGCATGAACTTAAACACTGTATTACAGAAAACACAGTTCCGTGGTTGTATTTCACACCACACATATGACTGAACACTTAAGCTGTGGCACTGGTGGGCCTAGGGAGAATTCTATTGGTACCCTGTAGAACTAGCTCCCCCAAGGGTTTACACACAGCAGGTTCTCAGCACAGAATGTTGTAAACAGCAGCACAGTCAGTCTGCCATCTGAAGATCACTTCCCAAACTCTTCTCCAAGCACCACAGGTCAGTTTGTATACAACTTTGGACTGATTTGAGAAAGCCACTGATGAGTCCACAAGACAGGTGACATGGTGACTATCATTTAATATCCCTATATCAAGTCTTATGGAACAATTCCCCTGAAGTCTTGGGTTTCCTCAAAGTATTGAGCTGAGCAGTCACTGAGCTATGAGATATCAGTTGATATTTGTGAGCTCACGGGCCCCCACATCAACCCCAATGTACAAAGAACCCACCGAGAGGAGCAGCAGAAGGCTAGGGAACGAAGGCAGGAATTCCAATTACTTAACTCATTAAAACAAGCTGGGATGAACCAGTTCTACTCTGGGAATAAACAAGCCAGTCACAGAAAACACACAAAACCAACACTGGGTGAACTCTGTAAGCTCTGCTCCTCGGCTGTTCAGAGATCACAGGGGAAGGGAGGTGACAGAACACACTGATCGAGCCTCCTGCCCCAGAGGGGACAGAACTGAGGCCCATGGGGTTAAGGTTCTGGCCGTGGTCACACAGCGGTTAGCAAGCTCAGCCCTTGTGCAAGCCTGAGTTTATACGGCATGCTCTTTCTACCATACCAATGTCTTCTGACTGGAGTCTGCCCAAGGCCACTTCATCCGGACCCCAGGCACCCAGTGGCAAGCCAACTTGCCAGCTCAGGTGAGTGTATTTTCCTTTGGACCCAGAGGACTCAATTACCTAAAATCACACCATTCAACAGTAAAGCCAGAGACAAGAGAATGTTTCCTACTATGAACATTTCCTTTCTGCAGCTTTGTCAATGATTATATTCAAAAACAACGAATAACTGATCCCCACTTGTTATGTGAAAAATTAGTTTAAAACCAGCTGTACAGTGATGTACAGCCAATAGGAAATAGACAGGGTCATGAACACGGGCCAGCAGACACTGTGACCAGCCCAAGACAGAAGATTCTCAGAGAGCATTTCTCCCTTTGTTACCCTTTGTTTCTAAAGCTCTATGAAGATAATATGGTGGGTTTTAGAAACATTCCAGTCCCGATCCTGGGGACCCACTACACCCATAAAACTTCAGAGGCAAGTCCCTACCTGGAAACTTCTTCTTGATGGCGTCCTTTGAGCTTGCATAGATCATTTTACTTTTCAGAGGTGCTTGTTCTGGTGCCCTGGATAGAAGGATGCCAAAGTGAAAAAGAGAAAAGTAGAAAAGCACAACCTACGTCGTATTAAACAGTCTCCAGTGGAGATGAGCCTGGCCTCAGAATCTATTTCTCACCTCTGACGGTTAATGTCATAAATGGTCACATACAGTAACCACAGTGGGAAAAAAAGGTACACAAGCAAAAACACAAAGAAAAGGAATTTTTAAAAGGCAAGTAAAGAAAAACATTGCCCAACTTAAAAGCCTACTTAGCCAGCACACCTGCCACACAGCTGTAAATTCCCCAAAGACAAGGAGGGACTTCACTAATTTTAGTCACAAGGTTGTTTCCCCAGGCCCTAACACTATAACTGGTGTACAGAAGAAATAAACTTTAATGAATGGACCTTCTTTCAAATCCAAATTCTACTATCTTTAAGGCTTATCAATAATTACCTATTAAATTTTTGTTTTTATCTATGTCTATGTGCATGGCTACTTGTCTGTATGTATACTATATGTGTACAGGTGTCCACAGAGGCCAGAAGGGGACATCAAACTCCCTGAAACAGGTACAAGCAGTTGTGAGCTGCCCGATGTTGGTGCTGTTTGGAAACAAGCCATGATCCTCTGCAAGAGCACAATGCTTTGCCACACCTGACTCTCAACAATTACCTGTCTACAGCATCTCCACAATGGTGCGCTATTCACTCCTGCACATCTGTCTACCCTGACCTCTCGCTTGCAGTACTCACATCATCATGGTTTACAGAGTACAATAGAGCCTTAGTGGAACAGAAGTGAGGGTAATCTACCATTGCCTTCCTTCAAATCTCAATGCCTGCAGACCTGCAGTCTCCACTTCTTATGCCCTGGCTGGCCTGGAAGACCACACAGATCCCCCTACCTCTCCCTCCCAAGTGCTGGAGTTTTGTCTAAGGCTTATTGTCAAATATTTCAAGACTAGAATAACCAGAAAAGGTCACATAAATCACCTTAAAATGCTAACTAGAATACACTTCAGCTGAATCTTTTGCAACAATGAAAATGCTGTTTCTGTCAGCCATATGTGGCTACATATTGGAAATAAGATATTCATTCAACTAAACAATGAATTTTAGCTGGGCATGGCAGAACATGCCTGTACTTCCAGCAATAGGAAGGGCTACTGTTGAGCCAGGCCAGCTTGGGCTATACAAGGAGACCCCGTCTCAAAATATGGAGGTTATCTTTTTAACTAATTAAAATTTAAATTAAAAATGAAATATCCCTATGCAGGTTGGGGGGATCTAACTAGATACTACAGACATACAGTGGGACCACAGTGAAGGAGGAATGGCATAACTTCCTCAAAGAAACAGATGACAAGTACTTAGATGAGAACCGTGTACCCAGCAGAGCAGGCTGATGTTCAGCCTGACAGGCTGAAGAAGGAAGGCTCCGCCTTACCAGTAGGAACAGTGGGTAGAAACAGGGAATTTTGATCTAGAAACAACGACTTCTAAGAATCCACAAAATAAACTACCTAAAGTGATGTTCTTTCAAGTAGACAATGTAGGTAAACTCAATCCAGCTTAGACTTTATAAAGCCTGTAAACATTCTGACAGTGAGTCTGAGTAGCTTCAATACAAATTATTTTGAGGGTTCTGGGGCTCTAGTGCTGGACCCCGTGCCTAATACATGCACGGTCCTGGCGCAACCCACAGTAATTACCAAGACCATTCTGACTCCTGAACTGGTCCTCCAAGAGTGGACAGTGGGAGACCGGCTCTCAGTTCTACAGAGGGCCATATCCTAGTACTCACCACAAGAAGAACATTAGCTCTTCTTTTCTGGACTCCTTGGTTTCAAAGCTGGCATCGTACAAAGCATAGCGACAATCTTTTTCAGGAAGCATTCCAACAAAATGCTTGAAAGGATCAGTTATGGTAACACCAACATCTCCAACCAAGATCTCTTTGCCTTCTTCAACGACTATGCACTTTTTGTCTGCACTGAGACAAAAAATGACAGCCTTCTTTCTTTTCTTGATTTCCTCTGGTGTGGAGCATTTCCGAACTTTCATGTCGTAGAAAATGCGACATACTTCATCCGCAACTTGAACTCCTGAGGCCTACAATGAGAAATGTGCAAAAGGGCTTACAAACCTTCGAGTTTCAAATATAAAACACTACATTTTGGCTACAAATTGGCATAGACTTAAAATCTTAGGAGTGTGAGCATTACTGACTTCCAACTTACATACGCTGAGTAAGCCATCGCCCGCATTAATTATGTGGGGAACCGTGACTACAACAGCTCCTCGGTCCTAACAGCTCCAAAGGGCTTCTTAAACAGCTGGGTGTTGTCGATGCCACTGACCCCACCTGTCTCTTTAGGACAAGGTCTCAGGGAGCCCAGGCTGGCGCCCATGACTGTGTAACCAAGTATGACATAGTTTAAGCTTCTCATTCTCCTCTCCCCGCCTTTCAAGTGCTGGGATTCCAGTTGTCTGACAGATACTGCATCTGGTTCATGCTGTGCTGGCAACTGAATCCAAGGCTTCATGCAAGGCTAGGCAAGTACTCTACTGACTGAACTACATGCTGGCCCTGAATTACGTTTTTCTCACAGGATTTTTAGAGCCCTAGCAGAGATCATCTTCCTAGTCCGTATATTAATAATATCTTGAAAACTTTTTACATGAAGCAGAACAGATGGTTTCAGTTTCTTGGCTGGAAAAATTCCAGTCCGATTCATCTCTTTCTCTCGATCTCAAAAACAAACAAACAAACAAAAAAATACCATTATGTAAATATTTCAAAGCTCTGATCAATATTCAGTAACATTAATTGCTTGTTTTTAAATTCTATGCAAGCCATAAGGACTTGAGTTTGATCCCAAGCACTCACAGGAAAAGCTGGGTGTGGTAGTATACTTATAATCCCAAACACTAGGAAGACAGGAACCAGAAAATCTATCACTTGGGGCTGTGGCCTACCAGCCAAAGCTAATCCACAAGCTCTAAGTGAGAGAGACCTTGTCTCAAAAACAAGATGGACAGTTTCTGAGAAACATCACCTAGGTTGACCTCTGGCCTCCACCTCCCTACCTTCCCCCATTCCTGCCACATACACACACAGACATATTTCTTTTATAAATTATTTTATAAATCATTTATAAAATGTTTAAATTATAAATTGATATTAAAATAAATAAAAATCTTACTGTTAACAATGAAGGCTACCAGTTTAATTTGGGATTATACTAACCAGAAAAATAATCCTTTGTCATGTTATTACTTATTATTCTGGATCAGGGATTTAAACAAGTTCTTGATGCCAAAAGATCTTACAGCAGTTTTTAATCTGTCTTCTACTGTCCAACTACATGTACTATAGACACTAACTCCAATATACATCATTCTGTATTATCTTCTCTAAAGCAAAGATTACAAGCTTAAAGATTTAATAATGTAAAATTACCAATACTTAAAATTAATAACAAGTTATATAAGAGGCAAAAGTGCATTAAAAATGAAGAAAACCCTACAGAATGAGATTTGCAAATCATTAAGAAATTCTTACTCTGAATAAATGAAGAATCCTTTCAACTCAGTAACAACAACAAGAACCAAAAGCAGAGGCAGGCAGATCTCTGTGAGTTTGAAGCCTGTCTGGTCTACAGATTTAGTTCCAGGACAGCCAGGGCTACACAGAGAAACCGTCTTGAAAAACCAAGGGGTTTGCAGACCAGCCAGTCTAGCAAAACACATAAAACACACACACACACACACACACACACACACACACACAGAGTATCCACTAACAAATGTTAGTGAGTGTGGACAAGCTGTAATCTTACATTGCAGCAGCAAAATTGCAAACAGGTCGACCACTTGAGCAATTCTCAAAGAGCTAAACATGGAGTTAGCAAATCATCTAAAAATTACAGTTCTTCTGTATACATACGAAAATAAAAATATTCCCAGATAACACAACCATACACAAATTCACACAGATGCAAAATGGAAACTACCCCAAAGTCCATTAAGTGAAGAGATTTTAAATGCACTACAGCCACACAATAAAGCAAAAATGAGAAACTGACACACTACAACATAAACGAACCTCAGAAAACATCACATTCCAGGAAGGTGGGGGGGGGAGCCAAAGAGAAAGGGCAGTACGCAACATGATTCTATTTATATAAAATGTCCCCAAAGGCAAATCTATAAGTAGAGTAGTGGTTTCCAGGGCCCAGGAAACTGGAAAGGGACTGACTGCTAAGTGGCAATTTTCTTTTGGGGGTGATGGAAATAAATGTTCTGCAGTAAAACTGCTACTTAAGCATGCATTCAAGAAGCTGGCTGTGGTAGTGCTTGCCTATACCCAAGCAGGCAGTTTGATGTCTAAGGAAGGAAGATCAGCAGTTCAAGGCCAGCCTGGGTGACATTAGTGAAACTCAGTCACAGAAAGAGAGGGAAAAAAAGATGCCTGCAAGAACATGGGGATTGGGATATAGTGGGAACCTAGCATTTGTTTCTAAGGTAATTTGGCATTCAATCATCGATTGTTAAGAAGGCTACATACACTCCAATCCTGGCTATCTAGTCCACATCTTTTCACAAGCTCCTCACATCTAGCTAACCAAATCCACATTTTTCTTATAGATGCAATTACTGTAAATGAACAGCACATTTTAATACAGTGGCAGTCAGAAAATTAACAGCAGACAGAAAACTAACAAAGACTACACAATATTACTATGCTCATATATATTCTTATTACATGTGTATACTTATTGCATTTTTAAAAATCAAATTTAAACCCTTTACTGCTTTAGTAGTATTTTTTGATCTTTGTAAGAAATGGAAAAATGTTCAAATAATATTACCAAGGAAGAACTAGAAACACTCCAATTCCTCTAGTCCGTAATAATGCTAACATATAAGTAATTTTTTTTTAACCAACAACCAAGTCTTTCTTTTAAAAATACTTTACTTAAGGTTTATCATTCGGGGCTGGAGAGATGGGTCAGAGGTTACGAACAATCTGCTCTTACAGAGATCCTGAGTTCAATCCCCAGCAATCACACGGTGGCTCACAACCAACTGTAATGGGATCTGATGCCCTCTTCTGGCATGCAGGTGTACGCACAGATAGAGCACTCATATACATAATTAAATAAATAAAATGTGTCATCCCTAGGACATGTTTGAACCAATCCACTCCTCATCCCCTCTCCTCCAACCCTTTCCCTCACCTCTTACTAAGTTTACTTTCTGACTTAGTGTTCTCCCTTTTTTTTTTAAATAGCCGAACACTGAGTCCGTTTAGTGCTTGCCCAATTCTTAGAAGGCAACACTGGAAGCTTTGTACTCATTCATTCAACCAATACCTAAATATATCTAAAGTATTTAAGTCTCTCAAACACAACTTGCAACTGACTTAGAAATCCATCGTGACCTGTAACTGAAAACATGATTCTGCAGATGTGTATGGCTGGCTCTAACCTGGGCAGAGTGGGCCTGTTCTATCAGAAATGCTGCCTGTGCTGGTTTCTGGTGAGGAGCGTTATTTCTAAACACCCGTGCTTGAGGAAATGGCCCCTGGGGACAGTGAGGGAGATTTTGAAACATCCGGATGAACAAACTATCAACTGCCACAACGAGGTAGAAAACCAAATCCAAAGACAGAGATGAGGTAAGGGGGAAATGTCAGTATGGGACCAGGACAAGGATAGCCAGGCATGGGGTGGAAATTGACCTACAGCACTACAAAAGGAACAGACAGGAGGACGGACAGACCAGCAAGTAGAGCATGCGGGCCGTGCTGGATGTCAGCACTGGACTCACGAGGAGTCAGTGGCAAGAGTCTCCTCCAATGGCAGACAGGTTCAAGAGTTGTCTTGAACTCTTGACATTAAACAGGCATTGGCTAGTTTAAAAACCAACTCACATGAGCACAGCAGTGCTTTCCACATAAAAGGACAGAAACAGAAAGCTATGGAAGGGCATCAGCTCTACTAATACCAAGTCAAGGTGAGGGGACAGGGTTTCCCGTGGCAGCAGTACTGAGGTGGGTGTGGGGGCCAACAGGGTTCAACAACAAGCTCCCTGGAAGTCTCTGGCCTCGAGACAGGGACTGGAAGTTTGGGGTGGTCAGGAGGCAGATTACTCACTCCCCTAACTTTCCACTGCAGTGTTTTAGAGGCTGACTACAGTGTCTCCTCAGGACTGGTACAGAATTCTGTACGTTGCCTGTGGAAATAAGAAACCCAACAGGCAGAATATGTTAGATTCCATTAAATGTATTTTTGAATTGTTATACCGAGTCTCAGTATGTCTAGATAACCTGATTTAAACAGCAGCAATATAGAAGAAATGAACAAATTAACTGTTGCCCAGACTCTTCATACTTATACTTAATTTTTCTTAATTGACTGATTTTCTTTGTAACTGGGAGGTTAGATTTTATTTGACTTTAATGTGCACAGGATCAGACAATTGCTAACACTTAGCCCTAAAACTTGATAAAATATGATTAATATTTTATTTTAGTTCACTGCTGTATTTACTACCCCCCTCCGCCCCGTGTTTACCCCTTCGACTGCAAGTTGTAATGAAAAAGTAGAGTTCTTTACAAACACCAGTGGCCCAACCCAGGGGCACCTTCACAGCTTCTTAAACCAAACCACACACACAGGGTCACAGAGGAAGCTGACTGCATTAAAATAGAGCTTGCCCTGGCAGTCTACTGTGAGGACTCTGTGGGTGGCTCTATAATCCCATGAGTCTCTGTCACAGGCCTGAAACAATGGTGCAGAGTCTGCTGAACGCCTCTAACTTTTAAAAAAGGCCCTCTGTGCAGGCCTACCCAGCCTAGCCCAGCCCGAGCCTCTCATCTCAGAAGTAATGCCCGGCAGAACCTGTGTGGTTCCTTCAAGAAAAGGTGCAAGGCAAAGGTCTTCTCCTCTCGGCCTCACTACACAGTACTCAACTAAGACCGAGATGTTTAACTGCTCACAGTCAAGAAGCTGTCCAGTTATTAATGAAGTTAAATCAAGCTCCATTTTAAATTTAAAGTTTGCACAGTTGAAACAATACAGACCGTTGGCAATCCTCTGAACCAGAGAATACTAAGTTGCTGCAGAGCTGGAAGGAACCAGAGCAAAAATGGACTCTGCTACCACACAAGTCCTGGCCACCTTAAAAAGTTATGGCGTTCCCAGCTGAAATCCTCCAAGTTCCATACCAGAACCGCTGGAGAAGCCACACTTCACCCTGCACCACAACAGCTGCTGACAATCTTGCTTCAAGCATAGTGCATTACATGCTTGTCTGAAGTCTCTTCTTGGACTTGGTGGAGCATATAAAACTCACCAACTGAGAGATTATATCAAGATTCACACAACACAATTAAATCAGTTCAATCCCAAAGGTGATCATCAATAACAGCAGGCATCCTGAACCAGAACACAGAAAGGGGTTTTCATCTCACTGCCAAAATCAAGTAGGACCCTCACTTTGGCTCCATTATTAGAACCCATACACTTTAATCCTAATTTAAAAGCAAACCACACACACAAACACACACACAAAACCAAAACAAAAAACAGAATAAAAGCCATCTAGCTACTTAAGAAAAGTATTCATTTCCAAAATCCAGTTTTTCTAAGAGTTTAAAATATCTGAAAACTGGGACTATTGCACAGCAGCTATACAATCACAAATAAACAAATTGACAGAAAACAGTCAGTGGTTCCTTTTCTACCAGCCTTGCACAGGACCAGCAGAAACAGGAGGAACAGCCGGTTGTTAGCTACTGCTCACGCCTCCCAGCAGAACAGATGATGTCTTCAGCTACAGCGCTTCAGAGCTGACTGACAGCTCAGCCCCCTAACTCTGCCCCTACTATGGCTCTACTAGAAGAAGACAATTAGAGAAGACCATAATTCAATCAGGACCAGAACAGAAATATGGGAATTCAATGGAAAAGAATGGGGGGGGGGAATCAATCATCTCTCTCTCTCTCTCTCTCTCTCTCTCTCTCTCTCTCTCTCCCTCCCTCCTCCTCCTCTACCTCCTTCCTTCTCTCCCTCTCTCCCTCTCTCCCTCTCTCTCCTCTCTCTCTCTCTCTCTCTCACACACACACACACACACACACACACACACCTACCTCCCTGCCCCCTGACTTTGGAATTCCAGAGTTCATCCTCTAGAGTGTATTGTGATCATTCTAGCTTAGTCATCCTACTGAAAAGAGTAAGTAAGCACACAGAAGGGAAGAAAAGGCAGACTCTAAGGTATGACCCTAAATTACAACCACCCTGCTCCAGCTGTCTTAGGGAAATGTGCGCCAACAGCAGCCAAGACAGCAAGCATCTCTTTGCTACTTTCAAATGTGGTAGCCATCACTGTGAGCTAGAATACTAGAAATATATGAAATAACAAAAAAATTATTAATTTGATTTTAAGAAATCTAACAAGAAGTACAGAAAACTGGTTCAATATTATTAGCTCAAAGTAGTATGTTTTGGGCAAACAATTTTTTATTTAACCGTTTATTGCTTTTTTGTGAATTTCACATTAGCACCCCAATTTCACTCATTTCATCCCTTTGTAAGCATCCTCCACCCCTGCAACCTTACCACTTACCCACACCACCGCACAGCAGACAAGGGCCCACTCTCTGAGTGCTACAACAGATGAGGGGCAGGGCCAGCTTCTCCAGCTCACAGCTGTGCAAACAAATTTCTAAAATGTATTACATAACCTCCAGTCTTGGAAAACAGCACACTGTTTCTGTTATGACTCATGTTACTTGGAACTTGCTATTCTACTATGCAAAAAATTAACAATATATCTAAGGTCAAAGATTTCACATTTAATACTAAATCTATTTATAATTGACTATTTCTGGGGGCAAGGAAGCAATCTTGAGAAAAACAAACTGCATGCAAATATATGTATATTATATGTATATGTTATGTATTATATGTATATGTATATTAATGAATGAGACAGGGTTTCATTATATAGCCCAGGCTAGCATCAAAATAGTAATTATCTTTCTTCAGCATCAAAAGTGCCAGCCCTGACACTGTTTATTAAAAGTACATGTTGTGTTTGTTTTGAAAGAATCAAAGCCGCCGGGCGGTGGTGTTGCACGCCTTTAATCCCAGCACTTGGGAGGCAGAGGCAGGTGGATTTCTGAGTTCGTGGCCAGCCTGGTCTACAGAGTGAGTTCCAGAGCTACACAGAGAAACCCTGACCCGAAAAACTTAAAAAAAAAAAAAAAAAAAGAATCAAAGCAATAAAATGTCAAAGTTTCATGCAAAATGGTTCAACTTATCTAAGTGAAGCCCTTTAAAAAAAAAAAAGACATTTCAGTTTATCCCTTACAGAAGAAGCACTGACTAGTGGGAAAAAAGTGAAGAACTGAAAAAGTCTATGGAGATCGCAAAAAAACAACTTTGGCCCAGATCACTCTGATAAATTTGCAATTGAGAGAATAAGTTCTTTAAATAACTTGAGAGAGAGAACTAGTTACACTTGTCTCCTAAGCAGAACTGGAAATGCTTCACATTACATATTTCTCTGCAGAAGAGCAGCAGCAGCAGCCTGCAGCATCCCCCAGGTCAGTCAGGACTGCTCATCCTACACTGCTAGCTCAAAAGGATGGGTGGAACCACACACACCAAGCACTGGAATGCAGTGCCTAGCAACACCACTTGCTAAGTGTACACTAATTACTATATGGTTATCTAGAAGATCCAGTTAGAGCTTCTTCAACTCTTCACTATACCAGGTTGCCAGTTCTCAGTAAAGCCTGGTTACTAGACAAGTTAAAACTTGTATCTGAAACAGGAATTTATTTATTTATGATAAAGCAAGATGAGTTTACTAAGTACACTGCAAGGGGCAAAGAGCAGAGCAGTAATGGGAACAGACCATCTGCTCAAACAGAGCATCCTTCTTTGTTTCCGGTTCACTAGAACTGTGGACTAGAAGGAAAAAAAAAAAAAAAAACTTGGCATCTGGTAAGTACCATCTCTTTCTTCTCATGAATATTTAGTGTTGTCATTAACAGATAAACAGACACTGAAAGTGTAATATGTATACAATGTAATATGTATAGAATGGAATTTTATCTTGCCATGAAAAAATAAAATTATAAAATTTACAAGAAAACGAATAGATCTAGAAACTACTGTATTAGGTGACCCTTACTTTCCCTGACCTTGGAAAAAAATATTGCCTGTTCTTGCTCATATGAGAATCTTAGCATTTAATGTCCATTTATATGTATGAAATTAGAAGTGGGATAATAAAAGGGAGAAAGAAGTGTTGAGAAGGGGCAGGGCATCAAACACAAGTGAAATGAAAGCAGGAAGGAGGTTACTGGTGGTGGAAGGGTACAAAAACAGGAGACACAATGGAAGGGAAGAGCAAGAAAAATGTGTTTGAAAGTGCCATAATGAAATCTGATACTCTGCATGCTAAATAAATAGATAATATATTAGGTAGTTAAATAGCAAAGAAAGGGATCAACAAGATTACCCAGCAGGTAAAGGAGCTTGCTACCAAGTCTGACTGACCACCTGAGTTGAATTCATGGAATTCGCATGGCAGGAGGAGAGAACTAATGCCAGCAAGCTGTCCTCTGTCCTCCATGTGTGTCCCATGGCAGAGGGAAGGGAAGGGAGGAGAGGGAAGGAAAATTTAATAGAACAGGACTGAAAAGATGTCTTAATAGTTAATATTCATGGCTCTTGCAGAAGATACAAATTCAGTTCCCAGCACCCACATACAATGGCTCACAACTACCTAGAATTCAGCTTCAGGGAATCTTCTCACCCTCTTCTAACCTCCATGAGCACCTGCACACATGTGGTACAGACACACACTCGCGCGCGCACACATACGCACATGCATGTATCTCTTTTAAATATAGCAAAGAAATGTTCAATAGAAAGATGGGTGAGAGTTATATACACACATAGTTTTAACGAACTTTTCACAAAACTGAGTACTGGGCTCAGTGGTTAAGAGCACTAACTGCTCTTCCAGAGGTCCTGAGTTAAATTCCCAGCAACCATATGTGGCTCACAACCATCTGTAATGGGATCCAATGCCCTCTTTTGGTGTGTCTGAAGACAGCTAAAGTGTACTATAAATAAAGTTTTTAAAAAACCCCAGTGCCAGACATGAGAAGCCCTCTTTTGAGTTGTTGGCCAGGGCTGTCCAAAAGGCTTCCAAAACATACAGCCGATTGCTATTGCCGTTGGCTGATCCTCAGAGGTGGAAGATACCATGCATTTCAGAAAGAGGGTCCAAGTCCCTGAGCTGGAAGTGACTAGAAGGTACCTTGAAAGCTTCCAAAAGAGAGAGGCAAGCAACAGTCTACCCAGCTGTAACACCTATGAACCACATCAACAAATGCAGGATAACCCTAAGAGTACAGTAGTGGCATCCATACTTTGATAATAACCACCAGCTCTCTAATTGGACCTAAAACCCACTGAAGAAGAAAGAAACCACACCTGGTCCTGGAAACCCAGCTAATTCGGTGCTAGTGAAGTCATGGATCTTGAAGGAGAATCAATAACCACCACTTTATTAACCCAGCACAATTTCGAAGTAGAATTTGTACCTTCAGTTATCAGCTCTAATCTAAATCTGCATTTGCTTCTCTATGGAAGTCTACAGTTACTTCGATTATTGTAGTATTATCTATCCAATGCTGTCCTAACTATCTGTTGGTTGACCCCTGCTCTTCATGTTCCCCTAAAAGAATAAGAGCTCTTAGGGGGTTTTTTTTAAATTGTTACTTTGATTTTATTTATGCCTTGCTAGGATCAGACCCAAGATCTTGTACATGCTAAGCAGGCATTCTATCACATGCCTACATCCCATCCTGTTAGTATCTCTATCACTGTACTCTACCCTACATATCTTTATCAATCCTCCATCCCAGCTAGAACTATGATGCTGCCAAGTAGATGTTTACTTAACCAATAAAAGTTATAGAGTATTTGTCTTTAAACTTGTTAATATGTATTTTTTATTTTTAAAAAACTGCCTAATGTGAGCATATTTCACATAAATTTCAAGATAAATGCTATATAAGAGTTATGAATGTATGCATTAATCAACATTCAAGAGCATGACTAAGAAATCAATATTCTACACAACACATTTAAAAGTTTGTGTGATCTAAGTTGTTACTACAGGCCCATTTGATCCTTAAAGACATTACACAAAGGTGTCTGCTAATTTTACCAAGCAGGGAGAATGCATTGGTTTGCTAATATTTCAAAGACAAAAATGATTCCCTGTGAAGTCAGGGATAAGACAGGGACAGGCATTTTGCTGTTCCTACCCAGAATGTGAAGTCTTAACCAGAGCAGCATGGCAAGAGAAAGAACTAAAGGATAACCAAACAGGAGAGGAGGCAAGCATACTGTGTTTGTAGCAACATGATTCTCTAAATAAAGTCTGACTCCAGACTGATAAAACTGGTAAGTTTCAAGATACAAAAATCAATATACAAAGGCAGTAGTAACATGTTTATATACCAACAGTGAACTAGAAGGGGGTGGGGGGAGGAGATCAAGAAAGCAACCTCCACTGCCAAAACAAAAAACCAAAAACAGCAGCAGCAACAAAAAATCAAAAACACCAACAGCAACAAAAAACCAAAAACACCACCAACAGCAACAAAAAACCCTTACAAGGGACTGGGAAATGAAGCTCAGAGATACCTGAGAGGTACAACGCCCTTTCCAGGTCTTTCCAACATCATAAAAAGCAAAAACAAAACAAAAACCCTTAGGCCTACATGTAGCCAAGGGAGAGAACTGTTACACACAATGCTAATTACAAAACTTGATGAAGAACAATGAGACTGTAGTCAACACAGAAGGACATCCCAGAAAAGCTTATGGATGCAAAGTGATGCTAAAACGTCCATATTATCAAAGCAAATGTCCACAGTCGGTGCAATCTCTACCCAAATAGCAATGGTTTTCTTCACACAATAAAAAAAAGGAAGAGGGGAATAGTGTCACATGCCTGCTATCCAAACACTTGGGAACTGGAGGCAGGAGGATCAGAAGTTCAAATGTAGCCTTGGCTACACAGTAAGTGTAAAACCAACCTAAGCTAACACAAGGAAGGGAAGGGAAAGAAAAAGCAATCCTAAAATTCATATGGAACCACAGAAACCTGGGTAGTCAAAGTATTTTAGCAAAAAAAAAAAAAAAAGCCAGAAACATCGTAATAACTCGTATCTCAAAACATACTCCAAGAAAGAATAAACAAAACACCATGGTGCTGACATAGACGCACACACATTCAGACTAACAGAACAGATAGAGAACCGGGAAATAACTCCAATCTCCATCTAAGCAATCACTGACAAAAGCACCAAAAACCTACATTAGAGCAAGGACAGTCTTTATGAATGGTGCTGGGAAATTTGCAAACTCATACACAAACAATAAACTAGACCCCTATCTCTCATCAAGGGCTGGAGAGATGGTTCAGCGGTTCAGGGCACTGGTTGCTCTTCCAGAGGTCCTGAGTTCAATTCCCAGCAACCACATAGTAGCTCAAAACCACCTGTTATGAGATCTGATGCCCTCTTCTGGCCTACAGGGATACACGCAGGCAGACTGCTGTATAGAGTTAAAAAAAAAAAAAAAAAAATTTCAAGTCAAAGTGGATCAAAACCACCCTAAATTTGAGCCCCCAAACCATAAAACTATTAGATGACCCGGGGTGACCTTCAAGACAATGAATAGGCAATGGCTTTGGATGTGATTCCCAGAGCACAGGCAACAAAATTAAAAAAAAAAAAAAAAAAACAGGCAAATGAGGTTTTAATCAAACCAATTAATTTCTGTACAATAAAAGATACAAGAGAGAATAGACAGCCTGCAGAGTAGGAAAAAATATTAGTAAACCATTCAATCAACAAGGGATGAGTATGACTATCCAGAAGAAATAAGAGACCCAACAGAAAAATAACAGTAATCTGATTTAAAGGGAGAGGGAAGGTTACACAGACCTTTCTCAAGGGATAAATGACCAATTATATTAAAAAATGGTATTAGTCAGAAGAGAAATGCAAAGCAAACCATAACCAAGTGCCAGCTGTCACATTCCTGTTAGGGAAGGCCACCATCAAGAATCTAAATATATCCATGCTGGCAAAGACACAGAAAAAGGTGAACTGTCACGTATCATTGGTGGTAATGTGAACTTATAGAGCGTTATGGAAATTAACATGGAGTTCCTCAGAACACTGAAAATAGAACTCCCACAATCTAGTATCCCACTAGTTAGTTATACACGCAAAGGAAATCAAATTAGCCTAAAGAAGAAATGTCTGGAAAACTCCCATGTTTCATACCACAACACTATTCAAAAAAACGAGATATGAAATCAACCAAGGCCTTCACTGTATCTGACATCACTACTCCACTCCACCTTTTCCAGACCTGCTTGGAACTCACAATCGTCCTCTCTTAGCCTCCCAAATGAGGGAAATATGGATGTGTGCCACCATACCTGACATCATTTCTCTTTTTAAATCAGATCATTTGGGATTTTGCTCCTGGGTTAATACATTCTGAACACTACTCCCTGTTGGATGAAGAGGTGGCAAGAACTTTACTGTTGTTCAGGTTATCAATTCACTCTGTTGTTTCCGATTTATAGAACAGTCAAATTTACTTTGAGTTGGTAATTTCACAAATCAGACTCTATTTGAAGAAATGATGTGAATGCACAGAAGTTTGAGCACAGATGACATTTCTTTAAGTAAGGAACTTAGATGAACCAGTGCTATCATGGGGACCATTAACTGAAACAGGAGTGAAATAGCTGAGGCAGGAGTCAGGATTTTAAGAACTCAGAAACTGAAATTATTGTCCATCTACACACAGTTCAACAGCATAGATGGGGATCAGTGGGAGGAAGGAGTCAAACAGTGGCCGTTTCTCTTTCATCTCTGCTTCTGGCAGCCTCGGGGCAGGGTGCTTCCCCACACTGGACATTTCTACCTTGACGCTTTTGTCCTGCCAAGGCCTAAAGCCATGGAGCCAGGCAATCTTGGACACACACCATTAGCCAGAATAAAACTTTCTTCCTTTAAACTACTAACTCTGCTATTTTTTCACAGCAACAAAAGCTGTCTATTGTCTCCTTTGTCTGCAGAATTTTAGCCAGACAAGCCTTTCTGTCCAGGCACAGACCAAGTTCACTCTCTTCTCAAGGTCCTTTGATGAGTCCTCCTGCCTGAAACTCTCTTCACACAACTGGATCTCTCAACAAGGAATAGCTTGCCTGGGCCCAGCTACGCAGAAATCTTTTTTTTTTTCTTTTTTTCTTTTTTTTTTTTCAAATTAAGTAAGTGGGTTTGGTTTCTTCTATGAAGCTGAGGAACAAAACAGCAACTAACCTAAAGCCACACAGAAAGAGGCAAAGACAGACTCCAAAAACATGCATCTAAGCACTTAGCAGTTTGGCTCAACAGAGGTGATAACAGATTTGCTCTAAGGACGGCATGAGACAAGGTACAATGTCTGACATGTAGTTAACACTTGTAAGTTACCTCGTTGTTTCATAAGTTAGGCCTTTAAGCTCTTTTCTATGGTTCAAGATGTCCAGTAAGTGAATATCATCCAATCTCATTTCACAAAAGAGGAGTTTCTGTATGGCAGGGTCATAGCTTACCACAGCAATACTGTCTCATCTATCTCCAAGGATTTTCATGAAAAGACTCCAATTGAATTGTAATGTGTATACAATGGTGAGGCCCTATTCAACTGTTTCAGCACTTAATTCTCAATTTCCATGGCATTTTTTTTAAAAGTGAGAACAGAGGTATAAATATTAAAATATTTTATCTCTATAGGAACTTGTCTGTCAAAATTAAGAAATTCTCTTGCCGTGCAGTGGTGGCACACGCCTTTAATCCCAGCACTTGGGAGGCAGAGGCAGGTGGATTTCTGAGTTCCAGGCCAGCCTGGTCTACAGAGTGAGTTCCAGGACAGCCAGGGCTACACAGAGAAACCCTGTCTCGAAAAACCAAAAAAAAAAAAAAAAAAAGAAATTCTCTTAATCACTTATTCATAATTCAGTAACATCTCTGTGAGCTACTATGAGAAAGGGACTGTATTATTGATATGAACATAAGAATGGTACAATTCAGATAAATATTATAAAAGAAATTGATTGTCTGGAGAGATGGGTCATCAATTAACAGTGCTTACTTACTGCTCTTGGACAGAACAAGTTAGTTCCAGGCTGGCTAAGAACTCAAGATCATCCTGCCTCTGCCTCTCTGCCTCTGCCCCTTGGCCCCCTCTGCCTCCCTCTGCCCCTCTGCCTCCCTCTGCCCTCTGCCCCCCTCTGCCTCTCTCCCCGCCCCCTCTCTCTCTGCCTCTGCCTCCATCTCCAGAATGCTAAAATAACAGGTGCACAACACCAAAGCCTGACTGAGATATACTTTAGTGTAAAATATATACTGAATATTTAAAATATGTAAAACTTACTAATTTATTTTTCTATCAGTAAAATACTGATACAGTATTTTAGATAGGGCTAGGGTGGCTTAGTAGAGTTGACTGCAGGCATACACAAGGCTCTAGGCTGGTATCTAGTACCACAAAGAATTAATTGTAGTGGTTTAAAATTTCACCTTTGTTGTTTACCTTTTTTTAAGGAGCACTGAGAAAAAAAATTTAAATATATATACATTTCTGTAACAAAATTTCACAACTTGAGAATTCTTGAAAGCTTTTTTAAGATCTGCCCAAAAGCAACATGCTTATTTGTGTCAGTGTCAGCTCTAAAACTATTTGAGAATGCAAGCAATTGTATTTTATTAAAATTAAATGCTAATTACATCAATAAGCCAATAGAACAATGATAGAAAATTCATTTTTCTTTTTCTGTGATAAGGTTAAAGGAGGCACAGCCTATAACATAATATACAAATGTTGAAGGAATAGTCTTCCTTCAGTGAGATCCAAAAGTCAAACATGGTCACCAAGTCCCTGCTGTGCTAGGAGTGAAATCTCCATCTCAGGTGCTCTTTTATATCTATCTCATTGTAATGGCCGAGGGCTAGACTTTTACATACCTTCAACTAGACACTAAATTTAACATAACAATCCTAGTGTGAGATATTAAGCCTCTCAATATGCCTTCATGAACAATCTAAAGGGGAAGAGGCTGGTGGCATTAATAATCCCTATGTTTTATGTTCTGTGGCTTACACATACAATCAGCAAATGGTACGCAAGGAGAACAGGCTGAATCACTCAGAACAGACCAGGGCCTGGGGTTCTTTGGGGCTGGAGTTATAGGGTGGTTGTGTGCCACCCAATGAGGGTGCTGGGAACTGACCCTGGGTCCTCTGCAGGCACAGCCAGTGCTCTTCATTACTGACCCAGCTGTCCGTTTGTTTTTTAACATTCTGGCTAAATGAACTTCCCAGGATGAAGAGACATGTACAGAACCAAGGAGGCTAATCACTATAGCCCCTGGCTAAGAAGGAACTATTCTAACCAGAAGCCTGAAAATGGCAGGTGAAATAAAAGGCAGCATTTTTCTTCTGTGATTTAGCAGCTTAAGATGAAAGTCACAACGTGGAAGAATACTAGTCCCAGAATTAGGATCCAGCATTGACAATCATGTTTGGATTGATTTTTGTTGTTGTTGTTAATACTAGATTGTATAGATCAAAAGTCAGCTCAAATGAAGTCAGGTTCACAGGTATATTATATATATATATATATAGAGAGAGAGAGAGAGAGAGAGAGAAATTATATATATATAAATAAAAGCTGCTTAGCATATATATATGAAAGCTTCAGGGTCTATGCCCAGCCTCAATTTAAAAAAAAAAAAGTTATATATATGTATACACACATACACACACACACACACACACACACACACACACACAGTCAATCAAACATAGAAACCATTTTCCTCACATCAACTAGGCAAGAGACAGTAAGGCTAATATTCAGTAAAAAGAAACATACACAGGCTGTGCCAGTTAGTTCCACCAGCTGGGCATCAAGCGTTCAACACATGAGCTTATGAGGGGCAATCTCTTACTGAAGCCACCAAAAGGTTATAGATGAAACACAAAGTCAGACATACCAGCAGGAAGACAGAACACATATGCACGCTCTCCACTCAAGAGTCTATGTGTTTATACCAAGAGACACACAAACAGGGCTAAGACAAATGATAGATACATAATGTTAAATGGAAAACAACTATGGTAAAAAGTTTAAATAGATAAACCAACAGGAAAAATGTTAAAATGTCCAGTAATAGAGGGGTGACTAAAAGTGAACAGTTTTATAGTACAATAATATTCAGTAGTTTAATTCAACACCCACCCTGGGCTGCTAAAATGGCTCAGAGTAAAGGCATTTGCCCACAGGCCTGAGGACCTGAGTTCATTGCCCAGGACCCGCAAGGTAGGAGGAAAGACTAACTCCACCAAATTGTTCTCTGACTTCTACAAGTAGACCTCTGCAAGCATGTGTAACACAATGAAGTAAGTAATGGAAGCCTGGTGGTGGTGGCACACACACCTTTACTCATGGCACTCAGGGCAGAGACAGGTGGATGGATCTCTTGAGTTTGAGGCCCAACTGGTCTACAGAGAGAGTTTCAGGACAGCCAGAGCTATGTGGAGACACACTGTCTCAACCCCTCCTTGCCCACCCCAAAATTAAGTAAATATAATCAAAATCCTCCCCAAAAGAGCACAAAATTTTTAAAAAGCTGAAAGGGACTAGGCAAGTGCACCATGAATATATGTGTGTGTGTGTGTGTGTGTGTGTGTGTAATTTAACACATCAGTGCAGCATGAATTAAGAATGCATGCATGTACATTAAAGCATGAGAAGTGAAGAGGCTGAAGAGACAGCTTAGTCAGCAGTTACGAGCACTTAAAGCTCTCTGCAGAGAACCTGTGGTCGATCCCACACGGCAACTCACAACCATCTGTAACTCCAGTTTTAAGAGATCTGACGCCCTCTTCTGACCTCATGAGCAGCGCACACACATGGCACACGGACATAATACATGTAGGTAAAACAGCCACACATAAAAAGAAATTTTTTAAAAAGCATAAAAGTACCAAAGAATGACACCTATCAACTTTAGGTGACTATGGTGAACTAGACCCGATCCCTCTGGAAAGCACTGGTGGTTGAGAAATCCACCACCACTCTGTGTTCTGGGAAAGAGATCACTGGAGAGGACAGGCCTTTTAATCCCAGCACTGGGAAAGAAGAGACGGGCATATATCTATAGGTCTGAGGTTAGTATGGGTTAGCAGTAAGAAAGAAAGAAAGGAGGGAAGAAGGGGGGAGAAAGAAGGGAGGGAGGGAGGGAGGGGAAAGGCCCACTGTACTTTTCTGACGAGTGAGACCTGTTCAGATCTTTCCTCAAGACTCTCTAGGTTACCATTCTTTTTTCTTAGAGAAGTTTCTTCATCATAAACCTTCTTTGAATTTGCAACATCCTGAATGAAATCGGTTCCTCTAATGAGTCAGTGCTGTAAGATCTTTGACACAAGAGTAGGACCCTCTAGGGAAGGAAGAGACTAACTAGGAAGATGATGTACATTTAGTTTCAGTGATAACACCCCAAGCTGTTATTTTTCTTTTGATAAAAGAGATCATTATCCTGTACACTTTACTACTTAAAACACTTCAAAATTAATAATTTTAAAGATTGACGTAAAAGAAGGAAGTGATTTGTAGGCAGTAACTGATCCTTTCAGGCCGAGGTTCTCAGCCTTCCTAATGCTTCCTTTAACACAGTTCCTCATGTTATGATGATCCACAACTATAACATTATTTTTGTTGCCACTTCAAAACTGTCATTTTGCTACTGTCACAGACTGTAATGTAACTATCTGGTATGCTATGCAACTCCCCGCCCCACCCCCACCCTGGTGAAAGGGCTGTACAATCCCAAAGCAGCCTCCAGAACCACTGCTTTACAACCTCCGTTTTCTTGTTAAACGGGCACACAAAGGGTGTGGAGGCTCCAGCCTTTAACCCCAGCATTTGGGAGGTAGAGGCAGGTAGGTCTGAATTTGCCATCTACAGAGCAATCCAGGATGGCCAGTGCTACACAGAGAAACCCTGTCTCTCGAAAAACAAAGCATGCCCAACCTATTTAGCTGAACTGTTAAAAGTATTTTCCCTAGTCACTAAGTGGCAGAATACATTTATAATTCAGTCCAGGCCAGTTAGCTCAGTGTGTTGGAGCAGAGTCCCATCTATGCTAAGTTAGATTATGGCATATTCCTTAACTATTTCAAGGCAAAACGACATTCCTACTTTCCAAAGAGCCATAAAACTGTGCTGCAAATGCATTCCTTGGTTAAACAAAAGACTAGCCAAATCTACATGTGATGTGTCAAGCTGTACCTAATATAACTGAGCAAATAAACCTAGGAATTTTACAGTGAGCTGGAAATCTTTGCACACATGAGGAAGCTGACACACCCAGTACACACACAGAAATTTTATTTGCCATGTGCAAACAGAAGATACATTTCCCCCCCTGTGGGAAGGGGCTTTTATAGAGACATTTATGGTGATATTTTGTAGTGAGACATTTGAAAACAGGGCTTCTCATTTTTCTAATTTCAATTTCCTTTATTCCAACAGCTTCTAGAAGACATGAGTACCAGGAAGTAATTCTAATTTAAAACAAACTCATATGTAGTTAAACTTTACTCTTCTTACTTCCACCCCAAAGAGAAAAGGAGGGATAACCAAACATACTAGCTGACATCTATAGTCCCAGCACTCGGAGTCTAAGACAGTAGAATGCCAGGCCACTCTGGCCTATACCAAGACCCCAACTCAAAATAAAATACAAAACTAGTGTAGTTCTTGACACCCGTAATCCTAGCACCTAGATTGCCTCAAGTTCAAGTCCTGCCTGGGCTTCACAGTGAGTTCCCTGTGGTTCTGAACTACAAAGCGAGATCCTGCCTCAGAAAAAGGAAACCAAGGAGCTCACTAACAAATCTAAAAAGGTTTCAAATACAGAGAGTGCTAGAATCTGGGATAATAAAGGAAAATCTCAACCTCTCATCCCTCCCCATTCTCTAATAGCTGGACTGAATGGAGACGATCTGTGCTTATAAACCCAAACATAGAAACATCTGTGTTCTAAATTCTTCATTCTTAAAACATACCCAGAACAGGTGAACTGGCTCAGCAGGTGAAAGCACTTGCCAGGCAAGTCTAACAACCTAAGTTCAATTCCCAGAGCCCACAGTGAAAGGAAAACTGGATCGGCAAAGCATGGTGGCATTCCTGTACCCACGTACTCAGACCATAATAAATATATCAGTACTTGGATGTAAGAATGAACCCACCTTTAGTTTTTATTTCTGTCTCCTCCAAGTACCAGAAAATACAACAGAATTTTTTTTCATTTTATTTGAATGTGCACTGGACAAAGTTAAGCTTTAAAACCAAGCTTTTACACGTTTAAAATGTTTGACCCTATTTTAAATACGTTTGCATTCTCAACTAAAAGAAAAGATGTTACATCAGCAGACTGGAGAGCAGACACCAGTCCACTTCACTGAATGCTCAAGTTTATCAGAACTCAAACCCTTTAGATTCAGTCTTTACTATAAACCAGCATATACATACATTTAAAATCTTGCAGAGGTTCAAGAGACTTCAGGGCCTGAATTGTAGCTCACAGCATTAAACTCAAACAAAACTTAGTATCAAGACACTACTAAGTATGGTCAGTTTTCAAGAAAATTACCCATTTAATCTAATGAGCCAGCCTGCACCTGCAAGCCAGTTGCCATATCCTAAGGAAAAAACAAAGTTGTTATTCAGTGAAAACACTCTGTAGACAGATTAAGTGGGTACCAACTGCTTCCCAGTGCACAGATGTAGCAACAGGATAGTATTTCTAGCAGTGTGGCAAGGCCTTGCCAGCAAATCATTGACCAAAAATGGTAACAGTGTGCAGACTACAGTGACAAAATGTTCCACCTGATCGCCTAGTAGAGATACTGTTTTACAACCGATCTGAGTAACAGTTTAGAGATGGAGAAGTTTGTAAATTAAGTAAAATCTCTTACCATCTCAACACAACGAATGTTTCTCTTTTTAAAGGGCTGGAGTAATTAAGCGGGCTTTCTGAAAGTTTTTAAATTTGCATTAGGAAAGTAACATTATGTTCACGCCTTGCACCCAAAGTTGTGGTAAAGCCATGTTCTCAGGTGAAGGCAAATGTCTAGCATAGATGAATGGACCCGGCAGGGAAGGGTTAAAAGAGCCACTGCCAAGCTTGACAAGCCCAACGAGAGTGCCACTGAAGCTGATTGCCAGATACGACAAACAAAGCCACGGCAAGGCCACCCGGTTCTTAATCACGCTCGCTAGCAATTACCCCGCCCTCTAGAGTGTTCAATAAAACCCTTCTTTTCCTTCTCGTAGAAAGGGCTGGAAAGGTTCACAGGTCACCGAGCTGGCCTTGGAGAAAACCGCACCCACATGGACGGTCTCAGGTTCGACGGCCCACCCCGGGGATCTACCGACTTCGAGATGGAAGGCAGCGAGGCCGGGCGGAAGCGGATCCCGGGCGGCGGCCTGGAGCAGTGGGCATGATGCCGCCCGGGAGCCGTCTTGGAGCCGTGGAACGCGATCCCTCCCTCGGCGCACGCCCGAGCTGCGGGTCACTCACCATGTTCGCTGCGGCGGACTTCGGGAGGAGAGCTAGAAGCCTGGCAGCAAAGTCTGTGCACCTTCCTCCTCCGGGTAGCAAAAGCAGGAGAGGGAGCGCAGGGCGGACGCGGCAGCTCGAGCTTATTAAGGGCGGGCACGAGTTCCAGTCAGACTGCGGCTGCGCGCGCCCCACGCTCCGCCCGCCGTTGCTACGCAACAGGCCGGCCTTCCCGGATAGGCTCCACCCAGGAGGCCCTGCTGTCTACAGACAGCCGGAAACCTCGCTCCAGTTAGAGGGAGTGCATGGGTGCCCCGCCCTGAGGAGCGCCCGGCTGCTTCTCGGTGAAGGGCGGGCACAGGACGCTCCGGGGATCTGGCCCTGCCCTGGAGGCGGGACCATGCGATGCCCCGCCTACCGCGCGGCCTTTGCCCATACATGGAAGTCGCCACCTGGCCAGGTGTGCGCGCCGCCGGGGGCGGGGCCACAGCGCAGAGTGGGCGGGGCGAGTGCCGGTGGGCGGGTGCTCTGCTGGGAGAGGAGAACTCTCTAAACAGCTCTCAGGGACCGCAACCCGCATTTTTTTACCTACTTTGGTGCTGTTCCCACCACCCTGTCCTGATTGGTCAGCGCGGCACTTCGGGCCGTCGCGTGAGAAGGAAAAATCTGCACATTTTTCCTCCTTCCTGAGGCGACCGTAGCTGTTCAAAGTGCTGCGTGAGTCAGCGCTTATTCCAAGACTGGAAAACAGGAGTGATTTGTTTATCTTCGGAGCGGGCTGGGAAGAGGCCTAGTGGCCCGCGGGGGTGCGTGGGGGACGCCGCGTGGCCCGGGGCTGTGGGCCCGGCCCCTCCGCTGAGCTTGGGGGCTTCTCATTGGGGAATTATGTTTTCCTAAAGGGCGGTTACACGGAAATATAGCTTCCAAAGAGCCACCCGCAAGCCCAGTATTGTTTTTTTCAGGGTGTTTTTGTGGCTAATAAAAGGAACCCGTAAGACGTGGGACGATCTCCTAACTTTTGAACTGAATTTAGGCAACGAGAACATCAGGATCTCTACAAAAAAGTCTTAATTCTCTAAGAAGACTTTTGGGCAACGTGATCGTTGTGTTTCTTTGTTTCTATTGTCTGGACGCCTATATAAAAATTTACCCTAGGTAGCTTTTGTTCTGTCTTTGTAGCAAAACGCGGTTCTCATTAGGTTTTTTTGTTTGTTTGTTTCTTTCTTTCTCAAGACAAAAGGCAAGTCCTGGCAATTCTAATCCCTTACGGCTTTGTCTAGGGGTGTTTGGCAGGCTCCAGCAGTGGTGTGAGAATCACCTGGAGAGTTTGTTCAAAGATTTCTTAGTTCTGGCTCCGTGCATCTAGAATGTAACCTAAGAATTTGCCTTTTTAACAGTTCTTTAGTGTTAATAATTGGGGATAACACTGAAGAGAAAGAACCTACACCCAGTTGCAGCCCGAACCCTTCTGGTTTATCTTTGTTTTTTTGGTTTTTTTGTTTTGTTTTGTTTTGTTTTTCTGCTCAGGACTCTGGTCCCACTAAATGAGACTTCTCCCTAGGGCAGAATTGAAGCCACTCATTTAAGGAGGACTGTCTGCCCGTTCAACCTCTCATTGGAGTTTCGTCCTCCACAGTTATGTTCAAATACAAGAATGTAATCCTGCTGTTTACTGCATAAGGTTTTCTGTGTCTTCTTCCAGAATCTTAAGCAAGACTCTCTGGCTCCTCTACCTCTAGCCTCACTCCCTCTTCTTATGGATTTGCCCAGTAACTGTGTTCCTAACACCTGCCAGCCTGTTTGTTTTGTTTGTTTTTTGTTTTTGTTTGTTGACAGCTTTCCAGGGAATCTGTTTTGTGTCTTTCCATAATAATTCACTTCATGGAATGCTGGGGGTTGGGGAGGGGCACCTTTCCTGGACTTTCACTGATGTTTTGTGGCTATGAACTGGTTTTATATATATTTGCCACTGCTCCTAGATCAGACTGGGAGTCCCAGAAAGACAACAGAAATTTAGGGTACATTCTACATGAAGTGGCCCAGCCTGTCAATATGCTACATGTTTAATAAACGTTTTCCTAGGTGAGCCAGTATCTGAAGATGGTTTAGGATTTATCAGACAAATTAATGTATCTGTTCATCGTAGCCTCAAATGAACTCCCACTGAACTTGAACCCCCACATTTATCGCCAGTTGCTCTATTTGTATTCCTCTCACCCTGAGAAGGATCAAGTTTTATGAAATATTGACCAAACGTTGAAAATTAATTCCCAGTGTGATGTAATCATATTTGGAAGTGGGTTTTTAAGATAACCAGGTTGTGAGGTCAGAGCTTACACGAGTGGGAGAAGATAGCAATGTATGAGTAAAGAAAGGGTTCTACTGTACAGTGGTAGTCTACACCTTTAATCCTACCATTGGGAGGCAGAGGCAGGCAGGTCTATGAGTTCAAGGCCAGCTTGGTCTTTGTCTACAGAGCAAGTTCCAGGATAGCCAGGCTACACAGAGAAACTCTGAGGGGTGGAAAAGTGCGACAGGGAATGGTTCCTCACCAGACATTGAATCTACTGGTCCCTTGATACTGGACTTCCCAAGCTTACAGAATCATGAGAAATTTCTGTTGTTAAACTGTCCAGTTTGCCGGGCAGTGGTGGCACATGCCTTGAATCCCAGCACTTGGGAGGCAGAGGCAGGCGGATTTCTGAGTTCGAGGCCAGCCTGGTCTACAGAGTGAGTTCCAGGACAGCCAGAGATATACAGAGAAACTCTGTCTTGGAAAAAAAAGAAAAAAAAAGAGATTAAAAAAAGTCCAGTTTATGGTATGTCAATCTATCATAGCAGCTCAGAAAGACAGCAAGACATAAGAGCTCAGCAAATAGGAGACAGGTGTGTTCCATTTGTCTCATTTAGAAAGTGTTTTGGGTACTGAATCTTTGAAAATAGGAGTGATTTCATTTTAATACACTAATATGAGTAACAGAAGAAAAATAACATTAATGAGACTCAGAGAGCTGTGATTAATAGTCTGAGAAAACTCCTATGCAGGTCACAACCTACAGAACCTAAACGAAAATTGTTGATCCGCTGTTATTTTCTACTACAGATCTCTCTCCATATTCCCTGCTTATTATATCTGTAGTCTTAAAAATTAGTGCCGGGCGTGGTGCGCACGCCTTTAATCCCACACTTGGAGGCAGAGGCAGCGAATCTCTGATTCGAGGCCAGCCTGGTCTACAGAGTGATTCAGACAGCCGGGCTACACAGAGAAACCCTGTCTCGAAAAACCAAAAAAAAAAAAAAAGAAAAGAAAAAAATAATATTAGTCACATGAGTAAAATGTATATTCTCCCTAGGGAAGATTTGAACTGCAACAGAAGGACCCATGGGCACTTACTGTTCCTTCTACTCTCAGTGCCCTCAGAGGAACCACTAGTGTGGGCACTGCTTCTGCCTTTTTTTTTTTTTTTTTTTTAAGGTTTTTTTTGAGACAGGGTTTCTCTGTGTAGTCCTAGCTGTCCTGGAACTCACTCTGTAGACCAGGCTGGCCTCAAACTCAGAAATCCGCCTGCCTCTGCCTCCCAAGTGCTGGGATTCAAGGCGTGCGCCACCACCGCCCGGCTTCTGCTTCTGCCTTTTTTTAAATACATCCTGTGTGTGTTTGCTTTACATTGGCACTCTGATGACTAGTTTTATGCTGGATATAAATGTTCTATAGCTTGCTTTATGCAACTAATGATTGCCCTGGTGACCTTTTGCTTATCATTCATTACTTGCTAGTGCTATCAACATGACTGTCCATTTATTACTGGATCTTTCCCCACTGATAGCCATCCAGATAATTCCCAGTGTACAGTCATTACCAACAGTGCTCAGTGACCAGTCTATTATTCTTCCTTGTATACATCTCAAAAGGACCAAATAAGGGAATCTCCTATTTGGTTTGAGGCTAGCCTTAAGTTCAAACTCCACAAAGTGTATGTGGAAAGAATTGTACTGTTAGTGGTTTTCTTTTGCAATATAAGGTGATAACTTGGGTAGATCTTCCATATATAGTATGAATGGATGAATGTAGATTGTCTCTTTTTTTTTTTTTTTTAAGATCTATATTGCAAAGACTTCAAAGCTAATGATGTGGCTTAATGGTAGGGCAGTTCACATTCATGAGACCTGGGGTTCGGTTCCTAGCATGTGAAAAAAAAAAAAGGTGTAAGCCATTATTGAATTTTGGTAGGTGAAACATACTTTACATATCAGAGAAGTTCGGAGACAATTAGTTCCAACTTGGTGTTTTGATTTGTTTTGCTGAGAATATAGATACCTTTCCCAGAGTCACCTAATGATCTAGAAATGGCTAGAGCACCAGCTATCACTTCCATTTTCTTGATGAAAAGAAGAAGGAAGAAAAGAATGGCCGGGCAGTGTGGCACACGCCTTTAATCCCAGCACTTGGGAGGTAGAGGCAGGCAGATTTCTGAGTTCGAGACCAGCCTGGTCTACAGAGTGAGTTCCAGGACAGCCAGGGCTACACAGAGAAACCCTGTCTCAAACAAAACAAAACAAAACAAAACAAAAAAACCCAAAACCAAGAAAAGAATGTGAAAAGCTCATTTCTTTCATTTTTAAAAAAAACTTCCCAGAATTTATACTTTTACTTTCACCAAAATTTCATCAATGAGATGTCCCTGTGGCCTGGCCAGCAGTGTGCTCAGCTTAGAAACAAGTGCAAAGGAAAATGGATGTTGGGAGATAAGTAGAAGTGGCTGCCACAGACGGATCCTATTTGGGTCTACAGAGAAGGCAAGGTGAAGAGGAAGTCCTTAAAAGCCCAAGACCTCAACCATCAGGGGACATGAGCGATCATAAATTGGTTTGGTTTGTTTTTGTTTTTTTGAAACAGGGTTTCTCTGTGTAGCCCTGGCTGTCCTGGAACTCACTCTGTAGACCAGGCTGGCCTCAAACTCAGAAATCTGCCTGCCTCTGCCTCCCAAGTGCTGGGATTAAAGGTGTGTGCCACCACTGCCCAGCTTTTGTTTTTAACATGATGAATTATTTGCTGGCAAAAAGATTGAAGGAAGTTGTAGAAAATATGTTGTGAATGTAATTTAGTGGGCATGAATAGATGATAGGTAGATAGGAAGATAGATAGATTGATTGATAGATAGATAGATAGATAGATAGATAGATAGATAGATAGATCTGTCTTGAAGACTGGCAGTCCTAAGGCTTTGGCATCTCTTGGTCTTTACAGGACGGTAAAAGTCACTCTTCAATGTTAAGCATTGAACAGATCTGTGTGGTTTTAGATGACAGTGTGCTACTACCAGGACAATAGGGAGTAGAATGTGCTGCAACAGACATGACCACTGGTTCTTATCCCCTTGTTGGCCAGGTATCCCTCTGTGGTTTTATTTTGGGTTTTTGTTGTTGTTTTTGTTTTTTTTGTTGCAGTTTCTAAGTTTATTTGATCACTCAGCTGTTAGTTTTCTTCTTTATTGACTGTAAATTCGAATGTGGTAGCAGGGACACAAGTTACCAGAGTAGTCATTTATGATTGCTCATGTCCCCCGATGGTTGAGGTCTTGGGCTTTTAAGGACTTCCTCTTCACTTTGCCTTCTGTATAGACCCAAATAGTATCTACCTGTGGCAGTATATGACTTGTTTGGTGATTCCTCAGCTTCATTATATTTTCTGGACAAACGTACATTGATATGGACCATACTTATTTCTTTGGCCCAGACTTGTCGAACTTGTCATTGTGCAAGAGGTACATGCTTCCTGAAGCCTGCTCTGGTGGGTGTGCTCATGGACACTGATGGTGTATTCTCAAGTCTCCACCTCCTTGATAAGTAAACACTTTTTTCTAATCATCCTTTGTGGGCCCATCAAAATGCAACCAACCAGGAGGCTTCTGCCTAGCCTGTTATGGGTTGGTCTGATGCTGCTAGTATTGTAATGCTAAATGCTGGCCCCCAAGGCCTAGTTGCTCCCAGAGAATCTGTTCCTTCAATGTGACCTTGCTTGGCCATTAATTTAAAACTATTAGTTAAATAAAGAAATAGAAGCCCCTGATTGAGATTAAATATATTCTACAACACTGGCCCAAGTTGGAAAGGAAAGACACAAGGGATTGTCATTACTATGATTTCTATAAAAAAACATTAAACCTCCTTCCACTCTAGAAAGATTAATTTTTTGTGCCAACTCTAAAAACTTGTTTATAATCACTAGATCATCAGTTCTTAACCTGTGTGTGGTGATCCTCTGGAGGGCAGTGCTCCTTTCACAGGGGTTGCATAAGACCATCAAAAAACACAGATACTTACATTACCATTGGATTCCCAGACCAAAATTGGTGTCATGTTGCCGTGCTTATAAGTTTAAAAACCTCCCAGGGCCAGGATATAGCTCAGTTGATAGAATACTTGCCTAGAATACGGTAAGAATGCTAGGCTGACTCCATGACAGGCTTCAGATTGGCCGTTCAGGAGACTAGGCTTAAGAACTGGACAAGTCCAGACAAGTCAGTTACTAGGAAAAAAAAAAAAAAAAAAAAAAAACAGGCTTCAGACAGCTAGTCAGAAACTGCCCTGCCATCAGAAGCTACCTCACCACCTGGCCTGAAGCAAGGTCAATGGTCCAGCAACAGATTTCCAGCCCCATACCTGTAATGGTTCTGGAATGTCCTAGAGATGGAGCAAGGTAAAGGTTCACTACTGGAATTCCCTAATGTTCTTTAAATCGGGCCTTTGAGCTCATTTGGTGTCCCTCTTGAATGGAGACCCCACATCTGGACTCTGCAGAAAAACGTCTGCTAACACCATTCTTTTTTTTTTTTTTTCTGGTTTTTGAGACAGCTTTTCCTATAGCCTGGTAATCTGGGACTCACTCGTAGCCCTGATGGGGCCCATCGAACTCAGAAATCCCACCTCTGCTCCAATGTTGGGTTATTAAGAGGTTCGCACACCCGGCTTATCTATATGATGTGATCATTCTTTGGTGAATCATAGACCTTTACAACAGGAAGTCCTGGGTTTGATCCCAGCAGTGTGGGGTTAGTCTTGTGCACTGTATATTCAGTTGCTGATTTCTTACCCAGAGATCTGGTTACAGTCGGAATGCTAGCATCGTCATAATTATTAAACCATCTCCGTATTATTGTGTAAAATATGTTCCCCAATTATTGTTGATTGGTTAATAAAGAGATGATCAGCCTATGGCTGGGCAGAGGAGATAAGAAGCTGGACTTCCATTCCTAGCCAGAAGTCCCAGAGGGAGAAAGAAGAGATGAATCATTAGGAAGAGAAGAGGTGGCCATGAGGCAGAGGGTCCAAGAGGAGTCCTGATGAGGTTGCCAAGGGATTCACCATGAGGACACACATGGAGCTGAACAAGCCAGGGAGAAACTAGACTAAAGGCAAAGGGCCACTCGGCTGGGAAATAAATATATAGAGGATTAGGATAGACGAATATCTGCCCAGTCATAGTGCTTAAAGCTTGCATAAACTTAATGGGTCTTTGTGTCAATTATTTTGGAGCTAGAATGGAAACAGATGAGGTTTTCATCTTTACTACTACACAGCAGCACATAAACAGGACATGGTAGAGCACACCTATAATCTTAGTTCTAGGGAGGTAGAGGCAGGAGGATCAGAGGTTCAAAGCTATTTTAGCAATATAGTAAGTCTGAGGTCAACCTGGGCTACATGAGAAAAACAAACAAACAAACAAAAAACCAAAAAACAAAACTTACAAACCTGTATGGAGTATTTAAAAGGTATGCTTGGTTTCAAGAATACACACAGGACTATAGTTTGTATTCATTATCTTGGGTTGTGGGGAAACATTCATCTTTGTTATCTTCCTGTTTTTCCTTAAGCATGCTATGTTCATTCTATAGTTTTGATTCAGTAGTTGCCTTTCTGAAGAAAGATAAGGCAGAAAAGGCTCATAAAGGGACAAATAAAGAAATTGAATAATTGGTTTTGGGATAAGCTCTCCAAAATGCAGAAGAGCTCAAGGGTTAGGTACAGTCACAAATTATAAAGTTGGGCTGGAGAGATAGCTCAGTGGTTAAGAGCACTGACTGCTCTTCCAGAGATCCTGAGTTCAATTCCCGGCAACCACATGGTGGCTCACAACCATCTGTAATGGGGTCTGATGCCCTCTTCTGGTGTGTCTGAAGAGAGCAATAGTGAATATATAAAATAAAATAAATTAAAAAACCAATTATAAAGTCAAAGATTGGAATGAAGGGAATAACAGTTCTGTGGGAAATTTTAACACATAAAAGTGTAAATGCTCTCCTAAAAGCTCAGAGGTAATTTTAGGGGAAGCAGAACTATTTGATATGGTCGATAAGGGATGCCAAAGATGAAAGAAAATGAAATGGCAAGTGGAGAGAAGAAAGGATTGTCATAGCAACAGCCCAGGCATGCTGGACTCTCCGGTAGAGAGCCCATTTTCCCTGCCTCACTGTTCTTTGTTTGTCTAGCCTCCCATACTGGGATTGCAGGGCAGGAATCCCTCAGAATCTGCAAAACACCCATCCTCCTGGCTGTCACACTGGATCTCTGCCGGCCTGTGGGAAGTTGATGTCAACACCTGCAGGCATGCCGCAATGGCCCAGAGCTTTTCCTCTACCTCTGAGGACTCAATGGTTAGATCCTAAGACAGTGGGAGAACCGGAAGTCATCTGGCAGGAACAGGACCTCCTCGTTGAAGTGAGTGGCTGAGGCTCTAGACTCATCAGTGGCTTCCTAGCCTAGAACATCCATCCCCACCTGTCTTCCCAAGGAGAACCCCCATTTCTCATAAGCGTGGGTAGGTGAAGATCCTAAGACACTCATGACTGCACTCATCAAGAGAAAGATGGAAAAGAAGTTCATGCACAGTGATACACAGCAAGCTAATAAACTCAAGCAGAGGCAAGATGTGAGCATAGCAAACATTCTCAGAGAGGCTGGGAGAGCTGTAAGAAGTTGAGGACAGAAACACCTTTAGGCCAGCAGATGGGCTGACGTAGCTTTCCACCCAAAAAGGTGGTGAAAGATGAGGTCAAGGAGTTAACTTGGAAGGCAGCAAAAAGATGAAGACATGAAGGATGGAGAGAAACCAGCCAAGATCTATGTAAAGGGATCCAGCCAAGTGACTTCAAAAAGGGGGAAGCAGATGTTTAAAGAAATACTGTGAGAATGACCCATCTGCTTTTCAAAACAAACTACTTCTTTTATTATTTCAGTATTTGTTTTGTACCTGCAATGTGTCTGCTCTGTCTAGAGGCTGAAATGATACAACGTGTCTTCCAATGTGACTTTTTAGTGTATCAAAGTTCAACAAATAACTAAACCAGAAACTACAGAATTGTGGGTAGAAAATGCACCATTGATAAAACTCAGGTGGGTGAGAGACGAGGGTGACAAAGAAGTTCTATTTAATGACATTTAAATGCCATGAAGGACACAGCCATGGAAAGATCTTTGGGGAGGGGACATGGTAGATGGAGGAGGAAGCCCCTGTTCAAAGAAGAGAAGGAAGACAGTGGCTGGGGCCTGATTAGCTGGGTGTGTGGACCCCAGTGAGGCCAAAGGTGACCATGTAGGGTTGTATAGATGTGGTGAGGAAGTAGAAGGGTTAATGAAAACTGCAGAGGCATAGCCTCAGTGGTATACCGTGATATATATAGTTACATTATCTTCTTTTTATATTGTTCTTTTTATACTCAGGTTTTAGTCGCATGCAATATAATTGGTAAATTATGGCATTTTTATACACATATTTTGTAGTGAGAATTTCGGTTTCTTTTTAAAAAACACAAATTATAAGAATATGTTTTCATTTTAATCCCAGTTGTGGGATTAAAACTTTGCAGCAGCTGACTATGATTTGCCTCCTTCTCTGGCAGGAATGTGGTTTTACCAGCTGCAAATAGTGTCTGGGAGTGTGCGACGTTTGGAATTCTGGGACTTTTCAGAGCCTATATAAGTTCTAGAGCCCCTGAGCACTGTTGGCTGGTTGGTGGTCAGATGCAATTGGTTGTGGTACTAGTCGTGTACAAAGACACAAGAGGAAGAAATTAATATAATCCTGATGGAGAAGACCAAACTTACCTCAGGGTACTCAACACCCCTAATCAGCAGGAGGTAGCCGAAGGATAAAGATGCCCCCTTTCCCCTCTGTGCTTTTTTCTCTCCTACCTAGTATTTGGGGGTTGAAAGGGAAAAGGTAAACAGTTGGAGAAGGGTGGAAGAAAGAAGCCACAAAGTAACTGGCCACATATTTTATGTACCTTGTTCCTATTTTCCCAGCACCCTCTCTTGCTACCCCTTTCATAAGTCTTGCTTGTCTCCCTTCTTCCCCTAAATCATCTCCTTTCTGCTTTTAAGTCACACATATATATGCATGTACACACACACACCGTGAGAGGGTGTCTACGATTTGCACATAAGAGGAAGCACAGACTTTTATCTGTTCACTATTGCATCGGGTTGAACAACTTTCTCTTGTATTCAGCCATCTTCGGGATGGGGCATGGTGGTGTATATGGTGGTATGCTTGTTATCCCAGTAGTCAGAAGACTAAGGCAGAAAGACTGCAAGCTTTAGGTCAGCTTTATAGCAATATCCTGTCCCCCAAAAAAACAATATATATATATATTTGACCTACAAAAACAAGGATTTCGGCCGGGCGGTGGTGGCACACGCCTGTAATCCCAGCACTTGGGAGGCAGAGACAGGCAGATTTCTGAGTTCGAGGCCAGCCTGGTCTACAGAGTGAGTTCCAGGACAGCCAGGGCTATACAGAGAAACCCTGTCTCGAAAAAACAAACAAACAAACAAAAAAACCCCAAGGATTTCTTGTGTTCAGTCTCATACAAGCCATGTAGGAGTCTGGGTAGTCTGGTTTAATTTTTTTTAAAGGGCTGTTTTCATCTTCCTAGTGTTTATTCTTGCTAAATGTTTCCCCTATGAAAGAGAGAAGCCAAGTACTAAAAAGAAAAGGCTTCTATTTGGAGGTAAAGCAAGGATCTTGTTTCCTTCCTAATGGCTTATCCCTTTAACACTTTCTGACTTTGACCTGGAAATGTTTCCTGGAGTCCCACTATGTGCCAACTGTGGCTATGTTAGCCAGAAGCACAAAGATGAATAAGTCCAGAAGGACCTGTCAGGCAGCAGCAGATCAAAGGCAAGAAAGGTTGAGCTCCCTTGGGATTGTTCTAGATCCTAACCAGTTGGGCAGATTTCATCAGGCGAATGTTATGCCACCACCACCTGGCCAAATGTTATCAGGTCTTAAGGCAGCAAGCCATCCACAAAGGGAAACCATAGAGTTGGTGTCTGTGTCTTCTCCTTTATGTTGGCCGATGTGAATATAAAAGAGACAGCTGCTGGGTTCTCCGAGAGGTGGAAGTTTTGAAGAAGAGAGCACAGATGTACTCCTATCAAGAAATTAGACCCCATGCTCTAAGATACCTGAATGTAGAACTGAACAGGGCTTATTTGTATGTGTGTTGGTCTTCTTTGGGTAAGGGCTGCTGTAGTTTACTTCCTGAATGTCCCATCTGGCGTGAAAGGAGTGGTGCCAATAATGACTCAGTCAAGGAAATTCGGGTGTTCTCAAGGAGAAAACACAGTTACAGTCAAAGGAGCCTCTTCCAGAAACAGTCAGAGGGCAGGGACGGCATAGGAGATTTGAATGTCACTTACTTCCAGGGCCTTGCTTTTATCACAAGGACTCCAGTATTTTATCTCTAGACCCAGTCCTTTTTTTTTTTTTTTTGGTTTTTCGAGGCAGGGTTTCTCTGTGTAGCCCTGGCTGTCCTGGAACTCACTCTGTAGACCAGGCTGGCCTCGAACTCAGAGATCCGCCTGCCTCTGCCTCCCAAGTGCTGGGATTAAAGGCATGCGCCACCACCGCCCAGCCGGCCCCAGTCCTGTTAGTCTGGATATCATAGGCTTTGGTCTTGGCTCTACCCTGTTAGCCTGCCCACAATGATATCTGTGGAGCACCTCTCTAAAACCTCCTTTTCCTCAGATGAAAAATGAAGGTGTTAATAATAATAAACAACCTCTTTGGCTACCAGATGCAATGTTTGCCCTCTACAGAGCAGTGGCTCTCAATCTTCCTAATGCTGCAACCCTTCAATACTATGCAACCCCTCATGTTGTGGTGACCCCAGACCATAACATTATTTTCATTGCTACTTCATAACCATAATTTTGCTGCTGTTACGAACCATAATGTAAATATCTGTGTTTTCTGATGGTTTTAGAGACCCCTGCAACAAAAGGGGTTACTACCCACAGGTTGAGCACCACTGCTATAGCTGGTTTAGTGAGAATGGGGCTGGAACTCAGTGGAAGCGGTCACATTTAGCTCGTGTGAGACAGACCCTGGGTTCGATCCTCAGCACCAAAATAATTAAACTAAATATTTAAAATATATTATTGAGAATTTAACCTTGTCTTAGTAATTTGTATTTTATGCTAGCCATTTGAAGATGGACAGATTTTCATTTATAAACTCTAAGACGTGGGCACTAGACATAGTGGCTGTTGTTGTTTGAGCGATTAGTTTTTTTGAGATAGTCTTCTGTAACCTAACTTGGCCTGAAGTCCCTGTGCAGCTGAGGGTGGTCTTGATCTTGAATTTCAGATCCTTCTGCCTCTATCTGCCTAGTGCTGACATTGCATGCAGGTACTATGCAAGGAGTGCTGGGTACTGAAACCCTGGTGTCATGGATGCTATGCTAACACTCTACCATTAACAGGTCATCTGTAAGGATGATCCAATCCAGTTTTCATTATTTTTTTAGATCACTGGGGAGAGAGGTGCCTAGTTAGTGAATGAAGGCCCAGCCTCTCAGAGGTGAGCCTCTCCCAAGATTCTCTGTGCTGGAGGTGGGAGGAATCACTAGCTCATTTTGTTCTGGATCCTGTGGAAAACTAACTCGCCTGCCCTTTAGTCAGTGAGTCACTTCCTCCCTACCAACCTCTGAAGTCTCCTTCCTTGCCCAGCCCAGTTCAGAAGCTTCAGACGACTGCAGGGTGGAGGGGTACTCCTGGCAGTGAGCACCCAGACTCTGCCTCTTCAGAGATGGGTGCTCCAGGCAGAAGTGGGAGTGTGCTCCAACAGAGGCTGAGGGTAGGACTCTGGGCTCTCTGTTTCATCCTTTTCGTTTTAAACAACTCTAGGAAAGAGACGTCCGTAGAAGGTGCTGTGGATGCAGGTTTCATTTATGACTCATGGAAATTTCTAAAATGATAAATATTGGCTCCGAGGCAGCCTGACCTAAGAAACACTCCATTAGACCAGATGCCATGGTTACAAGAAAGAAGAGCGTATTCAACAAATAAACTGTGGTCCACTTCCAGGCTGTCAAGAGAAGAAAGCTAGGCCTGGATTCCCAGCCTTCCTGGCAGGCCAGTGTTCTGTTGGATTTTCCTGAGACCAGAGACTTCCCTCTGAGCTGGTTGCAGTGCCTTTCTGGCCAGGAAGATATTTCAAATAGTTTGAATTCTCTACCTAGTCCAGATTCTTTTTGCCTGATATAATGAAAATATTTTACCAATCCTAAAAATTAATGAGAGTGAAAATAAAAAATATGTTCCCTTCAGGAAAGGAAAAGAAAGGAAAGAATATTTTCCTTGTTGAAAACATTGACTCTCCCTGTGTGGAAGAAACTGGGCTGCAGAAGAAGCTAAGAATCTGGACTAGCAACCTGATCCAGAGACGCCCCAGCCCAGCTCCTGCTAACCTGAGTTTTTACTGGTAATAAAGGCGCTTTGGTTTATCATTCCATCAGCTGCCTGTATTTCCTAAAGAGGACATCATATGGAAATTTTACACCCAGTGAAAGGCTGATGAAACACTCAGGAAGACTGTAGCAAATGTCTGCAACCTGCTTTTCAGCTGGCTTGTCCTGTGTGATAGGTTAATTAACAGAACTGCCTTGCTGGTCAGCAGTGTTCCTTACAATTAGATGCCAAGTGCATCTACATATATACACACATAAACAGCCACTCATATTCACATACCACCCACATACTCGCATCCACATACACACATGCATGCAGAAGCATACATACTCACACCAATATACCACACACATGCACACATAAATGCATATCCCCACATAAACATACACAGTCTAGAGTTATGATAAACATAGGGTGAGGAGAATTAGTGGCCAATGTGCTATTTTATTTTAAATTTTACTTAACACACAAATATGCTTTTTCTTTTTATTGAAAGTATAAGGGGCTGGAGAGACGGCTCAGCGGTTAAGAGCACTGACTGCTCTTCCAGAGCTTCTGAGCTCAATTCTCAGCTACCATGTGGTGGCTCACAACCGTCTATAATGGGGTCTGATGTCCTCTTCTGGTGTGTCTGAAGACAGCTACAGTGTACTCACCTATATAAAATAAATCTTTGAAAAAAAAGAATAAAAAAGAATATAAAACACAGAAATAGGGTTTTTTCCATGTAATATATCTTGATTATGGCTTCCCCTCTCTCTGCTTCTCCCAGTTCCCCCCAGCTTCCCTCCCATCCCTTTCCCATCTCTCGTTGGGAACCACACTCTATGCTTATGTATGATGTAATGATGAAATCAGAATATTTGACTTTCTCATCACCACAGTTTCTTTAATGGTGAGAACATACCCAGTTCTAGGTACTTTGAAGTACACAGTTGAACTCTGGATTCTAATCACCCTTGTGTCTGTTAGCACTTGAGAGCTTACTCCTCACATCCAGCTGAGGCTTTACACATAGAACCAGTCTCCCTGTATTCCCTCTCCTGTTCACCCTCCCATCATCTGCTAACCTCTATTCCATCTTCTATTCCCATCAAATCTGTGTTTTTTAGAATCCACACATGAAATAAATGATGTGCTACTTGTCTTTCTATGTCAGGTTACACAAATAGCTTCCAGGCACCAGGGAGGGTGAGACAGGATGATCACCAGCCCTGCCAGACCAGCCTGGGCTACATGGCAAAACATTTCTAAACAGATGGCAAAACATTTCTAAACAGATCGGATGGCCACTGAGATAGCTTAGTGAATAAATGCATTTGCATCATAAACTCAATTCCTAAAAGAAACGGTTCCACAAAGTTGTCTTGAGACTTTCATACACACACTCCCCTACACATAAAATAATATATTTCTTAGAACCTAGCATAATGACATACAGCTGTGGCCTCGCCAGGACAGTACTCTAGTTACTAACCAGCCCACTCTGCCCTTAACAGTGTACTCAACAAAGATTCAAATAACCCAACAACAACAGAATAGGTAAGGGGACCGTGAAACCTGTAAGGATTCCAGGACTTAAAGGAAGGTGCCAAATATTAAACCTTCCAAATCTTACCGATTCTTCCCCCAGCTCCCCCAAGGATGATGGACTTCCCTTCAATAATACAGAAGCCATGTTGGGACAGAGGTAGGGGCTCAGAGAAAAAATTCTGGAACATATTGAAGGGATGTTGGAGATAAAGGCTGCATGTGTTCCTTTATAGAAGCCCTGAGGTGCCAAAGACCTCGGTGGTATATGATCTGGAATACCAGTGTGGTCTGGGAACCGGGAAACAATGACTGCCTTCTGACCTAGCAGCTGGAAAACGTATCTCAAGTTCCATTTAGGAGAGAAACGGAGCCAAATGCATCAGTGGCCTATGGCGTTGCCCTGGCTCTAATGCTGAGCTGTGCTTCTCCTTCAGGCCAGCCCCTTACTTTACCATCCTTGACTTCTCATCTTATATTAATCAGCGTTGCAACCTGCTGGGAACAGAGCACTCCCCACCCTCCAGGCAGTGACAGGAGTGTCCCTGCAGGTTGCCAAGGTGACGCTGGCAGCTTCATCCACATTTGATGGTACTGGCAAGAGTGGCTTGCTGTCTGCCAAGAGAGAAGGTTGGGCCCTGGGCCAGGAGACAAATGGATCTGAGAAATTCTGCAGGTTGACCTAAATGACATTAACAATACACTTAGAATGGAAATCATTTGGGTAGATTTTTTTTTTCTGGTTCTAAAAACAATGCTTATTGCATGACTAAATCTCATGCATTTAGGGTTTTCATTATTACATGAAGATCAATGGAGATAATACAGACTCTGTGGACCCTTCAGATGCCAAGCAACAGATGGCAACACTATGGTATATGTCTCAGTGCAGAGTACACAAGAATGCCTTGTGGTGGCTTTCTAATGTATGCGTGCATGCCCATGTGCTCACTTGCTTGCTGTGGGAAAACATGGATTCCAGAGACAAGTTACAGGAGTTGGTTCTCCTCTTCCGTCATGTGGATTCCAGGGATTGAACTCAGGTCATTGGTTTTGGTAGCAAGTACCCGAAGAACCATTTTGGTGACTCTCATGTGCCTTTCTTTGGTCAGGCCTATGTCCTTCCTCAGCTGATTGCCTTTAGCACATCTGCTCACATGCTCTCTGTTTGTTCAATTCTGTCACTAGACTCTTGTCAGTGGAGATTTGCTTTTGTTTCACTAGTATAATTTTTTGGAGAATGTCTTAGTTAGGGTTTCCATTGCTATGAAGAGACACCATGGCCAAGGCAACTTTATAAAGGACAACATTTAATTGGGGCTGGCTTACAGGTTCAGATGTTTGGTCCATTATCATCAAGGTAGGAAGAATGTCAGTGTCCAGGCAGGCACAGTCCTGGAGAAGGAGCTGAGAGTTTATCTTGTTTCAAAGGCAAACAGAAGACTGTCTCACTGGCGAGTCCTCCTAGGAGAAGGATCTCTTCCACAAAGGGCAGAGCCTGAGCACAGGACCTCAAAGCCCAGCTACACAGTGACACACTTCCTCCAACAAGGCCACACCTGTTCCAACAAGTCCACACCTCCTAATAGTGGAATTTCCCAAGATCCAAGCTTATTCAAACCACTACAGAGGGCTTTTTAGTTTTTGACAATTTCATAAATGTAAAGATCCAATCCAAACTCCCTCTTTCAGTCCTTGAAGCGCCCCCAGTACTTCTTCCTCCCACCTTCACAATGGCTTCCTCCTCTTCTATAATGTACTGACTGAAGTTTGAATGAGCATGGGTATGAAACTCTTCTTCAGAGCAGGAGTAACCTCCCAACAGTCACGCCCTGGAAGAACACTGACTCCTCCTACCCCACCAATTATTAGCAGCCACCAATTGTTGATAGCTCCACAGGGAAGGAGTCTCATGGGCCCCTCTCCCATTCATACTGGAATGCTGCTAGCTTGAACTCCTGCAGGAAACCACAGCTTCTGAGGCTTCATGAGGACATGCAGTGTCTGGGAGACAGCATTTCATATTGGAGGGTTGTTCCGGTTTTTGAGTATATCAGTAGTTTGTTCCTTTTTATTGCCAAATCGTATTCCATAGAATGAATGTGCTATAGCTCAGCCATCCATTGAAGAATATCTGACCTGCACTGGACTGACAGAAGACTGGGCCTATCAACATTCAATGAGGGATAGGAGAGGGGCTCATGGGACCTTATGTTCAGAAATATTGGCTACTGATGGATCTGGAGGGAATACGTCTTTTTCTTCAGTTGAACTACCAAACCCAGTCTGAAGTCACATAGACAGACAGCCTTTGCTAAAATCAGGGGTCATAAAACAAAACAACCTGAATGTGGGAAAGGGATGTGTTCAGAGGGAGGTGAGAGAGAGTGGGCGTGAGGGTCACCAGAATGCATTTTTACACATGTGCAAAATTGTCAAAGAACGAATTTAATTACTAAAAAAGAGTACCTGACTTACTTCCACTTACCATTCACTACAAATAAAACTACAATTTAAAATTAGGGGAGCTATACAAGCTTAATTTGCCTACAATGTCAGCATTAAGAAGCTGAGTCAGTAGGCTTGTGAATTTGAGGCCAGTGTGGGCTATGGAGGGAGGCCCTGTCACAAAACAAAAACAAAAACTCCCAAGCCATAGAAAAACAAACATGAAAATTATGTCTCTATAAAAGAATCTTTAAAATGAATGGTAAGGAATATTAAAGTCTCCTATTGTTCACCTTATCACTTTTTAATCTTATAATTTGAAATGATTTTTCAAACATTTAATTACATGCATATAATTGGAGGATAGCTTTTCAAAAAAATGTTATTTACTAATTTCACATCTATGCTTCTAGGCATATGGGCACAGACTGCTTTACTGTAAATGACTCTAACAATTTCTGCATTAAAGAATACATGCAAACTTAGCTCCTAAAACTTTTTGCTTTATTTTGTGTGTTTGTTTCTGGGGAAAGGATTCACACCACGGCACATGTGTGGAGGTTGGAGGACATCATGTAGGAGTCAATTCTATCCTTCCTCTGTGTGGGTCCCAGGGATCAAAGTCCTTTATCAGGCTTGGCAGCAGGGACCTTTGCCCACTGAGTCATCTCACTGGCCTAATTTAACTTTGAAACCTAAGATAAACCACCACTGTGAACGCTCACCTATATTTCCCCTCTCAGACGACATAGATGAACAACCTGTCCACATCCTTGCCGCCACTGGATATCAGCTTTACACACTGGTTCAGTCTGATGTGTGCAGAACTCTGCTTTCTGATGACTAGTAATGCTAGTTCACTTGCTATCAACATCTTTAATTCCATTTTCCTGAAAATGACATAGTTTCTCCTTAGAAAGAAAAACTGATTGTGCATATGTATTATATTTACTTTGTTCACCTGTGGTAAGGAATTTAGGTTGGTTCCAGAACTTGCCTACTGGAAATAGCACCACACTAAGCATGGTCTGTCTCTGTGGTGTGTTCCTGTGTATCACTGATGCTAGTCTATAATTATTCTCCCTTCTTTATTCTCCTCCTCCTCCCTCCCCACCCCGTGTGTGTGTGTGTGTGTGTGTGTGTGTGTGTGTGTGTGTGTGTGTTTGGTTTTTGTAACAGGCTTGGTTTTTGTGTAAACGTGTTTGGTCATGTTTCTTGCCTTTTATTCTATGGGAAGATTTGAGGAATTTTGGATTTAGTGTATCCTTAAGTGTCTGTCTGACCTCTCCAGTGAGTCCATGTAATCCTGAGCAGTTTTGGTAGAAGGCTGTGTTACTGCTTCAGTCTCATTGCTTGTTACAGGGCTGTTTAAGTTGTTTATCTCCTTTTGGTTTAATTTTGGTAAGTCATCTGTGTCTCAGGATCTGTGAATTTCTTCTAGATCTTCTAATTTATTGAAATACAGATTTTTAAAGTATTCCCTAACTGACCCTCTGAATTTGATGGCTGTTTCTTATGATGTAATGCTTGTAATTTTTAATTTGTGTCTTCTTTCTCTTTTTTGTTAGTTTAATTAAGAGTTTGTCAACCTTGATTTCTTCTCAAACAAACAACTTTGTTTCACTGATTTTTTTTTTTTTTTTTTTGGTAATTGCATTTTTTTTTTTTTTTTTTTTTTTGGTTTTTCGAGACAGGGTTTCTCTGTGTAGCCCGGGCTGTCCTGGAACTCACTCTGTAGACCAGGCTGGCCTCGAACTCAGAGATCCGCCTGCCTCTGCCTCCCAAGTGCTGGGATTAAAGGCGTGCGCCACCACCGCCCGGCGGTAATTGCATTTTTTAAAGTATCCATATCATTAAGTTTTGGCCTGATCTTTATTTTATTTTTTTCCCATATACTAATTTTGAATTTTTTTCCCCCTGTGTTTCTAAAAACTTGAGGTTTATTACTGGATTGTTTTATTTGAGTCATCTATGCATGCATATAGCTATGAAATCCCTCTTTTAGAATCATCTTTGCTGTATCCCAAGGGTGTTAGTTAGTTGTGGTTTTATTTTTTAATTTGATTTTTAGGAGTTTTTCAACTTCTTTCTTGATTTTATCAAGGGTGTACCTTCAGGGACTAGGAAGATAGCTCAGTTGGTAAGGTGTATACTGCATAAGAGTGAAGACCCAAGTTTAAATTGCCAGCATTCACACAAAAAAACTTGAGGTGGCAGCATGCTTTTCTTACTTTGTGCTCAGCAAATGTGTGTGTGTGTGTGTGTGTGTGTGTGTGTGTGTGTGTGTGTGTATGAAGGGGTAGGACGCAGGGTGCTGGCTGAGACAGGTAGTTTCTGGGAACATATTGGCTCCAGCCTCATCAAATTAACACGCTCCAGATACGGTGAGAGACCTTGCCTCAAAATATAAGGTGGAGAGTGATTTGGGAGGACATTAACATCAAACTCTGCACTACGCACACATTTATGCTCACACGTCTCTATGGGAACGCATACATCGAGCACACACAAACGGTTTTAAAAAGAGTATATTGTTCAATCTCCATGCATTTGCCTAGATCCTGTAGTTTCTCTTGCTACCAACTTCTAGTTTATTCCTTTATGATCTGATTAGATACAGGAAATTACTTCAATTCTTTTGCTAAGACTTGAACTTGGCCCAGAACGTGGCCTATTTTGGAGAACATTCCAAAGAACTGCTGAGTAGATGGTGTTTTTGTCTTAGCTCTCCGATAGATTGTTCTGTAAGTGTCTGTCAAGGTCATTTGATTACAGATTACATCTGAAGTTTCTCCATTTTGGGGAGAGTGTCTAGCCAATCTAATAATGAGAGAGGAGTAATGAAGTTTCCCACTATTATTGTACCTGGCCCTGTCTGACATTGTATGTCCATTTTTTTTTCAATGAAATTAGATGCACCAACATTTGGTACGTGAATACTTAAAACCATTTTCTCTTCCTGGTGCTCTGAATTCATATATGAAGAGCTCCTTTCTCTCTTTTGACCAATTTTGTCTTGAAATCTGATTTGTTTTATATAAGAATGACTGGTTTTGCCTGTTTCCTGCTTCAATTTTCTTGGAATATTGTATTCCATACTTCACCTTTATATTCATGTCTTTGCCAGGGAGATATGCTGTCTGTAAGCAACAGACAGTTAAGACCTTATGGAATTTTTTTTTTAATTCTTAAAATTTACTTTATGTCCATTGGTGTTTTGTCTGCATTCATGTCTGTGTTGGATCCCCTAGAATTGTAATCACAGACAGCCATAAGCCACCAGAAGATGCTGGGAATTGAACCCGGGGCCTCTGGGAGATCAGTGCCCTTAACTGCTGAGCCATCTTCCAGTGTTCCTCAGCCTTGTCCTCCGTCCCTAACAGTCTGTCCTTTGCCTAGTGTTGTGTGCAGAGGATACTTCCCACTGCTTTACTTGATTGGTTGATTCATCCCCTAATTTTAATTTTTTCCTTTTTCAGAATTTCAGTCTTCCTGCTAACTTTCTCCTCCACACTGTTGAGTCTCTTACCCGTATTGCTGACTTTTAAAATCTAGGTCTTGGGCTGGGGCACCAGGCTTGTACCTGGTTCATATATATATATATATATACAGGCAAAAACATTCATATACACAAAATAAAATAAATCTAAAAAATAATAAAACCTAGGTCTGAGTTGCTTTCTCTCATTTGTTTGAATTCTCTTTGATGTTGCTGAGTTTTAGTGTTTTGAAGTGGCTTTCTTGTATTTCAGCTATTTCAGTGTGTTTGGCTTCAGTTAGGGAGGCCTTCTGGGGGCTGTGGGAGGCGGCACACTGGCTTTTTTGTGGTTTGTGTTTCTGTGTTGTAATTTGCACATCAGTTGGGATGAGTGTGCTTTTTTTTTTTCTCATTCTTTTTGTTCATTTTATTTTATACATAGGTCTTAGTGGTTGTCACTTAGACAGTATGATCCTCACTACTAGTTAGAAGGGACAATCAGATAGTGATAAGTTATCTCTCTGCTGATAAAACGAACCAATTCAAGCCAGATTAAAATATAAGTAAACGAAGGTTTATTGGGAAACTGCTCTTGGGTGGGCCAGTTCACTGGCCTCAAGAAAGGAGACCAGACAGAGGGGAGGGGAAAAGAGAAAGTGCTCATGCAGAGGGAAAAAAGTGGGGAGAAGAGACCAAAATGTCTGGATTATACAGGGAAGAGCCTCTGTGGGAAGGGCAGCCCAGCCCTTGGGCTGGAAGGGCAGGATTAAGGGCAGGGTATGCCGGGTAGGGACTGAGGGATGCTGGGAGAACCTGGAGGCCAGGTCTGTTTTGGTATGTAAAATATGTACCTTGGTCCCTTGTCCCAGGTCTGAAACTCAAGAGATAGTAGTAGTAGGAACAGTGATTAAAGAACAAACTCAATGCTGAAATGCAGCAAAAAGGTTAGAGGTCCAAAGGGGGGCACTTCAGTTACATTTCCAATAGAGCTAACGGGTGTACTGATCTTAATTATCAACTTAATAGGGTTTAAAATGACCAGAAATACAAACCTCTTGGCATGTGTGTAAAAGATTTTCTAAATTGGGATTTTCTAAACATGGATGGTACCATTCCTGGTCAGGTGTCCTCCATGGTGTAAGAGGAGAAAGCTAGTTGGCCACCAACATTCATCCTCTCTGTTTTCTGATCACAGATGAAATGTGACCAGCTCCTTCATCCTACTAGACAACCCAACGTCCCTGTCGCAATGGACTGTACCCTCAAACTGGGAGCCAAAGAAACTCCTCCCACCCTTAAGTTGTTCAGACAGGTATTTTTCTTACCGAAACAAGGAAAATAACTGATAAAGTTAGGAAGCAAGACATCATAATACTTTGATTATAAGTGGATTTTAAAGGTTAGTAAAGCTAAGGAAACTAACAAGGGAAAAGAAGGAGTAGGGAAAGAAGTGAGACCAGGGAAGGGAAAGCACGCGGCTCACATGGAAAGGAGCACAGTAGAATAGCTACAGTAGAGAATAACCATAAAGCACAAGCTATCAGGTAAGACAAAGATGAAGTCAGCACAGAGATGTGAAGATCAAGCAAAAAGGTACTGTGAAATAAAAGTAAAACGGAGCATAAAACTAGTCAATAGTTTTCCCTTGTAGGGCGTGACGGTTTTCTGGTCTCCTGACTTCACTTCAAGTTCTTACTAAACTCTTGTGTTTCTGGAGTTCAAACAGGTTAGACCAGAATGGTTTGTGTGTGGTGACCTGCTGGGGTTCAGACTGGTTTGACAGGAATGGGCTGCATGCAGACTACTTTCTGTTTGTCTCGTCTGCCAGTTGAATCCCCAGACAGCATGGGTGTTTGTTTGTTTGCTTGTTTGTTTGTTTGTTTTAATTTTCACTTTTAATACTTGTGGGTATGCACATGTTCATGAGGTGCCTGTGGAATCTGGAAGAGGTTGTCAGATCCTCTGGAGCTGGAATAACAGTTATGAGCCTTGAACATGGGTGCACCTTCTCTGGGAGGGCAGAGAATGTTCTAACTGCTGAGCCATCCCTTCCAGACCCCTGGAGCTGTTGTTTCTGTAGAGTTTCCTAGATCTAAGCAAACGTTGCCCCCTGAAGATAATACCTTTCCTGCCACCCACTCCCTCTTTGTGTGCAGCGTGGTCACATTTTCCTTGCCTGGATTTCAATTTTCTTGTGTCTCATGGGTGGCAATTATGCTGTATTTATCTTTGCAGTTGGATTTCCTACCTGTCCCAGAGTCCAGGCTGCTTTCTTAAGTGTCCCTCAGAATTTCTGTAAGTTTGTTTGTGGGTCCTGAGTTTATGTCGTCAGCATCTGTCGGTCGTTACATACTTAGTCAGTGGTGGGGGGAGCTTTGGGGCTTGGGGCTGTAACTGCATCATGCTTTCTCTTCTCTCCGGCAGAGTAGGATGTCCCTCCCCCTCAACACAGCCACAGTGAAATGACCTTCTCCAGCGGCTGCCTCCAGAAGCTTGTGGATCTGCTGTCTGAAGTTTTATTTCTGTTGTAATTGCTCCTGAAGATCTTCCTTCTCCTTTGTTTGCAGATTCTGAGCTGGGTAGGGAAGATTCTTTCCTTCCCTTACCACTTCATTCAAAGTGGGGATCTGTTGTTTCCTCTGCAAATCTAATATTACCCCAAATTTGGGGAGCCCCACATGGGGTGACATGTTAACAGGGAAGTTGGGATTCCCTTTTTAGGAGTTAGTTTTGTTAATGAAATAATTTATACCCAGCACTTGGGAGGCAGAGGCAGGCAGATTTCTGAGTCGAGGCCACTGGTCTACAGAGTGAGTTCCAGGACAGCCAGGGTTCACAGAGAAACCCTGTCTTGAAAAAACAACAAAACAAACCAAAAAAAAAAAAAAGAAAGAGAAAGAAAGAATTTATAATCAAATATGAAAAAGAAGCATGAAGACACTTAGAATTTGAGAAAGAAAAATCCTACAAGGTAGGCACGCTATAAACTTGGGCAGCCGCTCACAGGAGGAAGGAAGACAAAGGAAGAGAAGGCTACGTTGTTCATAAGCAGCCATGTGACAGAATGTGTGTATGGAGAACAGTATCAGAGATGGGATGAGAAGCTCAGGGCACCCAGGAAAGTCTGCCCAAGCTTTGGACAAAGAGATAGGAGGAAGAAAAAGAAAAACTGTGCCTTCCTGAGTCATTTATACTCAGCAATGTTCATTATGGAAGCTCTGTAAATATCTGCACAGACTTTATCTCATAAGGGATAATTATTCCTCCCGTCTCCTTACACAGCATCGGAGCCATGGCGTCAGCCTTCCTGAGTGGTAATCTCTTGGCCAGGTGATAGCCCAGCTGGATTAACATTCAAGGAGAAGGAAACAGTCAAGAATGTTCTAATCTTGAGAGCAGATCAGAATGCCATGCCCATCCCCTCTGCCAGAGGTAGTTTCCATTCTTTACACCATAAGCAAAGAGCATTTCCTTCATGGTCCTCAACAAAGTCATGACATGTATCCTCCCTGGCCTCCAATAAATACGTCTGTAACTCTAAGTGTTAGCATTTCTGGATTCTATCTAGTCTCTTGCCATCTATTTATCTGTGGCATTTCTTTGCTTCACCCCGCCTCTCACTTCTTCCTGCAGTCATAGATCAGGTGCTTTCTTTCACGTGTGCAGGAGAATGTTTGTCTCTGCTCTACTGTCTTTCTCCTTCCCTTACATTCTTTGCACTTTTAAAGCTTGGTTAAGGAAGTCTTCTTGGAGGCTGGAGAGATGATCAGTGGTTAAAACATCTTGTTTATGTCATTGTGAGGACCAGAGTCGGGAACCTACTGAGAGTGATTCTATAGAGGTCAGTCAGGAACAGAGAGGCTAAATTAACATTTCTGGTCAGCTCAGGAAAGGCCCTGGAAGAGAGAGACTAATCAACATTCCTCAGACAACAGGGGAGAAAACCCACCTGTGAGTGGGGAAGGCTCAGACCATACAGACAAATCCCACAGGACGGATCGTTGGCCACCCACAGACAAGGGAAGTCCCTGCCACTCATTCCCTAAAGACCAATCAGTTTAAAAGTCACACTGTTCTGCCAATCATATTGTGCCTAGCTGTTGTTTCTCTATGCTACCCTGGGAGATTGTATAAATGTCTAATGAACAAGCTGTACAAGGTCACCTCTCCTTTTGGATGCAGAATAACCCCAGCATGCTGGAACAATAAAAATTCCTCTTGTTTTTGCAATGATCTCCTGCTCCGTGTTGTTCACTCAGGGGGTCTCTGGTACACTAAGGCTCATTAGAGTCTTACAATCCCATGAACACCTGTAACCCTAGCACCAACGCGGCAGAGGGAGGAGGATCCTTGGGGTCAGTTGACTACCAACTTAGCTGGAAAAAAAAAAATGCTAGCTCCAGGTTTAAGCTACAGAACTTGCCTCAAAGGAGTAAGGCAGGGAATGATACAGAAAGATACCCCCTGATCTCTGCAAACATGGGTAGATGTAACTCAGTTACACACACGTGAGCATATACTATATACCTCCCCCCCCTCACACACACACTATGAATAAACAAACAAACAAAACAAGGTCTCTTCTCTACCACTAAGACTTTACTTAGAATTAGTTTTATATACTATGAGGTGATCTACATTTTTTTTCTCAAATGTAGATCTAATTGTTTCAGGATGATTTGTCTTTTCCATTGGTGTGAAATATCATTTTTATTAGGCTTTCATCACTTCATAGAAACATACATATGTGGTTATATTGTTCATTTTTAAAAAGATACCACCTTAAAACCTGTAGCATATGCATACTGTCTCAGTCAGTGTTCTATTGCTGTGAAAAGACACCATGACCACCACAACTCAAAAAACACATTTCACTGGGGCTTGTTTACAGTTCCAGAGGTTTAGTTTATTACCACCAAGGTGGGAAGCATGAGGGCAGGTAGGTAGACATGGTGCAGGAGCTGAGAGTTAGTTTTACATCTAGATCCAGAGGTGACAGGAAAAGAGAGCCCCTGGGCCTTGGTTTGGGTTTCTGATTTTTGGGGTTTTGTTTTTTAAAAATTGTATTTATTTAATATATGAGTGCTCTGCTGCATATATATATCTGCCTGCCTGAAGAGGGCATCAGATCCCCCTATAGATGGTTGGGAGCCACCATGTGGTTGCTGGGAATTGAATTCTTGCCAGTGCTCTTAACTGCTGAGCCATCTCACCAGCCCCCTGGCTTGGGCTTCTGAAACCCCAAAGCCCACCCCCACAGTGACACACTTCCTCCAACAAGGCTACACCTACTCCAACAAGGCCATACTTCCTAATCCCTCCAAGTAGCACCACTCTCTAATGACTAAGGATTGAAAAACCTGAGCCTAGGGGAGCTATTCTTATTCAAATCACCATACATACATACATACATACATACATACATACATACCACTATACACACATCTCCCCACATTTTCGGTTATCATTGTGTCATGTAGCTACATCTTCTGCCCAATAATATATTTTAAACATTGCAAGGTCCTTTTTAAAAATTATTTTTAAAAGTTCTTTCACATTTTTTTCTTCCATATGCATTTCAGGATCACTTGTGAAGTTCTATTTTTAAAGTGCTGATGTATTTTGAGGAAGTCAGGAGGAGATGGGTTTGGTAGTTCAGTTCAGGGGCCTGAAGGTAAACAGTTCTAATCCTTGTCCAGAAATGGGAAGGGAATACCCTTGGTTCTCTCCTGGCCATAGGCTAGGATGCCAGGGAGCTCTGGTTTCTTATTGTTCATCTCCTAGATGAGGATCCCAGACTTGGGGCTGCACACGACAGTGTAAATGAAACACTAGTCCAAACACCAATCCATTAAGGTGAACAGATTTGGAGCTAGATTTCTAGATGTTTATGATTTAATTACTATACTTAAAGAACAATTTCATCCTATATCCTACACATTTTATGGTCTCAATTCTTGAAGAGGGGTGATATTGAACTCTTAGAGGATATTGAGGAGGAATGCCAGAGTTTTGTTGAGGCCCATAAAGGGAAAGCTCATGGGATGAAATCTACCTCTGGCCCTGAATGAAGTCATTCTGATTCTACAGATGAGAATATTTTATATATATGTTCATCTTCTCTCTTCAAAGTTATCCTAAGTGTGCCTCTCAATCACCTGACCAAGAGATTACCACTCAGGAAAGGTGGATATGCCTAATGCTGCGGAGAGGGAGGAATAATTATCCCTCTTAATGGGCTAATGTCCTTATCCTCCTCAGAAACTCTTCCCTCTATGAAGTTACCCACAGAGCCACTGCCACATAGCTCTGCTAAGCCAGTCTGCTTTTCTAAATTCCTCAGAAAAGCCTAACTTTTCTTCTTCTTCTCTGTCCATGATCTTGTCCAAAGCCCCAGGCATGTTTTTCCAGATGGTCTGGACTTTCTCAGTCTTTCCTTGAAGCTTTGCCACATGCACACACACATGCATGCGCACGCATGACAACGCGCACGTGCTCACATACACACTTTGCAATGTGATTGCTTATGAACAACATCTTCCTCCTTTGGAAACTGCCAACATTTATAGCTTTCCTACCCTGTTGTTTTCCTCTCAAACTCTAATAAAAATGGTTATTTTATTAATGAGACAAGAACTCACCACCCATGACCCCATTCCCCTAGAAACACATTCATATGTCTTAAAAACACTTGTTTTAGATTATGAGTATGTAGCTGGTGGTGGTATGTGTGTGGGAGTTGGGTATGTGCGTTTTTATGCAGATGTCTGACATGCAGGAGGCCTCTGACCCCTGAAGCTGGAATTGCATGTAGTTGTAAGCTGCTCAACATGAGTGCTGGAAACAGAATTCTAGTCCTCTGAAGATGGTCCATACTCTT